>JARCFY010000006.1:61840000-62440000 GCA_029233225.1 Lepidodactylus listeri | reverse complement strand
ATGTGGGGAAAGGCGGCCCCTTAGGTATGTAGGTCCCTGACAATATAATAAAAATCTACTCCCCCAGTATAGATTTGAGAGAGATAATTTCGAAAACATTGAAGTGAATGAAAACTTTGAAATGTGCAGCACTGATTGACTGGAAAAACAGCTTTATGTACTATCTCTGGAGCATTACGTGAATTATGTAGGCTTCCATAGCAGAGTGTGGATTTGAATTTGGGTCTCCCAAATCCTAGTCTAACACTCAAATCACTACACCACACTGGTTCTCATACTGCTAAGCATGTGAAAACCAAAGTTTGCTCACCAGGGAGTAAGCCCTATTGAATTCAATAGGACTTACTTCTGACTGTATGCTTGTAAGAATGCACTATGAGAGTGCAATCGTAAACTGAATTCCACTATTCTAAGCCAACTGACGTTGATGGACTTAGATGGGTGCTTACAACTGTATTATTAATGCACCGAAGTTTTGACTCTAACACAAGGTCCGTTTGTAGCTACATCTTTAAATAAAACCCAAAAGGATATTTTATAATTCATGGCCTCCAAAAGTTTGATGACACCATTTAAAGTGATTTTAAAATATTGTGAGGGCCTGATCCTGTTTGTGTCCACAATGTGGATCTCTTTTCCCCCATGCCTTATCACGTGCCGAAAGAACCATGGGGGGCTCACCCCCCATAGCAGTTTTGGCTCTTGAAATAGCAAGGGTTGGGGAGAGCTCCACACTGCAGGCTGATCAGGATTGGGCACTTGCAGCATTTTAAAATCTCTGAAAAATGGTGATGGAAAACTTGTGGTGACCACGAGTTCTACCTCACATTTCGTTTGGCTCTTAGACACTGGGCAAACATAGGCCCACTGAGGTCAGTTGCACTGTTAATATTTGATATACTAGAGGATTTATGTACCTCTCAGGTTTCAAGGACAAATTAAGTGAACATGTAGCTCAAGCATTTATAAGGGAAATATCTTGTGCTAATATCTGAAAGACTGTAATTTATTTCTGTACCTCCCTCAAGGAGAACTTTGTTGCAGAGAGAATCCTCATTTCTCAGGGGCTGTATGCCCCTGGTGTAAGTGGAACTGAATGAAATCTGGCATTCATTACTTAAATTAGTATATGTTCTTGTTGCCTGACAGAAATATGTCTAGGTCAGTTCAGGGTAGTAGTAAGCCAGTCATATAAACCATGTCTCAGAGTCGACTGCTGCACCCTCCCTATTTTATTTGCTCAGATTTCTTTTCTCTCCTCTGGCCAATGTCATTTAACTCAGATTCTTGTACAGAAGTTGGGTGGTCTCTGTTCAATAAGGTCACATGTTTGCAGTGAAACCCATGCTGTTCAAACAGTAGGTCTGTGATGAAATGTGGAACAGCAGGGTGTAAGTGAAGGTATAGTGAGAGTCACGGTTAGGTGTGAAGAAAACCATTAAGTCACACTAATGAATATGAGGAAGACAGAGTAGAGCAGAATGATGATAGGTGGTATATCCAAGTGAAGAGGAAGACAAGGGTAGGGAGCAGGGCATAACACAAGGATAGAGACAGTGCTCACCACAAGATGGTGACTTGAGTGCAGGGCCTAATGCTGTTTTTCACACAAAGGTCTGAACCAGAAGCTTTTATGCCTTTTGTCCAGTAAGCAGAACTGTTTTAGAACAAGTAAGTAGATCTGTGATTGAAAAACAAGCCCTTTTCTGAAGAAGACCTGCAGATCCTAGTGAGCTCCCTCAGGAGGTAGTTGTAGAGTTAAAATAATAAATGAAGCTTATGGCCTAGCATGTTAGTTGTATTTCTGTAGCTCACGAAATGTCAAAAGTTCATTAGTCAAAAGTTCATTAGTCTTTATACTACCACAAGACTATATTATTTTGGTTTCAGCAGACTGTATTAGAGCAGTGGTACTCTCTCTGTGGCTCAACAGCTACATGTGGCTCTTGTAGTTCTGGTTTCTAGAGATTAGCTTTGGACCTCTGATGGCATGCTAAGAAATAAATGCACACAACAAATAAATCAGTGGAATTTGTTTTGTTGAACTGAAGATGTATTTGGTTATTTATAATTATATATTTAATTTTAATAGTTATATTTAATATTATTGTATTGTGCTTCAGGTAGTTATGTGGCTTTTCTGGTTTATGGTGATTATGGATGTGGCTCTGTCTAAGCCCAGAGAGAGTACTTGTGCTAGAGCTAAGAAATTTTAAGTCCTCCTTACAGGTGGTACTAGAATTGAGAACAGCAGTAAGGATAACTGTGGAGATTGGTCCTTTACAGCTGCTGGTTCAAATGAGAAAAAGAATGAACCAGCTATTCATGTAGCTTTCATACAGCTGCCTTGTTTCTCCCAGTCCAAGAGTATTATAAGAATGGAAGGAACCAGGAGAGCCATGCCTGTCAACAATATGGACATGGTGCTCAGGGCATTTCAGCCATAAAGGCTCTGATAATTGTGGAGAATGTTGTGGACAAGGGACAGAATGAGAGTTTTTTCCAGACCTATCATGGGAAAACTGTATATTATTAATGAGGTACAAGTACACATTTCTGCATGAGAATACTTGGATGTGTTGCGGTAGTTAAAGGATAGGCTGTGGGTTTCATCATTTTGTATTTAGCAGTTTCAGATTATGTGAATAATATGATGGTCTGAATGTATCCTAATATTAACAAAGGATAAGGACCTTTGCCTTTATGAAGCCATAATAAACAAAGGTTTTTGAAAGCCCAGAGCACCAACAATGTACTCATGGCAAAGAACTATTTCTTGAGAAAAAAAATATTTAGTGGGTATCCATTTAGTCTAACTACATCACAAGGAAAGGAGGTGCTTGAACAAAAAAACTTCCCAGACAGACAGGATTTCCTGCTATGTAGAGAAGAAGGAATATATCACTGTGAGGCGAATGACTATATTGTGTCAAAGGCTATAAAGATTGTATTGTAAAATTAGGGAATGTTTACTGGCTGCCTGTGGTTAGAGGGGAGTGGTCCCACATGGGGATGGAAAAGGTAGACCTTCAGTCAAGACTGAAAGAGTTGCATCTCCTTTGTGCCCTCCTGTATATCTCAGGGCATACATATTTGCTTGCAACCCTGGAATAATATCCAGCGGTGAGGTTGCATTATACATTAAAAGACTCATTGCTGCCTTCCTAAGCATTTGTTTTCATCTACGACATGTCTTGGGATTTGGCATGTGGGTCTTCCCTAGGGATTTTGGCCCATGTTTTATGTGCCACACCAAGTGCTTGTCCCGGAAGATAGATCTTTCCAGAGGAGATAATGTTGCAAATCACTATGCAAGTTTCATGATCATGATGATGTATCCTGATGTTTTTCATTTAGCTATCTTAAAAAGATTAGGAAAAATGTGTAGGTAGAAAATGCTGGACTGCACTGATGATACAAAATGAATATGCCTTCATTTTTGTATTAGAATATAATATTTTTTAATCCTGTTTGAGAAATTTTATGTGTAGCACACAGCTGTACCTTGGATTATTACACTGGCTTTAACACATGCCATTTAAATACAGTGTCCCTGCTTTTAGACACTGTATCTTATTTCATGTACGGTAGATACTGATTTATCTCCTGTGACATTAATCATCTTATAGCAAGCAGTGGAATAACTTGCAGATGCCCTCCCTCTCCTCGTTTATAAAGATAAATGTCATAACATGATGGCTGATCTTTGTTATGACACTAACCATTACACATTTAACAAATGTAGCAAAATACCACTGACAGCTTGCAAAAGCATTCATGTGTGTGGAGCATTCTTGCAGTTCATGCCTGTAGTTCAGAACCCTGACCTGTCATATTTAGTTTCTGAGCATTTTAAGTAGTAGATTTGCTCTGCGTCAGCAAACAAAAATAATTGCCTGATGTTATAATGTCATAGTTATGTTACTTAATGATCAGCAGCTCAGCACTGTTGTGCCTTGAGGGCGGGGGATCTAGTGAGATCTTGTAGGTGAACATGTGGAGAAAACAGTGGACCGTCAATGCAAAACTTCACAGGGCAAGGTTTCCAAGATGAGTGAAATCATAAACAAGTCTTTTCCAAATTATACGTGATTGCCTAGATATATGTTAACTGCAGCAAGAGTAGTAGTTGCAGCAAAGCAGAAGATCAAAGATTGTCCAACTCTTGAGAATTGGATAGATAAAATGCAAGAATATGCTGTCATGGCAAAACTGACAAACTTCATTAATCAGAGACCGAAAGACGAATTTGAAAATAACTGGTGAGTTTTCTATGATCACTATAACAATCTTTGTAATGCAGTTGAATAGTTTATATTACATGATAGTTTCAGTATGAAATGTTAAAGATGTTTTCTTTCGTATGATTCTTATCACAACAAACTGTTGTGTTAAAATTATACACAAATTTTTATGAGGTTATTCATGGTTTATCATAACTGATAAGATAGGATAAAAATGTTAGAAAATGGTAGAATGTTGAGTAGGTTGTTATAGTGGTTTTTAAAGTTATAATGTTATATAATTTTCCCCAAAATTCAAATATTTGAAGCAAGGATTGTCCTTTATATTTGCAAAAAATGCCCTTTATACTATGTTTTGGTAATTTTACCTTTTATTCTTTCCCCTTACCCCTTATCTTTATTCTGTATTCCCCCAAAAAGTTCAAAATAAAAATTAAAAAACAACAACAACCAAGTCTGCTCAGCTTATCTGGCTGGAAATAAAGCCCATGTGTCTTACAAGGCAACACAAGCAGGACTGTAGACTTGTGTAACATAATTTGCATAGCGCTTCATAATAAGACTCATACACACTCAGAAGGGTTCATTTATAAAGAATTATAGGGACATGGCAGAGAAGCTGAACACATTTTTTGCCTCTGTCTTCACTGTTGAAGACAGGAGGTGCTTGCCCACTCCAGAACTGCTGATTTTGGGAGGGATGTTGAAAGACTTGAGTTGGATTGAGGTGATGAGAGAGGAAGTTCTATGACTGATGGACAAATTAAAAAATGACTGATCACGTTCGGTGGCTCACTGGCAGGTGCGATTCATTGGAGCTCTGATGATATCGGCCTGTGATCATGGCGGCTGGGAGGGGTATTGAACGAATCTGGTACCCCCATGAGCCCTTGTAAGGGGCTGTCAGCCTGGGGCGCGAGAGGTGCCTCTCCCAAGGTGAATGCCAAGGGATTGAGGCTCCGTTTTGCCCCGATCGGTCCCGCTACTGCAAGATCAGAAATGGCACTAGAGACATACACTGGGACGAGCACGCAGATGGTCAATCATTTTCCCTTACCTGCTGATTATATGTCTGATGAAGTGTGAGTCCATGATTTCCTAATGCAGATGATCAGATAAGCGCATGCCCCCGATCCTCAGTTTTAAAGCAGGGGGAAGGGGGAAGCCAATCCCACCCCAAAAAGAAGGAGAGTTTTCTCTTTAAAACTCAGCAGCAAGGAAGAGGAGGGCAATCAAAGCTTTTCTTCACTGAAATAGGGCACAGATAAGCTTAAAGTCTTTGGTTTTACTGGCTCCAGAAACTTTTACGAACTTTCTCCTAACATAAAGAAACTCACATCTGATTTAAAGTCAGATGGGACTATGATAAAAACAAACCTAAAGAGAAGAAAGCAAAAAAATAAGAAGCAATCTCTGAAACCAGTTACTGTTTTAAATGCTAAATACGTTGACGCATCTTACTTTAGTTTTAAAAACTCTTCTGTATAACTCTTAGTTTTTAACTATAATACTTACGCTCCATCTTGCTAAATTGTATTGTAAGTGAATTATTTTTAAGCTTGTAACATACCTAAAAAGACTACTGCTACATGGGTTTTTAGTGGTTTATCTTTCCTTTCTCCTATAGTTTGTAGAAATCCCCTACCTATTTTTCTGTTGTAATTTTTAGAAAAGCAATAAAAAGCAATTAAAAATTATTTTTTAAAAATGACAGATGGCCAGACCCCAATGGCATATGTCCAAGAGTTCTCAAAAAACTCAAATCGCCTGGCAAATATATGCAATCTATCATTAAAATCTGCCTCCATTACTGAGAACTGAAAGATAGCTAATGTAATCCCCATCTTTCAAAAAGTTTCCAGAGGATATCCAGGAAATTACAGGCTGGTTGGTCTAACATCCACTGAGTAAGAAGAACAAAGTTTGATTCCAGTGGCACCTTTGATGAGGATAAAGAGGAGCTCCTAAGTAAACTCAGTAGTCATGGGATAAGAGGACAAGTCCTCTTGTGGATTAAAAACTAGTTAATTAACAGGAAACACAGAGTGAGTATAAATGGGCAGTTTTCACAGTGGAGGGTGGTAAGCAGTGGGTAATGCAGGGTAATGCAGGTCCAGTGCTTTTTAACTTGTTCATTAATGATTTGGAGTTGGGAATAAGCAGTGAAGTGGCTAAGTTTGTGGATGACACTAAGTTGTTCAGGATGGTGAGAACCAGGGAGGACTGTGAGGTACTAGGCCTAGGCTGGGTGAGTGGGTGTCAGTGTGGCAAATGCGGTTCAGTGTGACCAGGTGCAAAGTAATACACATTGGAGCAAAAAAATCCTAACTATAAATACATGTTGATGGGGTCTGAACTGGCGGAGACTGACCAGGAGAGAGATCTTAAAGTCATGGTAGATAACTCACTGAAAATGTCAACTCAGTGTGCGATGGAAATAAAAAAGGCAAATGCTGTGTTGGGGTTTATTAGGAAGGGAATTGAAAACAAATCAGTATCATAAAGCCCCTGTATAAATTGATGGTGTGGCATCATTTGGAATACTGTGTACTGTTCTGGTAATCGCATCTCAAAAAAGATATTATAGCATTGGAAAAAGGGCAACTAAAATGATTAAGGAGATGGAATGCTTTCTCTATGAAGAAAGGTTAAAGAGGTTAGGAAGTGGTGGCAGCTACAAGCATAGACAGCTTCAAGAGGGGGCTGGATAAACATATGGAGCAGAGGTCCATCAGTGGCTATTAGCCACAAGGTATAGATGGAACACTATGTCTGGGGCAGTGATGCTATGTACTCTTGGTGCTTAGGAGGCCGCAGTGGGAGGGCTTCTGAAGTTCTGGCCCCGCTGGTGGACCTCCTGATGGCACTTGGATTTTGGCCACTGTGTGACACAGAGTGTTGGACTGGATGGGCCTTTGGCCTGCTCCAATATGGCTTCTCTTATGTTCTTATGTGGGAAAGTGGTAGAAGACAGAGGCAGTAGCAGTTATGGTGGGGACTGACCAAGGAAGAAACCCATCCCTGTCTAGCTTTGGGTACTGAGAGAATGCCTGAAAGAGGAAGAAGGGGGAAAGGGGTTATCCTATGCCCTGAGAGCCTAGGGACTTTGCAACATCAGGCTTACCTTAGGAATACTTCTGCTTTAAGAATCATGATATATTCTTAAGGAAAAAAATCTGAAGTTGTAAAAAAATTTGAGGGAATTGGCCTTACAGAATGGAGCAGTATTCTTTCTAAAACTACAGGCAGGTATTTTAATTTCTTTACAAGCAGATGCTAGTGTTTTATGATCATGATGGGCCCCAAATATACTAACTAATGAAGATGGGAATGAAAAATGGAACACTTTTTGGATTGGTACTGGAAAGAAAGAAGGTAAAATTCCTCTCTGTGGTCCCGTTTCCCTTCATTCTTTTCTAATGTGACAGTTTCAAATAAATGCTTGGGATCCAAACAGTCTACTTTAGGTATATCCAAGGCTTTTAGCCTGCCAAATAGAATGTTACAAGAAGGGGGACTCGTGATACTCGCAGGGGGGAAATATTCCCCACAGCTCCCGGCCTGCAGAAGCAGGAGGAGCTCCACAGGAGGAGGAAGCAGCACCAGGTAAGCCTTCTTCCTCCTCCCCCCTCCCCGAGGCTGTGCGGCTCACCGGCCCAGCGAGCCTTCTCCCCTCCCTCACCCTTCCCTCCTGGACAACAGCAGTTGCGGGAGGCCTGCTGCATGCCGAGCCTGCTCCCATCTCTTCCCCTCCCTCCCAAACAGTGGTGGTGGCGGGGGTGCCCGCCGCATGCCAAGCCTGCTCCCCTCCCTCCCAAACAGCAGTGGCGGCAGGAGGGCCCGCCATGCACCGAGCCTGCTCTCCTCCCTCCCCCCTCTCTCCCAAACAGCGGTGGTGGTGGGGGTGCCCGCTGCGCACCAAGCCTGCTCCCCTCCCTCCCAAACAGCAGCGGTGGTGGGGGTGCCCGCTGTGCGCTGAGCCTGATCCCCTCCCTCCCCCCTCCCAAACAGTGGCGGCGGCCGAAGGGCCCGCTGTGTGCCAAGCCTGCTCCTGTCCCTCCCCCTTCCCTCCCAGACAATGGGGGTGGCCTTCTCCCCTCCCCCATTAGCATTTTTCTGCACAAGTAGAGACTCCTCCATGTGTGTAGGAAGATCTCCCTGTCCCCCAAGTGCTCCCCCACATGGATTTAGATATCCACACGGAGGGGGTCACTTCGGAATTAGATATATACCAGTAGATACTTTTTCTGTATCCATTTAAGTTTACTATGACTAATTTAGGCTGTAATACTACACATGCTTGTTTGGTAGTAATCCAAATGAAACTTGGTGGAAATGACTATGGAGAAAACATGCACGGGATCACAATGTAATATTTTGAAGGTAATAATTTAAGCTTAGTGCAGCACTTGTTGTCATCTGCCGATCACCCACCTATGTGGTGGCCTGGGGAGGCTGCCACAGATGGATGAGGTAGGTCTGGGAATATCTGTACTCCTGGGGAGGGGAAGGTATAGTGGTGGGACTAGGTGGGTATTAAAGGGAAGAGGGCGGAGAAATAGAGAAGCTTGGCCCCCTTCCAGCCTGCGTCCCATCCCGAGGGAGGCAGTCAGCAAGGCTGGGAGTGACCCCCCTCCGACATTGGTGTTGTGCAATTCCAGGTCCATAAATAATGACCTCTATCCTGCAAGACTTTCTAGTTGAGCAGGGTGCGAACCTGGCATGCGTGAGCGAGACCTGGGTGCAGAACGGGGAGACGGTGGCGTTCTCCCAGATGGCTCCGCCTGGTTTTTCGGTCCTTCACCAATCACCGACTCAGGGGCGGGGGGTGGGGGGGTGCTCTTCATTTGGGAGGCTTACTCCTTCAGGGCACTCCTGCCGCTGAAACTCGCGGGCATAGAATGCTCTGGTCTGGTGTGGGAAACTGGGGAGAGTTTGGCTAGCTGGGTGGTATACCGACCGCCCAATGCACCACCCACTAGCCTATCATCTCTAGCCGATGCCATGGCTGGCTAGGCGTTGGAGTACTCAAGGCTTTTGGTCTTGGGGGATTTCAATGTCCATGCTGATGACACAGCCTCTGGGCCAGCGATGGACCTGGTGTTGGCCATGGCGGCACTGGGACTCACCCAATGTGTAACGGTGCCCACACACCAGGCCGGGCATACGCTCAACTTGATTTTTGTGGGGGGAGTTATGGCAGACCAGATTACTGCCTTGGCGGTTCCATGGTCAGATCACTATGCCTTGAAGGCCCGTCTGAAGGTGCCATTCAGACCCTCTATGGGTGGTGAGCAAATTTTGGCTTGCCCACAGATGGACTCTCAGCGGCTCCTCCTGGCTCTATGGGATCCCATGCCCCCTGGCGGCTCACTGGATGAGCTGGTCAAGGACTTGCAAGTCCAGCTCTCGACAGCCATCAACGAGATCGCTCCCCGACGCCCTCTGTGCCCTCATTCTAAGCGGGCTCCCTGGTACACTGGGGAGCTGAGGCAGATGAAATGAGAGCTGGGATGGCTAGAGAGACGGTGGCGGCGTGCCCGCGATGAAGCATCACGATCACCTTATAGGGCATTTATGAGATCCTATAAGGTGGCAGTCAAGGCCGCGAAGAGGCAATTCTACGCGGACGAGATTGCGTCTGCAAGCTCGTGCCCAGCACAATTATTTAGAACGATTTGGTCCTTAACAGAGCTGCTGCAGGGCAGACCAAACTATAGGGAATTGGATATTGGCTGTGAGGCTTTTGCTAGCCACTTTGCAGATAAAATCCTGCTGCTCCGCCGTGATCTCCCGGCCACAGTTGAGACAGTTAGCAAACTCAAGGCTCCACACGCATCTTCTTGTTCCATTCTGGATTATTTCGATCCACTCAGTCTGGAGGAAGTTGACAGGTTGCTCTCTATTGTACACCCAACCACATGCAGCCTTGATCCGTGCCCCTCGTGGCTCATAAAAGCTGGTCGCGAGGGGTAGCGAGGTGACCCCCTGGAGATTATCAACAAGTCTTTCGAGGAGGGACTGTTCCCGGGGGCACTCAAGGAAGCGATGGTCTGCCCTCTCCTGAAAAAACCATCACTGGACCTGGCCAAATTGGCCAACTATAGGCCGGTGTCCAACTTGCCCTATTTGGGCAAGATTTTGAGAGGGTGGCGGTGATTCAGTTGCAGAGCTTCCTTGATGACAGTTCCATGCTAGACCCGTTTCAGTCCTGCTTCTGGCCAGGTCATGGGGTGGAGACAGCACTGGTCACCCTCATGGATGACCTCCGGCGGCATCTGGATTGGGGTGGTACGGCAGTGCTGGTGTTGTTAGGTCTGTCGGCCGTGTTCGACACGGTCGACCACCAGCTACTGATCCACCGACACGGGGATTCAGGGGCTTGCCTTGCAGTTGCTTGCTTCGTTTCTCCAAGGTCAGGGACAAAGAGTGGCGCTGGGGGAGCAGATGTCCCAGAGGTACCCGCTAGTGTGCGGAGTGCCGCAAGGGGCTGTGCTATCCCCGATGTTGTTTAACATCTACATGCGCCCTCTTGCCCAGATTGCCCGGAGGCATGGGCTGGGCTGTCACCAGTACGCTGGTGACACCCAGCTATATCTGTTGTTGGGCGGCCGGTCTGGGGCTACCCCAGATGACCTGGAGTAGGCACTTCAGGACGTGGCTGGCTGGCTCAGGCTGAGCCGACTGAAATTGAATCCAACGAAGACAGAGGTCCTGTACCTGAGTTGGAGTGGACTGGGGGTAGGGATCCCATTGCCGGCCTTCGGGGGGGGCACCATTGGTGCCAGCGGTGAGCATTCAGAGTTTGGGAGTGCTCCTGGGCCCCTCATTAACGATGGAGCCCCAGGTAGTAGCCACTGCTAAGGCAGCCTTTTACCATCTGCGGCTGATTAGGCAGCTGGTTCCCTTCCTCAAACACAGTGACCTGGTGACAGTGATCCACACATTGGTCACCTCGAGGCTGGAATACTGTAACGCTCTCTACATGGGGCTGCCCTTGTCTCAGCTCTGGAGGCTGCAGCTAGTGCAGAATGCTGCGGCCAGGCTGTTGATGGGTCTCTCGGTGCGAGACCACATCCAGCCTGTGCTGAGGACACTGCACTGGCTGCCTATAGTGTACCAGATCTGGTTCAAGGTGCTGGTTTTAACCTTTAAAGCCCTGTTTGGTCAGGGGCCTGCCTACCTACGGGACCGCCTTTCCCCGTATACACCCCAGAAAGCACTGTGATCAGGCACCCAACACCGCTTGACCTTCCCCGGCCTCAGAGAGGCTAGGCTGACGACCACCAGGACCAGTGCCTTCTCAGTGGTGGCTCCTTACTGGTGGAATGAGCTCCCGGATGACATCACGGCCCTGCGGGACCTTATGCAGTTCCGCAGGGCCTGTAAAGTGGAGCTCTTCCGCCAGGCTTATAATTAGGAGCCGCCACTGGGGGAAAGGGGGTCCCTGGGAAGCACCGAAATATACCATCGGTGCAAGCTTCTGGTCACGGGCCTGGAAATTTGCTGTACTTTGCACTTGGAAGTAATGTTGGCTTCCAAATTTGGTGGAATCCTGTGATTCTTTGTTGTGATATATTTTAGCTGTGTTTTATATGTAGATTGATGAATCTTGTAAGCCGCCTAGAGCTGGCTCACGCTGGCTAGGCGGGATATAAATCTCAAAAATAAATAAATAAATAAGTGGGAGGGAAGGCGGCATGGTATAGCCTGATCTTGTCAGTTCTCGGCAGCTAAACAGGGTTGGTACTTGGATGGAAAACCACCAAGTAAGATTCTGCAGAGGAAGTCAATGACAAACTGCCTGTACCTCTTGCTTGTCTTTAAAACCCCTTTCTGTGGTCGCCATAAATCGGTTGCAACTTGATAGCACATACATACACAGTCATTTAAATAGATTTTACTTTGGCACCCGCAATGGGGACACTGCAATAGATGAGAGCAAAGGAGACAGTTTGGGACTCTTTTGCATGGCATGTCACCCGATTGATGATGTTGTGCTTACAGATCCACAATGGACAATGACACTGGCTACACACACATAAACACATGAAGCTGCCTTATATTTCCTTATACTGAATCAGACCTTTGGTCCATTAAGGTCAGTATTGTGTATGACTGGCAGTGGCTCTCTAGGGTTGTAGGTAGAGATCTTTCACATCAAAACTGGAGATACTGGGAACTGAACTTGGGACCTTCTATATGTGAAGCAGATGCTATACTACTGAATCATGGCCTATCTTTAAACTGAAAGAAAGCAAGTTAGAGACTATCTAGAGCAGGGGTGTCAAATGTGGCCCGGGGGCCAGATCAGGCCCTTGGAGGGCTGCAATCCGGCCTGCAGGGCCCTGGCTGATTCTGGCTTCCTTTTCCAGTTCTGCTGCTGTTACATCACAGCTTACTTTACCAGATTCTCTCAGTCACACAGGAGAAGTAGATAGGCAAGCCTCTCCTGTGCGATTGAGAGTCTGGTAAAGCTCTGGCATTACATTTTTTATGTTTTACTTAGAGTTTTAAAAATCTTTAACTGTGTTTGTCTGTGTCCTGTACAAAGTTTGTATCTCCGCTACATGGCATTACATTTTATGACACGCATGGCCCGGCCCAACAAGGTCTCAGATCTGGTCCTCATAACAAATGAGTTCGACACCTGTGATCTAGACCTTGTGGATGGATGTAAGCAGGGGTCAGGAGGTGCAGGAGCTCATTAGCATAACTCATTAGCATAACTTATTTGCATATGCTAAACCACCTGACATCACCGGAAGTATGTCAGAAGGCAAGAGAGAGAGAGAGAAAGAAAAGAAAGAAAGAAAGAAAGAAAGAAAGAAAGAAAGAAAGAAAGAAAGAAAGAAAGAAAGAAAGAAAGAAAGAGCTGGCAGAGAGGGGACTGCTACTAATCCACTGGGAGGATAGCTTCAGTGGTGGCTGAAGCCTTCAGAAGGCTGGTTGGAGGAACAAGGACCTTTCCAGGGGACAGGGTCATTTTGCTGCAGCCATGACACAAGCAGGCATTCCCCCGCCCGGGGGGGGGGGCTGGCACCAACTCCCAGAGCTGAGCTCCCCTGAGCTCCTGCTTGAAATGACCCCTGGATGTAAGCCTTGGAAACAAATGAATGCACCTGTTGAAGAACCCTCAGCTGAATGATGAAGTCACTTTGATCCTGAATGAGAGCTGGTATTAGTCAGGCCAGTCTCTATCACTGTTATGAACTGAAATCTGGTGAGAGAGTGTGGTTGGAAGGGAAGAAGTCTGAATTGCAAGTTGTTCTTCATACTCTTGGTGATTCTCCAACATTGATGGGATGCCTGCATGCATGTTAAGAAATTACCCTGTATGAATGTTAAGAGATTACCCTGCATGCATGTAAAGGTGCCCCAATAGTCTTTGCATGTTTCACAAGATATTTTTTTCCAGGAGAGGGCCAGTAAAAGGAGATCTCAGATAACAGTGTTCTTTTTTGGGGGGTAGTGAGAAGTACCCTCCTTTTAATCTAGTTCTGTCCTGAGATAAAGTAAGCTGGGAAGTGAGGCATCATCTCCTGGTCCACAAAGATCTCTGTTCCTTTTGCCAGTGACAAGGCTCTAAGTAACTTTCTGCATCTCTTGGTTTCCCCATAGCCTCCAAAGGAAAATTGTCCAAATGATGTGTGACTTGGCATTAACTCACCCCAGTCTTAATTGGCCTTTCCAGAAGTGAACTAAATGACAAGAGTACCCCACTGGCATAGCTTTCTCCCAAGTATCACTGATTTTGAAATGTAAAGACCAGTATGATGGAATCCTGGGGGATATAAGGGAAGAAGGCAGGCCTTGAGAACTCCTTTTTCACAAATCTGTATGTGATAGGCTGCTTAGTTAAATGCTGTGTATTGGATTAGGCAGATGTTGTGGTTGAATGGATCATTCGCCAGTGAACCCTTGCTAAAGGAAAGACAGCAACATCAGTATGGATTTACCTGAGGATTTTGAGGGGTCTGGCTGTACTGGGGAGACCACTCTGTAAGTATAAAAAAGACAAAAGGCAATCACAGTTGAAAAAGCCAGAACTGCAAAAAAGACCTGTGATATATGACACTATCGACAATGAATGTTTGGAGCTGGTTGCCAGTTTAGATTATAGTTAAGATGCCTCCTGAGAGGAGGTTTTTTTTTTACTTTATGTCCTTAGTGAAACTGATGATTGGAGTTATAATATTGTCTGATGAAGACTGTGAAACGTGAATTTAAAATTGTGGAAAATCATGTCTACTTTGGGAGCTGCCTATAGCATACCAAATTCGCTTCAAGGTGCTGGTACTAACCTTTAAAGCCTTATATGGCCAGGGTCCAGCATACCTGACAGACCGCCTTTCCCCGCATATACCCCAGTGGGCACTTCAGTCGGGGTAGCGACATTGACTTTGTGTCCCAGGCCCCAGAGAGGCCAGGCTCACCAGAACCAGGGCCAGGGCCTTCTTGGTGGCAGCTCCTGTCTGGTGGAATGAGCTCCTGGAGGAGATCAGGGCCCTGTGGGACGTTATGCAGTTTCGCAGGGCCTCCTAGACAGAGCTCTTCTGCCAGGCTTTTTTTTTTTGGTTATTATATTTTTCATTGAACAATTACAAGAATAGCATAACTTAATATAGAATACAGAATTTTTTAGAAACAGGCATATTGACTAATGACTAATAAAATAATAACTTATGTTTAAAGACAGCTGTAACTGTGCAACCGTATAGTCTGATCACTGAAAGATTTAGAAGTACTGTAAACCTTAGTTATTGTATCTTGATAAGTTAGTGAGTTAGTTTTCAAAAGGTAAGGTCAAAACTGAAGTAGTGCAGTATATATCGTGTTTTCAGGAAGCAATTCTTTTTCCGACATGTACTGCAACCATGGGAACCAGGTAGTTACGAACTTGGAGTGCATTTTTGTGTTACTATATTGTTGGTTATGTACCAAGTCTGTAATTTTGCATAGGATGAATTGATCCAGACTTTATTCCTCCATGTTGACAATGTTGGGGGAGAAGCAGATTTTCAAGATGTTGCAATTGATAGTCTTGCTGCAGCTAATAAGAATAGTGTCAGGTCAATTAATCTTTCTTGACACTGTGATGGGTCAGGTATCTGAAGAAGTGCCACTATTGGTAATAAAAGAATCCTTTGTGAGGTTATTGTTGAGATTTCTGCTAAGACTGAGTTCCAGAATTTGTTAATGGAAGGACAAGCCCACCAGCAATGTATGAAATGCCCCACCTGTCCGCATTGCTTCCAACATAGATTGCTATGTTTATGGTTAATCCTATGCAGGTGATCTGGGGTATAGTACCAACATGTGATAGTTTTAAACCACTGTAGGTGGATGCTGAAAATTTTGCTAAGTCCCTTTGAGGTGTTCCAACATAACATCCACTGATCCTCTGAAAGTTCCATCTGGAGATCTTTCTCCCAAGCTTTTTGAAAGTTAGATTTAAAGGAGCAGTCCTGTTCAGAGAGAATTTTGTAAGTTTTAGAAAGACCAGTAGCAGAATCTGGGTACTTGTCTATTAATTGTTCGAAGGTGGTCTTTTGCCTTTTAAAAGTATTAGTAGTCATCAAAGATCCTGTAAGACTTTTTAGTTGGTAGTATTGTAGCCAGGCTTTTGACTAGGAGCCGCCACCGCTATTACCATCTACCACCGTGAATAACATCGGCGATGGGGACTGGCACTGAATGCTGCCCAGGCTGGACAGCCATGGAGGGTTGGACCCAGACCCTGGTAAGAAGCCATCTGAATGTGATCATCATTATTACTGGAAGCACTTTATGTATTTATTTGTAACTGTTTAATTGTTGTAATTGGGATTTTATAATGTTTTAACCTGTTGTGGTAGGCACTGTGTGCCCTTGTAAGCTGCCCTGAGCCCGTTCGCGGGGAGGGTGGGGGTAGAAATATGAAATAATAAATAAATAAATAAATAAATAAATTTGTGCATCTACAAGCAACTTTGTGTCTTGCATCTTTGATCTTTGGACTATAGTATTTTCATGACCTTGCAGTTTGTTAAAGCCTATTGTTATTCTTCTTGTATGACTTTTGATAATATATACCATGTAAATACACAAAGAAACAACAAAAAAATCATGTATATGTAATTCTTTATTAGAGTTCATTTTCGTGTCATATACCACAGGTAGTCTTTTTTGCTGTACTGGAGATACCTTCAGAAACGAGAGGGGTATCAGAAGGGCAGCTGTCCTTCTGGCTGTATTATCCTTAGCCAGTTTGGCAACCACCATCACCTCCATGCCCAGTCTACCTTAGTTGTAATCCAAAGGAAACTTATACCAAACGTTTACAGCACCACTTAACAAAGTAATATAAATGTATAACCACAAAGTTGCAGTCCAATAATTTATGTAGCTGTTCCTGTGTCAGTATTCATCAGCTGAGTAGATAGTTGGTGATATTCATCAGCTGAGTAGATAGTTGGTGAGACCCTAGGGTAAAGGCAGCACCTCTAGGCTACAACAAGCACACAGGCACACAGTTGGAGGCACTTGTTTTGTAAAAGCTGAGACTAGCTGAGAAGCATTTACAAACTCAGAATATAAAGTCAGTGCAAATCCTAAATTTGGAATGGTTTTTCAGCCATTGTAGAGGCATTGCTTTTCAGTACAGTAGTCCATTGTACAAAAGCAGTTAGAGTTATAGAGTTAAAAAGCTGGAATGATGTTAGCACTGTTTAAAATGGGGTTTATTCTTGAAATGCTAAATGCTTGTAGGTGGGAAATTATCGTGCACAAATGGCAATATTGCAATGGATGCTAATTTAGTACAGTAGCAGCAGCATTTAGTATGGAATTGTGAAGACAGTAATTAACAGGGCAATTCTAAACAGAATTATACCCTTCTAAATCCAGTCAGTGGATTTAGGAGGGTGTAGCTCTGGTTAGAATTGCACAGTTTGCTGCAGGGCTATTTTTGGGCAGGAATGCACAGGAACGGAGTTCCGGCTGGCTCCTGAGTTGGCCACACCCACCAGGAACTTATTAGCATAATAGGCCACACCCAACAGCAGAAACTCATTCGGGTTGGCTACATTAGGGGTATGTGGCCTAACATGCAAATTAATTCCTGCTACAAAAAAGCCCTGGCTTTTGACAACAAACAAGGTAAACAGAATAAGAAGCAAAAGGCAGGTGTGGCTGGATGACCACTCTTCTGGTAACATGGGGGTGTGGCCTAATGTGCTAATAAGCTGTGCTATCAGTGGTGTGGCCTAATATGCTAATGAGTTTCTGCTGTTGGGTGTGGCCTATTATGCTAATGAGTTCCTGCTGGGCTTTTTCTACAAAAAAAGCCCTGGTTTGCTGTATACCCTTACATGCATACCTATATCAGCAGTATATTCACGATCCCATTCTAAATTGTGGGGAATTATTACTTGAGGCTTAGACTGTGCAGCGTAGTCCCCCAGTTTTACTTGTAGCAATTAGAATTTATTAATTATACTGAAGCTTAGCTCTTGTGGGTAAGAGGATTTATCACTATAACACAGTTACAAATCAGTGTTATATTAATGGGTTTGTGATGTTTGGATTTGTAGTGCATTGATTACCTGATGTGAAGGTTAGGAACACAATTAGGAATTCAAACATTAGAGAATATTGAGGAGAAATTGTTGATCATGGTGCATATACACTAACACTGAAAGTGTAATTGGAAGATTCTGGCATTTAATAGGGTACAATTATCCCTTGGTTTAAAATGTATAGCAAGGATAGAGTATGTTGCACTGGAAATGCCATTGCACTTGTATATTAAAGAACTAAGAGATTCCAATAAATTAGAAATCTTTAAAGAAACAGATTTGAAATCTAGATGTCTCCCCAGATAGTGCTAGAGGCCATTGTGATTGAACAGTGATTGAGGAAATGACAGATTTGTCAGTTTACCTTTTTTGGGGGGTAAGCTGGTAGAACACAAGTATTAATAGCATGTTCTTGTTCAAAATACAGAGGAAGTGTGGCCAAAATCCCCACTCTGCTCTCTAGGTAACCTTGGGACATTCATTCTTTCTCACTGTAGTCTACTTTAAGGATTGTTGAGATGATAAAACAGGGAAGAGAGGACCGTGTACACCAACCTGAGCTCCTTGGAGGAAGAGTGGGATAAAATGTAACTGATAAAAGGACTGAGTCCTCTGCTCTTCTATACACAGAGAAAACCCCCTGTAATTTATATGTGTGTCTTTTATAACAATTGCAAAAAAACTGTTATTGAATACAAATTTACCTTTTATTAAGCAGTTCTGAGATAATGATGGTTTATGATTCTGTGAACTACATATGATGTGTTCATCAGATAGTGATAGGGCTCAGCCTTCCCTTCTCACTCATGTTAGCATCAGAATCCTCCCGGATCCACTGATGCGACCAAACCTTCATGCAGTGGTAGCATTTGGATGTAATCCTCATAGACACCGTTTATAAGTAGCAAGTGGCTCTTTCTTTCAGTTGCATACTTGATACCCGTCATTCATACATTTGATGTCTTATGATTTGATGACTCACTTGTAGTCTCAGAGCGGCTTACAAACTCCTTTCCCTTCCCCTCCCCATAACAGACACCCTGTGAGGTTGGTGAGGCTGAGAGAGCTCTTTCCCAAGCTGTCCTTGAGAGAACGGCTGGTACAGAGCTATGGCTTGCCCAAGGTCATCCAGCCAGGTGCAAGTGGAGGAGTGGGGAATCAAACCTGGTTCTCCCAGATTAGAGTCCGCGCACTTAACCACTACACCAAACTGGCTCTTTTGTTGCATCATTTTTATTTTCTAGGCATCTGTACCTTGCTTATCTGACCAAATGGAGACCCAATGCAATTTACAAGTTTTGAGAGAGTGACTGGCCCAAAGTCACCCAGCAACTTCCATGGCAGAGTGGGGCTTATGAACCTGGGTCTCCCAGTTGTTAGTCCGCATGCTCGAACCTCAGCACCATGAGTTGTATGTGTGTCTTTGTGGAAGGTCAGGTCTTTTAAGTGGGACTGAAGTGCAAGGAAAGGAGGGGTCAGTGGAAGCAAACTTGAGATTTGGAGAAGAGTGGATTCGTGTGGATGAATCACACAGTGGTGGTGGGAGAAAAGAGCTGATTTAGGAGTTTTGGACCTTGACAGGTGGCTGGTGAATCTGTGGAGGGTTCATGATTTTTATGGTAGACTGAGCAAGTGTTGAGAGTGGTCACTTCAGTTACACAGAGAGTTTATATTACATGTGTACATTTTGGGTAAACATCTCTAAGTGAGGAAGAAACCCTGATTCACACATAAAAATGCCTTCAGGGTTGCAGAGAAAAAAGTTGCTGATCTAGTGTAGTGGGGAAGTGTATTTACAGAGAGGGAAGAGAACCCCTGGGATTACTTGTGCTGGGGGGGGGGAATGACATACTTAAGGTGGATTACACATAGTGAGTCACATAGGCGTAGAGTACGGGGGGGCTCAAGGGGTTGAGCCACCCCCGAAATTTTCCGGGGGGGTCTCAGCCACCCCCGGGAAAATGGAGCGCCTGCCGCTGCGCCTCCCCAGGTCCTTCCGAGGCCCGGCCGCCGCTGCTGGAGAGGGAGAGGGAAGGGGTGGCGTGGGGGGGGGGAGAGAGAGGCACCGGCAGCAGCGGCTGGCGGGCCTTGGAAGGGCCCAGGGAGGCGGGGCGGTTTCTGGGGGGGGGAGAACATCGCTCCAGTGAGCGCGAGTGCGAGCGCTTTGCGTGTGCGCTAAGGAGCCCCCGCCCCCCCGGGATTTCCAAAGGTCTATGCCCCTGGTGAGTCAGTATAGTTGACGAAACAAGACATTCACACTGCTCCCCACCTACCAATGAAAGGATGCCACAAATCACAGATAGGTGGGGGTGCACTGTGATTCTGTACTAAAGGATAAGCTTTTTGAAATTGGTATTAGCAAATTATACCAGTTTTTGGGTCCCAATTACCCCCTGGTTAAGGCTTCTGCTTCTAAAATTCTGACTATTTTTGGGACAATGTATGTCTGTAAACATTTATTCTTTGTAATAAATGTCAACAAATCAAAATTGTCAGCTTACAGGTACACACCTAAACAGCTTACTCAAGATTGCTACAGCACAGATGTTGATCCAAGATTTTGATGCAGTAATTCAGAGCAAGAAGTGTCAGTTATCAAAGACTGTTAAATAAAAGGAAAGACTGTAAAAGTGTTAATGGTTTGAGCATGTTTGTATTTTGAGTAAAAAATAATATTGTTAATTGGGTTTGCCTGTGTCCTTTATAAAGTTTATATCTCCAGTACCTGTCATTACATTTTATGGCAGACATGGCCCGGCCCAACAAAGTGACATTTTAAGCAGCAGCTGGACAAACACTTGTCAAGGATGCTCTAGGCTAATCCTGCATTGAGCAGGGGGTAGACAGCCAGTATGGCCCCTTCCAACTTTGTGATTCTATGATGCTCAAATCTGGCCCTCGTAACAAATGAGTTCAGCACCTCTGTGAAAGACCTTCATCATTTGGACAATTAATTTTGGGATCTTCTACTAAAGTATACCAGAGTCCCAATTTGGGGCAGCAGGCCAAAAGAGGGGGAAAGTAGCTCTTAAGTAAGAAGCATGTTTATTCACCTAACAAGATACAGAATAGAAAAGTGGAAAGGAAAGAACACTGAAATGAAGACAGTACAATAAACAAATGCAAAACCTTTATGTAATCTTATTTGCCTGTTAGCTGTTGTTCTTTGGGGAGGGAATCCTGAAAAAAGCAGACTGGCTGGCAGTTAGGCAAAGCAGTGGTGCTTTGGGGGAATAAAAAAGGAAAAGAAAACATCTCAGCTAGACCCTGAAGAGAAAAGATGGGTGAGAGTCCAGTCTAGGAATGGGTGATGAAAAGGAGGTCCAAGGGTGAAATTTCAAAACAGAGTCCGATGTGTAGTTGGGGCAGCTGATTGGATTCAAGATTGGCAACAAAAGCACAGCGGTCTGGAGGGGGATTTTACACTTATTAGCTGGGGAAGGGGGCTGGTGCTTGGGGCAAAGTTGAGTGAGGGTGTGGAAATTTGAGAATTTCCAAAGATTTTTGAATAATGGTTTCTGGGAATGTCCTTGAAAATAAAATAGAAATATGTTAAAGAAGTGCATAATGGGTAGGGTGAGGTGGAAGAGTGCATTATCTGGGGATGGGAATTCCCTGAAGATTGAGAGATTTGCTTGTTGTATTACACCCTCACTCATTAATTGTGGTCGAAAAGGATGTAAGTCCATATAGGGTCATGATTAATAGCTCCACAGGGTATTCAGCAGGTGGGTTACATTCAGCCTGGAGTAACCAGGGTGGTCCCTGTCCCTTCCAGGAACCCCAGTTTTTTATATCAAGCAGAGTATTTTGTTCCAGACCTCTGACAGCCAGGTCAGAGAGGGTAAAAGGAAAGTCTCTGCCTCTGTGTGTCGAGGAAGCTTCCCAGGTATCAGAAGAAGTTTTAGATAACACAGAACACAGCTGTACAGTAAGGAGTATGTTGCTTTAGAAAGCCTGTGTATTTTCTATAGTATTTTGAGTGCAGGTCAGAGCACTGTATTTAAACCTCTAAAGGCCTGAGCAGTTTGGGCCCAATATACTTTTGAGACTATTTCCCAGAAGGCTAGAATGGCCTTGTGGTAAGTAACCTCTGCTAAAGAGGGAATACCTTTTGTGGCTATTGCCTTGCTTTTCTTCTAACTATCAAACAAATCCTAAGTATCCTGTGGAAGCAATGTAAGATCTGTTGATCTGGGCAGATATTTTGGGCCTGGGCTGGCACTTCTTCAGTATCTTGACCTTTCTTTTTCTTATAAGAGGTGTTTAAAAGTTTGGATTTTGATGATATTCTTCTAATTGTTACCTGCTCTAATACTGTCAGGAGAAAATGAGCTAAAAATTCAAATGAAGTAAATTACTATTTAAATATAAGAGTTTTAGTGCAAGGCAGCAATTCCATATCTCTGTGTGACTGAAATACAAACATAAAACCCAGTATATCTGGTCATCACTGTCCCGTTTGCCTGTTAAGCAGATTCATAAAAGTTCTGAAATCTAGTTAGTTTTTTGACAGGGACACCTGCATTTTCAGGGCCTCGTAATATAATATTGCAACGTAGGATGTATAGGGCGCAACCATGAATTCACTTAAAGCTGCCATTTGCACTCCCTTAAGGAAAATATATATCTCAGTTTTCCCTCTGCCCTTTACGGATGACAAGAAGATTTATATTTGCTATGATACATATAGGCCTCGTTGTTTGGAATCATTGCCATAATTTCATTTGCATCTCCTGTCTGAATATGGAGCCTCTAGAGAGTACAGTGCTGATAATTCAGGAATTTTTTTTTGTTTTTGTTTGTTGCTATTATCAGTTCTACTAATTCAATATTTGCTTTATTATTCCACAGATCCCCCCCCCCCCCCATTAATGGGCCATGTGTTCACTTATCCTCTATTCTTAGGAACGTTAAGGGAGGAGGGTGGGACACTGAAGATGGAATATTTTTGCCTTTTAGTAGGTCATTTACCAAGGCCCTGCCAAGATTGTGCTGTATTATGCTTTAGCCCCCTCTTAAATTTTACTGAAGCATTTATCATGTGTTTTACTTTTCTCTTGTAAGCAGCAAATTAAGCTACAGAGACTTCTTTGCCCATGAAAAAAAAAACCCCTTATATCTGGAGTTCATGTACTCTGTCAAAATAAGCCTTTGTTCTTTTCAAAGAATATGCTGGGCTCCTGTTTTAAAAAGTGTTTGGAATGAAGAAATCTTTATTTCTTGCTGTGGAAAAGCAATTCTGTTTTGGTGATAAATTATTCTGGAGAGCTGATGAATAACATTTTGAATTCAGCAAGGTATTTGAAGCTCTAGCCCTCCCTAAGTGTATACATCAACCAGAGCCATTGTGCTTACAACACTACAGGCCACTGTTTGCACCTTCACTCTCAGACTACCTCACATAATCATCCTCTTGAAATACCATTGTGTCCCGCCCTGTTTGTTTCCTAGTCTCATGTCTGCAATGCTGTCTTGTGGGCTTGATTTAAAACCACTGTGTTCCACACATTGCTTTGTTAGCTTCATGTTATCTGTGCTGTGTCTTTGTAATGATGATCTTTGCCCATCCTTACGTCTGCCCCTTGTTTTCCCACCACTTCAGCTCAGCTCCTGTCCTGCTCACTTTTCCAAGGTGAAGACTGATGTGAAATTGTCTGTCCCTTTCCATCCAGCTTGTGCTGTAACACTTCCTCTATAGAATAGGCTGTGATGTCATAGAGAAGGGGACAGGGCTACCCAAATTCTCTCAATTTCAGGGAGGAGCTGCCCAGGTGTGCTGAGGGCCTGTACTCGGGAAGAGAAACAGGGAGTCCTCCACAGTGAGTAACCCCACCTTCGAGTGTCCCCAATATCCCTCATAGTCTTGTGCAGTACAGTATAGTTTCCTTTACTGCCCTGTTTACATTTTTTACTCAGTTTAGCTTCTGGAATACTTCCAGTTCAGTTGAGTTTCTTCCCTCTTGCCTTATCACTGATTTCATCTTTCTCTTACTATTTTGATAAAACTTCGCCATTTTTAATTTTATTGAGGTCCTGACCCATTTTCCATGTGTATGCAGTTAATCATTCAGGAATTGAATTTCACTTGAAAAAGTGTTTCTTTTAAAGTTCAGTTTGGCTCCCAGAGCTTCATGTTCATCCTTAATATGTGGATTTCCCCTTCCCATTCAATTAACAGTGAATAAAGTTCTGCTCTGTAATGGAATGCTGTGGACTGGTGTGTTATGTTGGGAGTTGAAAAGGGGAAGGTGGGAAGTTTAGCCATAAATACTAATAGCCTTGCATAGCTAAAATGAATAGTATGGAGAGAGGTTTGCACTAAATCCTCATGTTGCTGCAGTCAATATGAAGGTTTACAAACCTATGACTTCAGCAGAAGTAAGCTTTCATATCTGGAGTTCATGTATACCCTGATCTTGAGACTTCAGATATTGCTTTCACTAGGGAATTATATTTGTAGCCTTGCCAGGCAATGTGTTGCAACAAGATATACTTGCAGGAGCTGGACGCATTAGGCATGCTTCCTTTATAGCATTTGTTGTACTAGGGGGCCATAGAGCATGCATGAAACATAATGATAGTGAATCAGCAGTATTTCAGGAGCCCACTGAAACAGTTGGAAAGCCAAAGTGAAACTAATTAAAGATCTCTCTCCCCCCCCTTACTTACATTGTGTAATTTTCATGCAGCATCTCTAGTTCCTGGTGGAAAGCTATTCGTGTTCTCCCTAGTTGTTGTCATGGCAGTAGGAGAGCAAATTAAGACTGACTGAATACGGATACGTAGAGGTGATTTTTGATTTCCAGAATGGATGTACATGTTATAATAGTGTTAAGAGTAGAATACTGAGAGTACTTTCTTGGGAGTAAACCCCACTGAAGAGACCTGAATAAGATTCAGAGTAGACTTGCTTAGGATTGCGCACTCAAGTTGGTATATAATTAGAGGCAATGTATGCTGTCACTGCTGCCTGTGTTTGGTTGGTTAAATTCCTAGCTCTGGTGATGTATCTAAGGTGGATGAGGTGCTGACTGTGAAGGGAAACAAAGCAAGTTAGAAGCCTCCATGTTAATTAAGCTGAATTATGGAATATTAATTTACTGAATTCTTCATGAAAGGCAAAGGAATAGAAAACAGCTGAACTGGAAAGTATATTTCAGAAATAATTTACGGTGCATTTGATTTTTCATGTTGGGTTTCCAAATTTTAAAGATCCTTATCATGTTGTGTCTGAGAGTAGCCTCTGTACTGCAGATGGAAGTTTCCTGCAAATGCAATGTCGGTGCCCTTAAAAAAATAGATTACCAAATCATCTTCCCCCATCCCTAAAGAAATGGCTTCTTTCATTGATAATCTTTATAGGTTTCATACTTGTAGTTCCTCTACCACATAAGAATCTCCCTGTGCACTTCAGTAGGTTGATTCCTGTGATTATCAATTTAACTCTGATATCAGCTATTGTTGCTTGTTTTTGAGATTGATAGAAGACCCCAACCTCAACACTACAACTTCCCACTTTTTACAAAGTATTGTGAAAATTGCCTGTCAGTGCAACAAATAAATGTATAAAATAATTACTTTTTACCATCTTACACATATATTTCTTTTTAGGCACTGGAAAAACACCCCAACTCTCCAATGACTGCAAAGCAAATATTGGAAGTGATTCAGAAAGAAGGGCTAAAAGAAACAAGGTCAGTGGTTACATGATATTTACCTTTAAATTAATTACGTTGGGGGAAAATATAATTTGTGATTGGTTTGCTGTTCATAATGGATACTCTGTTAGAGTTCATAAGTTGTAGACCTATGATCCCACCTGGCTAACAGTACAAAGAGCTAGGGTTACCAGGTCTCCTGCTATGGCAAGAGATCTCCCACCAGCAACCCCCATTGCAACCCCCATTGCCCATTCCCATTGGCTGGTGGAAGAAAAATAAATTTTAAGAATATGCTAGTGTTATATCACTTACAGGGGAAACCTAGAAGTGATGTCACTCTGCTCTGGGAATCACTGGAAACAATGTGGTTTGCCATAGAGTTTCTGGCAATACCTAGAGCAGAATGATCTTCGTCATGGTCTCTGTGCTTCACACTGATGGGTTTCTGAGCCTGCGCAGGAATCCTTTGGTATTGTAGAAAGCTCTTAATGGATTTTCGTGCCCAGTGCCTCCAGGCATGTGCGGAGCCCCACTGCGCATGCCCAGAGGAGCGGGCGTGGACATCCCGCCAGTTCTCTTCTGACTGCCGTGCTGCTAACAACTTCTGCAATTAGCTGAGTCCTTTGAGGAAAGCTCTTTTTCATTTCGCTTTCTTTGTCTCCTCACTCTTTCTCCTTAACTTTCAACACTTTCTTTCTATGTTCTTCTGTCAGAAAATATCAAAAAAATTTCTTTCTCTTCGGTGGTGGGGTTTTCCCTTTCTGCCTTCGGGTCTCCTCCCCCATTTTCATCTCTGTTTTTCCTACTTTATGGCTAAAAAGTGGGGCTGCTTCAAACATTGCTTGGCTTGCGGCAGCAAATTAGTGGCTCCTGACAGCCACTCCTTGTGCATTCTCTGCCTCAGAGAAAGTCACTGGCCAGATTCCTGCCCTCATTGTGCCAGGTTTAGCAACCAAACTTGGAAAATAGGGCAGCCCGCCTGAAGGTCACTTTACTGGAGTTGGCATTGCTTCCCGCATCTACCTCAACAGTGATGACCTCCTTCCCATCGACATTGACAGTATCGACAGCCAACTTCGCGGCCCCGTTGACATCGAGGCCGTCATCCGATATAACTTGACCAGTATCGAAACACCAGGCTCCGACGCAGTCTACGGTTTCGACGCCAATCAAAAAGAAGAAGGATAAGTTGGAAAAACACCACAAGGCTCTATCTGCAGCCACTGGCAAACCTTCGAGTAAGGGCCCTACTTCGGTTTCCGAACCAGTAGCACCCCCATTAGATACTATCTTGGTACTGATAACTCCCTTGATCGGGCCTCCACCACCTACTGAAGTGACCACTATCACTCTTCTGAATTCACCCATCCGGCAACTGCATGAGGCTCTACCAGATCACATTCTGGAGGCATAGGAGTTCCTCGAGACTGACCAAGAACAGCTCTATGCTCCATCACCACGATGCCCAAGCTCTCGTTCTCAGTCCTGATCACTATCTGAGGGATCCCTCTCCCACGTCGAGACCAATCCTCCTTGTGCAGACAGGGACGATAGACATGACTATCAGCCTCTGCCACCCCGATACCACTCCCCGAGGCACAGGTCTCCTCAGTATGGATCACCTCAACACCGATCCCCCATTTTGACACGCTGGGGATATGCTTCTCCGATGGCACCATGGGATCGGCACCGTCCTCCCTATCAGTACGGAGGCTATCCACCATCGACATCGATGCCCTGGATCCCCCCGGTCACCCACTTCGACTGGGATAGATATTCCCATCGGGCTCGATCGCCAGCAAGATCACATCCACTGCCCTCTGCAGCACAGTCTTGACCCCCTACCCAGGCTACAAATCAGCAATGTCCTACTCCTCTGCCATCGGCACCGAGCGCCACAGAATCACCAACGGCCACAGCATCAGAACACTCCGTGCGGGACCCGTGGTCGACACAGACAACCGTCATCCGTGTGACCCCACCCCCGGCTTAGTCGATTCAAATAGAAGCAGCACCTGTCCCTTCCTCGTCCGAACGGGATTCCGATAGCGATCTGTCCGACCACAGTTCCCCTGTCAACCCTTCCCCGAAACCTGATGTGGCGAAAAATTTACTGATCTCCCCATCAGAGGATCTCACCTCTTACGGAGACCTGATTAAACGAATGGCCCTTTCCCTTGGTCTCCCTATTGTACAACCAAAGCCTGCTATAACTGATCCAGTGTTCGACATCGTACAAATGGACACCTCCACTTACATTGCACTGCCGATGTCCGCGGTCCTCCTCCAAGCCGCCAAATCGGTATGGGATAAACTCTCGTTGACACCGGTCTCTACCAGACGCTTGGATCATATGTACAGGGTCCAGGAGACTGATGCTGGGTTCCTGACAAACCATCCTCGCCCTAACTCGATGGTTGTCATCTCAGCTTCCAGATCCAGGAGGACACACTCTACCCCTGCGGATAAGGAAGGGCGCAAGCTTGACGTTTTCGGACGCCGTTTCTACTCGGCTGGAGCTCTGGGATTGAAAGTCAACAATTACTCCGCCTGCATGGGAAGTTATCACTATGCCCTGTGGGAACAGCTTAAGCCATCAGTTTGCTCCCTGAGGACCAAAGGCTGGCTGCCAGAAGGATACAAAAGGAAGGCCTCATCCTTGCTAAACAGCAGGTGAACACCTCCAAACATGCTTTAGACACCTTCTCTAAAATCATGATGTCCACCATAGCACTGAGGCGTCACTCCTGGTTACACTCTACCACTTTGCAACAGGACACCAGATCCTTAGTCGAAGACCTCCCTTTTGATGGAGTTGGCCTGTTCCACGCCACCACTGATTCTGTCCTCCAGGAACTTTATAAAAGCATCAAGGCCTCCCGCACACTAGGGGTGTCTTCTGCTCCTTGGCAAACCAAACCACGAAGTTGGTCTAGACCCTGGTCCTGGAGATCATCAAACTGGAGCTCCCTGGACAAATCCTGGCGTCCACGTACTTCTCCAGGTGTGCAGAAGCAATCATACATCCCAAGACAGAAATTCTTGCCAGCCCAACAGCCTGCCTGCTCCAAACAGTCCCGGCAGGCCAAGCAGGGCCTTTGACTTTATCTGTCCTGGCTCCCTTCACACTCGTCTTGCCCCTTTCCTTTCTATGTGGAACAAGGTAACGTCAGACTCTTGGGTCCTCACCATTATTTCCAGGGAATACCTCGTCGAATTCCTCCAGCCCTCACTGACCCCTACCTTCAAAATCTCATCTCGTTCCTGCCCAGAGAGTACAGTTCATCAGGGTGGAACTGGACTCCATATCCCTACGGGGATACCTTCCGGAAGACAGGGTGTCACCTATAGTCACATTGGCTTCACATGTCTGCTCCGATCCCGACTCTTCGGCCCTCTTGATCCAACGATTATTGGGACACATGGCTGCCACAGCAGTGGTGCTGCTCTTTGCAAAACTCAAAATGCGCCCTCTCCAACTATGGTTCATCCATTCCTTTCATCCGCAATGAGACCCACAGAACCTCCGTCTCTCCCCCCCCCCAAGATGTCCGAGACTCTCTCCTCTGGTGGACCCTGCCATCCAGTCTCCTCCAGGGATCCTCCTTTCATCTCCCGTCGCTGCAACTCACCCTAACCACCGACGCGTCTACATGGGGATGGGGGGCACATCTGAACGGCCACAGCACGGGTGCTCGCTGGGAACAGGACCTAAGGTCCTACCACATCAGTTACCTCAAACTCCTGGCAATCTTCTTCGTGCTTCAGATCTTTCTACCCATAGTGAAAGACCACTGTGTGGCTCCTTACAGACAATACCACTGCAGTCTGTTACGTCAACTGCCAGGGCGGCACAATTTCCTGCAGCCTTTGCCAGCTTGCAGTCCGACTTTGGAACTGGAGCACGTCCAACGACATTTTCCTGAGGGCCACACACATTCCCGGCTCCCTCAACAGCCACGCCGATCTCCTAAGCAGGGGACATGCCAGACATCACAAATGGGAACTGAATCCAAATTACCTCTGCCAGGTATTCCTTTTTGGGGGAACCCAGACGTGGACGTCTTCGCCACTTGCCAGAACAAGAAGTGCGCAGCATTCTGCACGCAGGGTGGAATCAACCCCCTCTCCCGGGGAGACGGCCTACTCTACCCATGGAATCATGATTTCATCTATGCCTTTCCACCTCTACCACTACTCACACAAGTGATACACAAGATAGTGCACGAGATGGTGGAATGCATACTGATCACTCCTTGGTGGCCCAGCAAGCCTAGTTTCCAGTCCTCCTCTCGTTGGCCCACGGGAAATTCCATCAATTTCCTCCACTACCAGATCTCCTGATACTCTCCGACTCTCCCGCCCTCCATCACGACATTCCCCGTCTCAAGCTCACGGCGTGGAGACTCTCCCCTCCGTATTCTTGGATAGAGTGAATAATGTCCTGCTTAACTCCCACAAGGCATCTACTCGTCAGTCATACGCTTACAAATGGACTCGTTTCTGTACATATCTAGCCTCGTCCGACATAGAATCCTGCTCTGCGGGCTGTCCCGTATTTTTTATTTCCTCCTATCCCTAGTGGATGCTGGACTCTCACACTCTTCTCTGAGAGTATACCTGTCTGCAATCTCGGCGTTCCACAACAGAATTGACAGCTTTTCTGTGTTTGCCCACCCCCTTTCAAAACACTTTCTGAAGGGCCTCCTCCATCTCTATCCACCCACCAGAGTTCCACCACAACCTTGGGATCTGCCATTGGTCCTCTGCACACTCACTCGGAAGCCATTTGAACCGTTGGCATCCTGTGATCTCCGCCTGCTGGCTTGGAAAATGGCCTTCTTACTCGCCATTACTTCTGTTCGTCGAGTTGGCGAACTCTTAGCCCTCAGGCACAATCCTCCGTTCCTCTGCTTCCTACTGAATGCAGTTCACATGGTTCCGGACATTTCGTTCCTGCCTAAAGTAGTCTCCGACTTCCACCTGCAATCTGAGATCATCTTGCCTGACTTCTACCCTTCTTACGTTTCTGAGCAAGATCGTCTCTTACATACCCTTGACTTAAAACGAACGCTTCTCTTTTACCTTGCTCGTACTAAGACGACTAGGAAAACACCCAGGCTCTTTATTTCCTATGCGTCACACAGAATGGGCAAACCTATCACCACCCAAAGACTCTCCAAATGGATTGTGGAGCTTATTAAACTTGCCTATGAACTTGCCAAGACTCCACTTCCGGGGCCCATCTGGGCGCACTCCACCAGGTCTATAGCAGCCTCTACGGCATTTCTCAAAGGTGCCTCCCTGACAGACATTTGCATGGCTTCGACTTGGGCTACTCCGAACACCTTTATCAGGCACTATGAACTGGACACTCGAGTAGCTGTCCGCTTTGTAATGGGTTGCCTTATCTTATCTGCTGCTTCTCAGTGACAGCCTGCCTGCTCCCTCCTCCAGGTAGGACACTGCTCGCTATTTTCCCATCAGTGTGAAGCACAAAGACCACGTCGAAGATAGGTTGCCTATCTGTAACTGATGATCTTCAAGTGGTCATCTGTGCATTCACACTACCTGCCCATCCTTCCCCTTTGCTGCCAGGCTTTCTCCTCATTAACACGCTTGGTTGCAGCAGTCAGAAGGAACTAACGGGATGTCCGCGCCTGCTCCTCTGGGCATGCGCAGTGGGGCTCTGCGCATGCCCGGAGGCGCTGGGCGCGAAAATCCATTAAGAGCTTTCTACAATACCAAAGGATTCCTGCGCAGGCGCAGAAACCCATCAGTGTGAATGCACAGATGACCACTTGAAGATCATCAGTTACAGGTAGGCAACCTGTTTTTATCATGTCTAGGTTTCCCCCAGAAGTGACAGAATGCCATTGTATCAACAATGCTTCCCCTTGTCCCTGCTCACCCCCCAGACTCCCTCTGGTTGCCACTGGCTGGCAACCCTGCAAAGAACGACTGTGTAGACAAAAAAAGAATTTTATTTGGTAGATGATAGTTGAAATCCAAAAGGACAATAAGTAAGTCTAATTTTACTGTACTTACTTTGTTCCTGCATTTCTGAAATACATTTCTGAAATGCATTTCTGATGACCACTGTTGCAAATTGGAAGAAAGGCCCTTGGACAAAAAACAAAAACTCTTTCAAAGCCAGCCTAGTACAGAACATCTTTCAGCAGTATATTTTTATGACAACATAAAAAATAATTGTTGCCAGATCCAAGTAAGATGAAACTCAATACCTTTCCATCAGATGACATTTATAGAGGTACTCCTGTCACTCTTTTGGAACTTGGATTTCTAGAAACAGAAGTTAGTTCAGAAAGATCCAAAGGCATTGTCTTGCCTTGAGGAAACTTGAATTGCATCCACTGTGGGTGAACCTGTGGGTGACACCGAGTGCCTGCTGTTAATTTTTACCATCAAGTTTGCCTGACCTTAGTTGGCTTATATACATCTAGTCCTGCCAACTAAGGGCAAAGATATATTTTTGACACCTTATGATACTATATGAGAATCATAAAATGCATAATGCTATTCAAAGCTACAACAATCACCTGTTTAATATCCTTCCTAAAGATAAAAGGAAGGTTAGAAAGGGACAGTAATTGCTGGGGCAGTAATCTTCAGTGACCCCCCCCCCCCATACACATTCCATAAAAAACTGGCAGAGAGCAATATTTCATTGCATTTACTTGTCATAGAATAACATTTTTAAAAGAAGTAATAATGGAGTGCAGAGTCATCCACCTCATATAACTGTGCAGTTTGGTTGTTCACTAGATAGGAGTGTGTAATATATTGTAAGAAATGATTGCCTGAGGGGAACTGGGCATGCAAGCAATCACAATAGCTTTATGTAAAAGGGAAGATCGAATTTTGCTCCTGAAGCCTTAAAAATGCAGTAACTGTTAACAGATCCTTGGTGTGAGTGCCAAGAAGTTGGGGAAAGTTCAGCAAATAAATCTGACAATAGGTGCTAAGTGGCAACAAGAAATTGAAGTGCCATGTAGCAGTCATTCCAATTGTTTCCTGCTCTTTTTCAAAGAAAGACATACGCCACTGTTTCTTTTTTTCATTTGCAATGAGAAACTGGAATGTTATTATTCTAATTATTCATGTTATAAAAACAGTTTCTCTTGATCAGGCTACCATGCTTGTTCCCAAAGGGTTATTGAAAGTATAGACACATGTGGAGACAAGGCTGGGTGGAGGAGGAGACAGCAAGCTAAAGTAACTGAAATGAGGGTGGGTGAGGAAACCTTCTTTAACTGTTTGTAAAAAAAAAGAAGACACCCAAGGTACTTTAAAGGATCCATAAAAGATCCATTCTGAACTGTAAAAAATAAAAGATAAAAATCAATGTGGTGGAAAAAAAATAAACTCCCACTGATGTTAGAGAAGAAAAACTGTTTATACATGTATGAATTGTATAATGGTGCAGTATGTGTCTTATACAGATATGTATGTAAAGTTCAGTACCTATTTTACTACCAAATGACAAAAATAGCTAGGGTTACAATATAATTCTGAAGGCAAAATAGAAAGAAGAGTGATTTATGTTTTAACTTAAGAATCAGTGAGAGATAAAATAGCTCAAATGAGTACATTTATTGGACAGGGTCCTCTTGGTGAAAGCAGGACTAGCCCTGTCACAGTGGATAAGAGTATCCAGTATGGCACCAAACAAAGGAATGTAAAATGGTACTTCTCAGAAGAGGAGGCAAGTTCCTTAAGAAGGCACAGATAAGTTCGTTTATAAACAACTGTCTTTTCCCTTGGGAATGAGTAAAAAAATCACTGCTCTGTTTTATAAAAAATAAACTTTATTTTAATGTATCTCAACAATATAAAAGGGGGAAAATGAAAATAACATACAACTTAATCATACCCAGACAAAAAGATACATAAGGCAATAATTTATGCCTCAGTTATTAAGTCTAAACTCCTCCTATCAGGAAGGAACATCCACAAGAACCTAAGAACACTGCAGAGTAATCCTTAATAGATTACAACCTTCTAAATCAAGTGACTTCAAGTGCCTTAGAAGGGTATAACTCTCATTAGCTTTGCACTGTTAGCCACATAATACAGACCACATTTTACAAAAAATAACGGAGAGCGGTACAGGACTTAATCAAGATATCTCAAAACAGAATGAATATGGTATACAGCATCAGTAACTACTATTGCAAAACTCATAGGGATCTACAAGTACTAAATAAATATATTTTCACCTTGCACCTGTTTTTCTACATTTTTTCTGCCTACTGGTGCAGCCATTCTTGTTTTCTTTGCTGTTGGTAGGTACCCCAGCTGAAGGAGACAGGATTCTTGGAGCTCTGAAGGTTACCATCTGTAGGATAGACTCTTTCACTTGCTATTGAAATCTTACTAGGATGTGATTGGAATACCTTTTTCTAGGATTAAAAATACCATCTTTTGTAGAAGGCATGCTTTCCTAAACCTCTGAAAGGGGCAATAATGAGACCATTACTGGGGGAGGAAGCCTCCCTTATTTAGGGATAACCTGACCAATTATAGATCCAGTATGAAATTTGCCATTTTTGGATAAGTGCTTGATTGAGATGTGGAGCAATCTCCAGGTACACCTGAATCAAACTGTTCCCGTTGACCCATTTCACTCCGGTTTCAGCCTTAGTATGGAGATTGCTTTAATCACTTTGGTAGATTATCTTTGACTTCAATTTGATGAATGTGTAACTTCTCTTTTGATAATGCTAGATTTTTTTTGTAGCCTTAAATATTGTGACTCATACTAGGGTGATGGGCATGAAATTCCATTGGTTTCTCTCCTTTTTATTGGATAGGGTTCAGGAAGTCTCTGTTGGAGGAGTAGAATTGAGCTTGGTCTTTATTTTATGGCATGCCCAATGTCTGTTTTCTGTTTCCAGTTATGTTTATAGTGGACCTTTAGATAAGATTATCCAGAGTGTCAGGGTTGCATGTTATTAACATGCTGATGATACTCAGTTCTCTGTATAAGCTCTATATAAGGAAAATGTGTCTTAAATAAATGCCTGACTGAACATGTTGGCAGATGTTGTTACTGGCTGAAGTGATTTCAAAAATGATCATTACCAAGTCATAGATTGAGGAATATTGCATTGGTATGAAGACCTTCCTCTTTGAAGACCGATTTTAGTGTGTGTGTGCACGCACGCATGCTTGTGCCTTCATGCATGCATGCATGAATGCATTTCTGTCAATCAGCCTTCTTTCATAGAACTTTCCAGTTAGCATCTGAGATGAGCATTATTCACTATAGTAATTTTTAAGAGGAGTAGGTTGTCTCACTGTAGTATCAATTCAGATTTAATTGGCTTAGATGTTATTTTATGGTCCACAAATTGTTTCTGCTTTTTCTCAAATGACTGATTCTTTTCTCCTAACCCAAATAGGAAGTGCAGCAGGGAAAAATTAAAATTAAAAAAAGCCTATAAGAGTAGATGCTCTTTGGAAAATAAAATCTATATGTAAAGTGAACATAATTGTGATTGGAAAATTCATATTAGATCTATATTATCTGGGACACATTACTTTTTTTTAAAAAAAAAATACATATGTCTTGTTGCAGCTATCAGTTGTAAAAATGTCATCTGGGACATTTTTTTTCCTGTACCCATGAAGAAAAACAACTTTTAAGGCAGACAGTTTTGGGGTCCAAAAATAGAATCACAAAGTTGGAAGGGACCGTACAGGCCGTCTAGTCCAACCCCCTGCTCAATGCAGGATCAGCCCGCTCTAGAGTATCCCTGACTGGTGTTTGTCCAAACACTGCTTAAAAACTGCTAGTGAGGGCGAGCTCACCACCTCCCTGGGCAGCTGATTCCACTGTTCCACTGTTGCACAACTCTTACTGTAAAAGAGTTTTTCCTAATATCCAGCCGATGCCTTCCCACCCTTAATTTAAACCCATTATTGCAGGTCATATTCCTACCCTCCTCTAAGTGACAGCCCTTCAGATATTTAAAGAGAGCAATCATATCCCTCCTCAACCTCCTCTTCTCCACACTAAACATTGCCAAGTCCCTCAGCCTTTCCTCACAGGGCTTGGTCTCCAGGCCCCCAATCATCCTCATCGCTCTCCTCTGCATGCACTCCATTCTGTCCACATCCTTTTTGAAGTAAGGCCTCCAGAACTGCACACAATACTCCAGGTGCAGCCTGACCAATGCAGTGTACAGCGGGACTATGACATCTTGTGATTTGGATGTTATGTCTCTGTTGATACAGCCCAAGATTGCATTAGCCTTTTTTGTTGTCACATCACACTGGCTGTGCTCATATTTAACTTTTGGTCCACCCTTGCCCCAAGATCTTGTTCACACCCACTGCTACTCAGAAGTGTGTCCCCCATCCAGTACACATGTTCCTCATTTTTGTTACCCAAATGTAGAACTCGGCACTTTTCCTTGTTAAATTGTATCTTGTTCACATCCGCCCACATTTCCAGCATGTTCAGATCTCATTGAATTCCATCTCTATCTTCTGGTGTGTTCACTGCTCCTCCCAATTTAGTGTCTGCAAATTTAATGAGTAGCCACTCCACAGCCTTATCCAGATCATTTATAAAAATATTGAAAAGTACCGGGCCCAGAACTGAGCCCTGCGGCACCCCACTGGACACCTTCCTCCATTCAGATGAAATGCCATTGACAACTACTCTCTGAGTGTGGTTCTCCAACCAGTTCCCTGTCCACCTAACTATCCTAGAATCCAGTCCACAGTCCTCTTGTTTACCCATCAGAACATCATGGGGAACCCTGTCAAAAGCTTTACTGAAATCCAGGTAAACAACATCAACAGCATTCCCTTGATCCAGTAAGCTTGTCACTCGATCAAAGTAGGAAATGAGGCTGGTCTGGCAGGAGTTGTTGGAGACAAATTTGTGCTGACTTCCCTGGATCACCAGGTTGTCCTTTAGATGCTTGCAGATTGTTCCCTTTAAAATCTGCTCCAGTATCTTCCCTGGGACAGATGTCAGCCTGACTGGCCTGTAGTTTCCTGGGTCATCCTTCCTCCCTTTTTTGAAAATTGGGATAACAGCTGCCCTTCTCCAGTCTTGTGGCCCATCTCCCGTCCTCCAGGAGGTCTGGAAGATGATGGACAAAGGTTCTGCAAGCTCTCTAGAAAGTTCTTTGAGCACTCTTGGATGCATACCATCTGACCCTGGGGATTTGTACTCATTCAATGCAGCCAGGTGCTTCTCAACTACCTCTCTGTCCATGTCAACCAGCAGCCTAGATGCTGTGACTTGCCTACTACCATCTCTAGATAAGCCTGTTCTCTTCTTCAGGGAAAAAACTGAGGCAAAATAGGCATTGAACCTTTCTGCTTTCTCTCTGTCCTCTGTCAGAGTTTCCCCGTTTTCACCCAACAGTGGGCCCGTCGCCTCTTTTATCTTGCATTTGCTCCTCACATATTAGAAGAAGAGTTTTTTTGTTGTAGCAAGCCTCCCTGGCCAGCTTTAGCTCACTGTGAGCTTTGGCCTCTCTGATGGCTGACCTACAGTGCCTAGCAACCCGCAGATACTCTTCTTTAGAGAAATGTCCTTGCCTGCATTTCTTGAACATTCCCTTTTTCTCCCTTAGCATATAATTCAGTTCTCTGTTCATCCACTCTGGCTTCTTGGATCCCCTACAATGTTTCCTTCTTGTTGGAACAGTGACAGCTTGAGCTTGTAAGAGCTCTTGTTTCAGGAAAGCCCACCCTTCACTTGCTTTTTTCCCTTCCAGCAGTCTTGCCCATGGAATGATTCTCATCATACCTCTGAGTTTGCCTTACTGAAATCCAACTTACATGTGTAGTTACGAACTTCCTTGATCCCCCGTGGCAAAAGGAATTCTAGCAGGATATGGTCACTTCCCCCTAAGGTCTCCACCACCTTCACCCCATCTACCATATCTTGTGTGTTGGTCAATATTGAGTCAAGTATGGCTGAGCCCCTCATAGCTTCCTCCACCATTTGAGGAAGGAAGTTGTTGTCCAGACAGGTCAGAAAGTTGCGTGACTGTGAACACTTTGCAGGGTTTGTCTCTCAGCACACATCAGGGAAGCTGAAGTCACCCATAACTACCAGGTCATGTTGCTTGGATACCCTGTCAGGCTGTTCAAGGAGGGCAGCATCCACCTCCTCATCCTGGTTAGAAGGTCTGTAGCAGACTCCAACCACAATACTGTTTGTCCTTCATTCCTTATCCTCACCCAAATACTTTCCACTGGGCTGTCACCCTCCTTCTGCAGTATTTCCTGACAAACAAACTCGCTCTTCACATACAGTGCCACTCCGCCTCCTCTTTGACCCTTTCAGTTTTTCTTGAACAACTCTTATCCATCCACTACTACATTCCAGTCATGTGAATCAGCCCACCAAGTCTCTGTAATGCCTACTAAATCATATCCCTCTGTCTGCATTAGAAGCTCAAGTTCTTCCTTCTTATTACCCAAGCTTTGAGCATTGGTACATAGACACCTGAAGCCCTGCACCTTTGGCTCCATTAGACTCAGCCCTCCCAGGTAAGCCTCTGTTGTTCACTCTCCTTCATTTAAATCCCTGTGTTGGTCATCTCCTTCCCCTTGTGGTGTCAGTTTAAAGCCCTCTTGACGAATCTCTCCAGGTTTCTGCCAAACACATTCTTCCCTGACCTTGACAGGTGAAGTCCATCACATGCTAGTAGGTTGTCATCCAGAAAACCTAGTCCATGGTCCCAGAATCCAAATTGCTCCTGCTGGCACCACCATGTCCTTTATGATATCCTTTATAAAATATGTGTTGAGTGTAGAAAGGCCATAGGTTAGCCATAGTGCAATCTGTAGTGATCTGCCTAGTATGCAGAGAGTCATAGTCAAGCTAAAATTAGTTTTTATTTATTTTTATTTATCTTCATTTTTATACCCTGCCCTCCCCGGAAGCGGGCTCAGGGCGGCTTACAAGTTATGACTCAGTTCCATTGAATTCAGTTATCAAGTGCTGTCTGGAGCCATGGCCTGGCCTGGGTTCGCCCAGACCCTGCTGGCTGTCATGAGGCTGTGGTGAGTACCGCAAGGGCTGAGCTCAATGATTAGACTGGCAAGGCTGCAAGGAGCGCTACCAGTCCAGCTGCTGGAGAGAGAGCTGAGCTAGGAGGGGCCAGTGGCTGCTGAGTGTTGGAGTCGGTGTGGGTTAGTCCCCACAAGGCCAATGATGTCATTGGCAGGTGACAGTCTGGAAATCTTTGGCAGGCAGGAGCATTCCCTGATATCCCCCCAAGATTGCCAGAGAAGTGGGCTCTACCCCTGAAGAGGACAGCAGCCCTGCCAATGGACCCAGCAGCATCAGTGGCCCATGCAAGAGGCCAGGGACAGGGCTGGACCAGGATGATCCATGGCCTGGGGTGGAGACAAGCTCCCAGCCATAAGAAGGAAGGGAGAAGCCAGGGGTTGGTGTCAACTCCGCCTGTTGCATCTGGCTTGGTTACCATGGGGGGTGAGGGGGAGAAAGAATGTCTACTTTCATTTTTGCTTGCTTTGCTGCCTGCACATTTGTTATCTCTTTCAGCTCAGACGTGTAACCTTGAGATCCCTGGTGTCCACTTTCTCTTGGGAATAATAAACCATTATGTTGGCGGGTTCCTAGCATATGATTGGCTATAGGTCATTAGAATGCATATTGCGCCTGATATAATTGCCGGCTTCGCACACTTTTTCTCAGTTCTAACACAATAGGTAAAGAGTCTGGATACTTTCAATGTCTCAATAAACTTTTATTCTTTTGAATGACTGTCGCTGGGAACTGATTGCTCTAGGGTTCTGACAGTTGGGGGGTGGAATTAAGGAGCTGGCACAGCCAGGAAGGTATGGGAAATGCCCTACCCATAGCCCTGGACTGGGCAGAACAAGTACCAGAGCTTGATGAGCAGGGCCAGGATTGGACCCTGGGAAAAATAGGGGTGGGGCAGTCACACTTCATAAGGAAAGCTTCAGGGACAGGCCAGGATGGAAATGTGTGAACATGCCATCCTGCTGGAAGGGAGAAAGCTGTCCAAGGAAGGAAAGAGCATGAAGGTGCCTCCTTTCCCACCTATTCTGAGGCCTGGAGGAGCTTCTCATGGCATGGGCCAACATAGCTGAAGGTGGGAGGATGGGGCCAGTGTTTTGGCCCTCTGTTTTGGAGCTTATGGGTATACTGTTCATTTTCAGTATAGGAGCTACATGCAGGAAAATGGCATCTTTTAATAGCCACATCTTCATGATCACCTCTATATGCCTTTGTGATTGACTGCAGGTAAAGAAGGTTGTGTTTCGAAAGCATTCAGATCAGCAACACATGCTGTCTCTTGCAAGGTTTCTTAACAACTTGTCTTAGGAAACCAGTCCAAAACTGCCATGCTACAAACAGTGGGCTGAATCCAGATTTAAGCGACCATTTCCACCTAGTCATCCTTCTCACTGCAGAACCCTCTAATGTCATTCCATAGGGTCCTCTGTCCCCTAAGAACAGCATTTTGTGGATATCAGTATGCCACAGTGGGAGTAGGGAGGCAGGAAAGATCCATTCTGTAATTGGAAAATTTAGTCTGGAAGCCCCATATCTTGGATCACTGTTTGTCACATGCCCACAATGTGAAAGTCTGTCTCTGCTTATGCATTTGGCAGCTTCCCCAGCTCCTGTCCTAGATGGGACCTGAGTTTGATTATGCTGACCTCTGTGCAACAAGTAGTCCAAAAGACTGATGGACATTAAACAAGGAGGCCCTAAACATTATCATTTGGTGGTTACTGCACAAACAATCATGAAGCACTACTGTAGAGGCTTGATCTTGTAGCTGAGAAATAAGTACTTCCACATTTGGTGACATGGGTTTCCTCAAAAGGCCAAGGAGCTGTGTAACTGTGCTTGTGAAAATGCTAAAATTTTTAGCTCTCAAAATATGTTTTTTATTTAAGACCTATTTTATATATTTTTGCATGTGTGTATAATTTGACAATAGGTGTTAATGGTTACTGTTTTGAGTGTAATATACAAAAAGTTACTTGGGGAGGTGTAAAAAAAGCATGAAGTGCATAAAATTCAGATGCCATTAAGACTACATGCTGTTCTTTCTGTTGCTCTTTGGGCTTCCATATATTTCCAAAAGCATCGGCTACTGTAAAATCTTATGGACACAAGAAAGAAAGCATCCAGAAGGATCATGTTTACTAATTCTACAGACTACCAGAGATTATGGTGAAACAGCTGGTTCAGTGCCTCTGGGAACAGCATACTATGTGCTATGAAAGAACCATAGTGGGGGGTTAATTTTATGGGAAACCACTTTACAGTTTCCTCACCGTCTTGTGCTCTCATGCAATTTCTGTTTTTTAGCATCTGGGCAGCACTAGTGGACATATGAACAAGGACCTAAAGTCTCATTCAGATGAAAAAACGATGGTGTTGATTTCTTGTATCACATGGGTGAATGTAGCAGAAAAGAGCAAGAGTCCAGTAGCACCTTAAAGGCCCCAGCCACACAAGCGAGATAATCCGGGGGGGGGGGGAGCGAAACTGTTTTGGCTTGCTGTTTGACAGAGCAATTTGACCTGCAGTTGCGCGATCACACAGGTCTGTGAAGCTGCCAGTGCAACTCACCACTGCATGATCAGACACAACAGTGGGTGAGTTGGGTTTGGGTTTTTTTGTCATTCGTTTCCAGTTTGCTTATTTGCTTAGACAGGGGATCGATGAATCGCCTCTCCAACCTGGGATCATCTGCTGGCAGTATGCGATGATATGCATACTGAGAAGGGGAAAAAAACAACAGGCATGGCATCGGGATAGCCTGATCAGACTATCCCTGATGCCACAAGTTTGTGCTGGAGCGATCACATGGGGGAAGTCCAACTGTGGGCCACAGCAACTCGTTTGATACTGGAGTTTAACTAGTAATTTTTTACTCCACTTCTCTGGTGGATCAAAACGGCTTGTGACAATTGGCTGACGGGTGCGGGACACCTCCCACATGTGCTGGTGTTATAGCGCCGCTTTGATCCACTGGTGAGTCATCCCTCTTGCACAACTAATGGGTGCATATGATTGCACCCAAAGACTAACAAAATATGTGGCAGGGTATGAGCTTTCGTGAGTCACTGCTCACTTCTTCAGTGAATATGGTTGAATATATGTGATAAAATTTAGCAATTTAAAGCCATTGTGTGATGACATCATCTATATAAAAATACATGAAGAAGTATATGTTCAATAAAGGCACCGGAGAATTTGCTAGGTCTCTAAGGACAAACAGATATGCTGGGTGCAATAGGCTTAATCATTTATTTATTTCTGATGTCAAACTCTTTATCCGTTTTAGCTGTTACTTGATATCCAGAGCAACAAAAAATCTTCAGAACTCTTCCAGTTGCCTTTCCTTGTAGAAAGTTATGCCATGTTTATTAAAGTTTCTCATGTAGGGTTAAGTGGAGGCAACAGCATAAATGATCCAAGTCAAATTTGACCTAGATCACAACTTTAGACATACTGGTAGAAGGGTGATGGGCAGTGTGGTGGCCAGTGATGTATAACAGGCATGTAAATAACCAGCCACCTGATTGCCTGGAATGAGTATAAAGTATCTCTGTTGGTGACCAAGGGACTGAGGCAAGCCCTGAAACTATAGTAGTAGTGTTGGAGTTCAAGTAGCTTTCAGTATATTTGGCCATGTATGTCCCGTGTCTGTTCCCCCACTTATATTTGCTAGCAAAGCACCATCTTTACCAGCAAACATTGCTCCTTCCCCCCCCCCCGCCACTTCAGCTCAAAAAATTGTCTACCTGGATTGAGCCCCTGAATAATAAAATAAATCTTTTGCATATGCTCAGCCCAGCACTGCGAGTTTTCTGTGCCCATGTATGAATGACCGAAATGATATTTTCACTATTGTCTCTGGAAAACTCTTACTTTATATTATTTATTTATTTAGATTTTTATCCTGCCTTGCCTGCGAGCAGGCCCGTTGTGGCCTGTTGTGGAAATAAATACAACAGGCTCTAGAAAGAGGCTCTGGGCGGGTGCCCTGGACTTGGGCACTCAGTATCAATTTGCTGGGGCGACCTCAGCAGGGTATTATGACATAGAGTCCACCATTTTCTCCAGGGGAACTGATCTCTGCCCTCTGAAGAGCAGTTGTAATTCTGAGTGATCTCCAGCCCTCACCTGGAGATTGGCAACAATGGTTCCCCAGAATTAAAAATACAGTCTTTCTCCATAGTGGGGACCAGAGCAGCTTACATCATTCTCCTCTCTCCCTTTTGATCTGCACAACAAACCTGTGAGGTAGGTTAGGCTGAAAGTCTGTGACTGGTCCAAAATCACCCACTCACCTTTCACAGAAAGAACCTAGGTCTCCCCCTGGAGAAAATACCTGCTTGGGAGGGTGGACTGGCATTCTATTCAGTTGAGGCCTCTCCCATCCCCAGACTCTAGCTTCCATAGACTCCACCACAAAATCTCCAGGAATTTTCCAACCTTGAGCTGGCAACCCTAGTCAGGACTGGCCCCAGTGAATTCCTCACAAAAGCCAAAGTGGGCCTGGAAAGGGCCTCCACCTTTGCCTTTTTACTGACAGAACCAAGCTTGGTTACCTAGCAGCAGCCACTGAGGGGAAAGTGAGGCACACAGCAGTTTTCACAGTTTATTTAGACAGGGAATGGCTGTGGGTAGGAGAGCGGTGCAAACCCAGCACGCCGCCAGTGGCATATGAGTACTCTTGAGTGGTAGTTGACAGGCCAAAGGCTGATGGAGCACATATCAAAGCCAATGGAAGAGCCAGAAAGTGCCAATAGACTTGGCAAGCCACCACTGTTTGTCTGTCATTATTCTTATATAATTGTGGCCCAGTAATTTTCTGACTTAGATTAATTATGTCTGAAAATTTATGGACTGTCTCCCATTTACCTTTCTGAAATCTGGCTCTAGTGCTTGCGCCCACAGCCAGGGTCCATTGCTGAACCAAGGCTGCGGTCAGACACACTAAATAATCCACTTTCAATCCACTTTCAGTGCACTTTTGAACTGGATTTTTACTGTGTGAACTAGCAAAATCCAGTTGGAAAGTGCATTGAAAGTGGATTATTTAGTGTGTCTGACCGCAGCCCAAGACAATGGTGCTTGCCAGGCATAAAGTCAAGAGGTATGATGGTAGCCACATATAAGTCACCAACTGCCTCACTTCAAAGGCTCCTGCTGCTTTTGAGTAGTGACTTGCCATTCAAGGGCTCAAGGGTTATTACCAGTGAGCCAAGCCTTGGCTCTGTTTGCCTGTCCATTGTCTGATTTAAAGAGCTGACAGACAGCTTAATGGCTATGTAGTACCTGTGGTAGCTGAATTTCATTGCCTTCTGTCGTGTCATGAATAGTTGGGTTAGGTGGTTCAATGACAAAGGATATTGCAACTCCCAGAAGGCTGTGTAAAAATGCACATGTGAAATAATCTTGAGGATAACAAGCAATTAAATGAACACAAAGCATTAGGACTTTAAAAGTTGATTTTGTGATCACTGACTGACTGACTGATTTGCTCACTGTTTGTGTGATTGGCTGTTGCCCATTGAGCTGTGAGGACAGTTTATAAAGGAGGGGGAAATGAGTCCCATTTGAACTGTGTGAATGTGCATTGCTCTGTACTGTAGTGTCTGAATATCAAAAAATAATTAGATGAATAGGCTCAAACTGCTCTCAAAGAGCCTGGCAAACAAATAGCCTCCCTGCTCATGACCAGCAAATGCCACATGAACTGAACTGGTGGGTGTTTGAGTATTGCTACTGTATACAAGCAGAAAAAAAAATCATTTTTAGGGGGAAAACCAAATTTTGGGGATGTGAAATATGTGCAGTACTTACTTTACAATTTTAATAACATAAAATATATTATGTAGTGTTAGGTATATCCATTATGTAGTGTTAGGTATATCCATGTAAGAGCTCTTCCGCCAGGCTTATAATTAGGGGTCGCCACCTCTTCTCCCGCCACCTTTTCTCCCCTCCCTTTATGACCATCAACGACCACAGCTCAGATGGGCGGTGACCGGCCGCGGTTATCATCATCCGAAGTTGGGGACAACTGACATCCAAAGCCGGACAACATGGGGTTCATATATTACGCCATCTGAAAACTATTGAGCACTTTATTTTTATTGTTATTGAATGTTCTGAATGTTTCATTATGTTTTAACGGATTTTAATTGTATTATGTATCTTGGCTTGCCAAGTCGTGTACGCCGCTCTGAGCCTGCTCAGTGGGGAGAGCAGCCTATAAGTCAAATAAATAATAATCATAATAATTAATTTAGCACCATAAATGTATTTGTTTTTGTTTTAGTTTAACAGACAGTAATTATAAAGAAGGATTGGATTTATACCCCACTCCTCATTACCCCAAAGAAGTCTCAGAGTGGTTTACAATCCCTTTCTCTTCCCCTCCCCACATCAGACACCCTGTGAAGTAGGTGGGGCTGAGAGCTCTCTCCTGATGACTGCCCTTGAGAGAACAGCTGTTAAAGAACTTATGAATGACCCAAGATCACACCATCAGCTGCATGTGGAGGACTGGGGAATCAAATCTGGTTCTCCCAGATTAGTGTCCATGCTCCTAACCACTACACTAAACTGGCTCTCAAAAACTACAGCAGCCTGGTATTTAAATGATCAATTTGTGCCAGATGAGAAAACAGGGAGAAAGTAAGAGTTAAACGTAGAAACCATAAACAGTGTGATAAAAAAGAAAGTTATTATTTGAACTGGAAAGCAGCCTTGTCTCCATACAACCAGCATTATGTAGAAACAGTTCAGAAACCTGCAGCACCTGTTAACAAGTGATGGCAGTGGACTTGTGTACACAAAACCGAGCTCTTTTTTAAACACCTTCCAATGCTCTAGGGAAAAAATTAGTTTTTGCCTCCAGCTTGAAAGATCCCAGTGTTAATCACAAATCTGAAAACTAAGCTCAACTTTAAAATAACTGTGATCTTTTCAGTAGAGTGTCATCAACACACTCAGTAAGTGTCATAATAACTATAGTTGAAATTAAGTACATGAAACCCACATTATGTCATTTAAACAATATATAATATATTCTCTAAAGTATCCTGTTTCTTTCCCCAAACTGAACCCGTTTCTGAAACATCAGGAGCCTCAGATGTTTAGCTTTCATTTTTACTTCCATGGATTTTACAGAATTGAAGATCTGCATAGATTGAAATGAGTGTTTGTACTCTTTATCATGTCACCTTGTTTCTTGATTTGGCCACATTTTGCCAAACAAATACTAATTTCTTTCACATGCTGTAGGATGTGGAGGAAACTGAAGCAGGCAAGAAGATTGGAGAGTTGTATGTGTATATCGTATATAAGAATTGTAATTACTTTGTACTGTAGGTTGTCATGCACAGTTACTATGAGATTGGTAGGAAGAATTTTGAAGGGATGAAGGCTACTTAAAACATTGCTTTTAGACACTTGTTTAGGAAATGTTTTATTCCATTCTAAAACAGAGAAGAATCTCCCCCCATGCATGCCTTTACAATCTAACCAAGAATCTGGTGGACCCCTACCACCCCCAAAAATTTATTCCACATTTCCATTTTTTTCCATTGGACAAAAGGCCTTTGGGGAATTGGGGGGGCGGGGAGGGGAAGAATACGGGAATGCAAAGAAAAGTAGTTTTTCCCCTCATTCCCCCCCCTTTACATAGCTGTTGATCAGGTGTGCTTACTCATTTCTTTCTCCTGGGAGGAACTTCTGCAATCCCTGAAGCATGTTAACCCAAAACCAGAACCATCCCAAGATGAAGGCACTCGGACACCAGGATCAGGGAAAACTGTATTTTAATGGTACCAGTCTCTGCCTGAATAAAAGTTTTCAGAATCAAATTGCCGAGCCCCGTCTTCATTTGGGGCTGGTCTTTTAAACCAAGGGGGTGGGGAATTACAGAAGAGATGGGGGGTTAGTGTCATTTTCGTACATTAAACGTCATTCTCGGAAGTAAAGTATTCAGTTACATTCTTGCGCATGTCAATTACAATCAGAACAACAGGAATGTCTACTTCAAGCAAAGTTGCAAAATAGTGAAAGTTCCCACAGCTTCTCATGGCTAAAGCTATCTTTCGTAGTAGCAAGCAGTAGCGGGCAGAACAATAAGCATTTGTTTGTTTCTTTGCTCAAGCGCATGTGTGTAATGTAACAACAGAGAATCGTGTACGTGTGTTTCTGTCCTTGTGGTTTCGGCTTGTTAGCTAACTATGGCTCATTAGTATGGCTTTTTGAATTTTCTTCCTTCATCCCCAAACATACTCATTGGTGTGTCCAAGTAGAGCAGGGGTCTCCAATCTTTTTGAGCCCGTGACTCCTTTGGAATTCTGACACAATGTGGTGAGCGCAGCCACAAAATGGCTGCTGCAGGAGGCAGAGCCAGCCACAAAATGGTAGCCACAGCTTTCCTTCAGTCACACAGTGAAGATCCTTGTGCTGTGGTGGCAGTTGCTGTCAAAGAAATGTTTTCTAAAAATCAGAACAGTCAATCAAACCTCCACTGGCCAGTCGGAAGGCTTGCTGGGCAAAAGACCCACTTGTCCCCACCCACTTCTAAAAATACTTGGTGGACACCAGGAAAGGTGTCCTGGGTACGTGGTGGTTTTAGAAACTTGCTTTATGAAGTGTTTCATTGCTTTATGAAATGTTTTATTGGGGACCCCTGGAGTAAATACTTGGGCCAACCTGCTTGTTATGGTAGTTGTAACTGGAGGTATGTGGCAGCCTACTTTTCCTGTATGCCACTTACAATTTAAGGGGATTCATGGAGCATTCATGCCTAAAGCACCACCCCCAAATCCTGACCCAGTATTGAGTCTCTCCTGTAGGCAGAGTCATTTGGAATCTGATATATTCTTTGCAAGGATGATCCATTGTTTGCAAAACATAAAGTTTATCTTGCTCGCAGTACTGATTTTTCTCTGAGTATCCCCATGGGATTGCATTGATAAATTATGCATTCACATTTAAAAACAATAATTTCAAGTGGTTTTGAATCTCTGTTGTTGGGGGCTGTCAGAATGGTAGCTAGGTAGCTGCTGTAGGTGCATGTTTACAATTTAGTGGCTTGCCTGGATTATGTATGTATGCCCTAGAGATATCCTGGACAGAGTTCATGGATTGTCTAAAATCAGCTATATTAGAGTGTATGTGCTGCTTTTCTACTTGCACAGTTGGTGGCATTCATTGTGTTGGCACATGCTCATTCCCAGGTATTAGTTTAAGAATGTGTAAAAGGTTCACAGGCCAGTTTTGAACAACCCCCCCCAGACATGAGCATGCTTTGTTGTGGGAGTCTGGCTGGCAAAATGGGCAGGGCTGGAATACTAGAGAGAAGCTATGGTTTGATCTGCTGTGAGCTTCAGTCAGAAATCTGCATTGATTTTGTGGCAAATGGGAAAATGTTATCAAGTTGAATATAACCAACTTAATTAGTAAAATGGAACTTTTAGTATAGTTTGGGGTTTACCCATAGATCAGCCAACTATAAAATCAATATACAGTGTAATTTGCTTTGCGTGGTTTGTGGAATTTGGGGGTAAAATCAACACTAAAAGGAATAAAATATAGTCTTATTGTTAATTTTTTATAAGTTTCAGTCTCAGAACGCCCCTCTATTGAATTAACAGGGGGCAAAGGAAGCAGATTTCCTTAGTGAACAAATTTTAATATAGATCATATGTAGTTGCAATTCTGAGTGCAAATGAGACACTTTAAATGCAGCTTTTTGTTTCATTTAAAGCTTGCTAGTGGGTACATTCATATTATTCCCAGGATTTTTACAGCTGGCTTTCTTTCTTGCTGTGAGATCAAATTGCTTTAGTCTCTTTTTGCTTATTCTGGAATGTGAAAGCATTGCAGAAACTTGCTGAGAACAATTTTTCTTAATTCTATACAGGATGTTTTCCGAAACTAGAGTACAGAGCAATTTGAAACTGTACTGTATAGAAATTTCCATGTTAAACATAAAACTGACATTAAAACACTTCAGCTTGTCATACTTATTAAAAAATTTATTCTGTTTTCAGACTAAAATAATATGTTTGAGAAATGAGTTAGAGGCAAAACCCAATACATTATTGTACATAAAATGAGTTCACAATACAATTACGTCTAGGAGTTTTATACTTTCTTATTTGGGTACTTGATTCCACTCATATAACTACTCCATATAACTGCTTTAGTGTGGGTTGAAATTGTCCCTTGTGTCTTAAAAACAATAATCTATTCCATCCTAAATTTACATATATAACTCAAATTATAATGTGTTGGATGCAGACTACATTTTCCTTCTGCAGTATGAATGTTCCTGCTTGTACTCTCCACTGCATCCCTCACTGTTTTCTAAGTGGATCTAATGTAACAGAGTCTGGTTAGAGTAGTGGGATTGACAGAGGTTCCCTCCATGGGTCAGCAGATGGACAGTGACCGGAAAAAAGCCCACAGAAAAACCCACAGACATAAATGCTCACAGGAAAAAAACCCATGCGGAAAAATGCCCACACAGAAAAATGCCCATATGGAAATAAGCCCACAGGGGAAAAGGCCCATACACATAAAAGCCCACAGGGAAAAAAGCCCACATGGAAAGAAGCCCACAGGGAAAAATACCACGTAAAGTGCCATAGATATTTATAATGGTGGCCAGCTATTCACCTCCATTTATGAGAATGAACAGGTATTAGCTATATTCACATGCAACAATTTGTGCTGTGATTTTATCAAGTATAATTAAATAATAATTTTGCCATGTTATTAGGCAACCTGCCTGTGCATTAGCCAGTGTTAGTTTGTGGCAAGCAAGATCCCTCTGCAGTCCATCATATAGAGACCACACACCAGGGTTACCTCTAAGCTGAGTTAGTGTGAGCTAGCTCGCTCAGTTTTTTAGCCTCCATCTCACACATTTTTGTCTTAGCTCAGGAAGGATGGCTCCAGAGCACACTGATTTATGCAGTAGCCAAATTGCTCACTCACAACTTCAATGCCAGTAGCTCACAATGTAGAATTTTTGCTCACAGGACTCCACACCATAGAGGGAGTATTGCCACACGCTGGGATGACTGCTGTGGAATAGAAAATTAAGAGCCCTACAGGACATGGTTGCCACTTCTGTTGTTATTTGTTATTTAATGATGTCTTATGGTTTTGCTATCTTAAGCTAAGCTTCATAGATCTATGAAGCCTTAACTACTAGTACTAGAATAAGGCCCATTCTGGAAATAAATATAATGCACTCAGCATCAATTTGCTGTGATGACCTCAGCAGGGTATAATGACACAGAGCTTACTATTTTCTCCAGGGGAACTGATTTCTGTTATCTGAATAGCAGTTGTAATTCTGAGTGATCTCCAGCCCTCCCCTGGAGATTGGCACCAATGGTTTTCCAGGAGGGAATGGCTAGTTTGGAGGGTGGAGTCTATGGCATTGTACCTCTGAGGTTTCACCCCTCCACAAACCCCACCCTCTCCAGGCACCATCCCTCAAATCTTCAGGAATTTCCCAACCTGGAGTTGGCAACCTTATCTCCTTCCCAAACAACCATCAACCTACCATTATCTGCCCCTGATCTCTGCCATCTGAAGAGCAGTTTTAATTGTGAGTGACCTCCAGCCTTCACCTGGAGATTGGCAGCAATGATTCCCCATCAGGAAAAGTACAGTCTTTCTCCACAGTGGAGACCAAAGCAGACTACACCATTCTCTCCCCCTTTTGATCTGCACAACAATCCTGTGAGGTAGGTTAGGCTGAAAGTCTGTGACTGGTCTGAAATCACCTTCTCAACTTCTACAGCAAGAACCTGGGTGTAGCAGACCCTGCTCTGAAGCACTAACTGCCAGGCCTAGGGTAGCCAACCTACAGGTGGAACCTGAAGATTGCCAGGTATCACAACTGAACTCCAGACAACAGATTTCTTCCACCCCACCGAGAAAATAACTGCTTTGGAGGGTGGGCTCTATGGCATTCTTTTCAGCTGAGGCCTCTCCCCTCCCTAAACTCTGGCTTCCGTAGAATACGTGGTATTTTTCCATGCTTCTTTCCGTGTGGGCTTCTTTCCGTGTGGGCTTTTTCCCGTGTGGGCTTCTTTCCATGTGGGCTTTTTCCCTGTGGGCTTTTATGTGTATGGGCTTTTCCCCCTGTGGGCTTATTTACATGTGGGCATTTTTCCATGTAGGCATTTTTCCGCATGGGCTTTTTTCCTGTGAGCATTTATGTCTGTGGGCTTTTTTCTGTGGGCTTTTTTTCTGTGTTTTTTTCCCCTAGAACCCAGTCAGACTTGCAGCCCCTCACTCACCTTTACTCCTTTCTCCCTAGCCCCGTTAACCCTGGTAACCACTGCCACCACTGGTTTGGTAACCACTGCCAGTGGTTACCACTGCCAGTAACCACAAACCAGTGGTTTGGTAACCACTGCCACCACTGTCACTCTGGGAGTTAGTAACCTGGAAGAGTCCAGGGACCCCTTCCCTTCCCCTTTGGTTCCCTTGGACGTGCCTCCTTTGTCATGGCTCTGCCTAACAAGCAGCTAAGTCAGAGACACAGGACAGTAGCAACTATTTATTTGTTTAAAATAGTTTTATTCCTCTTTTTTTGACAGAGTAACTTACAACTTATTAAAATAACCATCACAAAACATTAAAATATTAACAATTTATATACATTAATTTAAATTTAAAGTTTAAAAAGTCTAGGTATTTATTTTATTTTTAAAGGTAAAATATATTGTCAATTTTAATATATTTTTTTCAAAAAGCATAAAGGAACCAGACAGTACAGATCATTATCAGGAAAGAAAATCACTACAAACAATTGTTTCTCTTTATATATGGTAGAGTAACATAGAAAACATAGAACATGGAGCTGGAAGGGGCCCTAAGGATCATCTTATCCAACTCCCTGCACAACACAGGAAATTCATAACTACTTCCCCCCAATTCACCCAGTGACCCCTGCTCCATGCCCAGAGGATCCCTGGGCCAATCTGGCCTGGAGAAAAGTTCCTTCCTGACCCCAAAGTGGTGATTGGCATTACCCTGGGCATGTAAGAAAGGGCCACCAGAGCCAAGCACTGGCTCATCCCTTCCCACCTTCTCTCTCATGATCTGCCTAAATTCACAGAATGTGCATTGCTCTCAGATGGCCATCTAGCCACTACTTACAAACCAACAAGGAAAAAGAGCCAGCCTTCTCCTGAGGAAGCTTGTTCCACAGAGGAACCACCCTAACTGTCAGGAAGTTCTTCCTAATGAGAAAATCAAGAACCAAAAAGTATGAGTAAATCTTATAATTTGTGGCTCTTGATTTTTTCCTTTGTTTCATGTAGCAAAAGTAGCCACTTTTCTAAGTATGAAATAGAGGAGGAATTCAGAGTTCAGTGAAGCATCCAGTGACATATATAGTGAGTAGGTAACCCCCTCACCCCAATTCCGTACCTGTGTAAACAGGGGTTTCGGTTAAAAACTTTCAATCAACTGTCCTTTGAAACAATTTCAAAGTTTTGTAATCATTTTTAAAACCCCATCTTTTTACTGACTCTAAAATGGAAGAGTGGGAGCAGCAGAGGTTCTCTTGTCTATTCATACTGTAAACACTTTGGATTTTAAAAAACCTTTATATTTCCTAACAAAGGCTGGCAATGAAATGTGTAATGTAAGGCAGAAAAGAACAGCTGTTTTCTCATGGGCTGCTGAACTGTAATATAGCAGCAGAAGAAAATCAGATCAATTTTATTCCTTACCTTTTAGCTTAGAAATATTTGCTGTTGGTTTTGAAAATAGTAAACAGACAAGTCTTGGGTGTCTGCACATCACCACCACTTGCACTGGCATAGCTCATCAGTGTCTTGTGCTGTCTCAGTAGAGAAGAGAAATGGCCACATAAAAAAGCACCACAAGAAATAAAACGGCATTAATAAAAAACAGCAACAAGAAAAAGCAGCCTAAAAATCAAACAGAACAATGTGAAACTTAGAAACGGTAACATAGCCATTAGTGGCATCAATTTGAACAGTCATCAAAAGGAAAAAGACAGTTAAAAGCTTGGAAAAAGCTATAGAATTTCACCTAGCACCTAAAATGAAGTAGACTAAACCGATCTCTGCAAAGGTAAAGTTCCAGCCTATCACAGAAAAAGACCTGTACAGGTAAGTGGGGACACACCAAGGAGGGACTCACCGAAGTTCTTATCTTATATGGAGATGGATGATCCCTGAAGTGTCCTGATCCTAAACTGTTGTATAGTAAACTGTAGCTTGAATTGCACCCGGAATCTAACAGGAAGCCATTGTGGCTCTGTTATACCAGCCAAGATTGGGTCCCTGGAATGGCAACCAATGGCAATCAACAGTCTCACTTCTGTTTTTTTAATCAACTGAAATGTCCTGAAGAAACTTCAAGTTCCATGCAGAACACATTCAATAGTCCAGTCAGACTCAGAAGCAAGACCTTTCCATTGTGCCCTTGTGCTTAGGACCCTCTTCCTCAATTTCTAGTTGGCACTATTACTATTGGGGCAGTCAAGGGGGAGAGGAGGAAGTTTGCCAGGGTCTCCATTGTATATGCAGAGGAAGAAGCCCCATCCACAGTGACTCCTAATATTTGGCTACTGAGTTAAAACAACACAGCATGCAACACACAACACAAAACCTTTATAGGCATAAAAACACAAACATCAGGAAATCCAGTAAAATACTAAGATGCATCCGACACATACACTTGGCTATTCAAGCCATGTCTTCTAATTGCATAGTATAAAAATTCGGCAACAACCTCCATTATTTCACAATTAGAATTGAACAGAAGAAAGTGAACAATTGTGTCATCCGAATGCCAGCTCTTGCCCTCAAGAAGTGGAGTAATAAAACGGGATCAAATGTCCCAATAAAAGGGGCCATGAAGAATGTGTAGTGGATTCTATATCTTTTATATAGCAACCTATTTCTGGAAAGGGGCTATATTTGCCTTGGCACTCTGAGGTTGCGCTCACACATGCCGGGGGGGGGGGGAAGCGAGGCTATTTTCTCTGGAGGAATTTGACCTGCAGTTGCACGATCACACCTCCCTTTGAAGCTGTGGGCGCAGTCCATCAGTGCGTGGTCACATACAACTGTGGGTGAGTCAGGGGGTTTTTGTCCTGTTTTTTCCCCATGCGCTTAAACAAGGGATCGATAAATTGCATCGCTGCACCGAAGGCTCCCTATGGAGTTTGCAGTGATATGCATACTGCGAAGGGGGAAAAAACAACAGCACAGAGTCGGAATGGCCTGATCAGACCATCCCGATGCCATGAGAGTGCACTGGAGCAATCAGACATGGGAAAGTCTGCCCATGGTCCATTGCAACCCATTTACTACCAGATTTTTCCTGGTAGTCCACCTCTGAGGCGGAGCAAGATGGGTTGCCGACGGCTGCGGGGCACTACCCAGATGTTGTTGTCTGATTGTGCCCTTTAAATCCACCTGGCATTTGCACCTATGGCGAGTCTAACTGTGCATATGATTGCAGTCTGACAGAGGTATAATATCCAAAGCAGCAAGGGCTAGACAACCTTGAAGACTGGGAGAAGATATTGAAATGTTTGTCCATCATTTATATGTCACTAATTAGTTGTGTTTCTGATGGATTTTGTAAGTTGGCTAGAGACCTGTAATAGAAAGGTAGGGTAAAGTTCTTCTACATAAATAGATTCGCCATCTCCAGTCTGTGCTCGCAAAAGTGGGGAGGTCCGCCCTGTCACTACAAGCTGCCTGGAGAAAAAGTTATTTCTGTCCCAGATGGCCTTGACTGACTGATGGTGACTTGTCTTCCTTTATTGCATCCTATGGGTGGTTTTGTGACAGTGTTTAGGTCTGATGAAATTTTAATATTTGAACACTGGCTTCTTCTATTATTGTTGTTTGCCGTCTTGGAGGCTCTGAATGGAACCATAAGGTGGCTGTGGTGAAAAGCCAGTCAGGAAGAGCTTGGCGTCTCACTTGGTCACTGATGACCTGCCTGAATGTAAAACAAGTGCACCAGAAGTGATGGAGGACCTAATGTCCAGTAGTTCTATAGTTCTATAGACAGGAAATACTTCAGGGATAGACATAGAATCATAGAATCACAGAAGGGGCCATACAGGCCATCTCGTCCAATCCCCTGCACAATGCAGGGTCAGCCTAGAGCATCCCTGGCAAGCGTTTGTCCAGTTGCGGCTTAAAGAATGCCAGTGAGGGGGAGCTCACCACCTCTCTAGGTAGCTGATTCCATTATTGAACAACTCTTACTGTAAAAAAAGTTTTTACTAATATCCAGCCAGTAGCTTCCCGCTCTTAATTTAAACCCATTATTGTGAGTCCTATCCTCTGCTAACAGGAACAGCTCCCTGCCCTCCTCTAAGTGACAGCCCTTCAAATACTTAAAGAGAGCAAATCATGTCAAGCTTGATGGCTCGGAAGCACCAGGATGCACCCACAGTGGGGAATAAGGCCAATGGAACTGGGTGACGGGAAAGGAAAGAACTGCAGGCAGAGCATACCTAAAGCACAGCTAGAACACCAGTTGCACAAACAGCACAGTGAAAGCTGGGCCAGCGATAAGGTAAACTTGGTTTGTCAGCTGCCTGGCCTGTCAACAGTAAGGTGTTAGTCCCGCACCTCTAGGAAGGCTGGAGGTGTTTGTTTTCTGAGGCTCTAAAAAGCTACAGCGGCATACAGATTATCTAAATAAATAGATAAATAAGGGATGATCGCTTCATATATTTGAATTATTTCCCAAGTTCCAGAGAATGATTCAGATTAGAATACTAGCCTTATTGGCAAAAGAGGCTATAGTTACATGCTATAAGGGGCAGCTGAGCTCTGGAAGTTGCTTTTGCCATGTGATCAGCTGGTTAGAACAAGGAAAGGAGGTGCAGGGAACATACTGCAGATTCATCAGGGAACCTTGCTGTGTTCAGAAGCCCTGCAAACAACTGGGTGAGGTAAAAAGGATTTTGTGTTGGGCCTCATTCAAACATGCAGGAGAATGAGAAGACAAAGCCCTCTAAAGTAGTATAATGGATTGTACCACTTGAGATTGCAGGTAATGGATTCCAGGTCTAAATGTTCTTTCCTATAAAAATTCCATAAAAATAGAAAACAAACTCAATAGGGAAAGATTTTCACCTGCACTCTTTGCTTGCTGTGCTGGTTTTCTATTTCACAGGGAGTTTTCAACATAAGGGAGCATTCCAAAATGTGACCCTACACTTGCAGGGAAGTGATATGTTCCATTCTTCCACCGCAGGTCTCAGCCTGCTCACTGCCACCACATTCCTGAGCATATGTGAACTGGGCCTGAGACAGGTGCAAAAAACGGGGAGTGGAGCCCACTGACTCTGATTTGGGTGCCACCTTCATTCCCTTTCTCTGCAGAAGTGAGTACGGCTGTCTAATGAGAGCTGATGGGTAGTAGAGTGCAGACTGCCTCCAGGTTAGTTACTGCCTTCTGAGAAAAGGAGAAAAGAGTTAAAATAAAGTGAAGATGTGTTGCTTCATGTGCTTCATAATTTTATATGTTAAAGATTATCTCCTTTGACAGTGCACTCTACTGGCGCTTATTATAGAATGCTGCTTATGCCAGACAAAAGCTGTTACCCACCTACCATAAATAATGATGACTATGCCTTTTTAAAAACCTGTAATATGAACAAAAGGAGTTCACACAAATGCCTCTGCTGCAGTAAGAGTGCAGTGTAGTAAGTTTTGGTATTGCAAGCTCCTACTAAAACAATCAGTTGTGTAATTAAAGCTTTAGCATTAGAAATGGCAGTAAAGGGAATAATTTCTGTTTGTTGCCTAGGAACTGTAATTTTCATTTTGGGTGGTATTAAGAAGGCAAGAAAAGATGCTTGAAAGGATTTTAGCAGGTTGGAGAAACAGAGTGACAAATGTTGTTATTGAAAGACTTATGCAAACAGATCTGCTTTTTTCCCTTACAGAGTAAGGTCTTTAATCCTCTCAAATATACAGTTTATGTTCTCAGGTGAACTCCAGTTTCTCTGGTTGTTTTCATGATCTCAAAAATAATGTATTCCTTGTAAAATGTGTTCTCATTACAGCATCTTTGTGAAGATTAAAGGCCACCCTCTATTTTTGGAACATTGACCACATAGATTACCAAAGTTTCATGGATTGCTGGGGACTGAAAACCCAACATAAATATCTACTGGGAAAAAGCAGACCTTTTTGTATATGTCTTTCAAAATAAAAGTGTCAAGATATTTTAGTATTTATTGTGAACTGACTGGGGATGTCTGGGGTCAATTGAGCAGTATATATGTGAAAAATAGGCGAAATCTATTTGGTTGGTTTGACATAAGATCTTGCTCTATGTTGAAAGCTATTTTTTTAGTATTGAGGTGCTTGATATCTTTATTATGAACAGAAATTCAGTGGATCACAAACTACTTTTAGCTGTACATTTTTTGGCCTCTTAATCTTGCAAGTAATCTCCTGGAGTATGGTTTGTATTGTGTAGAAGAGCGCCAATTTCTCTGAAGCTGTATCAGCTGTATAGGACTTTAATCTGCTGATAATTTTAAAACAAGATGTTGGAAAGTGCCTATTAGGGTAAGGAAGTATACTATAATTGAATACTACAGCAACTGTAAACTTATGTGTATTTCAATATTTTCATTGTTTTTAACTCATAAAAATAACTTATGTTTGTACTGATCATGTCGCCTTCAATTGCCTCCGATTATTTACTGCAGCGAACTGGATTCTGTTATCCTAGTTCCTGTCTTGTTCATTTTGATTATATTAATCAACTCCTGCTGCAGAGCCCAGCAGAGGGTGCTCAAAGGCACATGATTTTGGAGGCTTTCACATGGAGGGAGTGTGAAGGGAAGCTAGAAAGTAATAAAGGCTTATGCATTTGTTAGAGAACAAAATCTGAGTCCAGTGGCACTTTTGTTAGGGGGAACATGAGACACATATACCACTTTAAATGAAGGCCATTCAAAATTAAAAGGAAATTGAAGAAAAAAACCAGAATTAACTAGTTGTATTTAAAACCAGGAAGATATTGTGAACTATTAATATTGCCTAACTGGTTTTTGTTTTTGTTTTCTTCCATGTTTTGCATCTGGTGGGGTTCTGGCAACTGTTCTTCATTGTAGAAAGTAAGTTTGTATTAATGAATTTCATAATTTCATGGATGCTTTTTGTTTGTGCTAACAACTAATAGTGTATTTTCTAGGCTGAGATATTGTTTTGGTGGAAATCCCAAAATATATTACCTGGCCATTTGATGTTATCAGTTCCGGGGTGCCTCAGGATTATTTTACACGATCATGGCTTTCTGAAATATTATGGAGTATTTTTCTGTAGTACTGCCACATTGGAAATTTGGTATGTAAATAAGACATTTGCCTTTAATGGTTTTCTGTTCTAGCTGTAGCAAACAGAAATATATAGGGATGGATTCACTCAGGAGAGGGTTTTTTTTGGAACAAATGGAGCTGCTGTGGGAGGCAAGAGGCAGAAAGATCTGTTTGTGCAAGGCCTTTTTGTTCATTCAAGTTTAGATCAAATCCATAGTATTTTCAGTAAGTATGTGGTGTGGTGTGGACTTGATGACAAAATAATGACATCTGTCAAAGGCTGAGTGAGTTCTAGCTGCTGAGCTCTGCTTCTTTGCCTAAGTTATCCTCCATAGAAACTGCTGCCAGCAGTGATCTGGGAACCACATGGAAACCATGTTTCTGTTCTGGAGAGACATTCACAGTGCAGTTTTTACTGTAAGGATTTTTGTAATGTGCTTTGGAGAATCTTTAGGGCAGGGGTGGACAAACTTGCTCAGCGTAAGAGCCACCTAGAACAGGGGTGGCCAAACCTGCTTAACGTAAGAGCTGCATAGAATAAACATCAGATGTTTGAGAGCCGCAAGACATGAACAAATATTACCTGCTTTTATTGGAAAATAAGTAAATTTGCTTTTTATTAACATTAAATGAGACTGCCAAAAATAATAACAAAAGGGGTAAAAGCAGATATTAATAATGATATTAATTTGTCCAATGATATTTGTTTGCTAATTATATTTAGCTTCCCCAGCCGCCTTGCCGGGAGCCACATAATATATGTGAAAGAGCCGCATGTGGCTCCCGAGCCACAGTTTGCCCACCCCTGCTTTAGGGGACTTTAAAGCAGGATGGATTCTTTTATAAATAAATATTCAAGATGATAGAAACAATTAAATAGATCCTAGTAAAGAGAAAAATGACACTGTGGCATTATGCATATAAAAGTTATTTATACTCTATGCTATTTACTTAATTGCAGAAAGTAGCCATGTTGGTATGCAGTAGAACAGCTAGATTCAAGTCCAGTTGCACCTTAAAGATCCACAAGATTTTTAGGGTACAAGCTTTTAAGAGTCACTTTGTCAGGTATGAGTTAAAATGGAGAAGAAGAAACTGACAAAGGAGGAACCGTTGTTATCATGGACAAATCAGACTACGTTTAGGAAGCCGAAAGACAACTCTCCAAAACCCACACACATAGAGGAACAAATCAGTGCGGACACACCACAGGCATCAGCCAGGCATTTTCTGTCTTCTGCCCAAACGACAGAAATCTGGCAAGCCATGTTGTCCTATTGTCTCAGGCCTAGGCACTATCACAGTAGTGATGTCTGGATACATGAACTCTGTTCTGAGACTTTATGCTATCGATGCAAGATACCACAGACCTCCTGAGAAAAATACAATCTGTTCACAAGCTTCCAGGAAACACTATTTTGGCCACCATGGATTTTGAGATTGTACACAACATGTCCCACAAAGATGGATTACAAGCTATTAGGAACATCATCTCTGACAACACCATGGTCAACCTGCAACTATTTCAGATCTGGTGAGAGTTTTTTTCTTCAGTTCGGTGGCACAGCCAACCATAGGCACTACATGGCACCATAGTATGCTAACATTTTCATGGTTGACCTGAAGCAGTGCTTCCTTAGCTCCCATCCATTAACACCCTGTGTGTGTGTGTGTGTGTAAAGTGCCATCAAGTCACAGCTGACTCATGGCAATTTCTTGAATATTCAAGGCAAGACACTAACAGACATGGTTTGTCAGTGCCTTTCTCTGTACCTTAGATTTATTGATGACATTTTCATCATCTGAACAGATGGGAAAGAAGTGCTGGAGAAATTCACCAGGCCTTCAGCAATTTCCATCCCATCATCATCCTGACCAGAAATCAATCCACACAAGAAGTACATTTTCTAGACACCACTGTGCAAGTACATAATGGAAGTATAAAAACCACTTTCTACCAGAAACCTACTGATCACCAAATATACCTACATGCCTTCAGTCACTATCCTAAACACACCAAATGATTGATTGTCTACAGCAAAGTTCTATGCTACAGCCGCATCTGTTCTGATCGCTCAAATAGTGTCTCACCTGCAGGACTTACAACACATTTTGGAATTATAATACCCACCTGATGTAGTAAGAAAACAGATCAGCAAAGTCAGCATACTACCAAGGCATAACCTGCCACAATATAGATGTAAACAGAAAACAGCAGAACACTACTGTTGGTCACATATAGCTCAATCCAGTTCAACACATCATTAATGACCTACAACCTATGCTAGACAATGATACTCCTCTCTCAAATATGTTGGAATGCAAACCTTCTCGTGTCCATAGACGGCCTCTTACCCTTAAACAACAACTCATCCACAACAATGCCCTTTGTAACATGGACATGAACTCTGGGACCAGGACCTGCAACAACCCAAGATGCCTACTGTGTTCTCATATTCTCTCTGACAACACAGTCACTGGACCTAACAACACTTGCCTTACCGTTTCAGGTTCATTCACTTGTTCATCTTCTTGACAATTCAAAGAGCTTGTTCTTACTTTTTGGCCCTCAACACTGTTCCAAGCTGTTGAAGGCCTAAAAGTAAGAACAAGCTCTTTGAATTGTTCCTAGAAACAAATAACATTTAATGTGCAGAATTAATTGGAACTTGTGTGTGTGTGTGTGTGTGTGTGTGTGTGTGTGTGTGTGTGTGTGTGTGAAGTGTTGTCAGGTTGCTTCCAACTCATGGTGACTCTATGAATTAATGACTTCCAAAATGTCCTATCGTTAACAGCCATGCTCAGGTCTTGCAAACTGAGGGCCATGGCTTCCTTGATTAAGTCAATCTAGCTCATGTTGTGCCTTCTTCTTTTCCTGCTGCCTTTAACTTTTCCTAGCATTATTGTCTTTTCCAGTGAGTCTTCTCTTCTCATAATGTGATCATAGTACAATAGTCTCAGTTTAGTTATTTTAGCTTCTAGGGAGAGTTCAGGTTTGATTTGATCTAGAATCTAAGGATTTGTCATTTTGGCAGGCCACAGTATCCGTAAAACTCTTCTCTACCACATTTCAAATGAATCAACTTTCTTCCTGTCAACATTTTCATTGTCTTACAATTTATATAACTTGTAGAGAAGCTGAAAGATCCCAGCTACTAATTTATGATAGTAAGCCTGAATAAACTGCCAATACTCCTGATTATGAAAATAAGTCTTTTGTCTGCCACTGAAGGATTCTTGTAGTATTGTCTTTCATACAATTGCTGGAAGTCTTCGGATTTTTTTTTACCAAACACAACTTCTGAGAAGCAGCTACATTGTTCGTTTTAATGGTTTCTGCCAGATCATTTGTTCCTGACATTTTCCTTTTCCAGTAATAACTTCCCTATTTTTTTTCCATGTAAGGATGGGCACAAACCAATTCATGAACTTGATCTGATTTGAAGCCCCTAGACATTTACCAGACTTTTGTCCAGTTTGGCTGTTTGGGCCATTCAAACCTAACAGCTGAGCAGTGTGGGTCCACAGCTGACCTGCTAAGTTTAAATGGCTGTGAGCCATTTCACCAGTCAGTTTTGCTTCCCCACACTTTGAAGCAGGGGGAAGCGAAATGGACCGGTGAAATGGCTGCCAGACATTTTTATGAAGAAGATTCTTTTTCTTCTGCTTCATTTCTTCTTCATCTTTGTTTTGCCAGCCATTTCATTCTAATGGCAGGGCGGGTCTGCCCATAAGCTGTTAAGCTGAAATGGCTGCAAGCCATTAAACCTGTCAGTTTCACTCCCCTCGCTTTGTAGCCCCTGTATGGAAAAGCAGCTTGGTGATTTGAATGGAAAGGGAATGCTACTGTATCAAAAGAACTGTGAAAAGTGAAAGTGGGTGCATTGTGGTCTTGTGGATCATGGTGATTGTGTGCATAGATCTTCCGGATAGATCTTCAGAATATTATGGTGATAAAATTCTGCATTTTATTTAGTCTCAGTTGCACTCTGATAGTGTCTTGTTAATGTCCAAGAGTCTGACTTCATTACTACTGACTCCATTGGACAAAGTATAACTAGAGAATATTCATATTGGTTAGTTTAATGTTACATGTAATTGCATGTTAGATGTTAATTCTATACAAAATATTTCTAGAGAAGATTGCATTTGCTAGTTCCATCTTCATAACCATTGAACAATGTCAAGGCATTTTAATAGTTTTTGTTTTATTAACTAAATTGCATTTGTAATTGACTTTGATAACTGTGCTAATGTATTCTCAGAAGTCAAGAGATTCTCTTAAGTTTTTTTTAAAGCAAATTTCTGCATGGTGTTCCATTTATTATCTTGCATGAGGAATGCTATGGTCTAGAATGGATATTGAATGTCATTGTAAAAAGAAATGTACAGCTGAAATGTGTGTTATGAAAGGCAATAAAAAAGAAATGGTAATAAGAAACGTAAGAAACATATGCAAGGAGGAGACTTAGGCTCAAGTCTCCACTTATTCATGAAGCTCAGAGTTTAAAACAGTCGTTTTAAGATAGATCTTTAGCCTAACTTACCTCACAGTGTTGTGATGCTAAAATTGATATTCCGTGCATGCCACACTGAGTTTTTTTTCAAGGAAGGCCAAGATCAGGGTATAGTACAATAGGTAATAGAACAAGTCTTAGGTCACAGAAAATATCCCTTTGAACTGCTTAATTGGCATAATAATGGCAAGCTAGTTTGTGTGCTTTCTGATCCACATTTTATTAACAAAACCATTTAACTTGGTGGAAGCAGTATGTATGAGACTCTAAAATATGAAGTCATTCAGTATTGTTTAATGAACTCGCTCTTTGTCCATAATTTCGACAGGGTTACTGCTTACCTAGATGAAACTCCGTTTTTGAATTCTGATGAACTTCCTACTAAGATATGCACATTATTAATCCATAAGAATGTTTCAGAATAAATAAATGACCTGTAGCAGAAATTCATGTTTACTGAATGAAAATATTTTGACTCAGCTATATTCAGGGCTACTTTGAGGCAGGATTTCCCTCCCCGATCTGGGGGAGGGAGAGAAAGGCATTTAACCATGCCCCCCGCACTTCCCCGAGTCTCTCTGCAATAGCATGTGTGCATGCCTGCTTTTCTTTCCTCAGCCTGTCTGCTGTGGCAGGCAGGCTGAGGAAGAGGACAGACATGCCTGGGTTCCCCATCTGATCTTCTCCAGGTGCAAGAAAATCAGGAGGGGAACCCAGGCATGTTGAAAATGCCTTTCTTTCCCTCCCCGATCTGGGGGAGAGACAGAAAGGCATGTACACATGCACCCCCTGCACTTCCCTGAGTCTCTCCGCAAAAGCAGAGAGGCTCAGGGAAGGAACGGGGCATGTTTGCCTGGCTGCCCTCGGTCTCCCCAGCCTGTGCGCCTTGACAGGCTGGCTGGGGAGACCGAGCGCAGCCAGGCAAACTAGCCTGCTTTCCTTCCCAACCTTTTTTTTTGGAGGGGTAGGAGACTGCCCTTCCCTGGTTGTCTGGTTGGGGGGGGGTAGACTAGAAAGGCGATGCTGAAGTGGGGTGGAGAAGCTCGGGGGGGGGGGGAGAGGCAAGCTTCCATGCCTGCCCTGTACTTTCCCAGCCCCCACCTAATATGCTAATGAGTTTCTGCTGTTGGGTGTGGCCTATTATGCTAATGAGTTCCTGATGGGCTTTTTCTACAAAAAAGCCCTGGCTATATTCATTATAAATCAATATCAGTATTTCTTAATTAGAATCTGCATGAAAGCAAAAAGTTGGAAGCTGGTGCCCCTCTTTAATGCTATTGTTAATTAAACATGAGTGTCTACAATGACAGACAAAGATAAAGGACTGAAATTTAATCACTCTCCTTTCACTAAATAACCTGCCAATTAGTTCTTTCTATCTCATTGTGCGTGTGTACAGTTTGACTCAAATCCACTGTAGAAGTCTACATTTTAAGTCTCAAATTCTGTTGACTTTCTGCCAGTTTTGTATGACTACAAAATGTCTTTTAATGTACATTCTTGCATATTCTGTATGACCTATAGTTACTTTCACAAATTGGTCTGTCTCCTAGGCAGTAGTCAGTAATAACCACTTAATTTGGAAGTAAGTTCTCTTGGAAATATCAAAGGGACTTACTTCCCAGAGAGTGTATTTTTGGGAAAGTTACCCGTCATGTAAAAAGCATCAAATTACTGTGGAGAAGAAGAAGTGTGTGTACACATGAAAGCTTAACACCTTGAATAAAATTTTGTTGGTCCTAAAACGTGCCACTGGACTCAAACTTTGTTCTGTTGTTTCAGACCAACCTGAACCAAAATTACTGTGCTGTTATCTAAAGCTTATAAAATATGTATATTTGCATTGTCTGTGTTAAGAAAATGATGGCCATATTTGTTCATAGCTAACCCTTACAATTTTCAGTATGTCCTTCCTGGGTCTTTATTATTCTTTTGCTGCTTTTTCATCCTGTGGGGTGCAGCTGCCCTTGAACTTAGTACTGTTTTGATCATTCATGTGCAACAGCCACATTGTCTATACCATTCTAAAAATGAGGCTTCATGGTGTTATTTGCAAAGTAATTTCATATAAATATTTGGACTGTGGTTCTTTTAAAATGTAAGAGTTGTTTACTGAGTGAAAATTGCATAATTATAATTTGGAGACTTTTTGCCTGAAGCTGAAGGGACAGATGCATATGATTAAGTTTCAACTGGCCTGTTATTGTAATGTAGATGTTTTCAGGGATGGGAATTGTTTACTTTTTTTTAAAGAGACGCACAGGTTTTTTAAAAAAATAAAAAGGAGGGAAGAGTGTTACAAGAAACCCTCAATTTCAGTCTGCTTTATTTTGTTTTCCATTTATATTTTTCAGTGGAACTTCTCCATTGGCTTGTCTAAATGCAATGCTTCACACTAACACTCGTGTAGGTGATGGAACATTCTTCAAAATCCCTGGAAAGGCAGGACTCTATGCTCTCAAAGTAAGTTGGATTTTTACAAGTATATGTATAGAAAGCTCTGAAGACAACTTGTGTGAACCTTTATGAAACCTAAAGATAAAACAAGTTAGATTGGGGGACCTTGAATGAGAAAATGATCTGAAAATCCTTGTTAATTGTGTTCAGATTTGCACTGAAAGTAAACATTAAATTTTTCTTATACCAAAACTTTACATATTCCTGAATATAGGATTTGTTGTTTTTAAGTGCTTTGCTGGATGAAAATGCTGTCTTTTTAGAGCTAATAAAACTGTTTTGATTTTTAAGCAATGACCTCAAGAGGATTGCTGATATCTGAGATGTGTTTGATTAGTGCATAACATTTAACCAAAGAATATTTGTAGAGGTTGTATATAGATAGCTTTTATGATACATATTACAATCCAAGGTATAGTAAGATATTGAAATGATGGAGCCATGATTCAAAGAATGACTTACTGTGATAGATGAACAGAATTCATTTTTGAGACCCTTAATCACATGCCGTTACTTGATAACTGGTGTGTGAACGAGTGAAGTGGGACAAGGACACAAAAAAAGGGTAACGTGTTTTATGGAGCAGATTTGCTTCCCAACTTTAATTTAAAATTGTAAATTCTGCAACTGATAGTGATGTGTATAGAAATGAAGCAGCACCATGAAATAGATGCTTTTCCCAAAAACTAAAAATATGGTCTCTCTTGTAATGGATTTCAGAGATAGCTTTTTCTTTATTTGCCAAGAAAAACTGATGAGATGTTAGTAGATTTACTGTTTTTTTTTGGGGGGGGGGGAAGCTATCTAGAATCTAAATATTCACAATGCTGTGAACTCCAGTGTTGTAGGATTAGAATCTAGGTAATAGGGACTAGCGAAAGGAAAACATGAAAGATATGGGCCGTTTTTAGTCACAGCTATGACATTCAGCTACATAGCTGGAATTTCTATAGAAGTGTGGTTCTACATGCAGACACATGAAATGAGCAGCATTTTGAAACGAATATGCATTCTGAATTGGCAGAGTAGCACCTTCTGATTTCTCAGATGATCAGAAAATGCATTTTAATTTGTTCCCTAGCCCTGTTACAGTAAAAAGCCAGTTAGTTTTTGAAAAGCTGCAAGATTTTTCTAAACATTAATTAATTAATTAATTAATTTTGCTGTTCACAGAAGGAAGACTCTACATGCCCAGCGGATGGAACACTGGATTTAGGTTGTGAATCTGAGTTGGATGGCACTGAAATGGCTGAAACAAACAATAGCACTGGAGAAGAAAATGGAGGTAGCTGTTTTAATTTTAGTCCTTCTGGATCTGTTACAATCTGTGGCAATTACACATAACTGTTGCAGTGAATAGAATGTTGGTTGAGTAGCTAATAATGGCTAAGATGTGTAAAACATTGATTCAGTCATTGAAAAATTGTATTAATGGATTTTAAAATAATGAGATACTAAACAGTAAATTTGGGCTTCTCTCTTCAGCTCCATTAAAAAAAAAATCTCCCTGCCCCCCAGGTGCCCCCCCCCACGGATTTAGATATCCACACGGAGGGGGCGCCTTCACTAATAGTATGTAGGTGATGACTGTGAAGTCATTGTTTATTGCACACACTTCCAAGACTTGTGTGTAACTCCATCTTGAGGAATTCCTGGAGATCTGGGGCAGTGCCTGGAGAGTGCAGAATTTAGGGAGGAAAGGGATCTCAGCAGTAATGTGATGAAACTCTAGGACTTCTGTTTCTCCTAAACTCTATGGTATACAATAGACTTTGCTCTCCAAAGCTGCCATTTCCTGCCAGAGGATTGATCTTTGTAATCTGGAGATCAGTTATAATTCCTGAAGAACTCCAGGGCCAACCTTGATATTGGTAAACCTTCTAAGACCTGATGCAATTGTAAGGACAATGCCCCAATTCCAAGTTGTTCCTGTTGCACTGAGCTCTGAGAGGCTGATATGCTGCTCTAAAACTTAGCACAACCCCCCCCCCCCAAAAAAAACCCTGGGGGGATGTGTTGCTGTTTTCCTATCCTTTCTGAAGTCCAGGTTTGTACTAGGAGATTCCCCCCACTATCAGAAGATTAAAAAAAATTCTTGGCATACACACACACGAACACATATTGCTGGTGATAGCATTTGTGGAATCTTGGGCCGAGAACAGACTGGCAATCTGGAGCGGGAGGAATCCGGAGGCAAAAGCTGCGGGGGGAAACTTCCCCTGGGCTGGCCGTTCACACTGGCCAGTGTATTGCGCAAGGATGCTGTTACAGAGTGTTCAAACTGCTGCGGAGCGGCCCCGGGTGAGCCGTTCTCTGCAGCTTGTGGCAGGGCTGTTTCAGCAATGTGCGCAAGTGCACATGTGCGCAAATTGCCGAAATGGCACGTTCACACAGCCGCCTCCGCTTGAATCCCGCCTTCTTTCAGTTCACACTGCCTGAAAGCGGGAGGCATGCGGAAGACGGCCCCTGGACACCAGTTTCTCCCGGTGTCCTTCTACAGTGAGAGGAAGCTGGCTTCTAAGTGCGGAAGGGAGCCGAGGGACAGCTGCGAATGTCTGAACAGGCTCCCTTCCCCCGCTTCCCAAGCGGAGCTCTCCCGGGGCAGATTGCCAGTCTGTCCTCGGCCTTGGTTATAATTCACTGGGGGGAAATACTTCTAATTGAATGAAATATAGCTAGTCCCTTTTTGTAACAAAAATTGGTGATAATTTGGATGTTTGCAGTATTTATTAGTTGTTATGTTCACCATGCAGATTCTAGGAGGAAATCATCCTGGTTATATTATTGATGACAATATTTTGGGCGGGATATAAATTAAATAAATAAATAACCTCTGTACTAGTTTGTACTTTCAGTTTGCATGATAGATAATTGTTTCTTGTGCTCTTTATCAGGTCTGCTTTTAGTAGAATATATATTTTCTGTGTTTATATTCTTGTATTTATAGCCCATACAAAATAATAATTACAAAATATAAATATTATGAGTATAAAATATAAAAAAATATAACAATATGCCTTATTAAATGTTAACTAGGTATGAATACATATCAAAATACTTTTAAATAAAACTATTAGAAGATATACAAAAATGATTAATTATATAGAACATCAGCTGAAACCCATTCTTGTTCAGTTTTCTCATATTCTTACATTTTCAATAAGCCATTAATTCCACTCTCAACTCAGAAGATCCCTGGTCTTGATTAACTGCCCTGCTTTGTAAAAAAAGTCTGTGATTTCCAGTGTTATGCAGATACCAGTATGGCTGCTGTTATCACATTCAATGCAAATTATTGCTATTTTGTAGGTACTTTTCCCATAGTTCAGATGGAAAAAAATCTGCTTCCGGGGTACATTTGTATGTAGTACTTCAGAAACTATGGTAGCTGCCATTCTTCAGAAGTTATTAGCTCTTACACATATCACTGTATACAGTAGAAATTGGCTCTAGGTTCATGATAAATCAGTAATGAACTAGGCTTTATGTTTTTATAAATCTAGGCAATCTTCCATAGAGTAAAAAGCCACTGAGTGACCATCTTTAAACAGTATTCCTGGGTTGGCAAACTGACTAAAAACAGAGATCGCTTTTGAACTTAACTCTGGCTTGATTTCATGTAGCAAGTTTTATGAAGTTATTTTTTTAACGGAAAGACTTTTGCCTCTCTCATTTTTATTCCTCTAATATGTAATGCATTTTAAAGAATGTATTTCTATCAGAGTGGATAATTATTTTTTCAAATTGTCATCTTCCTTTACTCTTATTTGGGTTGGAAGAGATTCCTTACTTCTGTGCTGAGTTACCCTTGCATGTTGCATAGTGTTCTGAGGAGTCTTCAAGGGCACACAGTTTGCGTCAGGACTGCAAGAATAGTGTTGGGCAGAAGGACACTCAGGAGTAAGGATGGGCACAAACTGGAAAAATGGAGGTTTGTCCCAGTTTGTGAGGTTCCACGAACCATGAGCTGGGATGAACCTTTCCCGATTTCAAATCAGTTTGGGTGTCCTGGTTCGGCCAAGGCTGACTACTCCTCAGATGAGGAAGAGGCACGGAGCAATCCAGCCTTCTCCAGAGTCAGCCCAGAAGAGGAACCTTTGCCAGCACCCGAGGGAGAAGAGGCACCAGCATCTGTATAGGAGGTGCAGCAAGGCGAAGAGCCTGAGGTGCAGTCGGAGGAATAGCCTGATCCTGAGCCTAGCCCAGTACCCCTAGTTGGAGACACCTCCCCACCTACCTCACCTGAATGTCCCAGACACAGGGCACATCAGCGTCTGCATGTGCAGGAGAGAAGGAGCAGTGCCAGACTTCAGCTGTTGCAAAGGTAACATAAGGGGCTGTGAGTCTTTGCAGGTCTCCTCCCAGGGAAGGGAGGATCCGGTTATAAACAGCCAAGCTCACCTGCCTTGATGCGGATGCAACCATGCAATCTTGGACCTTGTTCCGGCTTCCAGCCTCTGCTCCTCACTCCTGAGAACTCACTCCTGATTGGTCTCCTGGCATTCTGACCCCTGGTACTATTTCTCAGCTTGATTTGGACTTTTGTTCCTAGCTTAGTATTTTGTCTTCATGGCCACCGGCCATAGCCAGCACATTGGGTTTGTGAGGTTCATGGATCGTCCCACCCTCCTTTCTGCTGGGGGCAGCTCCCTGAAATCAGCAGAATGAAGGGGGCAAGAGATCTCCCTTCCCAGGAGATCTTCCCTCCCCCCTTTCTTCTGGCAGCGGCTCCCTGATGCCAGCAGAATGGAAGGTGGGGGGAGATCTTCCAAAACCCATTTAAAGGGAACATTCCCTTTAAATTATTATTACTATTATTATTTATTAGATTTTTGAATCGCCCAACCCCGCAAGTGGGGTTTGCAAGACCACAGTCTCTTTAAATGCCTTCTCGAAGGCTCACCACTGGCACCAGTGTGTCTGCCAACACGAACTACACAAACCCACCTGGGAGGCTCATGGAGGCTTGTGAGGGTGGGAAGGCACAAACTGAGGTTTGAAAAACCATGAACCACGCCCTGTTTGTGAGAAATTTCAGTTTGTGATTTGGTTCATGCCCATCCCTACTTAGGAGTGACCAGTCACTCATAAAGCAATTGAAAATAAACACTCTGCTTGTCTTCCAGTGCTGCTGTAGTCACTTTCTTATCCTTACCTTTAAAGCTACTGCAGCAGCTTCTCCTTTCTCTTTTTTTGTGAAAGAGGCATACATATGCACACACCTTTGCTCTGGATGGGAACCAAAAGCATCAGCACCTTTTTCCATTGACCTCTCTTCTTTAACTTACCCTCACACACACCTTGTTTTGGACAGGATAGTATGCTGTTGAGGTCCTTCTGTGTGCATCAAATCTATTTGCCTCTTCTAATGAAACCACAGAGATAACTGTATATTTCCCCCCTTCAGGGTAAGTTACAATTCAGTGCATTGGTTTGGTTTGGGAAAAAGCAGAGGAAAGGTTTCTTCACCTGAGCAAAGGACATCTGCTCTGGAAACACTATAATTTTTGTAGAAGCAGCTATTTTGTGAATGGTAGCTCCCAAGGCTTTTGAAAAATGTAAGTAGTTCCCAGAAACAATAGAGTCAGCCCTCCTCTGCTTTAGAACACACCTAGAAAGCCAATGTAGATTTATACTGGAGGTCAAGATCAACAGTGATGGGAAACTAATGAAGTTTGTTGTCCATCACTGTTTTTATCATTGAAGAAGACTCCCAGAGGCTCAAGGGTTCCTTAAAGCGCAGTATGAAAACTGCTGACACAAGGGAACTGCATTATGTTTTTATCATACATACAGGATGTGATCCAGGCATTAATAGTAGTTTCAAATTTCTGCAGTTATCACCACAATTTCAAAACTTCCCTGATCTTTGTAGTTCAATTAGTTTTATATCTGTTAACAAAAACCAGAGTTGCAGGAGAAAAGCAGGGTATAAATATCTAAAGACAATGCTTATTCTTTCAGAGATGTGGAAACATTCTTGCTTTCTACATGAAACTTTTTTCTGTTGTGGTTTGATCACTGGCAGATCTGTTTGGAAACTGTAGTGGCTTTCAAAACCAGTTTTATGATATCTCATGACGGTTTGCTGTTCAAAAGAAAAAAGTTAAAATCTCTCTAGGTATGCTGAAACAAGGCACATTCCCCTGCAGTTGCTCCTCAACTGCTTTTTAGAAGTCCATTGCCTCTGAACAGGGAACTTCAATTCAGCCACCATGCCTAATTGCCATTTTTGGTAGACCTTTCCTCCATGAATTTATCTCAACATCCTCTGCCTAATGCATATTGTGGCATTAAATTTCATACATTAATTATGCTTTGTGTGAAGAAGTTCTCTACACAACATTTTTATTAACTGATGGAATTAGATGGCTTTAAAAAGGATTAGACAAATTCATATAGGAAACATCAATCAGTGGTCATTAGCCATGACAGATAAAAGGGAACCTCCACGTTCAGAGCCAGTGAACCTTTGAATGCTAATTTCTGTGAGGGGCAACAAGTGGGAGGGTTTGACCTTCTGTTCTGTTGGGTTTCCTTAGGCATTTGGTTAGCCATTGTGGAAAACAGGATGTTGGGCTTTTGGGACTCTTGGTCTAACCCATCAGGGCTTGTCTTATGTTCTTAAACTTTTGGGTAAATCCATGGGTAAACTCTTCAGAGCTGAGTCAGAGAGTGATGGCATATAATTCTACCACCAACTACTGACATTCACTTTCTCATGTTATGTGCCCAAGGGACAACAGTAGCAGTACCTTTTTGCCCAGCAGCCCCCCATCCTTGGCCTACTAAATTACTAAACCATTAAACATCTTCTGAGTTGGAAGTATGTTTATGGGTTGTCAACTTTGCACTAATTCACTAATTTGTAAAAAATGTTCTTTTTTCTGCTACCAAATATTTCCTGCAGCTTTGAAATGTTAGTATGTCATCCTAAAGATATATCCATATTATTTTCTCCAAAGGGATATTTCAGTGTTGTTAATTATAATGTTCAGTAGCTGCACAAAATAGCTACATAGTTTATTTAAATTCTTTGTTGGTCCCAGGTGCATACAACTGCATTACAGTTTAACTCCCTGATCGTTTTCCTTTTTTTTTTTTAAAGAGCCAAACTGACTGGCTGGCAAACACACACACAAACACAGCCTGTTCTGATTTTCTAAGTTAAGCTGAAGATATCAAAGTGATTGAGGTGTTTCCTTCATATATATGTGTGTGTTGACAGTGTATGACCATTTATGTCAAAGCATGTATAGATCTCTGCCATCTATTAAAATTATTGACTTTATCGGATATTTATATGTGCATTTCAGTTCCTAAGGGTGTGTTTCATAAAATTCACTATCAGATTACCTAGGGGGTGGTAGGGGGATGCTGGAGGTGGGCCTCTTTGATGGGGTTGTTCAGTTACTTACGATAGACCAGGCTATGGCACCATGCAAGTGATTGGCATTCCAAGTTTCTGCCTTTGCATAGTGCTGAAATCTGATAGAAACTATCTGAATTTTTAGTAAATACACGCCCAGAGCTCTAGTCAGCCCAGTGTACCGCATTTTGAGAAACTGTCATCACTGCATGTGTTTTTGTCTCTGTCTTTGTCAGCAACATTTCACTGCAAAGATGCATAGATGAAATGGCTGAAAATGTAGAAGATACATTGTGCTGCAGGGTAACAGAATTTGCATTATGGCTGGATGAGTCAACTTTGCCAGGTGGTTAATCTGTGGTTCTCACTTATGTGCACTTAATAAAAGACAAATGTTTGGCTCAAGAGTTATTTGCATGGCAACTAAAAAAAGATAGCAAAAGTGCTGCAGGCTACTACCTGCATACTCCACCATGTTGTCACGCCCCATCTGCCCCTGGGGGGAGGCCGCCTTCCGCTGTCATGCTCCTGATGTTGGATCACTCCTCTCAGAGGCCTCAGAATGGGAGGGAAGGGGTTAACTTACCCAAATCCTCCTCCTCCCAGCCGGAACACCTTCTGCCACAACATGGATGTCCAGTATTTTTCATCCCTGGCCTCTTCACTAGAACCTCCTGTTATCCCCTTCATCCCTCTTGTGGGCCTGACTTACCCTCCCTCAGTGGAGCCCTTCCCTGCCTGTCACCCTCAGGCTTATTCTATTATATTAAATATATTTTTATTGTAAAAATAAAACAGTAATGTAGAAGGGGTACAGAAAAAAAAGAAGGGGGTTATATATGTATTATGGAACAATTTATATTTTTCAAAGGTTATTAGACTTACAGGATATATAAAACAAGGAAAGAAATATTTCTCCCAGACATCCTCTTCATTGGAATTTTAAAGACATTTAGTAGTACGTTTATTATGGCATCGAGCCAAGCATAACCATAACACAGTGAGATACAAAATCTGGGTAAAATGCTGTAAATACATATATAAAACCATAAAAGTGTTTGACAAATCCAGTAAGAAATAATAAAAGACAAAAAACAGTTTTATAAATTTAGCCATACATTTCTAGGTAGCATGCCGCCCAAAATTTAGCCACAGATTCAGTAATAGTCCGATTTTCATCGGATAACAAATGGTCACAATACTTCCAGTTTGTCTGGCCAGATATTTCTTTTACAAAAGTTGTGATATGTTTATCTTGGATCTTAATGTACCAGTTGCATCTAAACATCATATGTTCTCCAGTGGTCAGGCAGTGGAACAGTCCTCTATGCTGGGATAAGCTCCTCCTTCCGCTGCAGGGTCGGCTCTGAGCTTTAGGTCCGGTGGGAGGGGCTTATCCCTTTGAGGCCCCAGTTCTTGCCGGCCCTGCTTAGCAGCAGGACATGCCTGAGCAGCTCCGGATAGAGCAACAGGCAACAAGAAGAGAAGAAGAGGAAGGGAAAGAGAGGCGCCAACCAAAGGGGAGCAAGATCCACAGAGGCGCAGAGGCAACAGCGGCAGCATTCCCCGCTGGCCTAACCCGCGAAGGCGCAAAGGGCCTGCTCCATCGGGAAACGGGAGCGCAGGCAAGCCACAGACGACCCGAAGGGACGGAGCCCGAAGCAAGGGCATTCCCCCCATTGATGGAGGTCGGTACAGCGCAACAGGACGTGGTAAGCGGCGCCGCAAACCCTCCGGAGGAGGAGGACGCGGCCTTCAACTCCCCCGTGCTGATCCAGCCTAACCCCCCCCTGGGACGACGGCTCATTTACCATTCCCCCTCACCACCGTGTCACAGAGGGTCCCTCGAGACCATTCCCACTCATCACAGAGGGTCCCTTGAGACCGGGACTTGGAACCGGGACAGCAGGGAGTGCCGGCAGGGGGCAGAGGCCTGGAGCTGGTGGAGGCTGAGAGCCCACTGAGGCCTAACACGCGGAGGGGAGTGCGTGTGTGTGTGGGAAACAGTATCTACCGGGGGGGGGGGGGAGAGGCCTTTTGGACCCGAACCGGCACGAGGATGGAGCAAGAGGCGACCGGGCGGGTAGAGGGAGGCTGAAGGCCAAAGCGCAGCATGGCGGTGGCCATTTTGAATCACGCGGCATGGTGACGATAAATTAAACCACACTGTTTTTCCCTGCCACACCTGCCCAGGACTCCCTAGGACAGTTCCTCGTCAGGGGGCACCTGGAATTCTAGCCCCCCCTTTCCTTTCCTTTCCTTTCCTTTCCTTTCCTTTCCTTTCCTTTCCTTTCCTTTCCTTCCCTTCCCTTCCCTTCCCTTCCCTTCCCTTCCCTTCCCTTCCCTTTCCTTCCCTTCCCTTCCCTTCCCTTCCCTTCCCTTCGCTTCCCTTTCCTTCGCTTCCCTTCGCTTCCCTTCCCCCCTTCCCCCCTTCCTTCCTTCTTTTCCCCAAGAAAAGCTAAAGGGAGGTGAAATTGGCAGAAAGACCCAAGGGAAAAACACGGGGGGAGGGTTGTGAGGCCCAGCTGGGTAACACGGTCTCCCATTCCGCTCTCTCCTGCACAGATGTCGAGCCAATCTACCGATAGTACAGACAGTCTTCCCAAAGATCTGGACAGAGATCTGGGACTGAACAGAGGGAGTCATCTAGCTCATCCAGATCTCCCATGACTAAGGGCAGCAAGCGGCCCAGGGACCATAGCCCCCTGATGGGTGATGGGGCACAAGAGTCTGAAGAAACTGATTCTCCCTCGGAGAGAGAGGAGGGGGAATTATCTGGGGAGGAGGAGGAACAGGATGTTCCCCTCGCACAGTCTAGACCCAGACCACGGGGGGGAAACCCCTTCACAACTAGTAGAGGAGAGTCCTCTGCCAAGCCCTCCCCCCAAAAGGGGGGTCGACATGACTACCCCAGGCACACCAGATGCGCTGAGGATAGGGGGATGGCTCCGGTTGTTCTCGGGGTCTTGGGAACAGTCCGTGAATGACCACTGGGTCATCGAGACTATCTCTCAGGGGTACAGGCTGGAGTTCTCCCACTTTCCTCAGCAGCATTTCCTCCAGGTGTCAAAACACCAAAACCCAATGAAACACATACAGACCAAGGAAGCTATAGATCATCTCCTAGAAATAGGGGCCATAGAAGAAGTTCCGTCCTCCCAGAAGGGGCAAGGTGTATACTCTGTCTTCTTTACCATGCCCAAAAGGAACGGAGCCACAAGAGCCATCTTGGACCTCAAGTGGCTAAACAGACATGTCAGAGACAGGAGGTTCAGGATGGAGACACTCAAATCCATCCTCTCAGCCCTACAGACAGGGGACGTTATGACATCAATAGACCTTTCAGAGGCATATCTCCACATCCCCATCCATCCATCACACAGAAAGTTTCTGCAGTTTGTGTGCACAACGCAACACTTTCAGTACAGGGCCCCACCCTTTGGACTAAAGTCATCACCCTGGGTCCTGGTGGCACTAGTGGCACATCTCAGGACGAGGGGGGATGCACCTATTTCCGTACCTGGTTGATTTCTTAATAAAAGCCCTGTCATTCCAGGAGGCCAAAAGGGCACTGAAGTTAACTATGGACACATTCCAGAACCACGGACTAGTGGTCATTTTGGAGAAGAGTCAGTTAGAACCCTCACAGAGGCTTATTCACCTAGGGGTGGTGATAGACACAGTCCGAGACCAGGTCTTCCTATCCCCAGACAGGATACACAAGATACAGACTGGCACAAGATACAAATGGCACAAGATACAGACACTATAATAAAAGTATTGGAAGAACCATGGACTTCTCTGATGGTCTTGGCCAAGGTCATGGGTATGCTGGTGTCATGCCAGGAGGTAGTACAATGGTCCAGGTTCCATGCAAGACCCTTGCAACGCTTCCGGTTGCAGGAAACACAAACTCCTCCATCTTCCACCCACAGTGTGTCGGCAGATGAAATGGTGGCTGGATCCTTCCAGATTCAAGGAAGGGGCTCCACTTTGGGATCCCCAAAGAGTTATAGTGATGACGGATGCAAGCCTCATGGGCTGGGGAGCCCACTCCGGGAATCAGATGATCCAGGGCCAGTGGACAAAGGAAGAATCGAGAGAAAGTATCAACCTGTTGGAACTTCGAGCAATTCGGCTGAGCCTGGTAGGACTTCACAATCTCCTAGAGGGGAAGCACGTCCTAGTTCAGATGGACAACATGACAGCCAAAACCTATGTGAATCGCCAAGGGGGCACCAGAGTCAGGAAACTACACGTGGAAGCATCCGAACTGATGATGTGGGCGGAGTCCCATATCCTTTCGTTTATAGCGACACATGTCGCAGGAAAAGAAAACGAACTAGCGGACTGACTAAGCAGACAAAGAGTAAAGCAAACAGAGTGGAAGCTACACAGGGAGGTGTTTCTGCAAGTGCGCAAGAGATTTGGAGAGATGATCCTGAACTTGTTTGTGACACACAGCAACCGTCAACTTCCAAGGTTCTTCTCAAGGACAAAAAGCGTCCATGCAGAGGACGTGGACGCGTTAAATTGCAGTTGGCCCAAAGGACTACTGTACGTGTTTCCACCAATCCAGCTGATTCACAAAGTGCTTCAGATCATCCGACTCCAACAAGCAGAAGTAGTGATGATCGCACTGTACTGGCCAAGGAGAGCATGGTTCCAATAGGGACCTCATGGCCCTATTGGTAGAACACCCATGGCACCTCCCGGTCAGGACCGATCTATTAACCCAGGGACAAACCATCCACCCACAACCCAAAATGCTCAGACTCACAGCATGGAGGTTGAGCGGGAACTCTTAGTAGGGGCAGGATACCCACAGAAGGTAGTAGGCACCATGCTAGCTTCCCAGAGGGCATCTGCTAACATATCTTATAATGCCACCTGGCAAGTGTTCCAGAAATGGTGTGCAGACATAGGGACCGAACCATTAAGAGCCCCAGTCAGAACGGTGCTTCGATTCCTACAGGACGGCTTGGACAAAGGTCTCAGCATAAGCACCCTTAGGAGGCAGGTCTTGGCCATCTCGGAGGTACAGGGAGTCAGACATGGCAGGTCCCTACTGCACCACACACATGTTAGGAGACTCCTAAAAGGGGTGGCCCTAGTAAATCCACCGCAAATTCACAGGCTCCCATCCTGGAACCTGAACACCATGCTGAAAGCCCTATGCAAGCAGCCATTTGAGCCCATGGGGTCATGCCCAATGAAAGAATTGGCATTCAAAACACTGTTCCTGGTGGGAATTACATCAGCTAGGAGGGTCTCCGAAATTAGGGCCCTATCTATCAATAAGGAGCTTTGCACCTTTCATAATGACAAGGTGGTCCTTTGCCTAGACCCCGCATTCATCCCAGAAGGACAGTTTCATAGGACTGAGGAGATGATCCTATCCCAACCCGAGACACGAGAAGGAGAGGGAATGGCACTGTTTAGATGTCAGAAGGGCATTAGTCTATTACATAGAGAGAACTAAGGACTGGAGAAAGTCAGAGACTCTATTCATATCATTTTCAAACTCGACCAAGGGTTCCCCAGTGTCCTCCTCTACCCTCAGTAGGTGGATCAAAGGATGCATTATCCTGGCCTACAAGGCCAACGGGACGCAACCACCGGAAGGTATAGTGGCGCAGTCCCTAAGGGGAGCTGCGACATTGGCAGCATATAGGGCTTTCTCTACCCTGGAGACCATTTGCAAAGCAGCGACTTGGAAGTCAGTCCACACCTTTACTAAACACTATAGAGTGGACATAGTGGCTTCCGCCGAAGCAGCATTCGGCCGTAGGGTTCTTTAACAAGCCTTGTAGCTGAAGCCACTCTTCCCTCCCTGGGGACACGGCTTTTCTAAGTCCCAGCATAGAGGACTGTTCCACTGCCTGACCACTGGAGAACAGAAGTTTTCTATCACTTACCGTGAAGCTTGCTTTCTCAGGGTTCAGGAGTGGAACAGTCCTGCCCGCTTGTTGTTGTGGGCACCTTCAGCTACAGGGAAGGTTGAAGGAAATATAGTTTCTCATATGTGCAACTAATGGGTAATGGGATCACCCTATAACAACCCATGTGTCCTATTGAGACTCAATTGGCGGGGAGAAAACATTTTTCTTAATAGTATCTGTATAGGTACTGGAGGGGCTTGTCAACGACTGGAGCCTCAAAGGGATAAGCCCCTCCCACCAGACCTAAAGCTCAGAGCTGACCCTGCAGCGGAAGGAGGAGCTTATCCCAGCACAGAGGACAGTTCCACTCCTGACCCCTGAGAAAGGAAGCTTCACAGTAAGTGATAGAAAACTTCCATGCAATGGTTTCTACCTCCCCAGAATCACACTGGCAGAGTCTCTGGTCAAATGGGACCCTTCTATATCTACCCTCAAGCACCATGGAGGGAAGAGCCTCACATCTGGCTAGTGTGAAGGCTTTCTTAAACTTATCAGTATCTAAATGCAATAAGTAGTCCATCGGGACTGAGCAGTATCTAATTTGCTCAGGCACTCTAAAGTTCGGATATTTACCAAGATCTACCTGCCTCTTCATGTCCATTATTATCTGTTTGAGAGGTAACTTTGCCTGATCCTATCACATGGCCAGAATCTCGTGGGGAGAGAAACCAAGTACATGTAGTACATTTTCTACAATAATTTCATCATTAATACATATTCTGTATTACATATTTAATCAATACTACATACTAGCTATAACTTTTAATATGCCAAAACTTGAAAGAAAATCTATTATCTATCTCACAATAAAAAGTAAAAAATATTTTGTTTAAAATCCACTTTCGTATACATTTATATTCAAAACTTTTTCTCCTTTTTCTGCATTATACATTTGTATGCCTTACAATATATTTATAGACCATTTTAAAAAAATTCTCATTCTAAATTTGTCTCCTTGCATAATAGACACTCCTTGTCTCCTCAAATTCCGAGATGGATCTGCTTCTCAAATAAGTTGTTAATTTTGCCATTATTACATAATCAGCAAGTTTGTTTTCCTATTCTTCTAAGCTTGGACTAACATCTGATTTCCATTTTGCTGCATAGATAATTCTAGCTGCTGTCACCATATATTTAAATATCTCTTCCAAACTTCTGGTAATTTGTTAGGCAATATTCCTAATAGGAAAATTGAATGTTAATATATTCTGCATTTTCCCATGTATTTCCTTCCAATATCTTTTTGCTTCTTTACAAGTCCACAATATATGGTAAAAAGTTCCATCTATGTCTTTACATTTCCAGCATTTTCCTTTGTAATTTTTATCTACTTTCTCGATATGTCAGATATTTTGAAAGTGAAGAATGTTTGAAGAATCCATTCCATCCTGCTTTATCAAACACCAAAAAAGAAATAACTAGTGATCGGGCCTGTGATGTCACCCATGGATGGGTGGCAGTAGGAGCCAATTCAGAAGTCATTTGGCAGGCCTAATGTCAATTTCAGCCCCATTATACCCTATGAGCCATTATAGTCAATGGCAAAAACATGGGGTATATTCTGGGAACTGGGGGGGGAGGGGGTTCGAGGGAAAGGCTCCAAACTCACAGGGTAGCTGCTGGAGCCTCTCCCCCAAACACCCATCAAGTTTCAAAAAGTCCAATTCTACAGGCCCCCGAACAGGTTGCCCCCATCCCCTCCATGGTGCTGTTAATGGCTGTGGGGGGGGGAAGGGGTTTTGAGGGAGAGGCCCCAAATTTTCAGGGTAGCTTCAGGAGCCTCTCCCCACATAAACCCCCATGCCCCAAAGAAATTGGACCAGTGGGTCCAATTCTATGGGCACCCAAACAGGTTTCCCGCATTACCTCCATTGTTTCCAATGGGGAAACCCAGCCAGCAGCACTTATGCCAGGCAAGCAGGCAGCACCCAGCAGTCAGACTCTCCCAGAGAATCTCCCAGTCAGACTCTCTCCCAGACTCTCCCAGAGAACTGTCTTGGGAGGGGCTTGTTTGCCAGGAGAACAAGTGGCACACTTCAGAACAAGTGGCACTGTGACAGTGCAAGCATGCCACACAGAAACCCCAAAAGACCAATAGGAACAATTTTTATACAGGCCCTGCCCTGTATAAATTGTTGGTGCAGCTTCATTGGACCACTCTTACCACACACACCTCAAAAAGGATATTTATAGCATTTGAAAAAGTGCAGAAAAGGGCAACTGCAATGATAAGAAGAGGACACTTTCCCTATGAAAAAAGATTAAGGCGCTTGGGGCTCTTAGCTTTGAGAAACAATGACTGAGGGGTGACATGATAAGAGGTTTACAAAACTATGCATGGGATAGAGCAGGTAGAGAAAGAAGTACTTTTCTCCCTTTCTCACAAGACAAGAACTCGTGGGCACTCCATGAAATTTCTGAGCAGTCAGGTTAGAAGTTAGAACAGATGAAAGAAAGTACGTCTTCATCCAAACAGTGATTAACACATGGAATTCACTGCCACAGGAGGTGGTGGTGGTGGTGGCTGGCACGAACAGCTTCCAGATGGAATTTGACAAACATATGGAGGCTGGAGCAGAGCAGTGGTCTATCAGTGGCTGGCAGCTGGCTAGTAGCTAGCTATAGATAAGAAGGAACTCTTGGTCTCTGAGGCAAGTGATGCTCTGGTGCGGGGGGTGGGGGGGAAAGTGGGAGGGCTGATAGTGTCCTGGCCCTGCTGGTGGACCTCCTGATGTCACCTGGTATTTTTGGCCACTGTGTGACAGAGCGTTGAACTGGATGGACCATTGGCCTGATCCAACATGGACTTCTCTTATGATCTTATATAACATCAGAGAATCTCTGCCAATTGACACTAGCTCAACTAGTGTGTCCTGGCACTGCTGCTGGACCTCCGATGTCAACTGGTATTTTTGGCCACTGTGTGACAGAATATTGGACTGGATGGGCCATTGGCCTGATCCAACACTGGTTTCTGTTACGTTCTTATATAACTTAAGAGAATCTCTGTCAATGGGGGCCTTTCTAAAAGGGCACCAGAACCAGTGCATTGGCTGCAGTTGTGCCAGCCTGGTGACAGAATCCTGTGCCTGCCACTGCTTGCCTGCCAACCTGTACAGCATTACTGCATTCAAAAGCTTCAAGATAGGCTGCCCCCCCCCAGACCTGGGGAAACTGGGAAAGGAAGGATAGGTGGGAGTGGGTTCCACACAACCTCAGCTAACCTCTCTCCTCCCTGATATCCCCTTAGCTTGTCACCTCACCTCACCTGTAAGATCAGATGGACTGCTTGGGAAGACAGCATGTGGCACATGCTCGCCTCAAAGTCAAGAAGGTGCTTTCCCCTGGTCAACCTCTTCCAGACTTCTCAGCAAGAGACAGATAGCTGGATAGTCTTTCCCACACTGACTTTCCTATTTTTTCTCTCCTGTACCTTCATTATCCCTTTGATGTGTAGAATGGAGATCTTAGGGGGAAAAACTTCATTTCTTCCTTTCACCTGTCCCACACCTGCCTCCTCTCTTAGCTAGTACTCCTTTATTCTATTGCTCATCTTTCCTATCCACATTGTAGTTCTCACAATAGAGAGACTAATATTAGTCTGTTAAACTTAAAACATGGCCCCGTATAACTTTTTGGCCTTGGTCTACCTACCCGGGTTGGATCCCACCCCAACTACTTCCTCCCTTCCAAGCAGCTGAACACACTGCTGTTGTGGGACATGCCAGCTGAGCTCTACAAGACTGAGTATCCCCTTTACTCCTTGTCAGGTAGTCCCAAGAAGGACTGCTTGTCTTGTCAGTGGTCCACTGGGCAGTGTGGACGGGGGGATCCGGGACTGCCTGCCTGAGAGATGTTCCAGCTCTTTAGCATGACACAGGGTGCACCACGGGGAGGTGAGCTAGAGTTGCACCCCCCAAAAAAGACTCAAAATCTGGGTAGTGGTATTTTGTGGGACTGCTGCCCAGTCAGTCCACAAGCATACCCTTACCCATTGAGTCAAGCCAGGGAAGGAAGGCCTCAGAAACAGAGAGGGAGGGGTGTTGCTGTTTGTTTGTCCACCCTGATCATCCTCTCTCTGCAGCAGTGCACCAGCTGTCATTGTCCCATTTGAGGGCAATCCACCCCCAACCCAAAGAAACTTAAAAATAGAGGGGGAGGAGGAAAGAAAAGCCCTTTTAAAATTAAAGAGATCCCACTTTCTTTTAATGTCTTCTGGTGTCCAGGAGGAGTCCAGCAGTCCAGGGAAGCACAGAGAGAGCAGCCAGCTGCTGAAGCCAAAGGCCAGCGCAGCACAGTCTCTCTCGGGCAGCCACTAGGCAGGACTCCCTTATATGCCCTTTGGGCCAAGCGCAGGACAGTTTCAGAAAATGACACTGTCCTGTGATTGGCCCAAAGAGGATACAACTCCCCCCTATTGGGTAGAGTTGAGTCTCCCTCCCCCCTCCCAAGCAAGGATGGTAGTGTGCAAAGCAACACCACCCACCTTGCAGGTTGGCCATGCAGCAGAAGCATGGCATCTATTGTCTGAAACTGGCCTCCTTCCCACCTCCCTGGAACCAGGAAAGAGGTGGGGAAAGACCAGGACTCTTGGAGCCTCTTGCTGCCTTTCCCTGCTGCTTTTCCTGGAGGGAATGGGGGCAACCTGTTTGGGTGCCCGTAGAATTGGACCCAATTTCTTTGGAACATGTGGATTTATGTGGGGAGAGGCTCCCGAAGCTATCATAAAAATTTGGAGCCTCTCCCTCAAACCCCCTCCCCCCACAGCCACTAACAACACACTGGGGAAAAGTTACTTTTTCCCACCATAGAGAACAATGGAGGGAATGGGGGCAACCTGTTTGGCGGGCCGTAAAATTGGACCCTTGGTCCAATTTTCTTGAACCTTGGTGGGTATTTGGGGGAGAGGCTCCAGCAGCTACCCTGTGAGTTTGGAGCCTCTCCCTTGAACTCCTCCCCTCCAGCCGCTTTTCAGGCTGCTGCTGAAATGCCGCTGAATTTCGGCAGCAATTTGGTGGCAGGCTGAATCAGATCAGAGAATCTGATTCAGCCCAGGGCTGCCCAAAAGGGGGCCAAATGGGCCATTTTGGGGGTTGCATTTGGTTCGAACGAACTGAATGCACATCCATAGTATAGACCACATTCCCCAGTAATTTTCAAAATAACTTTGTGAAGCGTTTTGTACAGTGCTACCCTGTTCCCTGTGTAGAAAAGCCCTCCTGAATGATTCTGTTTTGCATAGTTTGTGGAAAACAAGGAGAGCAGGAGCCTTCCTGACCTCCTCAGGCAGGCCATTTTTTTAAAAAAAGGAAAAAGTCCACCAGTGGCAAGGAGAGAGGGGAATGGCAGGCAGCAGGGGAAATGCACTGGATGTGGGCAGAAAGGAGTGGAAATCCACACCTTCCCTTCAACACTGTCCCAAACTTGCCTTTGGTACCAAAGCAGATTTGGGGGAAATCTCAGGGGATCAAGAGAAAACCCAGAATGTTGGTGGAAGCACAATGCCAAAATTAAATCCACAGAGAGATTTGGGGGGCAGGGCTCAGGGCAAGAGTTTTCTGCAGGCAAAACCCCACTGACCTTCCTCTCTCTTCAAGACAGTCATCTGGGCCTGCAAATTAGCTTTTTTAAAACATAAGGAAGATCCTAATCACTTTTGGTTTGGCCCTGAGGTGGCTAAAGCAACCATCTTTCTCTTGGCCTCCTTTACCCCTCTGCAGCTGCAGTATCACAATAAAAATACTGGCCAGCCTTGCAGGCTGGGTGTTTCTCCTATAGTGTATGCAAAGCACATTGACAACTTAAAGCACTGTGTAAATGCTGTTCCTTATTAGATTGTTAAGTATATGGACACCTGCTTTTGAAACTTGGTTCTTTTTCACAATGTTTCAAAATATTTAGTTTTGCACTGATCGTCATTTTAAAGGAACTGATCTTTGGGTTGAATTTAGTTATTTGTTTATTTCTCTCTAGTTGAACATTACCACTATCCAGCCAGGTCAAAGCAGTCTTTTAAGGTTGTTAAATTCTATAACATTCTGATTCTGTTAAATTTTAAAATATCTCAAATGATGGTTTTGTTTCCTATATTGATAGTTTTTTCTTTACACTGTGTTCAGTCTTGTTGTTAACATGATTGGAGACAGAAGAGTACATTCTCAAATTATAGTGAAAGACATTTCACAGATGTTAATTTGTATGTATCAAGGCATTCACTGAATTTAGCATGTGTTAGCACACAATCAAAAATTGACATCTTGACAAAACTGAGCATTGTGTGATATCATTGCCAGTGGCCATGCAGATGCTTTTTGTAGATGGAGGCCTGTAATTCTACTAGCAACAGAAAAAAGATCAGACCAATTTTAGGCAGATCTCTGGAGTTTCCCCTGAGGAAGCACTAGGCAATGCTGTGATTATTTGACGGTTGATTGTTCCCTCTTACTTTCTTGCCCATGTTCTCCATGGTAATCTCGCAGATACTCCATCTTTTCTGCAGCGTAACTACTTTCTTATGTAGCAGGTCAACCTAGAAAATCCTCCCTGTTCTGCCAGTTCTGTGACATCTTAAGTGAAATTATGTTAATGTTTGCTGTCTGAGTTTTCTATATTCTCAGTACTTTATTTCTGTATTCCTAGTTTGCATAAAGCAAGCACCTGAAGAAGTGTCTTCCATTCGGGACTCAGGACTTACGAATGCATCAATGCAAAGCAAGCTAGTGTCTTCCTTTCAGCAGCACACCAAAAAGGCACTTAAACAGGTAAGCTAATATTGGTCTGGCAATTATATGAATTTCTTACCCTGGAATATTGTCGTTAGAAATGAGTAGGCAGATCTTAAGGTCTTGTAATTGAAGCTAGTGCCAACTGTCTGTCTTGATGTCATTTTACTGCTACCTGAGCTGTTAAATACTTGTTCTCTAGCATAAAGGATGCTGCCAGATTTTGCAGCCGTGCTGTTCTGACTCCAAAATCCCCATTTCAATTTTTCTTCAGCTTCCTTTTATTTATTTCTTGTTGAATTTACGCATTAACATGACACATGAAGATGGGCTGAATGCACATTTTGCAGTGACAGCATGCTTATTTTCGCTGCCCGAATCCAAGTTTCAGCTGGGGCAGACGATCTCACCTTGGCTTGGGGGGATGGCATGCTAGGATGCTGTCTCAGGAGCATGCAGGCCTCTGATGCAGTCTGGCATCTGTGTAAGCCCTGATCAGCTTGCCAGGCGCTGGGCTCAGAGCATTTCACAGTCTGCAGGGTTGAGGCTGGCCACTGTGCTGTGCTGCTTTTGCCTGGGAGCCAGAGCAGCTAACTTTCCTTTCTTCCTCACTTCCGCCGGTCTCCTTTAAAAACAGCTTGACAAACCACACATGCCCTGCACCGATCCTCAAACTCTTTAAAAAGTCTTTCCTTTCATAGGAGTTCGGGCATCATTTTTGGGTTGCCTGGTCTGGGGTGTGTGTGAAAGGGCAAGGAGGATTAGCTGCTCTAGCTCCTGGGTGGAGGTAGGGTTGAATCAGAAGTAGCTGTTATGGTTACACGGAAGATGAGTGGATGGGTGGGATGTTGCTGTCGCCTCCAAATTCAGTGTCTGCAGTAACTACCTCAATTGGACTTAGAATAGCAGAGAGAACTTTTAGTCTAATCTTGTGCACTCAGTAGTGATGCCCCAGTTGATTCCTTCTTGGCTTTATGGTGCTATGTCTTATACTGTGTTGTAGTGATATTCCTTAAGACAACATAAGGGGAGAACTTGTTAGTAAATAACAGCATTCCTAAGCAAAGTTACTCCATTCTAAATCTATTGGTTTAGATGGGTATAATCTTATTTTTTTATTTTATTAACTTCACTTATGGCATGCCTTTCTCACTAAGACTCAGTTCTGCTTAAGCTTGCACTGTTAGTATCCTGGCTGGCTCAGGAAATTCAGTGGAGACTGTGCAGGCAAGTGTTGATGCCTCCTTTGATAATAATCGAACCTTAGAATAATCTGAACTAGCATCTCACTTTGAGAAGCATCATATTAGGACAGCAAATGGCTGAATGGTGTTATAGTGAGATCTTAGAGATAAAGTGACACAGTGTACGGGTTTGGTAGGACGCACTAGGCTTGATAACAGCAAGACAAAAAACAAAATCAACTGAGGGAGAAATCCATAAATGCAATTATGGATACTTTGTTAACATACAAATTCAGAAAGGCACTGCAAATCTTTGCATTAGGAGTAGCACATATAGCAAGGAAATCAATGGAAAGTTGTTTTATTTAAAATGCTTACCGTTGTCTGGAAAAAATATTATTGCAAATCTTAGAGAAGAGCTTTTTTCTTCCATACACACAACACTGAACATTTAAGTTGATGTGTTGTGCTTTGGCCTAAGGATATTCCCCCTTTCTGCACTCCTTCCCTTTTTTGCTCCAGGTATTCATTACTAGCAGATGTAGGCAGCTGGATTTGATTTAATACAGAACTGTAAATCCTATCTGATAGGTAAATGAACTTGAAGCAGCAATTTTTGTTCAGAAAATTGCTGTTGGGAGTTAGTTCTCCTACTGTATATCCACTCTTCAGACTTTCTATTGCTTTTATAGACATATAATGTGCTTCCATTCCACTACAAATAGCCTACAGTGCCTCTGAATACATAGAGATGTTAAGCAATCGTATGTGACACACCACCTGATATTAACTTACTGGATCTCTTCTGCAGTAACAGAAGCCGAAACTTTAGCATGTTCTGGGAATAAATCGTGTACACAGTAGACTGCCTGAAGCAATATGAACATGATTGTATTTTTATTTTAGCTGTAATCATCCTGATTTCTTGCTGTGTAGTATTTTTAGAAATAATTCAGAAACCTTTTCCATTCAGCCTATTAGAAAAGGTAGTGTCAGTTATTTGCACTACTCGTATGCACCTTAGCTTTTACAAGGTAAAAGCATTGGTAATGGCTGACATGGTGATTCAGGTTTGTGGGCTTCTCTAATTGTTGCTCACTTGACAAACAACTATTTGAGTAGTATTTTCAGAGCACCAGTTTCCTTTGTACAAAGGTAGGCTTAACACCCTGCCCTTCTCTGGAGCTCACTGATTGGCTTGGGACCAGTCAGTCTTCAGAGGAGCCCAATTCACAAAATTGCTATGAGGATAACATTGGATAGCCTACAAAGCAATCACCCTGAGCTCCTTCAAAGGATAGTGGAGTACAAATACATGTATCAATAAAATTCAGTGCACTGAGCCCATGAGGCACCTGCTCCATCTGGTCATCTTGATGGGGGTGTGCCAGCATGAGCTGGGGCAGCTTCTGTGTTTGACACTTCTTGTAAGAATAGGGCTGAAATGGTGAGAGAAGATTGATAGAGAGAGGGAAAGAAGTGAGAGGTACTACAGGAAGTTTCCTCTATACTGGCAGTTGCTTTCTTTCTACTCCTTCCCAAGAAGAGAACACAGCAGTGCCAATAGCGCATGATAGCAGCAGTACAGAGGATACAGTGGAGGCCTAGGAAAACTGTGCTGCCAGTAGCGAAGTCGACAGCTTTAGAGAAGGTGGTGGCATCTCTGCTCTTCAATGTAATCATGGGCCCAGGTTCTGCAGAGTCTCTCCAGGCAGAGGCTGTGATCTCTCTCAGGCCTCAGAAAGCCGCTCAAGGAGACTCTTCTGCCCCCTCCTTTCCCTGAAGCACAGCTATAGAGAAAGCATTGAGACAAGTTTGGAGTGGTGATAACTGGATTTCAGTCTGACTGACTTGTCCTGTGAAGAAAGAAATACTCTTCAGCTAGGTGAGTGCGTGGCATCTGAGGGCCAGACCAGAGCTGTGTCCTTTGAAGCCAAGCAGCAGAGCCAGAAGGGGAGGGGGAATGGAATGGGCTCCCACAATAAACAAATAAGGGTTCACTGCCAATACTGGCTGCTGTCTTACTGTAACCCTGAAACTCTTCTTCGAGTAAAACTAATAGCATTAAAAATAACAAACCTGGGGAATTCACAAATTCATTCCTTTAATATAATAAACCTCTCTGTCCAGTGTTTAATCTAGGGAACAAAATGAAATTCTAAAGCAATCATAATGATTTAAGAATGACATTCTCAGGATCAGCAGCTGATCGCCTTCCCTGAAAGCTTTACAGTTGCAAAGAGACAGAAATCCCTAACTATTGTTGTGTCACGTAATGTACATTTATGTTTTGTAAATATCTTATGTTAATTAAGGTATTGCAATGCTTCTTGTGCATAGGTCTTTATTTGTTTCACAAGGAACAAAAGTGATTTTTTGAAAAAAGGGGGTCATTTGATATTACAATAGTGTGTGCTTCTAGCACTGACTTCTCTATTGTTTCTCATGCAGATTCATAGTTAAAATTATTTCCTTGATGATCACAAAAATCATAAATGCAGTGCTTTGGAGCTTAACCTCTGTTTCTGCTTGTGCTAGGTACTTCTGCATGTGGCAGAGGGGGAGGGCAATTATTGTTAGTTCCCCCTCCCACTGCAGCTCCTTGTTTTGATACTCATGGTGTTCTGGAATTCTAGTAACCCGTGGGGGCTACAGTTTCAGTATTTGTAGAAGACAGCAGTAAGAAGGGAGGGCAGAAGACTAAGTGGATAATTGGTCTCGTCCAGCAGGGATCTTCTTATGTTCTTATGGGTATGATCATGGTATCAGAAGCCTTCAAAAGTTGGACTGAATATTTATTGAAGCTCTGGAAAGAGAGTGAGTGAGTACTGTTTAAGTGAAATAGGTTAGGCATTATTGACTGTCTCATCTCGAACACTGGTGTAAGATCTGAATTGATAAAACACGGCTGCTATCAGCCAACAAACCAGAATCAGAAAAAAGGTCTGAAGTGGATTTGAAACCCATGGTTGTGTTAAACATGGCTTGGAGTTACATATAAATTAATACTCCATTGTTATGTCATGTGTGTGTGTGTGTGTGTGTGTGTATGTTATGTTACATACAAATTAATATACCATTGATCCACAACCAGATGTTGCCAAGAACATGGGAAATGAGAGCAGACTATAAGCAACTCTAACCCAAGGTCTTGCCTATATATTTGGAAGTTGATGACATGTTTTTGTTGACCAATGGAAGACATTGTTTGGTCTGATGTCTGCTTGAATCTGTGCTCTCAAAAGGAAAATGAATTTATTATATATAGACTGGTACACAACTGTAATCATAGTAAGGTGCCTGGAGCAAATGCTGCTTTCTCTTTCCTCTTTACCAGAAAATGTGGTATCTGACCAGTTTACTTGAATGTTGATGCAAGATATGCATTGCCTAGAGAGGAACTGGTTATTAGTTCCATGGTGTTTTGAACCATTTGCTTGTTGACATGGGTTTCAGAAAAATTCTGCTTTTATTCTAAACTTGTTTTACTGTTGAAATAACAAACAGCAGTGCCATTAAGAGCAGCAGGATATAATCTGCTTCTTAGTTAGCTTGTTTGCTTTTGTACTGTGGTGGAAAGGAGATAATATTTCCCCACAGGACACTTTTCAATTGACCATATTAACAGCTTAATGCTAAAATCATTTCTGAGAGATAATGTCTATCCTTTAAAAGCACACACACAAAGAACTGGTTGATATATTTTACCTTTCCGTTTCCAGTGATATGAAAGGGAGCATGGCTTTTGAAGCCCACCTATCTTAGCTGTATACATATGTTTTGCTTTTGGTGTTGGAAAGCAACCAACAAGTGATTTTTATAAAGTTAAGAGGCACTGGTAGATGTCAGCATATGATTGTGCTTTTTGCTGGGGGGAAAGTCCAGCTTAAATTTTGGATTGTATTATACATTCCATTATAGTTATGTTCAGTGGATGTTAGCAAAATAGACAATAGCAGAGAATAATAATTTGTATTGTAATGGGGGCAGTGGCAGTAAACTCTGGGACCATTTGTTAGTAGACAGTATGGAAATATTCCAGTGCAACCCATACATCAGCCCATCATGCAGATTCTTCCAGCTCCCGTGTTGCCCCAACCTCCTGGATGGATGATGCCAGTGTGGGAAGAACTATAGAAACTCTTTCTCCCATTTGTTCAGGCTTCTGATTTGGTACAAGAGAATGAAGGGTTGTGAGTGGCTCCTTCACCACAAATGTAATGTTAGGAGATTGAAACCTTTTGTGTCAACTGAGGCAAGCTAGGAAGATGAGGGTATAATTAGTAATGGTAAATTGATTGTCAAAGACTAGCAAATTTATGAATGAAACAGCAGTCGGAAAGAACCTAGTTCCCTTGGGTTGCCATCCAGTGCTGCCCTACTTGGAATGTGCTACATTTCCCAGATTTTGTTTCATATATAAAATACTAACGTGACCCCTGAGTCTAATTAGGTGAAACCACATCATCTTATATACATGGTATATGGGCTTTTTATATGGGAAAGGAGCTTATAAAATGAATTTAAGAATACAGATTTAGTAATTTTGTAGGTCAGCGTGTGTGTTAAATAAAATGATTGTAGCCTTGCAGACATATTCAGCTTTTATGCTTAGCACTTTGATTCTTTGCTATGTAAAACATGTTGTACAAAATTTTAAGGGAGGAATGGGAATTAATGATTTTCAGAGTTGAATTAATGCTGTTGGCTGAGTCCCTGGATGTGGAATGAATTGATGATGATAAAAGATGAAACAGATATTTGTTTAAACTTGATTATATGAGGATAATATATCATTCTTTTGTGTGGCAGACTTTTTAATGAAAAAAATGTAGATGTTCTAATCTATGCCATACATAATTTTCGTGACTGGACTTTCAGCATATCGACTCGATATTTATAGACCTCATCATCCCAGTCCATATATTGCAAATGCAGTCAGTTGCTGCATATTATGGGTTGGATCCAACCAGTTTTTCCATTGATGAAAAAAGGAGGAAAGGATCCCCTTTGATCACCAAAAAGACTATGCTGGGAATCATGGGACATGCATGGACAAAAACCATGTGTGATAGGGCAATAGGCTGGAACTGAGTGAGGAAACTGGCTGAATCCAACCTTATAATTAAATGCTACATCAATAGAGATTTAAATGTCGTTATATCATTTATGTGTCATATGCAGTACGTATAAATATTTAATCTGTTCATGGTGTCAATCTGAAGAACCTGTTTCTCAAATAACAAATGACAGAATAGCATTTTGTATTATTGTATTGTTGAATGTAGAGTGGAAAGTATTGTTTGTGTTTGGGTTCATTTAGTTTGTTTCACAATTTGAGCTGGTAATATAAGGACCTATGGTGGGTGGGAGGAAAACTGTCTTCAGTTTTATTTTTGTGTTTAATTTCTTGCTGATAATAAGATAAGTTGGTATGTGAGTAAGGTAAATAGCACCACTTGCATTCTTGAGGGACTTCACTGTGTCCCCCCCATAATTAAAAATATCTAGTAATTCCTGCCGTCTGGTGTTTAGCCCATCCAATCACAGCTGACTTATGACAGCCCGGTGGGGTATTCAAGGCAAGAGATGTTCAGAGGTTGTTTGCCATTGTTTGCCTGCGTGTCACAACCCTGATATTCCTTGGTGGTCTCCCATCCAAATAATGACCAGGGCTGATCCTGCTTATCTTCCAAGACCCTTTTCTTTAACATGCTGTCTAGTCAGACCCTGTGCCACCTATGATCCTTCTAGCCTAGTGCACACCATCAACCTTGTATAGCAGCCCATTGGGAGCTTAGTTAACCTCCCTATTTGCTACCTGTCAACATATGAGATGAATTATCACATCATGATACATTTTTATTTACTAAAGTAAATGTTATGAAAAATGTCATGTATGGAAACTGTAAAACAGGTATGAAGTCGATTAGCACCACTGATAGCTTGTTTGTTTTGTTTTTATTAAATGCTACATTTCTATTAACCCCTGTGAGGCAAGTGTGAACTATATCTCATGTTTGAATTCCAGATAATGCACATTTGTGTTTATTAAAGCTTTGACCTAACTTAATTAATCCACTAACATTTCAACTAGAAATGAAGTTGGCTCCCTGATTAATCAAAGGAGCCAAAACTGAAGAGGGACAGAGCAGATGTGTCTTCTCCCTTTCCTTCTGTGAGACTTAATCAAAAAGGAACTTAAAGATTTTTTCCCCAGTTTGTATTTCAGACTAGCAGATATTTTGCATTTCAGGGTGAAACCACTGTGGTTCTCCTCCTAGCAATAATAACCACTGGCAACAGAAGCTGACAGTGCTCAGCAGAAATCAATGTCAGTGTGTCTTTTAAATCTGGATCTGACACAATACTGAGGGGATTTCAACATTGATATCTGAAGCCATTTTAACTCTGATATGTCATTGTAAAGGAAATGTAATATATTCCCAGCTCTCAAACTATTGAAGAAAATAAAGTAAAAGTAGCCTTTTCTTGCAGTGATAGGTAGTCAATTTATTTATTGAATTATAAACTTGCTTAGTGTTGAAGTGAAACTATTCCCTTATTTCGATATACTCAGAAAAACCACTATATAAAAATACTTGCAAAATTCAAATGAATGTAAATTGTTGTTAAAAAGCAGTCCAAATATTTAATCAGGGACAATCTTTTTCATATAGTGTGCATTTGATTAGTCTGCGTTAAAATATCCACCTGTTTCTTATAGTGGCTGAATTTGTGTTGTAAAGTATTATTCAAAGGAAGAAGAAGTAATTGTTCCTAATTCTTTTGGCTTTTGAAGTGTTGTGTGCAAAGCATTGTCAACTAAATAGGTTACAGCTGTATCGCAATTACAAAATTAACCTCGCAAGTCATTAGTCATTAGTGCTTGTAAGGAGACAAAGGATACTAATTCATACCAGGCATGATCTCCATTGGTGGAATGTTGTTGTTTTTTTAAACTCACACACATCAAAGATGATGAGAGTATAAAATGAAGATTACAAGCAGGTAGCAGATGATCAGCAGCAGTCTGATTTGTTGTGACTTGTTCAGCTTGAATATCTACGCTTGTAAATTCTGTAACAGACATATTTTCGCATTAATACATTTCCTGACCTTCCAGTCTGGGCTCGCTTACTGTATAAAATATCCTGGCAACTATTCACAATTTCAGTTTGTATTTTGTATTGCTTTATCATCCCCACAGCCGATCTGGTTATAAAATACACATACACGCACACACTCACCCCTCGGAGTTATATATTCTTGTATCATTTTCCCCCAGATTTGCCAGAACACCATCATGTTCGTGTTCTGAAGGTTAATGCCCAAAGTCAAGCAGACAGAAGCCAAGTGCTGCAAGGTTTCCCAAGATTAGGACCGATTTCCTTCGTAGAAATAAATGATTCCTGCCATGTGCAGTGATTTTGTGCAGCACTACTCACGGCTGAGTGAGTGCATCAATACTGTAGCCCTTACATGCTGTACATACTGATGACACTGTGTTAACTTGATTGACTGAGCTGTATACGGGAGAAGATGCACCTGCAAGAGATGTACAGACACACATTTTTAGTCTGGGTTTGAAACATTTATTTTATTTTTCTTGGAAGTCTTAGTCTCAGATTCTATGGGTTCTCATGTTTCTGCTGCTAAGGTACAGAAAACAGTTTATGTATGCTTCTTTGTTGTCAAAATTGTTCTGGAAAATGATTTAAAGGTGCTCCTTTCCTTATCTTTAAAGCCAAAAGCCTGTTTTCCATATAACATAAATATAATGTTTAAGAAAATAGCATAAAATAGGGGAAGTCTGAAGCCTGGCAAACTTGCAGCTAGATAAATAATGTTATCTTAAGAGGTTTCAATTGAATGATAAGGGAGTGTTTCATGTAATTCACTTGTAAGCAGCATTTTGTGTTACATTTTTCTGTTTTGTTGTTGTTCTTTGTAGGCTTTGAGACAGCAGCAGAAAAGAAGAAATGGAGTCTCAATGATGGTAAACAAGACTGTTCCTCGTGTTGTTTTGACACCATTAAAGGTGTCTGATGAGCAGTCGGATTCACCTTCAGGTAAATAGCTAAAGGTCTGTCTGTGACACCAATTTCCAGTCACAGAGCCCTCCCTCTGGGCAAGAGCTATAATACAAAATGCAGAATGGGTGAAGATAATGATTTGTATTCCCCATATGGTAGTTTTTTGTTATATTTCTAAATTAATTTTGTTAAATCAAAGGAGGGGGAATGTACCTCTGTTATATTGAAAGGAAGAGAAACTGTGATACAAATAGCTGTTTAAAAAGAATAAAAAATATTTTAGGATGCTGATTCCTAATGAAAGAACTCTATACTGGTATGAGGCTCCATAAGGGGGCAAAATAAATGATCATCACAACTCCTCTGAGAGTATGAATTACTCTCTCTTAGTTCCATCTTGCAATACGAGTTTTCTTTTTGTAAGAATTTGTGTTCTGGCACCCTTCTAATCATCACAGTGCAACCCTGACCTTTCGTTTTGGCTGTTACATGCTTCATTGTGAATGGATTGTACAGAGATATGTGACAGTTTTTATTGTAGATTTTTCCTCGATATGGGAGAAAATTAACTTTACAAAGGGCGGATTTTTCCTTCTTCGATTTACTTCTTTATCCCCCTTCTAATGGCAGCATTATGATTTTTAAAGGTGTCCCTCAGCTATGAGAGAAGAGGATTATTTATAGTGGATTAGCAAACATCTTTATTGACTGCTACATTCAAGAAACTTGTTTTCACCACTTAATGGATTTATGAGCTTTTGCTTCATTGCTTCTAGTGACAGGGAATCAAATTGTCAAGCAGAAAACATTACCTTTAAATAGAGTAGCAGATGAAGATGTCATTCTTAGTTCCCTTCCCCCTAAATACTAGCTTTGTTTTGTTTTTCCCTAGTGGGGAAGCACTTCAGTATAATGTTTGTTTTTTAAAGGGTCTGAATCTAAAAATGGTGAAGCAGACAGTTCTGATAAAGAAATGAAACATGGGCAAAAATCTCCAACTGGAAAACAAATGAGCCAGCACTTAAAGAGATTAAAAAAATCTGGTTTAGGTGAGTAGGTCTCTAAAATGTCTTATTTGTCACTTCATTACTTTAGGTTGTAGAAAATATATGTACTGTACACTCACTGTAGAAAGTTTGATGTTGTCTCTCTGATGTTTGGATATTTTCAATGCAGGCGTGCCTTTCTTGGCTGTTTCATCATTCCTCTGAACTCTACAGGAGTGACCTCTTATTGGGACCTTTCCCCCATCATGCCTTTCTGCAGTTGACCTTTTCAATCTGATAGACTCAATCTGTCCTAAATTGGCCATTTTGCAGCCAGCTGTTTCTTCCTTCATCTTCTTTTAACAGGGGGATATTATTACTTCCTGTTATGTTATTCCTAAATGGAATAACATTGTTACATATATCTTTTGGTGTACTGCATCTGTTTCCTTATGTTGGTTTTCCTTTTTATTCTATACCAAGACATGAGGCTGCACTTTTAACACTTGTTTCCAAAGCTATACATTATTTCTAAAGCAATACATTGTTCTGTGCTGGTTGTTAGACTTCTAAACACCATGTTGGATTTTTTCCCTCCACTTTTTGCTCATTTATATGCAAATACTTATCCTAGATGGCAACAGAAGTAAACTATTTGAAAAGTAAGATTTTCTGCTGTGAGGTGGGATATGATTCTCTGCTCTCTTAAGAAGTAATGTGTTTCTGCCCACATCCTGGACCCATTCATTAATTTTAATTTGTTTACAAAAAGAAGTTCAGTATGTACTCTTTTGATATATGATACCCATATAACAGTTTCTTAATCTTCTCAGGGCAAATGATCACATTCAACAGTCCACTGGATTTTTTTACTTCAGTAGTGATCTCTTAATGGAGTGCCTCATCTTAGAGAAGTTAACAACAAGCTCGTCATAAGAGATTATTTATCTTCTTTAAAAAACCCAATTTCTGGCACTAACATCTACCTTTTTTGCAAGTCAGTTCTTAATTATACACTAAAGACATCTTCCTTTTGCCTAAGAAACAGATGTTTTGCTTGGTAATTAAACCTGGTGTCAAATATTCTTAAACTATCATTCATTAAAGTACCAAATGTTCATTCTGTTAATATTGGATCATTATTTTCTGCAACAAAAGTCATAAAACCCCTTAATCAATATTTGGAAAATGGTTGATTTACTGTTTAACTGAATTAATGTTGTTTTTAACTAGAAGTCTCAGGAAGGTCTCTAAATAAAAATAATTTTTTAAGATAAAGATATTCAGTTGTACCACATCTTTCCATTTTTTCGGTTCTGGGTTGGTTACTTGTATGCTGTCCTAATTTTAACTTGAATTTACTCTTCATCAAAAATTGTATTTATCACTTAAAAATATTTGTCTTTTGAGAGGCCATAATAAAGATTTTGCAGAAAATGTGGTTGAATTTATTTTTTATCATATTAACTGCCATTTTAAACAGTAATAAGAAATTATATTTGAGAAGCCACAAGGGTCTTCCTTATTAAAAATGGGAAATATGCAAAAGAAGATTTTGTTGGCTAGATATTCTTTACACCATCTATAAGTATTGTTGATAAGCATATGCACGAATTCTTTATTGTCTGTGTCTATAAAAGACTAATTTTCACTTCTCAGATTGAGAAGGTTATAAATGTTACTTGGTGTTCTTTTAATGGAATCAACAAGTTGACTCTCCAGGAGCTTGGTAAAGTCTAATTAGAGAAACTATAATTTTTTGTTAAGCTGCTTTACAAAACAAAACCGTAAACTAAAAATCTAGAATAGTTGACTTTGGAGCTCTATCTTCATTATGTATGCTGTTTGTAGTCTTCTGAATATCTTTCATCTATCTAATGTTGCAAAGCATTGTTAATTTATTTATTCTGTCTTACTGGCAGCATCCTTTGCCATTTGACAGAATCTTCCACAGTTGTGCTGTGCTATTTTAAACATAACTCTTTCAAAACTGATCAAAAATTATTAAACGTATGTCTCTGTACTGCAAGTTATTTAATAGTATTCTTCTTCATATGGCTGTGGTATGTATTGCTTAAAGCTTGAATCCAAAGAGGCCCATGTGTAATGGCAAACTTCCATGATTGCCAGGGTTTTGTTTCCATTTTCCATTCTAATACCAGTTCCTTATTACTCATAGAATGCTGCTCTGAAAGTTTCTCCTAGGAAATTATACTGTAAACAATGCATGCCTGGACAAATCTCCATGTGCATGCATTAAGACTATGTATGGTCCTTTAGCTCCAAGCCAGTGTCTTATTGTAGGTGGTCTTCTAGTGCTCCTTTAGTGAAAGAACATCCTCTTGTATGTCTAAGAGTTTATTCCGTAGCAACAGGCCTAGAGACAGGGTGCATATAAACATATTTTTTGTTCAAAATCCATTTCTTGTGAGAGTTGTGTGTATACATGGAAGCAAGGAACCTGTATTTTAAATGGGAAAATTTTGATTTCTTCTGATATCTTTTGTAGATTTAGTACACTTTTGGAAGAACCTTGTGTTTTTAGCGCAGGTGCAGGGCCCAGCTTCTAGAAAATTTTAGCTTTCATTTAGGAAGAAGCAAATTTCTGTTCCTTATAGCCATAAAGACAGGCTTGAAAGTGTGTGTTGGTTAATGCTTGGTGAAACCTTAGGGCCCAGAGATAGTTCTAAATTGGATTTTTAGTGGCTGAGGGTCTGTCTTAATGCCCAGCATACTCACTGCCTCTCAGAGTAACTATTAGAACCAAAACAAATCATGGCAAAAGAAGCCATCCTCAGTAGACATTTACACATTTGATTATGCTAGTAAAGATCATTTTTTTTCTTTGAACCCCTCACTGTTCGAGTTGCATAAAGAGAAAGCATGTCAGCAAAGATCAGTTTTTGAGCCTGAGGAATATGCAAGAAACTGTGGTTCTAGTAAGACTCAAAGAAATGACAGCTGCTATACTTGACATATTTTAATCTTTGCTATAATACGTGAAAACAGAGGAGGGAAATTTGCATTCTTTCAGTCCAAATCAAATCAGTGCAGCTAAACTATGTACCAACGTAGCTTTATCAGTTCATAGGTACTTTCAGTGTAGGCAATAAAGGTAAGATGAATGAGGGAGTTGCCTAAAATACATGTTGCTCTATGTTAAACAATTAGTGCAGTAATAAGTTTACAGTGAGAATTTGTTATGGGTTTGGTTTCGCACAGCAAAAGTAGAAACAAAAAGTTTGCATTATTTAATTCACTAATTGTTTGAATGCAATTAGAAAAATGCAATTCAATTTAAACAGAATTTATTCTGTTTATTTGCACTAAAATTTGTTCATCAGCTGATGTTTATAAATAATGGCCTCATGATACTGTAAGAGAGTGGAAACAGTCTGATTCATTGTAGTTAGCTGTTTCTTATTTGAATGAAAACCGACCATATTACTTTTATAGCAGTGGTAGGGATACTGAGGTTGTAAAAATAGGCAAGGACAAGTGAGATATATCAGGGAAAACACATGGAAAAGGCTATGTTCTTCTCCATTGCATTGAAGTGTACTATGCTACATAGATTATGAATGGGGTTTGGAAAGAGTTGTTCTGGTGTTTGTGGTGAAGTTGAATTTGTTTGATTTGTTTAATCCAGGACATTTGAAATGGACCAAAGCCGAGGATATTGACATAGAAACACCAGGATCTATTCTTGTGAACACTAACCTGAGGGCTTTAATAAACAAACACACCTTTCTTTCCTTACCTCAGCATTTCCAACAATACCTCCTGCTTCTGCTTCCAGAAGTGGATAGACAGGTATGTACAGTAACTGCTTCTATAATAATTCTTTACTAATTGTGATTCTGTTCTACAGTCTAATTTGGTACATACTGTTGTGAGTCACTGACACAAGTAAGTGCTTTTTGATTTTGTGCATGACTTACAGAATACATTGGCAGAAGATGTTATATTGGGTACTAGTACAGTAGCTAGCTTTTTAAAAAAGAATTAGAGACATTTACAATTAAATGTGTGTGCAGATTATCAGCCCTGTATTGCTGTGGTGCTTTTTATGGTCTATTTTTAAAGCACAAGGGCACTTCCACTGGTTGGGTTTTTTTTCACCATTTCTCCCCCTCTGCAGAGCCCCTATCACACTTAGAGGTGTTTCTAGTGGTTCTCTGGGGAGGGCAGCATTTTTTTAAGTATAGGCAACTACAGCAGGAAGAGAGAGGTGGTTGGATCCAACCCCATAGCAGCAGCACTCGAGATGCTTTTATGTTGGGTCATTATGTAGTGCTGTGCTGATTTATAATTTAAACGTGTGCCCCGACGTAAGTGGGGGTGATCACACAGGTCCTTACCATATAATCAAGATTTGGGTGTTAAGGACTGTGTTATAAGACAGAACTTTATTGAAACAAGCTGCAGAAAAATCAGAAGCTTTTCTCTGCAGTTAATCAGTGTTGTGAGCACTAGTTACAGTACACACATAGTGGCATAAAAACCTGTGGTGATGGAAATTGCCGTCAAGTCGCTTCTGACTTATGGTGATTCCATTGGGTTTTCAAAGCAAGAGACATTCGAAGGTGGTTTGCCATTGCCTGTCTCCGCATAGCAACTCTGGACTTCTTTTCTGGTCTCCCATCCAAGTACTAACCACGGTAGACCCTGCGTCGCTTCTGAGATCTGACATGATCAGGCTAGCCTGGGCCATCCAGGTAAGGGTGCATAAAAGCGTACAAAGGCTGATTTTGAAAGCTTCAGGGAACTATGCAGTCCCTAAGCTGGCACACAGAGCACAAGTCAGGAAGCTTCCCAAGGCTTGGGAGGAAAGGAGCTCTGCAGTCTCTGAACTTTTCTGACCAAGCTTTGGGAAGCTCTGCAACCCGCCTGAATTAAAGTTTAGGCAGAGACCTTTATGTACTCAGCTAGCACATGTGGTAGCTAATAAACTTGCCATGCCTGCATTCGTGTGGCTGAAACTGTACAAACAGTTTTGGCTCAGTTGCAACAGGACTCATGGGGTTAGCCCTGAATGTATAGTGGTGGGCTTTCAAATATTATAGAAGCAATATGGGACAAACTTAGGAAAAGCAGCTTTTATGCCATTGCTGTAACATTTATAGTGTGGGAAAATCTCATTCCCTTGATGGCTCCCACTTCTTCTCCCCCCCGATCACCAGTTCTGCGTCTTCTTTCTGTAACTGCTGCCTTTTTTTCCCTTTCCAATTCTGCTACTGCCTCCTCCAGTTGCTACCAACTCCTTTGTCACCACTAACTTTCTCCTCCTACCCCTTTCTGGAAACTCTTCTTCTCCTCTCTCTCTCTCTCCCTCTCTCTCCCTCCCTCCCCCCCTTCTCTCTCCCTCCCTCCCTCTCTCTTTTCCTTACCCTACTGCCATACTGCTCTTTTGTGACAGCAGTAGCAGCTACTGTTGTATAATACAGCATTGTTTATTGGAATTGTTCTGCAGCCCTTAGAATGGCAGCTGAGATCTTGCAACATAGCTTTGTGAGATCTTTTTTCTTTACCTTTCTTGGTCTTCAAACCATGCTAACAATTTTCTGTAAACCTGGAGGCTGCCCTAGCTTTTTAGAAAATGCTCCCATCTGTACATAGCCCTATGGCATAGGGTTTTTTGATCCACTCTCAGGGACTATACTCAGAATTAGATATGAAGATATTATCTTGTAATTCTTCTTCTGGGTCTTTTTACTTTTTTGTCTTGTATGAAATGCATTATATTCCTATGGTTTCAGACTCCCTGCTGTTTCAGGCTCTTTCTAGATTTTGAGGAAGTTACAGAAATAATTAAAATGCATATTTTCTAGGGTTTTGTGTTGTCATTTTTTTTAAAAAGAGAGGGGTAGAAAAGCTCCCTTTCTTCCAACTTCTTGGAAGTGAGTGAGCTTCTTAAAAGGATAGGTGTACACAACTGAGCCCCATTCTCGTGTACTGCTGTGTATTATTTGGAAATTACCATACCTAGGAAGCTACAGAATGATGAAATACCCAGCAGATGGCCAAGCAGCAACCCAGTGAGACTACCCTCTCCATTCTTGAAATATATGTTAGTTCCAACCAACTGAATGGAAGTGTGGCATGTTCCTCTGAAATGAAAGGCTCATCTAGATAAGCAGGCTGCTGAGCAAGCTCTGTAGGAGAAGGATCAAGAATACCAGTGTTATTTGAATGGTAAGGTTTCTATACCCATCATAACCCACTTGAGCTTTCATTTTTTTCTCTCTGTGTCCTGCAACCTGCCAATACAGCCTTGCTCCTTTTAGATTTGGGTGACCTGTTGCCTTCAACATCAGGAGCTAAGGACATTCCCTACCATGACTGATCTCAAGTGCTATGTTCCAACCCTCCAGCTTTCTCACATGTATTTCAAATATTCATGCTCCACCTTCTCTTTCTGCTCTGGATCTTGAAGCAGAGTACTTGGTGCTGGAATTACAAAACAGGATCAAACAGTTTAATCAAAAATCATAAAAGCACCAATATCACCAATATTAAAAACCATAAAAATCCTACAGATCATTTTTAAATTGTAAAATGTAGATAAAAGCAGCAAAGTCAGTGGGTTGTATCCAGCCTCTGTTTTCTGCAGCTGGAAGAGTGAAAGAGGCAATAAATCATTGAAATAGATCAGGTAGAACCGTATAGCTCTCTTTCCCAAGAGTGCAAAGCTCTCCAGGGTGGAAGTGTCAGGAAAGCTTGAGGTGGGCATAATCTGTCTGGGAGCCTCTAGCAGTAAAGCAGAGGTTTTGGAAGCTTATTTTATGAAAGAGTGTAGGAAAAGGTATAAAGTCCAATCTCATAACTTTTTAACCAAAATTGCTTCTTTCTCTTGTGCAATAGCATCAGTTCCCTTATGCAATATGCAGGTGACAGGGTTTCTGAAAGCACTTGATCTACTACATGACTGCAAATCAATATGAGTAACTAAGATACATTTTCTGTTCCTAACTCTTTTCAAGAAGCAGTCAACCTTCCATTAGAAACAAAAAATGGAGTAGCAACCTCTTAAGTGCTTTTATGCCTAGCTAATATCCAGAGTTAATTTTTATGTCTTATGTAGTTATAAATCATTCAGTTGCCACAGTGTAATGTAAAATTATTTAAGATGTTGGCTGCGATCCAGGAAACGCAAGAGGACATTTTCTTTATTTTTGGTACTACAAGTTCCTCCACTTCCTGTTTCACCAAGCACACTGCTTTTCTACAAAACTGGTGGCTCTCTAGTTTGTATTTGTCTAGTTTGCAGCTATTATATTTAAGAAATCTTTTTTAATTCTGTTACTTTTTGTCTCTCATGGGAAGGGTTTTTGCACTTACATGTGGGCATTCATAAAGTTATCTAACTACTTATTCTCTAAGCTTCAACACTTTGGAGAGTGTTTACTCAGCCTCTGTGTATGAGCTGTCACTGCATGTGCACTGCATCCACACACTGTGGAATGTTGCACTATTGTTGTATTACAGCTGTCATTCACAACTGGATTTTCCTGTATGGACAAGACAATTTAGGAGGCAAATGATTTCTATAGCACAACAAAAGTACAATGTCTAACAATATGTGGTTGCAGCCCTTGTTGCAATAAGTTGTCATCAAACTGCTTTTCCAGGGGGCAGAGCTCATTGACAAAGCACATACGTTGCATGCAGAAGGTCCCAAATTTAGTCACTAACATTTCCAGTTAAAGGGATCTGAAATAGCATAGCTGGCTCGAGACCCACTAGTCAGTCAAAATAGACAGTAGTAGTCTACATGAAATAGCCCAATGCAATAGCTATATACAGTAGCTGTATGCAGTATTAAGGCAGCTTGATATATGTTTATTTATCCTCATTTATCTTTCAATCACCTCAAGCCTTGAATGTCAGCAGTCTGAGCCAGTGCGCAACAATCAAATGATCAGGTGCCTAGCTGTGGCACAAGTCAACTTCAGCTTAATGGCAGCATGCACAAGTTCATTGTTTTTAACCCTTTCAAGTTTAAAGTCTTCTTCTCTTCTTCTTCTTCTTCTAGAGGAATCACCATCTCAGTAATTACCTCATCCTCTTCTTTATGCACCTGCTGGGTTTGGTTGTGCATTTTTGGTTGTACATTTTGTAATGTAGTGGCTTATATCAATATGGCCATAGGAAAATGCAATTTTTATTTTACTTGGCCTTTAGAGAGAGAGAGAGATAGATAGAGAGAGAGAGATATAGATAGATAGATAGATAGATAGATAGATAGATAGATGCAACTTACTCTATATGTGCACCTTTTAGCTTTTCTACTTTCCGCTCATTTTGCAATCAGTAAAGCCCGCTATAGGCATATCAACTATAAAAAAATTTCCTAACTGGTTAATCTTTGAATTGTGCTTCAAAGGTCCTAAGTCCCAAAACCAGCAAACTCCATCAGATAATTCCATAACTTGGGGGGTGTGACTAAAAGTGCCTTTTCAGGGAACCACCAACCTGATACAAGATTGAAGTGTCAAAAGTCTGTCTGTACTTAATGTTAAAGTGAGGGAGGGTACATTTGGAAGAAGATGCCTCCTCATGTATCCCAGATACAGACTGTAAATGGCCTTAAAGAGAAAGCAGCAGCAACTTGAATTTAGCTTGGAAATAAACTGGTAATCACTGGTGTTCATGCAAAATTAGTAAAGATCTCTGCATCTTATTTGAAATCAGTTTGGCAGCTGCAGTCTCAGCTTGTTTGGATCTTCCAAAACCAACAAGGGCAGTGCCAAACAGCGTACATTACAATAATGTAGTTGGGAAATTACCAGGAAATGTACTACAGTGGTATCTATGAGAAAGAGATTCAATTGGCCGGTTTTTCTTTTTTTATCTCTGCAACCATTCATTCCTTTTGTCCCATCAGCATAGTGTGACCAATATAATTCCCAAGGAGTAGTCATGTTACTCTCTTGCAGCAAAAATAAGTGGGAGTTTTGCTGGACCTTAAGGACTAACAACATTTTATTTCAGCATAAACTTTCCTAGCATACATTCCACTTTTTCAGATGCAGCAAGTGGATCCTCAGTATAAAATTATTTTAAGTCGGGTTCGGGGGGGGGGGGGGAACAAACAGCAAGGTAAAAGGGCTGTAAAATGCAGGAAGCTGCAAAAAGTAGAGCAGAGGGCAACTAGAGCACTTTTCCTGTGAGGAAAGGCTGAAGAGTCTGTGACTTTTCAGTATAGAAAAGGGATGGCTGAAGGAAAACATGATAAAGGTTTATTAAATCATGCATGAGGTAGAGAAAGTGGATAAAACTATTTCTCCCTCTCCCATAATACTAGAACTTGGGTGCATCCAATGAAGTTGACAAGCAATAGTTCAGCACAGACAAAAGGAAATACTTTTTTTAACTCAGTGGGTAATTAAATTGTGGAACTCACTGCCGGTGGCCATGAGCTCAGATGGCTTTAAGAAGGGGGTTAGACAAATTCATGAGGATAAGTCCATTAATGACTACTAGTAAAGGTAAAGGCTTCCCTTGCTCGAAAGCCAGTCGAATATGACTCTAGGGATGCAGTGCTCATCTCTATTTCCAAGCTGAAGAGCCAGCGCTGTCTGAAGACATTTCCATGATCATGTGGCCGGCATGACTAGACGCCGAGGTGCATGGAATGCTATTACCTTCCCACCGGAGTGGTACCTGTTTATCTACTTGCAGTTTCTTGTTTTCAAACTGCTAGGTTGGTAGGAGCTGGGACTAGAGATAGGAGCTCACTCTGTTATGCAGCACTCGGGTCTCAAACTGCTGAATTACCGACCTTCCGAACTGCAGTTCAGCGTCTTAACCCATTAATAAGGGGAACCTCTATATACAAAGGCAGAAAAACAAACCTCTGAAAACTAGTGCTTAGGAGGCAGTATCAGAGAAAAGCCTTGGCCTTCGTGCCTGGTTTGTTGGCTTTCCAGGGCAACTGACTGACTGCTGTGTGAAACAGTATGCTGGGCTGATCCAGCAGGGCTCTTCTTATGTTCTTCAGCACAAGGCGAAATCTAATTTTATAAAATTTCAGATCACTAGCTATGCTAAGCTAGTGAGCATCTGGGTGGAGAGTCCTAGAATTTGCTAAGATTTGGTAATTTGATTAAGCAGGAATTCACATTCATTTAGAGGTATCACTCTGACCAAAGAAGTGGGCTTTAGTCCATGAAAGCTTATAGTGGAATAAACTGTTGTTAGTCTTTAAGGTGCCACAGTACCATTATTTATTTTTGTGATGACTTATTGGTTGTACTCAGTAAGAAGTCTTTTAAGCACACTTCATTGAATTTCAAAACATAGGATTGTAGTCTGACAGATTATATTCAAAGTCAAAACAGGGAAGAAAAGCACCTGCCAGGAACACTTTCCTTTTAATTTGTTAGCCTTTTTTTTTTTTTTTTTTTTACAATTTTTACATTATTTTGAATTTCTAGAATGAGATGATAGGGAGGCAGTAGCTTAGACAATTGGATATATTTTACTTAATAGTAGAAAAATTGTAGCAGATCTCCCCCAGATCTTTTCTTTATTTTTTGGTTTGCAAGTCTCGCATAGACAATGGAAGTATATACTCAGCCAAATGTCATATTTTGTACTAGCCGTACTTTGTAGTAGCCATTTTTGTAGCAGCCAGCCTTTCTTTAGCAGTTTTTCCCTTCCAGATGATCAGAATCCCTTTGGCCTCATACTCTTTAAAGAAGTAAATCTGCAACATAAGTTCAGTACCTTCTATTAAAATTAGAGAATCTATGTTGTAAGATGTATTGCAAGTTGCTGAGTTATGACTGTGGTATACTGAAGCTAAAGCTTTTCTATTGTGAAATAGCATAATGAAACCATGTAGAATTTATAACTGCCTAAGTTAATAGCGGAATCACTACTTACATTTAATAAAATCATTATTTTAGAATATGTCTTCTACATATCAATTATATAGAGAGCCTGAGCAATAGTGTGTAGGAGAAAAAAGGTAGTATTGAAGAAGGGGTGTGTGTGTGTGCCTGTCAGGGAATAATGGATTTGGATGGTTGAATGCTTCTTAATATATCAGCCATGTTGGAGATCATGAACACCTATAAAATAATGTGATTTTCCCCCCCTGAGCATTCAGATTTTAGTAGAATGTATATAGAATGTTGCCACATTTTATTAACATACTGATACTTCAGTGCACTCTGGAAACAAAGGAGTTAAATTAGGCATCAGTAGGAACTTAACTGATTGACTGCTGTTCCATTGTATAATGTTTCATAAGACATTTTCATGGCTTATGAAATTAGCCACTGGGCTATGACAAATGTTTCTTTTTCTCCTTAAATAAAATACAAAATAATTACTTTAATGCATCTAGTATTAATTCTTCATAAAATAATTGCTTATGTTTGGGAATTAACACCTCCATTGTGCTTAATCAGACAAAACTAGAATTCAATACCCACCAGAATAAAAAAACTAACCTTTCAAAAACGTTTGCTGTTCTGGCTCATTAAAGTATTGTCTCTGTTGGACAGCAGTTCTTGGAAGACCATAAAAATTAATAGTGTATTTAAAAAGTGCTTTATTAGCATGTTTTTCCAAATACTAATTTAGCTTTAGTAGTTAGTTGTGCTGTCTTCATGGCCATGTACTACTAAAGTAAATACCATGAATTTTAAGTTTTCCCTGTCCTATACTTTTTCATCTCAGGTAAAAAAAAAAGTGTTTTCTGCTCTATCTGAAAACAAAGGTTATCAACATTCTAACTTCTTTGAACTGAGAAGCGTTTTATCTCTATATAAATCTCATAGAGTGAGCACATGTCAGATGGTTTTCATTTGGCGTATCTCTCTGGTTTTTTTCTTTTCCTCCCAGCACAAATTTTGGAAGGGTATTTTTAAAAAAAACTCTATTTTTATGAGCATGGTTGAAAAACGGGAAGGAAGCATTTGGCATTTCTTATAAAGGAAATTTGACATTTCTTATAAAATTGGCACATTGATATTTTAGCTTTTCCCACTGAAGGAATAGGGGTGCGCATTCCACATAAACTGAAACAAAAAAATACCTGAAAACGCCCTCTTGGTATTTTTCTGGTATTGTTTAAGCCAGCTACCGATATACCTGAGCCCGAAAAAGCTGGGGTTTTGGGCTTTTATTTGGGTTTATCAGCTATACCGCAAGCCAGCCCCCAGCTGAGGCAGCACAGAGCTTCAAGCTGCAAGAAAGGATCAGATGGGGTAGTGGGAGCTGACAGCTCCATGCCGCCTTGCCGGGGGCTGGCTGGCTCCTCTTGCAGCTTGTTCTAAACCAAACTGCAAGAGGAACCAGCCCAGGACTGTCTGGGGCAGAGGGAACTGACAGCTCTGCACCACCTCGGCTTGGACTGGCTGGCTCCTCTTGCAGCTTGGTTTAAACATGGGCTGGTGATCCTGGGCTGGTGAGTTCACCCAGAAGGTGTTTAAAGAACTGCGAGCCCTTTAAATGCCCTCAGAGTTCTCCAAGCCATGGATTGGTGCAGCTTAGAGAAGGCATTTAAAGGGACTGCGATCTCTTTAAATGCCTTCCCCCCTCCATTGGTTTCAGTGGAGGATGGTGGCACCTTCTTTGAGGGCCCATAGAATTGGACCCCCAGTCCAATTTTTTTGAGACTGGGGGGGCTTGAAGAGAGGCCCCAGCAGCTATGCTGCAAATTTGGTGTCTCTACCTCAACAAACAGTGCCCTTCCAGAGCCCCAGATACCTCCAGATCGATTCTCCATTATATCCTATGGGGACCATTTACCATAATGGTCCCCACAGGGTATAATGGAGCTGAAAAAAATTCAGGTTTCCCAAATATTTCCCAAATCTGAATATCATACCGGTACTGGGATTTGGGAATATCGGGAAATACTGGGGTTTTTTGGGTTCAGTATACCTGAACTTGAAAAATACCAAGTGGGGTTTTTTTTGCACACCCCTATAAAGGAATACTATATTCTGTAGCAGTTCATGGTTTCTCTCAGATGAAGTTCTTACTGCTCTTCTCATTCTTTGGACTCTAGCCCTCATGATGGAGTTTTTTTCCATCCTGCTCAGTGTAAGAAAAAAATCAGATCGACACCATCCAAACAGGTGATAGACCAAGCAAGGAAGAAGTGGGCATTGCTTAATAGTGCTTATACCAGCATCCTGGGCAGTATTCAGTAGTAAATAAGGACTCATTTTTCTTCTTCTTGGCTCAAAGACTGCTCTAAGCCATCATCACTTACTGTGTTTCTTTGTCAGAATTCAGGTTTATAAAGTCATTCCATTTACAGTTTTGCTATTTCCTTGATGTCTTTTTGCATCTCAAGAACACTGCAGTGTTGATCACAGGATGGACTAGAAAAACAATATGTTCATAGTGTTACATTGCTTTCCTGGCCTGGGATTTTATCCCAAGTGACGCTTTGTGTTAGTTTCTTTCGTTATAGTGTTTCATGTTTAAGATTTCTCAACTTTATATAACATTTATAAATTACTATTCTAATACTTACTGGTTGTTAAAATACTTTCACAGAAACTTCTGCACCTTGTATAATGGATGAGACATACTTTTATTAGAAAACATTTAAATATTCTGAATGCTTCTAACATTATGTGTGTGATTTTATCTCACTTTTAGCTTACTTTTTTACTGGCTTCTAATGTTAAATAAATGCTAGATCGCATACACTGAATTAGAATTTGGTTATCATAAATAATGTAGGTACATGGATGCCGGATTAGGCCACTTGCATTTAACATGATAACTACAATGAATATGCAATTTAAATATTAGGAGATTATACCCTTTGTTATTCCCACTTCGTTTACTTGCCTATTTCACATAACTGAAACTCTATGCGTATGTATTCTTAGTTGAAGCAGTTTCTGACAGTTTCTTCTGCTACCACTGGCTTGTTTTCTAGATGGGAAGTGATGGAGTTTTGCGCCTCAGTAGTTCAGCTCTAAATAATGAATTCTTTGCATACGCAGCACAAGGGTGGAAACAACGATTGGCAGAAGGTAATTTTCTACTCGTTATTAAATTTACCAAATACTTATGATTTTTTTCCTTGAAAAAATGCCTCCTTGTGTCACAGTCAGGAATACACACACTATTTTGTGTGTGGGGGATATTTTTGCATGTTTGTGTGTGTGTGCATGTGTGTGCATGTGCACATGCCCATGCCTGGAAGTTGTGGCAACCTCTGGCAACTTCTACTGGGGCAAGGAAGACATTCAGAGAAGTGGCTTGATAGCTTGCCTCTGCCCTCGTAACCCTGGTATTCTTTGGAGGTCTCCCATCCAAATACTTGCCAGGGTTGGCCCTGCTTAGCTTGTGAGATCTGATGAGATCAGGCTTGCCTGGGCTATTCAGGTTAAGGCAAGAATACACAGACATTTATTTATGTATTACTTTGATTTCTATCCCACCCTTCCCACAAGTGGGCTCAGGGTGGGTTACAAAGTCACATAAAAATTGTGACTAATATAACAATAAATAGAAATTTAACAATAAAATTAAACTACGGTACAGCCAACCAGAGCAAACTTGTTTTGACAGTAGAGCTCAGGTGGAAATATTTCAGAGTGGCGCTGCTGAATAGTTCGCTGGATTAAAATCAGTGCTGCCAGTAAGTGAGGCCAAGATGGACATCCGATGCCTCACCTGAAAGCCCAGCAGAACAGCTCCATTTTACAGGCCCTGCAGAATTGTAACAGATTCTGCAGGGCCCTGGTTGAGGCCAATCAGACATCCTTTGGGCTGGGGACAGCTAAAAGATGTTGATCGCTGGATCATAAAGCTCTGTGGGGCACATATGGGGAGAGACGGTCGCAAGGATATGTGGGTCCCTGGCCATATAGGTCTTTGAAGGTTAACACCAGAACCTTAAACTGGACTTGGTACTCTATTGGCAGCCAGTGCAGCCCAGTGCAGTTTACAGAGAAGATCAAGTGATACAGTCTAAAAATTACATGCTCATATTTATCTTCAGATTGATTTAAGCACACATATGCCCAACGATGGGAATTTGTTTGAACATTTGTATTTAAAAAATGAAGAAGCGTTTCCATCCCATGTTAACTACAGAAACTTAAATGCATGAGATGGGCAGAGTAGTTCACTGTTGTGCATGCGCTACATTGACTGACCATGACACAGTTGCAGTGCCACTAGTGGCATCTGAATGGGAAAAAGGTGCCCCCACAACGTTGCCGGGCACTGCCACAGTGGTGTCCTTGATGGTTCCAGCACAGCATTCCATTCTAGCATTGTTGCAAGGCATTGTTGCCCTGTGATAGACAGGGCAAGCAGGACCAATTTGGAGTTGTGAGTCAAGGAGGCTGAGCCAAGTGCCCATCACTGGCATGGAGTGGGGAGGGGCGGGCCACAGGAGCAATGCTTCTTCCTCAGCCCCTGGCTTTGGAGCCTGGCTGCCTTGGTCTCCCTCCCCATCACTCAGCTCCATTTCCTCCTAGCTAGACACATGTGGGTGGGGTCCTAGGTGAGAGGTCCCAAGGGTGACATAGGTGGAAATGGGTACATGATGATGGTGGGGTCGCCCTCCTATGTGAGGGCAGGGGTCGGTACTCAGCTGCTCTGGCTGCTACTGCATCCTTGACCCTCCTTGCCGACCTTGGAGGACAGGCCCACAGCAATATTCCCACCCTGTGAGTAATTCGTGGGGTGGAGGGACATCAATCAGGACAATGGGGGTGGTTGGAGGCAGCAGGTGGCAGGACCTGGCCCCTGCAGCTGGGGCCAGGTGGTAGCAGTGACCATGACACTCACCACACAGGACCTCAACACCATGGTCACCCACCACCATGGAGGGTATCACAGTCTCTATGACAGCCTCTGCTCCCAGCAGACCCTCCTCCATTGACTGCTCATAAGGAACAACTTTGGCCCTGAATGCTCAGATGTGATTTTGAGCGGGACCAAAGGAATCATTCCAGCACTTCAGAGTGGACATTTCAATCCTTGACGGTATGTCCCAGGGCAGACACCAGTTCTGTGGCCATACACCAGAAGGCACAGTGGTGGGAGGTGGCAAGGGCAAAACTCAGTTGTTCCACCACCAGCTTGTACAAAAGCACCTTCTCATCCTTGGTCCAGTTTGGCTGGCGATGGCCATCCCTTCCAAAAGATGTTGAAGTGGCCATGCCACACATGCATAGGGGATTATAAAGGTGGGCTGTCCTACCATGGGAAAATGCTAATCCTCTTGCCCTTGCCCTGCTTGTGGGCAACAAGCTATTTATGGAGGAGTAGGTTGCATCTGAGGGGGGAAGGATGCCAGCCACATGAATGTGGTTCTTGCTGCCCTCCTCCTTTGTGAACACTGTCCCCTTTTCTCACAGGGCCAGGCCAAGCTCAGACGGGATGGTGTCCCCTCCTGCCCTTACCTCTCATGCTGGGTGTGTGCCACATTCACTTGCTGCCAGTGCCCTGCATCTGGGTGGCACAATGATAGTGGACAAGGTGCCACGCCCACTGGTACCAAGCTGTCATAAGGACTTTCTGACTTTTGGACAACACCTGCCTCAATTGGTTTTGCCTAGACAGAGCCGCCATCCAGGCCTTATGTGAGGAGCTCAGGCCAGCCCTCCAGGGCCAAACTCTCCCTCTGTTCCATCCCTATCTTGAAGAAGATCCTGGTCTCCCTGAGGTTCCTGGTCATCGGATCCTTCCAGGCAATTTTTGCAGAGGGGCTCGAGGTGTCACAGTCCTCAGCTAGCCAATGCCTACACAGCTTTCTTGATGCTATTCTGGCACACCTCCAGGAGCATGTGCACTTCCTCACCAAGGAGGGTGACCTTGCACCCATCAGGGCAGGGTTTGCATCATTCAGAGGCTTCCCCAATGTACTGGGGGCCCTTGACTGCACCCATGTAACCCTCATTTGACCCCTGGGAAGAGCTGCAAGTATACTATAATTGCCACCACTTTTACAACCTCCTGTGACCACCAGAGCATTTTTACATACCTCTTGGCCAAGTTTCTAGGCAGCGTCCATAATTCCCAGATCTTTGCTGCATCCAGTCTCAATCTCCTGTTGGTCGCCTGCCTGGAGGGCAAAGGATAGCTTCTGGGTTAGTAAGGTGGGCATGGCTGGGTGAGGATACAGCAGAGGACACCACCACTGATGCCTCACATGCCATTCCCTTAAGGTGACTGAGGGTATCCCTTCTGCCATATTTGCTGATGCCGTATCTTGAAGATGACCTGCCAGACCGCGCAACTTACAACTAAGCTCACTGACAAACTTGCATGGTAATCAAGTGGGCATTTGGCCAGTTGAAGATGCAGTTTTGATGTCTCCACCACAAAGGGGGCCACAGAGCTATGCAGCCTCTGGCAGTGGTGTAGCTGCTTGCAGTTTGCACAACATTGCTATGCAGCAGTGCCTTCCGCCTCCCATTGGTGGGGCTGATGTGGAGGGTCTGTGGGCTGGGTTATGGGACCCTGCGCTGTCACTGGGGCTTTTGCAAGGCAAGGCCTTAGGGGCTATCTTGAGCAGGAGCATGTGTGGGCACATATCTGGCAGCAGAGGCATCCTGATGGCCATGCTGGCAGTTGGGGGGCCTCTCCTCCCCTCAGCCTAGGGGAAACTGGTAGACCTTCTGATGGCCTGCCCATGATGCCTGAACCCCACCATGGTTCATGGGAGCATCTCCAGCCCCATATGGGCTTCTCTACCCAAAAGAAGGGCCAGACCCCCCCCCCCCTTTGACTGTCATTGGAACTAACAGGGTGGTCTGCTTAACAGTACAAATTGGACACAGCAGTGCCCCTGGGTGCACCTGGCCAGGTACAGGGCTTGATCAAGACTGGGAACACATGTCCATGGCCCAGCTGCTGGAGCCATGGTGGCCTCTGGCATCCAGAGGGGTAAGCAAGGTTGCTGTCATGGGGACCGCATGCAGTTGGGACTCTGGTGCCCCTGGCTGTAGCCAGGAAGTGGACAGCCCTGTCTGCCATTTTGTTTTTCACATTGCTTAGGATCCTCTGAAAAGAGGAAGTGATGACACTGACTACAGAACTAGGAATTTCGTCGGAATGAGATGGTTAAGCCATGCATCAGTTGCACCTCTGGATGGATGGCTGAGGTGTAACTTCTGCAAACATAATGGAGAAAGGTAGGGGTCATGGATGGAACTGCACATTTGTGCAGTTGAACAATTCCTGCACAGTTCAGGCCCCCTGCATCCATCCCACAATGGGCAGATGCTCATAGCTCTGTGGGCACTGGGCCTCGGGATGCTAGTACATTTCTGGAACCTGGCTCCCAATGAGCAGCAACAGCATTTACCATCATGGTTGCCATGCTGCTGGAGGGCTATCTGAAAGGGTGATGCACATATCGTTTGCAGCAACCATCACTAGTACTGTGGGTGGTCGGCATTGCCCAGTTGCCACTGTTATTTGTCATTCGAGTCCCTTTGCAAACCCAAATATTCCCTGGGGTAGCTTGGATCTGGATGACCTTACTGAGGCTCCTTAAGGCTATGCCCTCTGAAATTGACCATATCCGTTATGCACTGCTTTCAGCTATTGGTCAAACGTCACTGTGGTGGCAGGCTTTTATGCTAATGGTTTGGGTCTAGCAACAGGTCCAGCACTCCTTGTCAGGCCACACTAGGGCCAGCCAACTCCCCCAGGGCTGCTCCAGAACCCATGGTATTGCTCCTGCAGAGCCCTGCCATCCCGGGACACCTCCCCCCTTTTTCACAAGGTGAGTTGGCCAACCCACCAATTATGCCTGTGCCCTGTGTGGCTGTGGCCATGGTGACCTGTCCCCTTGCCTTACCCTCCCACCCTTCTGTGTTTGTTTCTATAGCTACAGTCTTGCCAGACTGAGGCCCCCACCCCTGCTGTGTCCATCAGGTCCTTGTTTCTTCATCAACACCCTCCTGCCGCTCCCTCCCCCATGGGTCCCCAACAGACATCAACACCTCAGACGAGTTCAATGATTCAGCTATATTAAAGGGATCCAGGGACAATGGAGTAGTTCTGGTGGGATCATGACCCCTACGACCTGTAGCTTGCTTGGTCCTTTGTCACTGGGGCACCTCCTTGATGGCAGTGGGGAGGCAACAGCCAGGATGCTGGATCTGTGTGGACACTTACAAGGGGTGGCTTCTGCTGTGGTATGAGTGTTTGATGGTGTTTCGACTGCACAGTTGGGGTGTCCCTCTCCCAGTTGGATTGGTATATGTGTATGGGCCAAAACAGATGCAGGAGCAGCTGGCAACATTCTGTCATGGCAGAATGAAGGGCCATCGACACTCCCACGAGGCCCTCCATGTGGTGAAAGGGGCACCCCATCTGGCACTCTAATGTCACAAGGAGGCCCCCTGGGTGGCAGTTTCTGCACTCTCCTCACTTGAGTCAGTGTCTTGTTGTTTTTTGTTACCTGTTACCTGTTACAGTTCTTTTAAGGATCTAGCATAGCAGTACCTCTGGCCCAGCCCCCCTGGGAAATTGGAAAGTCTACGCCCTTGTGTGGTAGGCCCAGGGTTGCTTTATGGTTAGGGGACTGGGAGACATGCTTATCTGTTCAAATGCAGCTGCTCCTTGGGATCCTGACAGAGGACCTGGTGTACCTGTGCGGCCCTAAATCTGGGAAAGGTCAGCCACAAAGTGTGGACTTTTTTCTCCCTTTGGTATATTCCTCCCAGCGGTGTTAGGTGCCCTGTCTGTGTTGTGCCTGCTACCGGGGTGCATGTACGCTCACTCTTATCCACATGGCAGGGAGCTGTCAGACAGTATTCTGCCTCTGTAATTCTGGGGTGACCTCCTGGAACTATTTGTAGGCCAGGAATATGATTGGGTCCCAATGAGGGACACAGCTGGAGTGGGGGAGTATATTGATTGGGTGTGCATTTAGTTGGTATTCTGAGCTGCTTGGGGTCCCCATGGGCATGGCTGCAACTGTGGGAGGGGAGTGAATTTGAAATTATCATGGCTATCAATGGGCTACAATGCCATTTGTCCCAGCACAACTTTTTGTCTGCTTGGGGGGGGGCAGACTTCGGTAGCCACCTAACTGCCTCCATGCCCCCTGGAATGCGCACATCTACACTGGTGATGGGGTTTGTGCCATGCTCTATCACTGTGCAGCTGCAGTGCTCCTGCACCAGAGGGACTCAGCAGCCCAGTGGCCCTAGTGCCCTACATCATCGTAAACTGCCCTTATGCCAGCATAACTCTTAGTCGTTCGGGTCCCTATTCTGATTCAGCCCCCCATTGTTCTGTAAATACCACAAAAAACCCACCCTTGGCTACAAATGAAATCTTGTTAATATTTTCTCAGATACGTTTTGCATGAAAATAAATTTTGAACCACTAATTGTATAAGATAAAAAATGAAACAATATGTGAATGAATATAAACATGATATCTAATGGGCCACATGGGGATATTCTGAAAATGAATGACCCCTTCCTATTGCAGTCCTCCGTAGACCTGGAAAGCTGCTCCTGAAACTCATGTTATTCTGAAACCTCATCTAGTGCAGCTCAAAGACCTGAAGAGTGAATTGCAGAAGATGCCCTAAGTGTTTGGGAATGTTTCGATTGGTGTGCTAGAATCTTTGAAACTTGGCCAATATGTGTATCCTATGGCACAACCATCCTCGTTGTGCTATTTTTGCACCACCTCTGTTTGTTTCAGTGATGTTTCTGTATATACTCTCACCCTAATTGCAACTGAAACTGTTGATGGATTAGATCCTTAGAAAATCCATGGGTACCTGTATTCAATATCTGATTGCTTTTATCTTTTAGGAGAATTTACTCCTGAAATGCAGTTGCGCATCAGACAAGAGATTGAAAAGGAAAAGAAAACAGAACCCTGGAAAGAGAAGTTCTTTGAAAGATTTTATGGAGAAAAGTAAGTATCAAAGTAAAATTTAGTATTTTAATAAAAGAATGAGCCTCAAATGTAAATTAACATACAATTTCATTTTTCTTTTTAATGCTTTTATAATACAAGCAGTTCAAATACAATGTTAACATTATTCAACAGCTTCTTTGATTAGTAATACATACATAAAGATAAAACACAGGAGAGGAAAACCATCTACACCACCTTTCGATTCTTGGAGGAGAAGAGCAAGATAAAAATGGCTTTTAAAAGATACAGGAATTTTCTCAGATTTCAATAAAGGGCTTTTATGTACTGTTGCTGAAAGATGTATCTCATATCATCAGTCCTGGTTCTAATGACACACCCTTACAAAATCTAATAATAATAATAATAATATCATTTACTGTTATGACAGACAACAACATGATTTTTTTCAGATCCAATAGCAGCAACAGCTGAAACCATAAAGTGCTAAAGTAATATCTTCGAAATTAATTCCTTGTGATTTTTAGGTGTCAAATCATCTGTATGGGCCATATAGTTTTGTCTTTCACATAGACTGATCCTGAAATGCTGTATAAATATGACAGTAGTTTTAGTTGTGGTATGTTTTTCTCTCCCTTTTCATCTGTCATTGGCCTCCTTGATGGTTTTCTCCCACTGTTGCTTTCTACCTTTGCTTGCTTTCTTGCAAACTTTGTCTTAAAGACCCACACTTACTAAAGCTTTCGTTAGACCCCTATAGCCTATTTTTGTGTGCTTTGTGCAATGCTAGCGATAGCCTACTTCCATCCTCACTACTCGTATATCAAGCCTTTGTCCTGTCTGTCTTATCTAAATGGTAAATTTATGGGCAGGGAAGTGTCATTTCTATGTTTCTAAGTAAGCTGTTGGTGATAAATGTGGAGGAAGAGAGGTAATTGCAGATAATTTACAGTACTAGCAGCACCTCTGGTATTACAGATAGTGGATAAAACATACCAGCATGTCAGCACTTTCCTTAAATGCGGGTCTTTCTTGATCACATGTACAGGGAGTGAAGGGTTGATACAATTTAAAGCACAAAAAGGACAGTTGGGTGAGGCAGCTGGACCCTTATATGCAGCTTTTTCTCCTCCAGCTGCTTTTCTCCCAGCTGGGCTAGTTTTTGCATGGGAGCCTGGCTGGAGGAAAGATGACCTTGTGAGACAGACTGTGTGGGACGAGTGGTGAAGGGAAAAGATTCTGGGTTCTGTTCTTCCCATGCATGCATTTTTTGTGCTCTCATTCTAGAACTGACTGTTGCACTTTGCCACATGATTGCTGCATATTGGATTTAAAGGTTCTAATCTGCTGCTATCCAGTGTAGTCTGGCCATAAACATAGGGCTATGCTTGATTCTTTTAAAAACTTGCATGAAGAAGGCTGTGGTCATGCACGCTAAATAATCCATTTTCAGTGCACTTTCCAACTGGATTTTGCCAGTTCACTCAGTAAAAATCCAGTTGGAAAGTGCACTGAAAGTAGATTGAAAGTGGGTTATTTAGCGTGTGCGACTGTAGCCGAATTCAGGTATGTTCTGGTTTATTTTTATGGTGAATGCACAATGAGAAACACTCTTAAAATGGCTGAAATTATTTTCAGCTCCACAAAGAAAAGGTTTGACTGGTCTGATTTAAGACTTTCTGAGTGGAATTAGAATTAAATAAGGGAAATTGTGAAATGTAGATTTGTAGCCGTTTCTTGGAAAATTTTCTTATGTTGATTGAATGATATCACTACTTGAGGGACTGACTTGGACATTTTTACGTTGGAATAATTTTTTTTAACTTTTAACAAACCAGTTTAATTTGGGAATATTGCAAATTATTGTTGTTATTAATTTCATGAATTAAAAATAAGGTTGTGGGTATTTCTGCATTTTATGGAATTTAAATATTACTGTTGTATAACATGGAATGTAAATTCATCATTTTGTAATGGTATATCTTGTAATTTGTGTCCTAAGCTTGAATTATTTCAGGGTCTCTCATTTGAAGATCCATATTGATAATGTAATGCTGTTGATTCTTTCTATATTCTTATCTGGAGGATTCCAAAATGGCTGCTATACCTTGCTTCTCATTTCTAACATAAGAGTGTCAAATGACCATTATTGTATATTTTTCAGATATTTGATTGATGCAGACATCTTTTTCATTCAGTCTCAACAGATTTCCCTCCTTTCTACATCCTTTTTTCCACATGGCTTTTGTCCATTCAAGCCCTATGTTCTTTCAGCTTAGCTTTTTTTGGTGGTCAAAGGGGGATCCCTTCCTCTCCTTTTCACCAGCAGAAAAGCTATTTGGATCCAAACCACTATTTTTAAGCATTATAAAGGCAAAATATGCTGTCTGGTGTGCCAAAGCCTGTTTTTTTAGCCTATATAACCCTCACCAGCTGCCATGTGGCTATGTAGTTATCACTCTGGGGGAAGGGGCTGATATTGCTTGTGAGCCTGATAGTGCCTCTTCCTGGGTTTAATATATCATGTGACATTTAAATATTTCCAAAAATGTTTTATAAGCTATCAGGTCATCTCTCTCTCTCTCTCTCTAATAATAGCAAATTTAAACATATACGCTGTATGACATTTTAATGTTTCTGTTGTGGTCATGGAGATATGAATGAGGTAAGCAGAGATGACAGCAGTAGTACTTTTATCAGTTTGCCATAAAAAGCACTAGAAAATTGGAAAATGATAAACTTTAGATAAACACATTCTGCAGGTTGTTGAGTCATCCCCTTTTTTGTCTCAATTGCTATGACATGACACCTAACAGTAACTATACTTTTACCTTCAGATTTATGAAGCCAGTTGCATCAACCCCCACTCAAGTATCACCTACAAAAACACTAGCTTGGTGTAAAATGTTATGTTCTTCCAAGTATTTCCTTTGGATTACAGCCATTGTAAACTTTTTTGAGATAGTATAAACAGTTGGGAGTAAAATTTCATTATTTTTAGCATTTAAATGCACCAATTGTAGATAACAGTATTTTATATCTGCATTATCCAGCTTTAGTTCTTCAGCTTCATCCAAAGCTCATAATTTTGCAACAAGCAGTGAAATTTCTGAAATGTAAGTGGTTATTTGAAGTGTCCGTGACAACTTCATAGTTTAATCATGTGTGATTCCTCTTTAGGCTTGGAATGTCAATAGAAGAATCTATGAAGCTTACATCTGCGCAGAACAATAATGAAGATGAAGATAATTCACTGTGTGGATCTTCCGAGCTGCCTGGCCCTTCAAAAGAGTCTGTTTTTGAAGATCATGAAGAGAAAAACAATCAACTACCACCACTGCCAGAGACCAGTTTCTGTCAGTCCCTTTGCAACATGGAACATGTTCCAGCCAAAGATGTACTAACTGAAGCAGAAGACATTTTGATACCTGAGGAATCTGTTATTCAAGAGGAGATTGCTGAGGAGGTTGAGACAAGTATCTGTGAGTGTCAAGAGGAGAACCATAAAGCAGGACAGGTGAATAATGAACAACCAGACAGTCCAGTGGGCTCAAGTGAAGAAACAGAAACTTTATCACTTACTGAGAATTCTGAATCCTGTGTTGTAATGAATGATGTAGTGGGTGCATTGTCTCACGATGAAGTTAAGGTAGAGGAGAAATTAGAATATTCCCAAGAAGAAATGGCAGTCATGACTGATCAACTGGAAAATAGTTTATCACCTTCACAGTCTGCTTCATCTACAAATTCTCTCAGTCATATGGAAGAAAGGGACATGGAGTCTGCAAAAGAGATAAATCTCCATGGAAAATATTCCCCTGTCCTCAATGGTTCCTTGTTCACTGGTGGAAGTGTTGCTGTTCATATGGAACTGCAGAGTGACCCTGAAGAGCAGTCATCTGAGAATGCTTGTATTTCTGAAACTTCATTTTCATCTGGAAGCCCAGAAGAACCATGTGTTAGTATTGCATCTCCTGGAGGAGATACCCAGTCTACTTCAGAGGAGCCTTGCACTCCAGCATCTCTTGAAACAGCTAGTTCATCTGATGTATCTTGCACTGAAAACACTGAAAATGATAGTCAGCAAAAACCTATGAATGACAGCCTGCATGCATCTTTAGTATCTGAAGTATCTCCAATGCCAGCCTCACCTGTAACATCAGAAGCATCTAATATGTCAAATTTGCCTTTGACTTCAGAAGCATCACCAGTTTCTAATTTACCTTTACCATCAGAAACATCACCAATGTCTGATTTGCCTTTAACATCTGAAACCTCTTCAGTGTCTTCTGTTCTTTTAGCTTCTGAAACATCTCATTCCAGCAGTTTACCACTACCTTCAGAAACATCTCCACTTCCTGGTTCCCCAATGAGTGAAAGATTTATTCTGCAGCAGAGAAAATCTCCATGTTTGTCTGAAGAATCTCTGTCACCACTGAAGGAAGAAGCCTCTGCCATTCCTAATGCTTCTCAAGAGGAGAGTATTGCATCACAACACAAACAGCTCCATGGTGTACCTGAAACTGTGAAAGCTGCTACACCTGAAGCTTCAACAGTAGAAGAATCCCAACCTCATAGAAACTTTACTAATCAACCATGTAGACCACATACTGAAATAGAAAAAACTTTTATTTCTTCTGCTTCAGAACATTCTTCTCCAGAGGTGATAAAAATTAGAAATCATAGTGCTCAACAAAGAACTGAAAAGAAAGGTACAATCTCTCAGTTGGAGGTATCTGTTCTAACAGAAGTGGCAGGGTGCAAAAATACTGAATCTCTTCCATCAAAATCACATGATAAACTATATACCTCATCAGAAAAACTGATGTTCTCAGAAGTGGGAAGAAGTAAGTCTCATAAACTTCAAGGGGCAACACAGGGTCGGTTTGAAGGTTCCTATTCTTCAAAGTCCTCAGAACCCACCAAGTTATCTGAAGTAAAAGGTGAAAGTAGAGAACTGGAGATCCCAAAGAGGAAGACTGCTGAACATCATAGTTTTGGAATCTGCAAAGAGAAGCGAGCAAGAATTGAAGATGAACAATCTCATCGTAATGCATCAACAAATTCATCTGAGAAAGAGCAGCCACCTAGAGAAGAGCCCAGAGTCCCACCTCTTAAGGTAAAAAAAATGGGGGGGGGGGGAGATGTACTGACACACAAATATTAATCAGCTTATTCCAGAGTAACTCAAACAAATTGTTCTAGACAATGAAGCCTTTCTTCTGCTAGTTTCTAGTTAAAGCAATAGCAAGCAGCTGATAGTATAGGGAGAATGATGTTTGCTTCATTGTAAGTTACCAGTGAGAGTATAGTACACCTTAGTACACCAGCAGCATTTTAAAAGTATACCATATTTTTCTCAGAAACAGGAAGGTAAAGCTTGTGGAGAGTGCCATTCCTCCTCCTACCATCCTTAGAGATCTGTATGTGAAAACAAGCAAATAGTTTCCACTATACTATTAAATGATATTAAAAGTTTAACACCCTTTGATGGCATTCATGTTGTTAATTTCTAAGGGGCATTATTTTGGAAAAACAAAAAAAAACCCTAAAAGAGTTAACTGGACATACTCAATGGCCATGAATGAAGAGCTATGTATGCAGCTCACATGCCTGGATAGGTGACTGCTATATTATAGAATTTGACTATAGATTTAAAATATACTCCAGTGATTTTTGCTTGGTTCAAAAGTTGAGTGATAGAAGGTGGAATTATTCCCACAGGACGACAAGTTAGTGAACTTGCCAAGAGCTTTTATATTTTTATATGTTGCATAAAGGACACAATGGACTCATGATGGACAATAGTTATTAAAGGATACATAATATTCAGCCTTTTTCCCCCTGTAATAGTTGGTAAAATTTTCCACTCATGCTGTGAAATCTTTCATGAGATATTAAACGAATTCATTATGTATAATTCTATAATGAGATTCACTTTTTCCTTTTCAGATTCAGCTTTCAAAAATTGGTCCACCTTTTATTATCAAGAGCCAGCCTGTTTCCAAGCCAGAACCTAGGGCTTCTCCAAGCACATCGGTCAGCAGCGGGAGGAACACTGGGGCTAGAACACTTGCAGATATCAAAGCAAGAGCCCAGCAAGCTAGAGCGCAGAGGGAGGCAGCAGCCGCTGCAGCTGTTGCAGCAGCTGCAAGCATTGTTTCTGGAGGCTTAGGGAGCCCTTGTGAAGGTGGAAAGACTAGAACATTGGCACACATCAAAGAACAGACAAAGGCCAAATTATTTGCAAAGCACCAAGCAAGAGCCCACTTACTCCAGAGTAATAAAGAAACAAAGTTTCAACATGCCTCAAAGGAAGGTCCATCAGTCTTAGAAATCTCTGCCTCTTCTGAAACAAAGATTGAAGGTTCTACTGGTGTAATTATAGTTAATCCTAACTGCAGGTCTCCTAGCAACAAGTCTGCTCACCTTCGTGAAACTACCACTCTATTGCAGCAGTCACTTAATGCCAGTACTGTATCAGAAACTAGTACTGACATCTCTGAACACAGTTCTGAAGAAAATATACCTATGTCTCATTTGTGTGAGAAAATTCTTTCATCTACCTCTGCAGAAAGTAACAGTGTGTCAGTGCTGTACAATAAAACCTCAGTCCCCATGTCTATGTGTAGCACTGTTATGTCGGGAGCAATTAAGGAACTTCCTTTTGCAGGTTCCGTTGAAAAGTCTTCTGTTTTAATGTCCATTGAAAGCACAGACTCAAAGGCTTGCAATATAAACATGCTGAAATCCATCCAAGGAAGTGACACTCCATGCATTGCCATCATGCCAAAATGTGTTGAGAGCCCCACTGTGTCAGCTGCAATAGATAGTACAGTTCTGTCAAATGCCATGGATGAAAAAAGATTGCCAGTAGCAAGCAGCAATGCAAACATTGTCATTTCCAGTCAATATACCACTGTGCCAACTTCATCCATTGCAAATAATTTGCCAAATCATCTGGGTGGCAGCTCTGTTCTTATTCCTCCAGTGGGATCGACAAATAGATACTCTTCTGATAAGATAGCTATAACAGGGTGCAGTGATCCAAGTGCTTTGTCGAGTAGCACCTCTGTTAGAGCAACTTTACACTGCAATGAGGCACTTCCGGCAGCAGATTCTGGTGGCAGGACTTCCATTTCAGTATTTGCTGGTAACATGATGACAGTAAGTTCTTATGAGAGCTCTGCAAAGATGACCACGGAGGCAGTCGACAGACATTCCGGCATGAGAAATCGAATAGATATGTCTGGTAAATCCTCAGTAAGTTATGCACAAGCACCCATGAATAGATCTATTCCTTGTAAAGTCATTGTTGACCACACAACAACAACAATGAACTCAAATTTGTCCCTGGGTACTTCCATTGAAAACTCAGAAATCAACACAGATATGCACAGCCGGTCTATTAGGACAGAAACTGCCTTACAAAATATAGCATGTCCTCAAGTGTCTGTAATCAGCAGGCCAGAGCTTCTGACTAATGATAATTTGGACCATAGCTCTGGCTTTAACGCTGCAAAGCAAGATAGCAAACATTTGCAAGCAGCGTGTCCCAGTCTTCGAGAAGTGCCTCTAGCTCCTCAAGAGAAACGCCTGGAGGCTGTTCCTCCCAGCCAAGTCAGTTTTTCTGAACCATTACGAGGTCCTTTGGCTTTCAAAAGTGAAGCAGATCCTGTCTGTGCCAACCTGTATAGCAGTAGCAGAATCTGCTGGAATGATGAAGAGGCAATGAACACTGACCAGTCTTTGATCAGCCATCTTAACCCAAATAAGCATAAGGAATACGCTGAGCAAAACTGCATTAAAAATGTCAAAACGGAGCCTTCAAGTTTTGTGCATCTGAATGAGATGCATTCGAGGAACGTTGTGACCAGTATGGCCTTGCCTGTTAAAGCAGAAGTGAATGAATCTGACAAATGCTTTAGGATGGACACTGAAGATTTTGCAAGACCTGAAATGCCTCTTCAAACAGCAGAAATAGCCACAAGTGCACAGTTGGCCCAAGGCTCCAAGATACCAGTTACAGATTCCATGGAGAACTCTTTGTCACTGACAACAGAAACACTGAAAAGAGTTACAAGTGCTGGCAGTTCTAGCTGTCGTTTGTCATCAGTAGAAGCCAACAATCCTCTGGTGACACAGTTACTGCAAGGCAATCTGCCACTGGAGAAAGTGTTGCCACAACCCAGGTTAGGAGCCAAGCTAGAAATTAACAGGGTTCCCTTGCCTTTGCAAACTACCTCAGTATGTAAATCAGTAACATCTGAGAGAAATGTGGTTGAAAACCCTTCCTGTTCTCCAAACACAGACGGCAGAAGCTTTACAGCAGTCAGTATAGGCCCACTGCAAATCAGAAAGCGTGAAAACCATCCCAAAAAGAGGATGGCCAGGACAGTGGGGGAAGTTAAGTGTGAGCCTGGGAAGCTATCAATGGAGACAGACGTTAAAGTGGGTCCTTGTGTAATCACTGCTGGCATGAACCAACTTGGGCATGGTCAGCTGTTTAAGCAAGAGTGGCCAAACAAGCATACCATTCAAAGCAGAATTGCACACAGCCCAGAGATCAAGCAGCAGAAGAGGCCATTGCCCTCATGCAGTTTCCAACAGAACCTATTCAATGTGGACAAAAATGGCAGCTTTCCTGCAGAAGCCAGTACCTCACACAGACAGCACTTCTACCAACTACCCATGGCTGCAAGAGGGCCTGTTCCTACAGCAGCTTTGATGCAGACAACTCTGAAAGCCCCATCTGGCTGCAGTGCCTTTGGTTTCAGCAGGCAACTAGACCAAAAGGGGTTGGGAGAGGTCAGTGTTTCCACAGCTCACCAGTTGAGGCTGGGGAGTGTTTTTTCCCCTAACATTCAAATTAAGGAAGGTGATGACATTTCTAGTGCCTCACAGACTCTGCAGAATAAATCATTAGTACATCCCCCTCCACCTCTACCACCCCCTCCTCCCCCTCCTCCTCCTCCTCCACTGCCCCCTCCCCCACCCCCTCCGCTCCCCAGTGCAGAAGCTCCATCTGATCACAAACAACTGACAGTTACTATGGAAACCACTAAAAGACTTAGTTGGCCTCAGCCGGCAAGCGTCTGTAGCAATATAAAAACTGAACCCATTTCTTTTGAGGAAGGTCTAAGCAGCAGCTGTGAGCTGGGCATTAAACAAGCTTCTTATGATCAGAATGAAGTAAAAGAACAGTTGAAAGCCTTTGCATTGAAAAATGCCGACTTCCCGTCTTATTTACTTTCTGAGCCCCAGAAGCCTTTCCCCCAATTAACTGCTCAGAAAATACAGACTCAGCAGCAACAGCAGCAGCAGCTCTGTGGAAATTATCCTACTATACACTTTGGTAGCACAAGCTTCAAAAGGGCAGCATCTGCAATTGAAAAATCAATTGGAATTTTAGGAAGTAGTTCAAACACAGCCTCAAGCCTCTCTATTCAGAACACTCCGATTCCGGTTCAGAAATTTGCTGACAGCAACAGTGCAGATGAGCTGGAACTGAAATGCTCTTGCAGGCTGAAAGCCATGATAGTGTGTAAAGGCTGTGGAGCCTTCTGCCATGATGACTGCATAGGCCCTTCGAAATTGTGTGTAGCTTGTTTAGTTGTTCGGTAGAATCTGAAGCCAGAGATGCAGTATCCCTTGCTCACATGGGAGAGTACAGCAAAAAAGTGGAGGAGCAACTGGAATGTTTCAGGCCATTTTGTTATCTCGATACAAAATGTTTCTGGGGAAGCTTTGTCTAGAATGGCATTGTTTCTGTTTGCATGACGCTCCCTGGAATGAGGAACCCCTCTAGAAATGTGCCCCCAAAGGTTAAAACCTTTCAAGCTTTCTTGCTGTGTTTAAATGTAAAATTGCATTTTCGTTTCTATTAGCACCAAGTGCAGAACATTATTTTCCCCATTTGTAAAAGATAACCACTGTCTTCTTTGAAAGAATTGCCAGTTTCATTACCTCCAGATTTCTTTGCATGGAACAGTGCAAGAATGCAGGAGAACCTTACCAATGATGAAGAGACTGAGTAGAAAGAATGGTATTCTGCTATCACTAGTGGACCATTATGGGTACTGCCATTCAGTAGTTGTTGTGATAATGATTGCCGTCCATGTTTGACTTGCGGGCAGCAAGAAGGAATGAAACAGTTTGACAACCTGATACCAGGAGCTTGGCTGCGTTATAACAGGCTATTATATTGGGGGAGATTTTAATTAAGCCAGCTATAGAGGATTACCTATATCAAATTGTAATTTGCATGATTTGAAAAGTTTGGGGATGGGGAAAAGATGATAACTTCTGCTCTTATAACGTATTAATCCATTTATCTTTCCCAGACCTCACCTATACATTTTGCCCTAAGTGGTGATACTCATCGTATATACATATATGGACCATACTAAGTAAACACGCATGCTCTTAGCAATGATATAATTTGATTCAAACTCAGTGTACATCTAAAACAACAAAAACAAACAAAAAAATCACATATAGTTTATAGTTCTTTTAAATATGTTTACAGCTTAATACATTTTAAAATACTTCAGTAATCACATCTTTGTTTTTTAGAGAAGTCACCCTGCAAGTATTTGTGGGACTGTCAGAGGAATGAAGAGATTTTAAAGGGATACTGCATCTTTTAATGCTCAGTATTGTATCTAGTAGTGGTTTATGCTGATAAGTTTATATTCAAGAGATATAAGCCACCAAAATATTGGAGAAGAGCTGTGACAATTGTGGGTTCTTTTTTTTACTAATAAGGAGAATGTTGCCAAGGCATAAAAATACGGAGTTTGATTAGAGCAGCTACTTAGTTATCATAAAAATCATTTTTTTTCCTACCAAGGAGAACACAAAATGTAGAATGAAAGCTACTCACATGCTGTCATGAATTTAACACCACTGTGAAGTAAACATGGGAGAAATACATCATTCCTACCCACACAGTAGAACCTTACAAACCTCATGCCTGGCAATCCATGCAAAAAATTGGCAATTCCTTCCTATCTCTCATGAAAGATTTACAATAGAAAAGTGCTGCACTGAAACCTTTGAAGATTTTACTATCTGAAAAAATTGTGCAGCATTATTTTGGTTCAAAATATTAATTTTAAAAGGATAATATAATACATGTTGATGTATTGAATTTGCTTATTATTAAATCAGTAACCCATAACTGTTCAGGCATGTACATGCTAGTGAGGTTCTACTGTTCTAGAAATCATATTTGTGTTCTTTTGGGACCATATTTAACATGAAATCTGCTATTCCATAAAGTCTGTTTTCTTTATTTTTAAAAAAACGAGGTGAAATATGTAAAGCTCACATTCCTGTAGCCAGTGGTCCTGTGGTTTGACTTTCTGTTTCGTTTTCATAGCAAGTCTTACAGATTGTCTTGATACCCTACAGTATGAAAGAACTAGACAATTATAATTGCCTCATCAAGACAGGCACTGAGAGGCAGTGGTGTATTGTAGTTTAAAAGCACTCCATTGGAGATAATTAACTTGCAAATTTCCAGCACTTTCAGGTATCCTTGAAGAGAGGGTTCAAAAAAAATTAGAAAAGCATGTTTTTGTAATGTGCAAAATAGATGGCTAAGGAGAGCCATTGTTAAACATGCATGTGCTTGCATATTTAGTTGAATTGAAGAGGAATTTGAATTAGAATTCTGTTGTGAATATATGCAGTGGATGAAATCCCAGTTCCAGTTGAATTCCCTCCTGCACTGGAACCAGAATTGTAGTGGTGAAGTCAGGGTATTTTCTTTTTTAAAAATAACCGCAGTGACCAATTTATAGCTAGAATAACATTGTCTACCTGTCCTAAGAACACATCATTTATTAGCTCCGAAAACAGAGAGAGATTAGGGGCACAATCCAGAGGAAGCTAAGCATGTAAGGCTGCCTATACATTCTTATCTGAGAGTAAGAACCACTGAACTGAAATGTACTTCCAAATAAACATGCATATGGTTGGGGGGCAAGTCTCATTGATTAAAATGGAATTTTGACATGCTTGGCTTTCTCCAGATTATACCACTTGTCTCACACTATTCACAGGCTACACTGAACACATGTACAATCCTTGTATGGTATACACTTGATAGTTCTTTGTATGCGGGTTGAGTAATTCTCATGTTACAGTCAATGCATGTAGAGCTGAATGTGTGGTACTGGTTCCATTCATAAAGTTAATGGATGTTGGCTCTTTCTTCCAAACAAACATACACATGTCCAAGCAGGATGTGCGTGTGTTCACTGTAACATGTAAACAGGGCTTCTGTGTTATGGCTGGTGTAGGATTTGAATGAATTTTAATCGTTCTCTCATAATTATTGGAATGAGGAACAGAATAGAAAGGGTGGTAGTTGATTTCTATGTTTAAATTTGGGTAAGCTGTGAAATAAGCATGTAGAAACTTGGGCTGGGGTCTGATTTTAACAGCAAAAATGATATGCGAGTGAAGGGCATTGAACCCTTTTCCACTTTTGCTTTAACCCCCTTTATCTTCTCCACACCCCAGCACCATTCTTGCAGTTGTTTTCACTGCTGGTATCAGTACTTGGCTGGGAAAGATGTGCATGGAGAAATTGGCTCTGGGGAGACAGCAGCAGGTAGAGGAGGGTTTAGCACACTCTACATGTGCAATGCATTTATTGTCAAAATTGGACATGTGTGCATGTACGTGCTTTTTATACACATGGGATTGCAGCTGATCCAGGTTTAAACAGTCATCACAATTTAGTCCTAAGGATGTGACTAACTAGAAGTTCTCTGCATTCATGATGTGTATGTTTGTGTGTATGTATGCATGTGTAAGGTGGCATGATTGCAGTTGCTTTATTTAGCACAGGATAGGGTGTTCTTTAAAATGGGCATTGGACACATGGTGCTATATGTTGTTTTATGTTTCTCCAAGCTTCTCCCTAGTGGAATTCAAGCCACTGTTTCCTTATGTTGCACCAGGAATTTATTTTGGCTTTCTATTTAGAAACGGCTAAGGGCAGCACTGTTAGTTTCTGAGAACTCTCCATGTATAGATGATAACAGGTATTTTGTTCACACTTCACACTACATTAGTCTTTGCTCATTCTTGTCCATGCGTCAGGCCCTATGTCACTGGATTTTGCCATGACAGTACAGTTTATGGCATTGGGTTTCTTAGGTTAATGCACTGAAAGGGGGGTGGAGGAGAAATGCAGCTGAAGAGACCACATATCCATGCATGTGTGTTTGGGTATATCTGCACCAGTACCTCTTGTCCCATTCCAGATTTTCCTAGTATTCGTTTTGTTTTTCATATGCCTGTACATAATCGTCTTCTCAAGATTGTGAGCTTTTAAGAAAAGAGAGCATAAGAGAAGCCATGTTGGATCAGGCAAAAGGCCTATCCAGTCCAACACTCTGTCACACAGTGGCCAAAAACCAGGTGCCACCAGGAGGTCCACCAGCGGGGCCAGACTCCAGAAGCCCACCCACTGTTGCCCCCTGAACACCCAAGAATACAGAGCATCATTGCTCCAGACATAGTGTTCCATCTATTTTTTGTTGTTGTTGTTCAGTCACACAGTTGAATCTGACTCCTTGTGACCCCATGGACCACATCATGCTAAGCCCTTCTGTCTTCCGTTGTGCTCCGGAGTTTGCTTAATTTCATATTCATTGCATCAATAACACTGTCTAACCATCTCATCCTTTGCCATCCCCTTTTTCTTTGACCTTCAGTCTTTCCCAGCATCAGGGTCTTCTCCAGTGAGTGCTCCCTTCTCATTTGGTGGCAAAGTATTTGAGCTTCAGCTTCAGGATCTGTCCTTCCAGGGAACAGTCAGAGTTGATTTCTTTTAGGACTGACTGATTTGATCTCCTTGCAGTCCAAGGGACTCTCAAGAGTCTTCTCCAGCACCATAATTCAAAAGCATCTATTCTTCAGCACTCGGCCTTCCTTATAGTCCAACTCTTGCAGCCATACCATTGTTATGACCATACGGACTTTTGTTGGCAGGGTGATGTCTCTCCTTTTTATAATGTTGTCTAGGTTTGCCATTGCTTTCTTCCCAAAGAGCAGGCGTCTTTTAATTTCATGGCTACAGTCACCGTCTGTAGTGACACCTTATGGCTAATACCACTGCTCCATTTTTATCTAATCTGCTCTTGAAGCTGTCTATGCTTGTAGCTGCCACCACTTCTTGTGGCAGTGAGTTCCATGTGTTAATTACTCTTTGAGTGCCCGTGAGTTCTTGTATTGTGAGAAAGGGAGAAAAGTACTTCTTTCTCTACCTTCCCTGTCCCTTACATAATTTTGTAAACCTCTGTCATGTCATCCCCAGCTGTTGTTTCTCCAAGCTAAAGAGCCCTAACCTCGTTAATTTTTCTTCATAGGGGAAGTGTTTCATCCCCTTAATCATTTTAGTTGCCCTTTTCTGCACTTTTTGCAATGCTATAATATCTTTATTCAGGTGCAGTGACCAGAACTGTACACAGTATTCCAGATGAGGCTGCAACATGGATTTGTACAGGGGCATTATGATACTGGCTGATTTTAAGTTCCCTTCCTAATAATCCCCAGCATAGCATTGGCTTTTTAAATTACCTGTTGCACACTGGGTTGACATTTTCAATGTGTTATCTACCATGACTCCAAAATCTCTCTTCTGGTCAGTCTCCACCAGTTTGGACCCCATCAACGTGTATTTATAGCTGGGATTTTTTGCTCCAATGTACATTACTTTTCACTTGCTCTCGTTGAACCTGATTTGCCATATTGATGCCCACTTACCCAGCCTCAACAGATCCCCCTGGAGTGCCTAACAGTCCTCCCTGGTTCTCATCACCCTGAACAACTTAGTGCCACTACTACTGCTGCGGTACCCCACTGCTTACCACCCTCCACTGTGAAAACTGTCCATTTATACTTGCTCTGTGTTTACTGTTAATTAACCAGTTTTTAATCCATGAGAGGACTGAGTTTACTTACCCCATGAGTACTGAGTTTACTTAGGAGCCTTTGATGAGGAACTTTATCAAAAGCTTTCTGGAAATCTAGGTAAACAACACCTATTGGGTCATCCTTGTTCTCGTATTTGTTCACCTCTCAAAGAACTCTAAAATGTTAGTGAGACAAGATCTTCCCTTACAGAATCCATGCTGATTCTTCCTCAATAGCCTCTGTTCATAAGTGTGCCTACTAATTCTATCTTCAATTACGGTTTCCACCAACTTTCCTGGTATCAACATTAGACTGACCAGCCTGTAATTTCCTGGATCTTCTCTGGAACCTTTTTTAAGAACAGGGGTGACATTAGCTACCTTTCAGTCCTCAGGAGTGGAGGAAGATCTTAATGATAGATTGCATATTTTTGTTAGGAGATCCACAAGTTCACGTTCGAGTTTTTTCAGAACTCTGGATGTATGGCATCTGGGCCTGGTGATTTGTCAGTTTTTAATTTGTCCACCACTTCCTGCCCTGTAACCTCAGTTTGACTCAGGTCTTTCAACACCCCTCCTGAAATCAGTGGTTCTGGAGTTAGCAGGCACCTCCCGACTTGCACAGTGAAGACAGAGGGAAAAAAGCGTTAATCTTTTCTGCCATTTCCCTATCCTTTAATGATGCTTTTACCCCTTGGTCATCCAAGGATCCCACTGCCTTCCTGTCCGGTTTTCTGCTTCTAATGTTTTTGAAGAAATTTTTATTGTTGGTCTTTGTTTTTTGCAGTATGTTCCTCATAGTCCCTTTTTGTCTGTCTGATCATCAACTTGCATTTTATTTGCCACTGCTGTGCTCCCTTTTATTTCTCTCACTCGGACTAGCCTTCAACCACTTAAAGGAATCCTTCTTACCTTTTACTGCTTCCATTACTTCGATTGTTAATCATGCCGCCCTTTTTAATACCTATTTGTACCTTCCCTAACTTGCGGTATATATTTTAGCTGAGCGTCTAGGATTGTACTTTTAAATAGTCTCCAAGCTTCCCAAAGGGATTTGACTTTCCCTATTTTTCCTTTTAGTTTCTTCTTCATAATCCCCCTCATTTGAGAGAAATTACCCCTTCTAAAGTTAAATGTGGTTGTGCTGGTATTTTTGGACAACTCCCTATTTACATAAATGCTAAGCTTAATAGCATTATGGTCCAGGGGCGTTGACTTTCTAAATCCCCGGGGGGGGCAGGGGCTCTCTCGTGCGCGCGCGCGCACGGGACCATGTCTCTGCCGCTCCCTCCCCCCCCGGCCCAGGGAGGCAGACCCGCGGCGGCAGCCAGCTGGCCGGGACTGCCGCCCGCGTGAAGCGCGCGCGCGACTATGTCCCGGCTGCTCCGTTTCCCCCCCCGGCCCAGGGAGGCAGACCCGCGACGGCAGCCAGCTGGCCGGGACTGCCGCCCGCGCGAAGCGCGCGGGCGACTATGTCCCCGCCGCCTCTCTCCCCCCTCCCGCCTCAGGGAGGCAGGGCAGGCCGGGGGTGAAGGAGAGGCGGCGACGGCCGGCTGGGCGAGCATTTTGCCGGGGGTGGCTGAGCCCCCCCCGGGAAATTTCGGGGGAGGCTCGAGCCCTCGAGCCCCCCCGTAGTTGACGCCCATGTTATGGTCACTGGTTCCAACTGGTGCTATCACGTTTACATCTGTTACTAGGTCCTGAGCATTACTTAGGACCAAGTCCAGGATTGCCTTCCCCCTAGTATGTTTTATGACCATCTGCCCCATGGCATAGTCATTGAGAGTATCTAGAAACCCAATCTTTTGTAACTTGAACACATATTGACCTAATCAATGTGTGGGTAGTTAAAATCAGCTATTATGACACAGTCATTTTGTCTAGTTGCTTTGTCTAGCTGCTTTCCTTAATTCTTTTGCTGTTTTTGAATCATTCTCTATGATCCACTCTCTTTGATCCAATGGGCGATAACAAACTCCCAGAGTTAAGCTTCCTTTTGGGCACACTATTTCCACCCATAGCATTTCTGTAAGTGAATCTATTTCTCTTACATTCTCAATATTACTTGACTGTATACCCTCTTTGATATACAGAGCCACTCCACCAGCGACCCTTCCTTCCAGGAAACACTATATCCCACTGATTTTCCTCATCCCATTAAGTTTCTGAAATGCCCACAATATCTATGTTCTCCTCTGATACTAAGTATTCCAGCTCGCCCATTTAACCTTGTACACTTCTAGCATTTGTATATAAACATCTATAAGTTCCCAGACACAATAGGCCTGCAACCTTCTTCCTGCAGCCTCTAGACCTTGTTAGGCAGTCAGTGTTGTTTGTAACCCTCTCAGTGGCCAGCCATAATCCATTTCCTTGTAGAACAGTAACAGCTACCCCTTCATCTCTTTGAGATGAGCCATCCCAAACCAGAAACATTTCATCTCCTGTCGGCTTTTCCCAAAAATTTAGTTCAAAAATTGCTCTGCCACCCTTGTCTCAGGACAAGTGGAAGCCATCTCTTCTGTACAGGTCCTGCTTGTTCCAAAAAGCATCCCAGTGGATAACAAACTTAAACCTTTCCTCCCTACACCATTGTCTCATCCACGCATGAGAGTCCTAATTTGTGCCTGCCTAGCTGGCCCTGCACATGAAATAGGCAGCACTTCTGAGATGAATACTTTGGAGGTCCTGGCCTTGAGTCTCCTGCCTAGCAGCCTAAATTTTTCCTCCAGAACCACACAACTAAATTTCTCCACATTGTTGGTGCCAACATGTACCATGACCACTGGCTCCTCCCCTATATAGATCGTGCATAATGTCTGCTGCTTTCACATAAGGCAGGCATGTCACCATGCAGTCAGTATGCATGTTCACTACCCATCTGTCTACATGCCTAAGATTCTAATCACCAACTACCAAGAGCCCCTTTCTCTCCCTGCCCAGAGATGGTTCCTTGGTGTGAAAGGATACCTGCTCACCAACTGTAGAAGGGGTCCCTTCTGAAGGAACGTTCACCCTTTCATCAGCACATAAATTTCCTGTTTATTTGGATTTGTTAGTGGAAAGTCTGCTTTACCCTATTAGGGACGTGAAGAAACTACGGCCCCGGCTTCCTTGCCCTGCCGCTGAACTTGCATGTCTGCTGAACTCACCCATTTATTCCCTAATTCCAGACACTTTGTCACTAGAGCTGAGACACTTCATCACTGGAGAAGGGCCTGTGACCTCACAGAGCTGGGCCTGCTCTTAGGAACCCTAAGTAAATAGCAGCCATTCATGTAGCAAATAATTTTAATGCTACTTGCAAAAATTCCTAGGGCTTGTTGAGGTTGTATGGAACAATATCCTTTGGTAAGGGACAATGTGAGATAATTGTATAAAGCATAACCATTATTATGCAAACATTTGTCTCATTTATTTGGATGCTAAGGGCTGATGAAAACTGGTGTGACCAGCTAACCTCTGCAAATATTGGTTTACATGAGTGGGTCTGTTTGCATGAGCAAGATAACATCTGACAAGGAGAACTGTAAAAGCTTGCATCTTCTCCCCCACAATTGGGGAAAAAATGCACAATGCATTTTGCATCTGGAGATGCAAAAACATTCTTCCCTGAGTCTTGTTCTTAGATTCTGGAGGCTCTTTGAATGAGCATTTAATTGCAGGATAGCTAGCTTCAGTGAAAGCACTATGAATAGTTAAAGAATTTAAGCTAGGGCTGTGCCAAATGTTTGTGATGTTTGACTTTTCATGCAGAGTTGGGGGGGGGCACAAAACTTTACTTCTCAGTCATACACAGTTTTCATATGTGCACTTAGTCTGGTTTCCCATTGCTGGTTTGGTGCCATTTTTTTTTAACCTGAAAGAGTGTCTGTGCTATTTGATTCTAGCCACTCAGGAATCCTGTAGTGAACATGCTGGTGTGGTAGTGTCACACAGCCAGTCTGATTTGGCCTTTGATTAGATCATTAGGGACTAACAAAGCCCTCCCACTGCCCTTCCTCTAAATTGGAGCACAGGAGAAGAGGGTAAATATATCCCTGTTGCCCAGGCTGATGCTTCCTATCTTCATGTGCTGCACTTGTGGTTTCATTGATAGGGGAATGCAGTAAAAGCTTACTGTGCAGTTCTAGTTATGCCTGATTAGCTGGGACAGAATATAGATGGGTGTGCATATCTGAATGTTCATAAGCACCTACATTCTGCTCCTGCAAACCAAAATGGATAAGTGAATCAGATGAAAGGACCGTTATTCTGGCTACCTTGGCAGTGGGAATGCATTTTCTCTTCTTCTCACACCAACACTTCCCTGTGTGAATATCACTAAAAGGGTAAAGAAACACTCATAAAACACCTGGTTCCACCCATTTTGGTGCAGCTCTAGTTTATATGGGCCCATTATATTTACCATGGGGACACTGGTGTTTCCTGCAACAAATGTAGGGCAAACAGCAGATCTGCATCCTTAGAGACCTGTGTAAATATACTTGGCAGTTCTGTCCCAGGTGGGGTTCCAAGGCATGTACATATGGGAACTTAATAACACACTTTTGCCATTCCCCCTTCTTGGTAGCAGTTGGTAACACCAATGTACCAGTGGAAAATATAATTGTCCTAAATAAATAAATACGCATAAGTTATGAATCTTCTCTGATTTACATGTGATAAATCAGAAAGTAGAATGCTAATAAGTGATACAGGATCTAGGATAAGGTACATACTGTCTTAGTGTCTCTTCTTTCGCTCAGTAACAGAGGATGGGGAAATGAACTGGTACAGATGTCTCCATAGTATGCCCATCCATCCAGAGTAATATATATGTATGTAATTTTTAAAAATATCCATACTTTTTTCACCTTAATTTCAGCACTTTTTCAAGGAGAAATTAAAAGGCTTCACTATGTTCTTCCATTTCTCTGATATTTTGTTAAAAACATGTCTGAGATCTGTACGAGATATTGGGATATTTGCTGTGTGCATTACATGACTTTTCTAAACTGAAATTCCCTAGTACTTTTATTGGAATTGTGTAAAGATTTGGTGACCTAGGCACTCCCCCATTTTGTATTCCATTTACCAGCTATGGTGTAGTGCATGAAATTAATTAATTGGGGGGGGGGAGCTTGAGCCATAAAGCAAAGTGTATTTCCTTTGTACTATAGATTTCTTTTTTAAAGTGGTATGTGTTGTCTGAGTGAATGACTGAATTCTGATTTCAGGACCCTGGAATTTCTTGCTCAGTTTCTAAACTGGTGCATATGGTGCTTTATAATGCAGTTTCTAAAGTGAGATTACCTTATGCTGCAGCCCTTACAAACATGCGCACAATTTAAGAGAAGTTGTTATAGCCTCTGGTTTTGCATAGTATGGTGAAGTCCCAGGATAAACACGACAAGAACTCAGAATCACCACCTAACAGGATCATCTTAGCTAACACATAAGAGGCCATGCATTAGACACTGAATGTCTGGTTCCATGTGACAGCAGCAGTTATGTACATGAATGGAGGAAATGCCAATAATACTGTTCAGTGGATTATCATGGACCTATGTAGCTAAATGCTTCTGAATCGAAGGGGGGCAAAATCCTGTTGTCTTCAGTCATCATGCTTTGTCCTTGTAAAACCAACAAAATAGTATTTTTAGTCTAATTTAAAGGAGCTGCTTCTTTTATAGCACATATTTCGCTTTGTACTATATTTGATAGTTAAAAGATAATTTAGCCTGTAGAATACTTTGTTGTATTTGTACTGTTGATGAATGTTACAAAAGTGCTTTACTTTGTTGCCATAATTCTCTTGTACTGCTGTAAAACTATTTTTTTCTGCTTTTCAAAAACCTAAATCGATTTGACATTTTCGGTACCAGGTTTTGTACATGTTATTTTTTTTATTTGTCAGTATTTTGAATGTTTACATCTCTTTGACACTAGCCATTCAATGCCTTTTTAGGGTAGTATTTCTCCTGCCCAGGATAAGAGCAATGTGAAATCAACCCATATCTAACTTGCATGAGGAATAGACATTCATGTGGGTTGGGGTATCCTTGCCATGCATAGATATTTTGCATCCACATGTAGAGAAATAAGATCTCCCTTCAGTCCTCTACCAAAGAAAAAAATTATTCCCATAGGACAAGTTCTTCAGATTCTCAGAAGGGGGAAACTGTTGATTTCATTGGCATTGCTACGGTTTACTGTTATGCTTGCTTTTATTACCTGGCTAAATGTGACTGAGTGAAAAAAAAGGTTTAAACTATTTTTTTTAAAGAGACGGTGTTTGGTTTAGAAATCAGGGATCATGCGTTCATCAATGGTGCTGTCCGTCTTTTTCTTTTCTTTTTTAAAGAAAACCATGTGTTGCATACAAACTTGACTGATCACACAACCTATAAACTAAGTTTTGTTCTGTCTACTTGTTTGCTCTCTATCCTCCCAGGCCCTTGAAAATAACAATTTGGGCTTCAATATTAAAATATTCTGAAGAAAATAAAACCAAAAATACATGTTTGTTTCCCCCCCTCTTTTTTTGTAGTGTGCTATATTAAAATATGCTAAGTTCTTTGGACATTGAAAACATTGCTGCTAAACCAGGAGAATGTGAATATCATAAGATTAATAACTAGGTCAGGGGTCTCCAACATGGTGCCCATGGGCACCAAGGCACTCTCCCCCTGGCACCTTTCCTGGTGCCCGACAAGTGTTTTAAGAAAATGGGTGGGGCCAGGTTTGACTTTTGCCCAGCAAGGTATCTTATTGGCCATTGGAGATTTGATTGGCTGAGCAATTTTTTAAAAACATTGCTCTGGCAACCACAACACGGGGATCTTCATTATATGACTGAATATAAGGTGTGGCAGCTATTCTGTGGCTGGCTCTGCCTCCTGCAGCAGCCATTTTGTGGCAGCCATTTTATGCTTATGCCCACCACACTGTGTCAGAATTCCAAAGGTGCTCACAGGCTCAAAAAGGATGGGAACCCCTGAACTAGGTGTATGTTATGTAGACCACTTTTTCTGCCTGTTCTCAAAAGTGACTCCAGATTGGCTCATGCTATAAAATATTGGCACTATAACAATTTCAGACATCCACACAAATATAGACTGAACTTGGAAACAGAACTTTCAGTGGGATAATGAAACGTGTGTAGGTGAAAATGCCCCATTTTTATATATACGAGCTAGCATAGTTTAACGAGAACGAACTGTGATCTGGGAGGTCTCCAGAACTCACCTCCATCACAAATCCACTAAGCAGCCTTAGGCAAGACACTTTTTCAGCCTGTTTCACTGCCTTCTGCAGTATGAGAATAATGATACCAGCCTGCCTTTATAGGGCTGTCGTGAGGGTTACAAGAAGATAAGGTGTGTGAAAAGCTTTGAAGAGGGAAAGAGTTTTACACATGCTTCTAATAAGAAAAAAATGTATACAAGGTGGTTGGCATGATTTTGCCAGTGAAGGTACACTTGTATCCTGTTGGTAGGTGGCCAAGTTCAATCTGCCTGTCTTTCTATCAACCCTAATCCCAGGTGTAATGCTTCATAAAGTTAATATGTAGTATTTACCTGATGACTGTAGTGCTGGCTATTGCCTAGTGATTGCAGTCATGACCCTCTAACTTAACTGAATGTATTTGTGTCATGTATGCCTCACACCTCTGCACCAGAATCTAGCAATGGTGGGTTTTGGGCTCCATCATAACCATTCATCATGTGGCATCATGTGGCATCATAAGTCAAAAGTAGAGAAGAAACTTCTGTGGATGGATGACTTTGGAAACTTGAAGTTTTGCACATTTACTTCCAATATTTCACAAGTTCTATGCACACATGTATTTCAGCATGTTTACACATATTTACACATATTTAAATAAGGGCAATTATAAAACAATAAATGGGGACCCATGAGAAAGTCATGGGGAAATTCCCTCTTTGCACCCTCCTCCTCTCCTTCCCCCAACACTCCCCCAACACTCCTCCATACTGTCTTCTCTGTTGCCTCCACTTCCAGCAGGGAAAGAAGAAACCTGCATGGGAACACAGGTGCTGAGTGCTGGTGGAGCTGGGACACAGCCTTCAGCCACCTGGCTGCCAACCCAGCCCAACCTGCCAGCACCCAGCACTTGCCATGCGCTTTCCACTCACCATCTACTGGCTTCCTGTGCTTCTGCTACTCCCTATGGTCACTTTTAGCCCACACAATTTCTCCCCGCTGTAGTCACTGTTCAACCCCCACATTCCCTTCCCACAGCCTGATTCCAACAGTTCCGCTCCACCAGCCTGGCTCAAGCTGGCTACTGAGGTGCTGGGGGCAGGGATGGAGGAGAAGGTGACAGCACTCATTTCCTGCCTTTTTTCTTGGCTGGGCTGAGAAGGAGAATCTTCTGAGGGAGTGGCAGAAATGGGTCAGTATGTGCCCCATTTCCTCATTCGCTCCCCTTCCTGCTGCTGTGCCTGCCTGGGACAGTAGTGGCAATTCCCAAGACACTCATTCCTCCTACCCTGCCCACTTCCAGCATCACTGCCTCAGTGATGGGGAGGTGGCTATAATTAATCTTCCTGCTTCCCCTCCCCCACCCTCCTCCCCCTTGCACTTGCAGTGTTGTCACCTCAGTAATGGAGTGGCAGCAGTTTCTGCTCCTCTTTTGCCAGCCTTGCCTGCCTCCTGCAGTGTCCATTTATTGCCAGTTGGGGTTTGAAAAGTTTGAGATTTTTCTGCAAACCTGCAGAGTTTCTCAAGTTGGTAGAAAAATGCCTCTTCTCTCAATATCTGATCCACAGATTTAAGTATCTGCAGATGGGGACATGTTCAGAATTAGATGTATTGATGATTTAAAAAAAAAACTTGTAAGAGGTGCTTTCAGCCTCAGCTATAACCTTTAAATGCCCTCAAAGATCTTATTATGTGGGGAAGTTCATACAGAGAAAAGTCCTTTTAATATGCAGATTATGAAGGAGTTGAAAAATTAAAACTAGCATCTTGATTTAGGCCAGGAAACTAAGAGAGAGACAGTGCTACTGCAATGTAAATGGCACATGGTCTTGCCTGTTCACTTCTGTTGGGGCGTGAACTGCAGTGTTTCAGTAGCTGAAGTCACCTAATTGGTTTTTTTAAAATATGGTATTGGGTCCTGGATGACAGAAAAGCATGGGTGACAGTAGCCAGATCCTTCTTTTCCAAGAAGGGATCCATAGGATTACCGGCTTCATGTCCAGAGAAGTTCTTTTGCCCTTCAGAGCTACACCGAAGAGAAAATGCAGCCGCTTTCAGTTTTTCCATCATCACTGCATTTCAATGGGAAAAACCACAGATGGTTTAATCCTGTGATCTGAGCAACAGTTGTGAGTTACAGGGGCAGTATTTTTCAGTCACCACAGAGCAGAAGCAAACCCTGGACTTGGTCATTGTAGATGCCCCCCTCAGTGGAACAAGCAGATACAAGAATGGAAGGCAGCCAATGGCACTGGGTTTGGGTGCACCTCCTTCACCCTCTAGCAGCTTTGCCTATCTGTAGGGAGAGGCACAATTTCTAACAGGGTATCAAGCAGCTCACGCCTCTCCCCTTCAACTCCCAGCTCAGATGGGCTGGCAGCCCTGGAATCCTGGAATTTTAAAAGAAATATATATATTAAGTTTTAAAGAGAAACAACACATAAAGAGAGAGAGCACATTAAACTCAAGAGACACAAACTGAAAGCCAGAGTAAAACCCCGCAGAAACACAAGCTCAAGAAATTGATTTGTATCTAACCACCAAAAGTGACTACAAACTTTTGTGAATTTTGTGTGTGTGTGTATAACCATGACCACTCACATAATGTTTTTTTTTAAAAAGCAAGAGAAAGCTGGCAGTAAAGGGCACACAATCCAGCTAAGATTAGGCACTTCGAAATCCTGAGTTCAATGACAGAGTTAACCAGGTGCTTAAAGCTCATTAATAACAACCGGGTTTAAAAATTACTAGTTTTTTTCTGAATGAAACTAATTATTATCAATTATGATCAGTTTTTTCCCTATAAGGACCAAATTGTAAGACAGGAATTGTATGTTCTTAATGAAATCTAGTTAGAATTGTCAACTTTATCATATAGATTGTTTATCATATAGATTCCCAAGTGGCCATCTAAATCTGCACGGGGGGGGGCACTTGGGGGGAGGGAGATTTTTCTGCACACAGGACACTCCCCCTGTGTGCAGAAAAATCGGAAAAGTTTTAAAAAATATTTGGGGGGAATCCCCCCGAAAGTAACAGCGTCCCCTGCGCATGCGCAGGGAACGCTCTGAGAATGGCGGCTGGCGGTTGGGAGGCCGTCGCTGGTGCCAGGGGGTGGGGGGTGGGCAGGAGAAGCGGCAGCCTGAGTGGCTGTCAGCCACTCGGGTCCTGCAGAAGAGCAGGAAGGGGGGGCAGAGAAGCGGCAGCCCGAGTGGCTGTCAGCCACTCAGGCCCCATGGACGAGTGGGGGGGGGGTGGAGAAGTGGCGGCCCAAGTGGCTGTCAGCCACTCAGGCCTTGCAGAAGTGTGGGGGTGGAGAAGCGGCAGCCCGAGTGGCTGTCAGCTGCTCGGGCCCCACGCAAGAAGGGTGGGTGGGAGAAGTGGCAACCCGAGTGGCTGTTAGCTTCTCCCCCCATGAGTATCGTCAGTCCCCCCTTGTCTATATACTAATTCTGAAGTGGCCCCCTTCATGTGGATATCTAAATTCACACAGGGGGCAAAGAGATTTTCCTACACATGGGGGGCACTCCCCCCGTGTGCAGAAAAATCTGAAAAGTTTTAAATTTAAATCCCCCCAAAAGTTAAATAGCGTCCCCTGCACATGTGCAGGAAATGCTCTGGCCATTGTGGGGGAGGCTCAGCGGGCCCCGCGGCTGTGAGCCGCTCAGGCCTTGCTGTCACCGGTGGGGGGGGAGGGAGAAGGCTTGGCGGGCTGCTGCCGCTTGCCCTGGGGAAGGGAGGTGGCAGGAGGAGCGGCGGGGCTCACTGTTGCTACCACTGCTTGCCCTGGGGAGGGGGGTGGCAGGAGGAGCAGTGGGGCTTGCTGTTGCCACCACCACTTGCACGGGGGGGGCAGGAGGAGCGGTGGGCCTCGCCACCACTGCTTGCACTGGGGAGGGGGTGGGTGGGAGGAGAATTGGGATACCCCCCCGCTAGTATTGCGGGTCCCCCTTCTTGTATTCTCTTAACACTTTTTGTTCCATTTCTTCAATGTTTTGTGATGACAGGTTGTACAAGGTTGTTGTTGTTTTTTTAATCGGCAATGCTTACTTGCATGAATTCTTTTTTTAAGTTAGCAAATCGAAGTTTAGTTGAGGCCATTTTCATTTTTGTTTATATCGCAGTGCAGCTTCAGAAGTCTGGAAAACGCCCAGGCTTTGGCTCTTGCCCTGGAAGTGAGGAAGGCCAGGAGAGAAATGCCTGAAGCAATGGAGAGCAGGGAAGCAAGCCAGGGAGTGAAAGCGCTCTGTTCCATGCACATTTTTTATATATTAAAGCAAATCCCACACTTCATACATTAATATGGTATACACATGAATAAGCAAACATGGCTGCTCCCATCATATCTAGTTTCCCTTCGGCTAAGTGGGCAAATACTGATTTAATAGCACTGTATATATAAATCTACTGACAGTATCTTAAATAAAGATCAGAAGCTAATCTTTCAAGCTAATCTACCACTTTTATTTGGTAATTATTAATGAATAACTTAAAATCCATACTAGACTTAGAGAAATTAAGGTAGTTTGTGAAGAAAATTAAGAAATAACTAAAACTGAGTGAACTGGAACAGCTTTTTTCTTTGTTTTTTGATTCATGCTGTTCTAGTACAGGGATTTCAAAGGAAATATTCTGGCTTCTACTTCCTTTCTTCTAAACAGCTTTTGGGTTAGGCCTAACAAGAAGGCTGCTGTATTATTTTTAGCTATCCTATCACTTTTTGGTTCATTTTTTATCCTTTTGCTTTGAAGATGTGTAAATTTAAAATACTGAAGAAGTGCAAAATATCTCTGGTGGTGCTGTAACCTGAATTGCAAAATTAAAAGGGCTGAGGAGTGGGAGGAATCGCCCAGCATATAAGGCAATCCGGTCAACTGGCTGTAAAATAAAATGTTAGCCCTTCCTATTGAATGGCTTCAAGAGGGAATTAGATAAACATATGGAGCAGAGGTCCATCAGTGGCTATTAGCCACAAAGTATAGATAGGAACTCTCAGTCTGGGGCAAGTGATGCTCTGTACTCTTGATGCTTGATGGTGGGGGGGACAGTGGGAGGGCGTCTAGTGTCCTGCTCCCACTGCTGGACCTTCTGATGGTACCTGGTGTTTTTGGCCGCTGTGTGACAGAATGTTGGACTGGATGGGCCACTGGCCTTATCCAACATTGGCTTCTCTTATGTTCTTATGTTTTAAAAAATTAGTGTATGCAGTGCAAATGTCCTTTGTGATCTATTGCCCAACATTAATGCAATTATATGTGAAAGCTTATTTTATAACAGTAACAATTTATGCTACCCTGGCAAGGGATATCTAAGTGTTTATGGTACCTGGAGACAGCACTAATTCAGGATCATAAAAGCACAACTAAGATTCTGTTAACTCCATCTAATATATCAACTTTATTCTATGGTATATCCACTGGGATATACTATACACTACTAATAATAGCATGAGTTCTGTTTCAGAATACATTAATTAAAATTATTTTATGCCTTGTACAAATGTTAATCAATTGAGTCTTGACATTCCTATTTCTGGTGAAATAACCAATCCATACGAGCTAATGTTACTGATTATGTAAATGGTGTCTAGTATGCAGAGCATGTGCAGACAATGAATATTGGTAGCCAAGGATCTAGCTGTTATCTAGTGTGAAGATTTCAACTCAAGGAGAAAGTGATCTTCAGTGTGGAGGGAGGGGTGGGCAGCAGCACCCTAGGTCCTAGAAAAGTACACCCACATGAGGTTTCACAGGATTTTAATTTTTATGAAAGGCAAAACCAAGGACGCCACCATTGCTGCAGGTTGTATAAACTGTTCAAGATAGATCTGTTCAGAATGCAATAAGATTTGTGTTTTCAAAACATGAGTAAAGGACTATGCACAGGCAATCTTGGAGTCTTAAGCAATACATGAATGTAAAGGAGTTTCTTCTTAAGACTACCTTGACATAATAATACAAATCACCTGGCAAGGATATCAGCTGTGAAAAATAGTGTTTCCTGAAAACATAAATAGTGAATTAATCACACAATCCTAAGAACACTTATCTGGGAGTAAGTCCCATGGAGGAGACCCAAGAAGGATTTGAATAAACCAGCTAAGAATGTTGCGTCTATCATGTGGATGGATCCAACTGACTTTTCTGTTGGTAAAAAAGGGGAGGAAATCTGCTAATGGTTGTTTTTTGACAGCCAAAAAAACTTTGCTGAGAATTGTGGGGCCTGTATGGACAATGTGCAGTAAGGGGCTGTAGTGAGGAGGCTGATTAGATAAACCTGAGTGAAAAAGTTGGCTGGATGCAACCCATTGGCTCTTCTTTTTTTAAGAAGGTGTTGCTTGGTTGTGTTACATTAGTTTAAATTTTTGGGGCACCCCAGCATCTGTTCTAAACCAACCATAAATTCTACCTAATTTTACTCAGCAATGTCCTGCATAATACTTGATGAGAACATTTCTGTTTTGGAAAGTTTCAGATCAGTAAGCCATAGTTTATGTGTTTACCAGAAGCCTGTGCTGAAATAGCTTGGCAGGGAATGCTGTGAGTTCCGACCACGCACCACATATACAGTCTCCTGAATGAGCTGGGCCCCCAGCATGAATGCCTAATCCCAGTAACGATAGCTCAATTTATAGAAGAGGAGGAGACTGGATTTATACCCCGCCCTTCACTTGTAGTCTCAGAGCAGCTTACAAACTCCTTTCCCTCCCCCTCCCCACAACAGACACCCTGTGAGGTAGGCCAGCAGCTGCAAGTGGAAAAGTGGGAATCAAACCCAGTTCTCCCAGATTAGAGTCTGTGCACTTAACCACTACACCAAACTGGCTCTCCCTTTGAGCCTCTCCCCCTTTGCGTCAGTTCCATTAATTTACTGGTTGCCACTTACACACAGAAAAAAAGATAATGCAAACTGGCCTACTTACATGAGCAGCATACCTTCAGAGCACAAGATCACTCCTTCTGAGCCACAAATTACAGAACTCCAAAACCTTGGCACACATGACAGCCCCACATGCTACTAATGGAGAGGGAGAGCAGGAGTGAGCATGTAATTGTACCTCTGCATGATCACCTAGTCATTCAAAACTAATGTCACTGGTCAAAGGAAGGGAGAGACCATGTGGGTTTTTAACCGTCTGGAAAGGCCCCATGGACCTTCATACCATCTAGTTCCTATAAAAGCCTTATAGTTATTGCTTCACAAACTGTTGCTTCTAGTTGCATTATTCAGCTGTATTGGAGAATCCCAAGGGCCTTTGGAAGCTTGAGGCTAGACATTGTGTAAAAGCATTTCGTTTGGGACATTTCTGCATTCAGTTGTAATACTAACTCTCAGCTGAATGAATGCAAGATCCTACTTGCCAGTCTCCTTTGTCTATTTTTCTGTTGTGGATCCATGCAGAAGAAACAGTGACACTGTAGCATAGTATGCCTCACTTAGGAACCGAAGCACACATTCAGTCTGCAGTAATAACATATAACAAGTCTTCTAATAATGAGAAACAGGCACCTCTCTGGGTCAGAGGTGAGACGGTAAAGACTTCATGGGGAGGGGGGGGGGTGAGCAGCCACATACAGAAAGCAGCATTATTTTTATTGCCTTCACGTCTCTTGCAATTATCTTTTCACTTTCTTTCGCTGTCTTAGAACAGGCCTCTTAAATTTCATATCGTTCCCCCCATTTTTTTGAACTGGTGATCCATTTTATGTTCTTATAATGATTCTCCTGCTATTAAAACTACTACTGATTTCTAGCCGTAACTCTAGTTCCTTTCCCATGTTCAAAGTTTTTTCACCTCCTGCTTTACTGAGGTGTTTTTTTAATTAATTACCCAGTTGCTCACTTTATTCACTTGCTTATTTGAAGAAGGTACTACCTATGCGCCCATTCCAGTTCAGGTAGCCAGATCTTCACAAAGCCCCAGGCCTGCCTGAATCTGTCTCTGCAGAGCTAAAGGGGGGGGGGGGTCAGATCACAATATTTAGTTTTAAAGGAAAATCAGGTAGGATCCTACAGATGATCTGCTGACTGGAGCATATCTCTTTCCCATTTGAAAACCCACAGCTCAGGCCTGAGGAATCCTTACAAACAAAAACCATGTTAGTTCATCAGAGAGTCTGTTGTTTTCTGCATTACATTTAAATTTGTTCAGGTGAGCTGGAAGGGGTTTGGACACTTCAGTCCGTGCAACTCAGTGCTGGTGGCTTTTTTCTCAGGAAATCAGGAGAGCCTGATGGTATGGTTAAACCTGGTACTGCTGTGTAGAGCAGTGTTCCCTCTAAGCTGAGTTAGTGTGAGCTAGCTCACAGTTTTTTAGCCTCCAGCTAACAGACTTTTGTCTTAGCTCAGGAAGGATGGCTCCAGAGCAAACTAATTTATGCAGTAGCCAAATCACTCATTCACAGCTTTAATGCCAGTAGCTCACAAAGTAGATTTTTTGCTCACAAGACTCCACAGCTTAAAGGGAGCATTGGTGTACAGATGCCTTTTCTGTTTCCAGTGCTGCATTTTTGTTGCTAGCCACAAAAAGTTTGCTGGCATCCTAATACAAGAGGGTGGCTATTGGCCTACTGCCTGTTTTCAGTGACCTGCCATGCCTGTATTCCTGTTGCATATGAAAAATGATTTCCATAGCTTTATATCCCATTCAGCATAAATTTGATCCAAATGTTATCCGGTTCAGCGAGGCTGGCATTTACTACTTTCTCTGGATTTCTTGCACACAGTTTTATATTTATGTATGCTTCCCATGTTTCTTCATGCTGCTGTACCTTTAAATCTCTTCCCAGCCCCACATGTAATTCTTTTGCTTGATAACTTTCAAAGTGCCTTTTAAAATTATGTGAGGATTATTTACAGTACTGGAGTTTATCACTAGGGGGCAATATCATATCTATTTTTTACATTGTTTTGTTGAACTAACATTGTTAGTTTCATTGAACTAACTATTCAGTAGATGCTTTTTAAAAATCTACATTTAGATACCGTCATTACAATCGTGGCTAATGACAGCATGTGAGTTTTAATGCTGACATTTCAGTACTTCCCTCACGATGATTAATTTAAATACTGTGCATTCTTTTCTTTCAATATTGCTTTGTTAGGGCAGTATTGCTAAAGAGTAGGGAATTGTAGGTAAAAAATCTTAGGTTCTGCAGAACTGATTCAGAGAAAAAGCAACACTAATACTATTCTTATTAAACTGATCACTTGTACCACAAGTACAATGCAGCCCAAAGTTGTCAGAATCACCACTGTTGTTCTATGGTTAGTATGAGTTTTCTGTTGCTACTGGTTGTTCACAGGAAATAGGGACAATTACTCCCCAAGAGCTTCTATTTTCTTGAAATTCCAGAGTCCCAGACTAAAGTTCTGCAGCCCTCTTTAACATATTTCATAAATGACTAGGTCTGATACTTTTTTTTGTTTTAAGTTTATGCATACTGCAATTGCCTTTTGTCTGGTAGAAGACAAATGTATGCATTTGCCTTCATTTCTGTTAACTAGAATAAGATTCTGCATGGACCTGCTTGTGATTGCTGTCACTGTCAGACTGTCTGAGGAAGATCTTAAGGCCCAAATGGCTCACATGGGAGAGAATGACCCTTGGACTTGGACCATTTGAGTTTTCAGAGTCAAAACCAACCCTTTAATTCAGCCAAGAAACCATCTGCAAACCACTGAAGGTGCTGCAACCCCAAGCAACCTACATCTCTCCCAATTTATTCCTCTGGAAATTATTTCTGCTACTTCAAGTCAAAAGAAAATTACGACTCATGAGACCTGGTTGTACTTATGGGCATGTATCACTTGGAATATAGTGCATTCAAAAGGGAGAGGAAAGCATTGTCAACTGCTGCATATGGTTGTGCTTTAAAAATAAGGGTTAAACAAACCATAAGGAGCAGAGTGATTTATTGGAGGAACAAAAATAAATCTGTTTAAAGAAGGGATACACTCTTCTGATGTAGCTCTTAACTCACTCTCTTGCTAGAAGGCATTAGCATGGATCTTTATAGCACACAGACTGTATGTCTAATGCAGATTATTTTTGGACCTTATAATGGATCGCTTTTGGGGAAATAGGGCAGCGGTGGCTCAGAGGTTAAGACACTGAGCTGCAGACCAGAAGGTCGGTAGCTCGGCAGTTTGAGACCTGAGTGCTGCATGATGGAGTGAGCTCCCATCTCTGGCCCCAGCTCCTGCCAACCTAGCAGTTCAAAAGCAAGAAATTGCAAGTAGATAAATAGGTACCACTTCGGTGGGAAGGTAACAGCGTTCCATGCACCTCGGCATTTAGTCATGCCGGTCACATGACCACGGAAAAAGTCTTCAGAGAGCGCTGGCTCTTCAGCTTGGAAACAGAGATGAGCACCCCTAGAGTCGGATTCAACTGGCTTTCAAGCAAAGGAAACCTTTACCTTTACTTTTTGGGGAAATGGAGAAGTTTGGTCTTAATTCAGAGTGGCAGTTCCTATCTTCTGAATGAAACCTGGGTTTATTGCCCAACAGTGAGATTTCATAGACCTTGGTCATCAATGACATTTGAAAGCAATGATTTTTCAAGGACAGATCTCCATCTGATGCAAATTAGAGTCAATTTATTCTATGTAAGATCCAAGCTCTTACGCATTCTGCTTTATGGAACAAAGGCTCTTTCAAGGCATTTCTAATGTTCACGTTTTAATCATTTTATATCATAATAGTGTTTCTCATGAAGATATTAGCTGTTAAATATTGTCTTAGTCATTTGTCTCATTACTATTTCAGCCTTCTGTTTGTGTGTGCATGTGTGTGCGTAAGTAACGACAGGTGAAACTGACCACAATGCAGAAATCTAATTAGTGATATTGGTGGCTCTTTTGCCTGAATAGACTTCTCTCCAGAGAGAGACAGAAGAAATCACAGAAAAGAAAGGACAAATCAGTGCTGATAGACTCCTACTTAATCCCCCAGGCCATTGTGTGCCAGGGCAGGGAAGCTGAGTTACCTGACTGTCACCTGCTTGGTAGAGTGTGAGGTTAGGGTTTTGTTCAAGCAGGTGCAGAAGTTGTTGTTTACTTAACAAGGTTAGCAGCTGCTGCCTCCTAGCAATTAAATAATAAGTTCAGGAGGAGGTTGCCAGGTGCTGGCTGTCCTATATGCTGTGACAAGCAGGGCAACATTTCCTGTAAACACCTGCCAGAATCCCAGGCAAACTTCAGCTAACGGGCTGTTACGCACCTGCCATTAAACCATTTCTAGGTTTAGCTGACAGCTTTGTGAGTTTACTGGCTGTCATGTCAAAAGTTTCAAAAGATAAGATATGCAGAGAAGGACTTCCTTACTTTTCAACAGGTGTGAGATGAGGATGTTTTTGAAATCCCATGACAATCATAGATTTTGCCATTTCAATTAAATGAGGACAGATGTTCAGGTGGTGTAAGCTAACCAAACACCATTAACTGAAGTACACCATTTTACACCACATGGACAGCTAGGATTAGGCTGTTAGACACTTTCTCATTTATTCTGCTACGATGCTGATGCTTGCAAATGTTTTTCAGACCAAGTATTACTTCTTTCTTGCAAGGTTATCAAATGTTCCTGTTCTATACATGAGTTTGACACAGGATTTTGGTGTGCAAGCTTTATCTTCACAACCACATGCTGCTATTGAAACTTTTACATTTTAAGATTCCAAACTGTCATGAAGGGGATACTGCTACCTGTTGTTGAAGGACTTTACTTATGTTGAACTACAGTTAGTGTAAATAATATTGAACTGAATTTCAGGGGCATATTAACATAATAATTTTCTGAAAGAACTTTTTTAGATAATTGTTAGCATAATAAATATGCACATGTTATTTATTCATTGGATTCAATCCAGACATCTTTTATTGAAGTTGTGCTTTTGGTACATGGATGTGACATTCTAATCTTACCTCAATCATTAAAACACTGTGTGGTTGCTTAGCAACAGCGACTAGCAAACCATGTTATTTCCTAGTAACAGCCACTGAGGGTATTAATTTCTTAAAGCTACCAGTTCTGCTTCTATTACTTGGGGGATTTTAACCCTTTATATGTGGGTTGTTGTTTGGATCTCAGATTTTTCTACAAACCTGAAGCCTTTTTCAGGTTTGTAGAAAGATCTGGCTTGTCCTTTCATGGCTCCAATCTCTGGATCTCAGTATCCACAGATTTGGCCATGTTGATAATTAGATATATTGACAAGAGGGGACCCACAACAAAATGTTGTGTATTATTAATCTCTTTTTCATAGTATAGTTGGTTACTGTTTAAATAGCTTTCTTACAGTAACTGATTTGTTAGCTTTTTAGATTTTCCCATTTTGGCAGGGTGTCCTCTTTTGTGAGGGATTTTTGGCATTGTATAGTTCTGTATGGTACTGATGAGGCATTGTTGTTTCTGACAAAAAAAGGACAGAGATTATTTAAATTGTTCTGAGCAGTGCCCTCTTAAGGGAGGTGGCAGCTCTGTGACAGCCTTCTGTGAAGGGAAGGAAGTGACAGTTGGAACCCACTTTTCCCCTTTTCCATTTGTTTCCCCTTTTTCTTTATTGAACACTAGAAAGAGAGCCACCTAGCTTTGCTCAGTTCTTTTGTGCATAGTCAGCACCCAACTGAAGTTGGCTTCAAAGAAGTGTTTGCCTGGGAATTACAAAAACTTTGTTTATGTGAGTCAAAATTTCAAAGATTGCCTTACTGGGTACTGCAGGTCTTGAGATGCTACAGGGGCCCTGTACCACTCTTCTTCTGAGTGCCTTTGCCAAAAGCAGCTATTTAAATGACCATCAGTTTACCAGTGGATCAGCCTGAGGCACCTTTGCTTGTTTAGTCTCTCACCTTGCTGTGAAGAATTGTGTGGTTGCAGGGCTCCAGTCTCCCTCAGCCTAAGACAAGTCCACATTCACCCACAGCAACACAGCTGTCTTTGGCAATTTATTTGTTTGTGGAATTTTTAAAAAGGTGGTGCATACAAACTGACAGTGGTTGGAGGAAATCCAGCCTCAGCTCCACCTGCCCCCACCTCTCAGTCACTGTGCCCACCCATCCATTAATGATGCCTCTGCTGTCCTTTTGTAACCTCTCTGGCTTCTAGTCAGTCAGAAGAGAGAAGCAGCAGGAAGAAACAGTGCCCTGGCTGGTGGAGGGGAGGAGAAACAGAAACCAGAGAGAATGATTTTAAAGGACAGTGGAGCCCGCAGCTACAGAGGTTGGGGTGAGAATGATCCATCTCTCCCACTTGCAAGGCTTTGCAGCTGCAGGCTCAGATGCCCTTTTAAAATGTCCATCTGGTATTTAGCTATTCATACTGCAGGAAAAACAGCATTGGAGATGGGTGAGTGGCAGCTAGGAATCCTCCCCAATCCCAGCTCCAGTTCTGCTGTTGCTTCCTCCCCTTTCCCCCCACACATTATCTCTTTCTCTGTCTCTCTTTCACACACTCTCACTCTCAGCCAGTCAGTCTTTCTCAAACTGATGGAGGGGAGAAGCATTTAGAAGCCTCCCCCAAATAAAGTTTTAAGAGGACAATGGAACCCACAACAAAAGAGGTAAGGGTGAGAAGCTCCAATGTCCTTTTAAAATGTCTCCCTGCTATTTAGCCATTCATACTACAGGAGGAATCGTCCCCAATCCCAGCTCCAGTTCTGTTTTCACTTCCTCCCCTCTTCCCCCACATCTCTCTCTCTCTCTCTCTCTCTCTGGCTATCAGCCAGTCTATCTCTCACTGTTGATGTGGTGGGGCCTGGAGTAGATCTCTGCAGTGGTCATTTCAAAAGGTATTGGGGGTGATTCAACCCTCCCCGAGGGATTTAAAAAAAAACTTTTTGGATTTTTCTGCAGACCCACAGAGTCCCCTGAGTCTGTAGAAAAACCTTTTGGGGGAGAGTGTGTCCTCTGTTTGTGGAAATAAGTATCCCCAGGCAGAGGGGACTGTTGAGAATTAGATCTATTGACAAGGGGGGGGCGTGATATTCGCGGGGGGGGGGAGAAGCTGACAGCTGCTCCTCCTTCCTCCACCCCCTTCCCCCCTTCCTCCCTTCCTCTGCCCCCTCCCCCCCCAGAGACTCCTGGCGGGCCTCAGCGGCTCTTGCCAGCCCACCGCTCGCCCCCTCCCCCCCAGAGACTCCCGGCGGGCCTCGGCAGCTCTCGCCGGGCCCGCCGCTCGCCCCCTTGCCCCCCCAGAGACTCCCGGCGGGCCTCGGCAGCTCTTGCCGGGCCCACCGCGTGCCCCCTTCCCCCTTGAGACTCCCGGTGGGCCTCGGCAGCTCTCGCCGGGCCCGCTGCTCGCCCCCTTCCCCCCCGAGACTCCCAGCGGGCCTCGGTGCCTCTCGCTGGACCCGCCGCTCGCCCCCTTCCCCCTCCTCCGTGGGCTGTTGGCTGGCCTCGGCGACTCTCGCCGGGCCACTGCCGTTCCAAGGGCATTCCCCGCGCATGCGCAGGGGACGCTCTTTTACTTTTCGGGAGATTTAAAGATCCCCCCAAAAGTTTTTGATACATTTCGGATTTTTCTGCAAGCGGGGGGGTTACCCCCTCTGCCCTCCAAGTGCCCCCCGCACAGATTTAAGTATCCGCACGTGGGGGGGGGCACTTGGGAATTAGATATAGAGATAACACCAGGGATTAATCTCTCTCTCTCCTTAAGACTATGCAGTCATTTTAAACAAGGGGGGGGACACTATAAGGTCATTCTTGTACATTCATTTTGAACTGTAAACAAATGGGAAATTGGAGGAAAAGCACATTAACTTTTGTTTCCTTGGATTTCAGAAGGAAATGTATTTCCCTCTATAATGTTTGTTTTCATCTAATATTCCAGAGAATCAAAAGTAAGTGTACATGAGAGAGCTCACTTTTGTTTCTGAATGATAACTTATGCAAAGGTTATGATAAATTTGGCACAACCATTCAGTCATCATACAGCTAAATATTGATCCATATGGGGCTGTATTGACATGTGCACATTCTTCTGCCTTGTCTACTAACCATGTCTGTGCATGTAGAGCCCAATATACAAAGTGGGAATCCTTGCAGCTCAGTAATGGAAAAGGATTTGATTTAGTGCTTCCCACATACTTCTTCCCCACCAAACAGCTTATTCCACCTTCTTTCTCCAGACATGAGCTGTTACATTGAGCTTATTAGCCCCAAGACCCCAGAGGGGGAGCCATTCACTGTCCTCTGTGGTGCAATTCCCTGCCAGTTCTATTGTGTCCTTGCAACACCTACTTTAGTAGTTGGAGACTCATGCAACAAGTCCATGTAATAACAATGGGTGTTGCTAAACAGACTAGCTATGCCAGTCTGTAATTAGAAACAAAGCACTTCCTAGTAATGAAGAAAAGCCTTGCATACTGAAAATAGCTGTGGGGACATCTTAGTTTATTCTTCTGTGCAACGTTGAGTGAAACTTCAGCTCCTGTTGCTAGATTCATTAATGCTGCGCACTGCAGGATCTTATAACCCCCTTGTAAATTATGGCTATAAAATCTATTGAGTCTAGTATGATGCAGAAATATAAGTCTGTCACTGAAAAGCTTTGTAAAATATAAACACAAATTATCTATGGATTTTTCACTCCAGCTGCATTGTTGGGGGTGGGGTGGCAATTTCTCCTAAGAGGCAGTCAGGGATTCCTGATTTCCTACTTGGCTCTTTACTGTCTCCATAAATGTTTATCACAGCCTAAAGGCTGCTCTGCACTCTGTCAGGTAATTGTTCTCAAGGGGGACACCCACTAGCCAAGAAGAAATGGAGCACAATATAAGCATGTCTACTATAGTTTTCTACTTCCAGCCCATCTATGCTGGAATGGGTGGGGATGGAGAAATAGTTGATGTAGTATAAGAGAAGTGCCAGTTAATGACACAAGACCTTATTTTCCACAGACAGCATAGGGAAATGTCTCTGTTTACCATTAAATAGTGAAGACTGTACCAACAAAGTGTAAATTTGATATTTATTTATTTTAACTGTTTATGTACCCACCTTTCTCCCAGGATGGGTAGGCACAATGGAAAAACAATATAAACAATGTAATGAAATGATCAAGAAAACCAACACATTAAAATAAAACAAGTCAATACCCCATGCAGCAGGATATTCCCCCTTTGTCCAGGCTCAGGCTGCTCCAAAAGCTTTCCAAAACAAGAGCTCCCCCCTAAACTCTGATATGCAGCCTCACCAGAAAGTCAGGAGGACAGACCCCTCCAATCTCTTTCAGGAGGCTGTTCCAGAGACATGAGGCAGCCACTAAAAAAGCCTAAGCCCTCACCATGACAGAACATGCCTTAGACAATGGGACGAGAGGCAATAGTAAGAGTCCTTGCTGGGAAGATCAGAACTGCCACACAGGAACATGCAGATAGAGGTGGTCCTCAAGGATGTGGGCCCCAGGTCATGAAGGGTTTTAAATAGAAGCACCAGCACCTTGAATTGAATCCCAAAACTAATCAGCAGCCAGTGAAGGCACCTCACAATAGGAGTAATGTGATCTCATGGACTTGCCCCACGTAACAAGCAAGCTGTCACATTTTGCACCAGCTGCAGTTTCTGGATCATGTTAGAGCATCTTCATAAACAGTGTGTTGGAGCAAAGCAGGCTTAGAAAGATTGAGGAAATACCAGGAAACCTCTGGGAGGTGCATGAATGCCCATGATGCTGTGAGGAAGAAGGGAAAAAACTCACTTCCCAACAGCATCAAATCCAGGGCAAATAACTTGTGTAGCATTGGCCTATAAGTGGTAAAGACCTGAAACATGTTTCTCAGAGGTATATAAAATCAATAACATTGGAGATCTTGGATCACAACTCATCATACAGTAAAACTTATTCTTGGTCTACAGCATTTCACGGGGGGAAAAAGAATAAGAGATCTGTTCCATAAGATCCAGGAAATCAAGGGGAAATTTAAAGCATGGTTAGGCTTGCTGAAAGATCAGTGTGGAAATACATTAACTGAAGAGGTCAAAATAAAGAAAAGATAGGAACAATACACTGAAGAACTATACAGAAGAGATGAAAGGATGACGGCGCCCTTCAAAGAAGAAGAACCTGAAATTTTAGAAAGTTAAGTGAAAGCTCCACTCAAAGGAATTGGGAGAAACAAACCAGCAGGAGTAGATGGGATATCAAGAGAGCTATTTCAAGCCACAGAAACTGAGTCCCTCAAAATTCTGACATGCCAACAGATATGGAAAACAAAACAATGGTCCACAGACTGGAAATGCTTAATCGACATTCCAGTTCTGAAAAAGGAGACACTGAAGACTGCAGCAACTACCGTATTAATTTCTCATGTAAGTAAAGTGATGCTCAAAATCTTACAATAAATATTGCTGCCATATATGGAACAAGAAATGCCAGATGTTCAAGCTGGATTCAGAAAAAGAAGAGGCACTAGAGATCATAATGCAAATTTATGTTGGTTACTGGAGCATATGAAAGAAGAAAATCACCTTATGTTTTATAGATTACAGCAAAGCTTTTGACTGTGTGGATCAGGAAAAGCTATGATTGGTTTTAAGACTAATTGGTGAGCTACATCATTTGATTGTTTTGATGCGCAACCTATACTTGGGATAAGAGGCTACTGATAGGACAGAATACTGAGAAACAGAATGGTTTCCAATTGGCAAAGGTGTCAGACAAGGCTGTATTTTATCTCCCTGTCTCTTCAGTCTATATGCAGAACATATCATAAGGAAAATTGAATTAGATTTAGATGAAGATAGAGTGAAAACTGGCAGAAGAAGCATTAAAAATTTGAGAAATGCAGATGATACCACATTACTGGCAGAAAATAGTGAAGACTTGAAATGACTTGAAGCAGAAAATGCCAAAGCTGGATTACAGCTAACATCAAAAACACAAAAGTAATGGCTACTTAAGGTTGATGATGAATTAAAATGATTAAAGATTTCCTATTCCTTGGCTCAGTTATCACCCCAAAAGGCAGACTGCAACCAAGAAAATTAGGAGGAGACTGAGAGTGGAAAGGACAGTCATGAACAAGCTAGAAGAGATCCTTAAGTGTAATGATGGGTTGCTGGCGACCAAGATCACAATAATTCATTCTAAAGTAGTTTCCATTACTATGTATAGGTGTGAAAGTTGGGCAATGAAGAAAGCTGACAGGAAGAAAGTTGATTCACTTGAAATGCGGTATTGGAGGAGAGTTTTACAGATACCATGGACCATCAAAAAAGACAAGTAAGTGGGTTCCAAAGTAAGTCTGAACTCTCCCTAGAAGCTAAAATAGCCAAACTGTGAGGCTACTGTACTTTGATCACATTATGAGAAGACATGACACACTGGAAAGTACAATAATGCTTGGTGAAGGCAGCAGGGAAAGAGGAAGCCCCAACATGAGATGGTTGGACTCAATCAAGGCCCTCAGTCTGCAAGACCTGAGCAAGGCTGTTAATGGTAGGATGTTTGGGATGTCATTAATTCATGGGGATGCCATAACTTGAAAGTGACTTGACAGCAGTTAACACACACATATCATTTCACACTGAAAGGATTATGACTCCCTAAAAACCTGATGCACACAGAAAACTAGCTATCAGGAAGTGGGGTTCCATCTTCGCTGCATTCTATTTTGTAGGATTTTTGTGTGTGTGTGTGTGTGGGGGGGGGAATTCAACTATGCAACACTTGTATTCCAGTGTTCCATTTCAGGAATAGTTTTACCATGTGATGGGCTATTTGTCAAAACCAAGCCTAGAAGTGATTAGACAAGCATTTGGTTGGATTAGTTTAGCTGTATTCCATCCCTGAAGCAGGAGGATTAAATTCCAGTCATATATCCAGAGGTACTACTACTGGAGATGAGAGGAGGAAGTCCTTAGACATCGATTCCCGCTTTTGGCAGGCAGCTAGACTTGATGACCCATGAGGTTCTTCCAGCTCTGTTTTTAGATATTTGTAACATTAATTATACACTCTGAAGATTTATTCTTCAGTTCCTACAATCACATCACTCAACCTGTTCCAAAGATAAAAGTGCATTTGTCTAAGTTCTGCCTACAGCAGCAAGCGGTGCAATATGTATTAACCATCAAAGTGTGTATGTTCCACTGCAGGTTACATTTTACAGAGCTCTGCAGAGAAATGCAAAAGAGCTCATTACGAAGGTTCCAGCAAAGAAAATTTAAGGTTAAAGAGGCAGTGCTTCTAATGTACACTTTATGCAGCTAAAATTATCCACGGCACTGTGTGCAAAATCACATTAAGAGAAACAGTTTCTGTGTAAATCTTCCTATAGGATGTTTCTTGCACCTCATGAGAGTTGGGCTCCCGGACGCCCGGCCACGCCGATGGCGCCCGGGGGCAGCTTTGGCACGCCGCAGGAAGGCGGGGCAGCAACGAGGAGGACGCGCAGCGTCCTGCAGCCAGGGGGCGGGGCCGGCCTGTTTAAAAGGCCGAGCCCCGCGCCCCCTCGTCCTCTTGGGTCCACGTGCTCGCCCACCCACCCGCCCTGTTCTTAGTGTAGGCACCGGCTGGTCGCCTATGGGGCCAGGTAGGAATTTTTCACCTCTTCCACAATTGGCTGTACGGGGGAGATGTTTTCGCCTACCTTGCACTGAGGGCAGCGGAGTAAGGGTTAGAGGTGGTGGTCGGGGGCTTAATTAGGTCACTTGGCAGGTTGTGCAAGCAAGTAAACGGAACTGGTGAGCACCTTATGGCATATCCCGTTAGGGAACAGGAGGTCATCAGGAACTGCCTTCGGGTTTTTTAAGGCCCAGGGTAGGGAATGATGATCGCCTCTGGGAACCTCTTAGGTCGGCGCCTCCCTGCACGTTGTAAGGCTTCAGGGGTAGGCGCTCCTAGGTGGCAACCAGCTTGCCAGGCTGCCGGGCACAAGCTAGATCGATGGCTCAAGGCCGGAGCTGGGGGTGACCCGCCCTACAAGGGCAAGGAGGCAGGTCAGGGAATGACGCCTGCCTTGCCTGTTCCAGGCTTGCTTAGTTTTGGTTATCCCGTTGCTGCAATGTTTTGTAAATTAATAAAGTGGCCCTGGTTTAATTCCAAGACTGTTGTCTGTCTCGTTATTCCTGCTGGGGTGGCAAAGAGGCACTCACACATAACTTGTCAGTTCAAGGAATGGCCTGCAGCAGTGTTTCTGTTATGTGTTGAGTGACTTGGCAGATTCAGGGCCAAACTTAATTGTTACAGTTTTTAAAGAGTACACAGATACTCCATGTGGAGCAGCAAAATCGGGGAAATAACTCTCCCCATAGTGCCATTTCAAGCCTGTTTGGGTGCTCCTTTTTTTAGAAGCTGTTCCCTACAGCTAAACTGTAATGTTTAGTTTTGCCCACAAATGATCACTTTCCCAATTGATACTTAAGGATAAACCTTTAGTTTTAGAATGAACAAAGCTGTGGTTCTAATTGTGGATAAAACTGTATGTATTAGTGCTGGCAATTAGAAAGCAAGGATGACGCTCAGTAGACTAAGAAGGATATTCAGTGTTTAGAGATTTATTTGAGCATATTCTGCATCTGGAATAAAATATCATTTTGACCCACTGATTTCATTTATTTATTTTAACAAGTTTGTTTGGAGCCAGTTTGGTATAGTGGTTAAGTGCACGAACTCTAATCTGGGAGAACCGGCTTTGATTCCCCACTCCTCCACTTGCACCTGCTGGATGACCTTGGGCAAGCCATAGTTTTGGCACAGCTGTTCTTGAAAAAGAGCAGTTTCTGTCAGAGCTCTCTCAGCCTCGCCTACCTCACAGGGTGTCTGTTGTGGGGAGGGGAAGGGAAAGGAGTTTGTAAGCTGCTCTGAGACTCCTTTGGGTAGTGAAGGATGGGGTATAAATCCAATCTCTTATCTTCTTATTATTCATATTCTCCCAGAAAAATACATCAAGTTGCTTACAAAAACCAGGTTAAAACATAATTAAAACACAATGGGAGCAGAAGAAACGGTCCAATAAGAGTCTTTCTAGGATAGGTAACTGGTGTTGAAAAATGAAGAGTTTTCATACAATTAACTTTGGCTTTGACAGTTCCAAGAAAAGGTTGTACGGCTGTCAAATCATAGGTTAACCAAGTTATGAACCATCTAGTAAGAAGTGCAGTGCTGCAACAAAACACCAAACACAGTCTAGAGGAGGCATATGAAATCTCTGCCACTGGAGGTCTCAGGCCCACTGAACCTGGAGGATTGGCTGTTCCAAATACTATAGATTGCTCCCTTGATTCTGTGTTATCTGCATGGTTATTGATTTGGAAAATCTAATGATAGCAGCCACTAGATCATAGCATGGGGATAGATTTTCTCAGGCTGCTTGGACCTGGCTGGAAAAAAAACCCACCAGATTTTTTTCATTTATATTTATTTATTTGTTTAATGCATTAACCCAAGAGCCATAGCAATTAATAAAATTAATAACATGAAATGGATTGACTCAGTAAAGGAACCCAAGGCCTTCAGTTTGCAAGAACTGAACGAGGCTATTAATGATAGGACATTTTGGAGGTTATTAATTCAGAGGGTCACCATCAGTCAAGTGACTTGAGGGCACATAACACACACAGTTAGCACTGCTTATACTCACCATTTGTATTTAGCATGTATGTGTCATACTAACTCAATAAGTAATATCTTTTTTTAAAGGTTTTAAAAATTCTGCATTTCTATCAAATGGTGTGCAGATGAAATAAAACTGGTAAAACAGCTGAAGAACAAGAGCTAGCCATTTTTAAAACCAGTTCACCATTGTCAAAAAGAGGGAAAAAGGTTGCCTATTGACCAGTAATGGGCAATGCTGGAGATCATAAAATTACTGTGAACAAAACCCATGCGGATCGGGATGCTGCTAAGACAGGAGGAGTACTGGGCAAGACTAAGCAGAAAAACTGTTAGGATCGACATCATATGTAGAGATTAAAAGCATGTTCACTATTACTTGTGCTTATTCTAATACTAAAATGGCTGCTTCATTACTCCATGATTAGGCTTCATGGAGGTTCACTCCTTAAAGTCAATCACTGTGGAGCCATTCTGATCTAAGGGATTGTGATTCGAATACAAGCTTTTTATATGCTGGTGTGCAGTTTCTATAGGTTTGTAATCCCAAAGAGTGAATATTCTGATTTCATACCTTTAGCCACTTTTTCAGAAAGTTCCAAGGCAATTTGAGCTATCTGTCCTGGTGTGAAGTTGTTCAAGAATTCTTATTGTAAAGTTGCCCTTAAAATAAAACCAGAGATTTCCACATTGTTCCAAATCACCCAATGAGGTTTAAGATTTGCACGACATTCTATGACATCATGGGTTGTGATCACAAAGCAACTAAGCCCTCTAGGCAACTAGAAAGGACATGTATAAGCACCTGACCAGTCACAATAGTACATGTGATATCAGAGGGCCTGTTGCAGGCATTTTGTTGTTGTTCAGTTGCACAGTTGAGTCCGACTCTTTGTGACCCCATGGACCACATCACGCCAGGCGCTCCTGTCCTCCGTCATCCTCCGGAGTTTGCTCAGCTCTATGTTCATTGCATTGATAACACTGTCTAACCATCTCATCCCTTGTCACCCCCTTCTTCTTTTACATTCAATCTTTCCCAGCAGGGTCTTCTCCAGTGAGTGCTCCCCTCTCATTTGGTGGCCAAAGTATTTGAGCTTCAGCTTCAGTATCTGGCCTTCCAGGGAACAGTCAGGGTTGATTTCTTGACTGATTTGGTCTCCTTGCAGTCCAAGGGACTCTCAAGAATCTTCTCCAGCACCATAATTCGAAAGCATCTATTCTTCGGTGCTTGGCCTTCCGTATGGTCCAACTCTCACAGCCATACATTACTACTGGGAATACCATTGCTTTGACCATACAGACTTTTGTTGGCAGGATGCTGTCTCTACTTTTTATTACGCTGTCTAGCTTTGCCATCACTTTCCTTCCAAGGAGCAGGCATCTTTTAATTTCATGGCTACAGTCACCACCTGTAGTGATCTTGGATCCCAGGAATGTGAAGTCTGTCACTGCTTTCATGACTTCCCCTTCTATTTGCCAAGGAGTGATGGGGCCAGATGTCATGATCTTAGTTTTTTTTTAATGTTGAGTTTCAAGCCAACTTTTGCACTCTCCTCTTTCACTCTAAGAAAGAGACTCTTTAGGTCCTCTTCACTTTCTGCCATTAGAGTGATATCGTCTGCATATCTGAGGTTGTTGATGATTTTCCCGGCAATCTTAATTCTGATATGATTCATCCAGGCTGGCATATAAATTAAATAAGCAGGGTGACAATATAAATCCTTGTCATACTCCTTTTCCTATGCTAAACCAATCAGTTGTTCCATATCTGGTTCTGTCGCTTCTTGATCCTTATACAGGTTTCTCAGGAAACATGTGAGGTGGTCTGGTACTCCCATCTCTGTAAGGACTTGCCATAGTTTGTTGTGATCCACACATTCATAGTGTAGGCAATGAAGCAGAAGTAGATGTTTTTCTGGTACTCCCTTGCTTTCTCCATAATCCAGCAAATGTTGGCAATTTGATCTCTAGTTCCTCTACTTTTTCGAAACCCAGTTTGTACTTCTGGTAGTTCTCTATCCAGGTTTACATAGGTATCACCTTCCCTTAGACTCTTGGGTGATAACCTTACTGTTAGCAGATGAGGACCCTGAAACAAGTCACTCGGTGGCAAAATATCTATCAATAGTGTTATTTTTAAAATGGCTTTGCAGTGTTATATGTAGTTTTATGTATACAAATTTTAAAATTCTAAAACCAAATTTTATAATCTCATAGGTTTTTATAGAATTCACAAAATTTTATAAAGTGATGCCTATTAACTTTGTTTATGAGTATGATTGCTAACTTCTATTCTTAAAATATTTGGTCTAAATAATTTTGTAACTATATGGAATGTGCTTCGTAGTAGCTGTTTGTATGCCTGGATAACTGGGCCGATTAACCTGCTCAAGCAGAATTTACAGAATCCCAAAGGGGGAGATTTTGGAGTGGGATGGGATTTCCAAGTTGTTTTCCCATTGTGATTTCCCATAGGCCCCATCTTGCGTATAGGGATGGGCACAAACCAGGGGAAAAAAATGTAGTTTGATTAATGGTTCATGGTGTGCCCAGTTCACATACCATGAACTGTCATTAACTTTTAAAAGCCAAACAAACTGGTTCAGTTCATGAGGTTGTGGCATGGTAGAATGCCCCCGCCTGGAATACTAGACACACCAAACTCACAGGGGATCTCCAACTGACTCACCTCTACCTGCCTTCCAAGTTTGGTGATAATTGGATTTACAGGGTCCAAGTTATGCCCCCCCCCAGAAGGTGCCCCCATCCTCCATTGTTTCCAATGGAGGGAAAAAACAGCAAAAAAGCAAGGGCAACAGAAGCCCAATAGAACAGAATCAAAGTCCCAGAGAAGCTCTGCAGTAGAAACTGAAGGTGGGGGGGCATTTTTGCAAGCCCAGCAGAACAAGTGCAATGTACTAGTGCCCAGCAGAACCCAGTGCCATGGTGGCAATGTCAGCTCAAAAGGACTGATGTCTAGCACAGAACCAGTGCAATGTACTAGTGCCCAGCAAACCCCAGTGCAATGTACCAATGTCAGCTAAATCACAATCCAAGCAAGGGGGCATTTTTGCAAGCCCAGTAGAGCCAGTACAATATACAGAGTGCCCAGCAGTATCAGTGCAAACACAAAGTCATTGCCGCCTAGAGCCGCTATGTTGGTCAGGCGGGATATAAATCTAAATTAATAAATAAATAATAAATAAATAATAAAGTGCCCAGCAGAACTGAGTGGCAATGCCAGTTCAATCACAATCCAAGCAAGGGAGGGGGTCATTTTGGAATCCCAGCAGAACCAGTACAATGTACAGAGTGCCCAGCAGCATTACCAGTGCAATCACAGAGGGCCCAGCAGAACCCACTGGCACTGCAAGCTTAAAAGGCACGATCTCAAAGCCCAGAGTCACAAATCCAAGAAAGGGGGGTGGGATTTTGCAAGCTCTGTACAAGAAAGGAACTTGGGAAAAGGGGCAGAATCCTCTTGAAACTGACAACAGTGTTTCCAAGGCTGGAGCATTCCACCCATCCCAACTTTGAAGTTTGATAAACATTTTGTTTGACTGGAGACAGTCTGTCTGGAAATGTATCAGTTCACAAACCAGCATGAACCTCCACAAGCAGCTTGAAAGTCTGTGGAAAGTTCATGCTGGTTGACTTGCCATGAACCTCACTTCATGAACCACAAACTGGTCAAAATTTATCATGAACTTTAGTTCGTGAGCCAGTTCGTGCCCATCCCTACTTGTATATTTCTGAATCATCTGGAGAATCTTGAGCAAATGCAACCACAGTGCTTCCATTGTAGGAAGTTCACAGTCCAACTCTTTCCATCAATTAAAATTTCCAGCTTGAGAGACTTCAGTATCCAAAGACATATTTTGTAATCTCCCTACTGAAGACAAACAGGTTTAGAGAGATCCTTTGTTTTCAGCCCTGGAGCAACCATCTTCACATGTGACATGGGGCTTGGAAATTAATTCTCATGTACAAAATACACACAACAAATGTTATTAATAAATGACATCTAAATGTGAGTTTTGTTTTTGTAAGCAAAACACAAAAGGACAGTAGCATGAAATGACTGGGACCGTGCTCCTATTTATCTTGCTGGGGAAAGGGAGGAATTTATATGCTTGCCTGACACAGATAGATGATATACTTCGTATGGATTTCATAAGCATATAGGTTCCTGAGTATAAGTACCTTGCTTGATGACAGTAATTCAATTTAGTAGCAAGTAGGTATCCTAAATAGAATAAATGATAGAATAAAGAATTGTAAATGGAATCCTTCCTATTAGCAAAAGGAAGGATTGGATATTAAATTTGGAAGCCAGTTCTCTAATGGGCTTCTCAGGCTTTCAGATAAAAATATTCTGAAGTTGTTTTTTTTTAAAGGAGGTGATGCAATAATACAGATCATAGCTGCTTAGATTCCTTGGTCTTCCTCAACTGCAAGCCTAGATACATACTAATGCTCAATATCATAATCTATATATCTAATAGCCAAGTTGTTCCCTCTGTGCAGGTATCTAAATCCACACATCTGGGACACATGGGGGCAAAGAGATTTTCCTGCACACTTGGGGCACTCCCCAGGTGTGCAGAAAAATCTGAAATGTAGAAAAAACTGTAGGGGGGATACTTAAATCCCCCCAAAAGTAAAAGACTGTGCCCTGCATAGAGAACACACTGGGAACTGTACCTCCCTGCCATTGGCCGGGGTGGGGGAGAAGACTCACCTGTGCCAGCTTCCTCCTCCATGAGGAGCCCCTCCACAAGTATCACAGGTCCTCACCTCTTGTTACTTCTAATACTGAATGTGAAGTTCCCTTGGTGCGATGTGCATTTGGCTGTCAATTAACCAAATAATGAAATGGAAAGGCCGTTTTGGGTTAGTATTTTGAAAATATATTTTAAGGAAGATGTATGGTAATATTTAGAAAATTTTGGTCTGCCTTTCTGGCACTTAGCTGCAGTTTTAGAGTCCATGGAGGATGGAAGGAGGAGCGGGGGTGGAGAGACAGTCAGGGATCTGTAACTGAAGTAGGAACTTTCCAAAGGTTGGCAGGAGTGATACACAATCCTCATAAAAACAAGTTGCAAAACTGATCAAATGCCAAAAACATTAGTGTCTAATTTGAGTCTTCCTTTGAGCTTGCCTCTTGAACCCTCTTCTGATTGGCCACACTGTTTGAGAAGAGGAAAACTGATCTTGCTGCTATAAAAACCCGAGCTTATCTGTCTGATTTTCTGTTCTTCCACTCGTTGCTGGTTCAAAAGATAATGGGAGGGCTTACCAGATACTAGAAACGGAGTCCACTACATATGTTGCCTCTTTGCCTGTCCTAGTTCTGCTCCCATGGAGACTGAGTGTTCACAGGTTTTGGCTGGTGCTTTGCTTGCTTATGATCATTTTGCTATAGTGCATGATGAAAGACTGCTGCTATATTACATAGCTAGTGTCTGGAGAGTCTTCTTGACTCCCTTTAGAGCTAAACACTGTCTTAATTCTGAACTCTGAGTGTACACCTGTTAGTATCACTATGTCCTGTGTGTCACTGTAATGATTTGCAGTACAGCACACAGAAATACTGAGTTCTAGTATGTAAATCATATTACTAAGCGTACAAAAGTTAATTTTGTGTGCACACTGTAAATTCTACCAAACACTGTTATAACGACCTCACCCTCTTTGTTCCCTCACATGGAGGATTTTTCCTCTTTTTAAAATCCCTTCTTGGCTGAGTAGTCCCTTTATTGTCCTCTTTTTTGAAGGTTTATTGCTGTCCTATCCTGTCACTTCATTGTGTTTTGATGCTGGCTCAGCCCAGGAACTTGAGGGAAGAGACAAGAGCAACTTTTAAACTTAAGCTTCTGAAAATGGCACACGAGAGGCTTTTTAAAGTTTAAAAATAAATAAAATACTTTATTCAACACAGAGGTCAGGTGAAATCAGGGGTAAAATGTCTGAGGTGAATCAAATATAACACTAAGTTAATTTGGTATAATCACAAACTCCAGTTCATATGGCTCCAGCACATGAGAGTTTAAAGCTTTACACAAAGTCTTAGAATCTTTGAGATGAAAGGCTTTGGTTTCAGTGTTTTCTAAACACCCCAGTATACTTTCTTGACTCTTTATCTGACTCTTCAGGCTTCAGACGGCAGGGATGCACTACCAAGTACCCAAATTCCTTCACTAAACACACCAGTACACTTTCTTGTGTTTTACTGACTCTTCAGGTTTCAGAAGGCAGTCTCTAAACACACCAGACCAGGGACAACTCCACTCTTTGAGCTATGTCCCCTTTTTAACTGGGTAGGGAATTTCTTCTTTCACTAGAAGATCAATCCCTTTTTCTGGCCCAAATGAGAGTTTTCACCAATCTACCCACTCCTCCTACCAACCTTCCCAGTTCTCCATCTTATGTTAAACTGCTCTCAGTCAGCGCTAAACACAAACCCTGTCAGCACCCAACTCTTCTCAGTCAAAGCTAGACTCAGACTGAGTTCTCTTAAGCATTCAGCTGTGAAGTCTTTCTGCTCACCTGATGCAAACCAATCAAATCCCTTTGAGTAGCCTGTCATTCAAGGCTCTCTAGCTCTGTGAGGCATTAACCCTTCACATGTTTACACAATACTTATGAGCTTTTAAAGTGCAGTCTATCACAACTGTTATTCCAGCAGTCTTTGTTTTCAACCAAGCACTTGCACCTAGGGTCTGGATAATGAGCAGAAAACACTTACCCACTTCAGGCAATATATCAAGGGTGTAGAATCCTCTGGGGTCAGGTGGCCAGGAAACTACACTTTGATTATGTTCTGGTGGCCAGGCTACTATATCCTGGATATACTTACCTATCCAGTTAGCAAACAGAAGACTCTAGCAGCTTCAGCAACAGGTTTCTTTATTGCTTCATATACTCTTGGAATTACAACCTACACATACAGAACTAGAACTGAGGCCCCTCCCATTCAGGTCTTGATGGGGGAAACAGAACCTAGTTTTTCAGGGTTCACTAAAAGGCATACACATATATACACATCCCCCTTATTCAAGCAAATACTGTCTTCTTATCAATTGTCAAAAAATTACAACTACTTCTGAACTGGGAGTCAGAAGTCACTAGTCCTTGGCTCACCATTGGGGATTAGTCCTTATTACTATCCCATAACACAGTCCTTGAATTTTCCAGGCAACTTCACCTTGTGCCCGCTCTGTGTTTGCCTAACTATATCAATAGTTTCTGCCACTTCAATTGGAACATCCATTTTCTGCTCGGGTCTCCTTTCTGATGGGAATGGTGCCTGAGCAAGGGGCAGCAATAGCAGGAGAAGCAGGCAGAACTACTCCTACATATCCATCATCCCAAGAGTCAACAGTTCTCACAGTTCCCTTCAGTGGAGGGGGAGCCCTATAAGTCTTCAGCTTGGTAGCACTTCTTGTAAATCTGGCTTCAGATACAGTTGCACTCATGGATGATCTCAACTGACAACAGTAATGCTTCTTTATTGCTCAGCCTTTCTGCTTCCTTTGACACCATTAGTCCACTTGATCTTGATGAAGTACTTGGTGGCAGGGCTTTTTTTCTGGAAAAAGAGGTGCTGGAACTCTCAAGAGGGAAGTGACATTTTCAAACTGTACACTGAAAACTCATGACCTTTAAAAGAATTTTGTCAAAGAGGTTCTGGAACTGTGTTCTGGTGTGTTCCCCCAGGAAAAAAGGCCTACTTGGTGGCACACTAAGAAGAAATGATGAACTCTGCAGAGCCTCCCATACCTGATTCTGGTTTTGTTGTAAAACATCATGGAAACAGAATTCCTACCTACCACTACCATTTGTTTTATATACATAGCCTAATTAATGCAGAAATAATTTCCCTAAGAACTCACAGCAACCAAGCATCCAGGGCAAGTTCACAGTATGAAAAATTGAGTGGCAATGAAGAACTTCATATCTTTGCAGTTATCATCACTCAGGGTCATGTTATTGGAGACAATTCAGGGTGTCTAACACTCCTGCCATGCACAATGATTTATATTTACAAATAGAAGTAGGGAAACCAGCTTCAGAATAACTGGCACTATCTAATCCCTTCCTTCAGAAAAAAACGGTTTCTGGGGTTTCACAACTCACCATAACAGAGCTAGTCCTGAGCCTGCTTCGGTGGTGAGGGCAGGATATAAATCAAATAAATAAATAGTCCATGCACATCTTCCTTATTTAGGTCAAGTGGATTTGCAGCCACTCAGTTCACAACCTCCAACTCCTTAGAAGTCTGCAGTTTGGTGAGCAGTTATCCCCACCAGAAATTTAAAAAAGACTAGCACAGTAAGATCCTAATTCTGTAACAAGGACAAGCAACGTTTTACTGTGAATGGATGGTAGCAGCTGTGACTCTGTTCTTCATGCCAGAACATGGGGCAAGGGGTTTTCAGGCACAGCTGCCATGGCAGAGCAAGGTCCCATGGCAGAGCAAGCATCTAAAGCTGGGTTTCCCAGATCCTAGTCCAGCTCACTAATTACTGCACCATACTGGCTTGCAGAGGCTACTACAGATACAGTAAAGTTTCATTACATGTTTTCTTATGAACAGTATCACCTATGATCCAGCCACAGATAGCATATTCTATCATTTTTTTCCTCCTCTCCTTTCAGCCTTATCTCTTCTAATGGCTTTTTCCTCAGTAAAGATAGTAGAAAGTTCCCCTTCAGATGCCTCTTCAGTCTTCACATTCCCTTAGTGCTGAGTAGTGCAGACTCATGTTCAGTGCCTCCAGGTGAGACTTAATTGGTCACTTAGGGTATAGGACTCCAGGCTATTACCTGTTTGGAATTTTTAAACTGCAAGTACATCATACATGCTGTAATGTGTTGAAGGTCTGCTTGAAAAGATCTGTTACACAGAATTAACTATATAGATCAGTATAAAATGAAGGTTAACATCTTCACTGTCTTTGATGGATAGTGAAATAGCTGCCAGTAGATGTCTCATAATACCTTTGAAATGTGAATGAATGCCTTTTGAAATGAATGGGATACTTAGAGCAACTATTCATCACATTAATCTAATGAGCACTCACAAACCTCCTCAGAAGAAAACAAGACAAAAAAGAAACAGCAATATTCACTGAAGTGCCAAGCATAGGGATGATGCTCCACAGAAGATGAAGAAAGAAGGGCTACCAGAGCCTCTGGTATCCCCAGAAGAGGAGCTCAGAAAAACAAATACACTCACACAAAAGAAGGCCTTAATTGTTCCTCACCAATAGAAGCATGACTACCCATCTCATGTCAATGAGAATTTGGCAAAAGAGAGAGATGGTATGAAGTGCTATTCCTTTAAACCTCATCCTCCTTGATTTTGATTTCCTGCTTCCCATTTCTTGACTCTCAGAGACTCTGTTCAATAAAAGAGATGAACTAACCCTGTGTTAAATACTGGGTTCCATGGAAGTGCAGACTCCACAGCTAGTAATCAGCTCTACTTTATTAAGTGATTTCAGCTAGTAAAAGACGAAACTCCAGGGCAAAAGCCCTGTTTTTATAGCATGCACACACCACACCCAACCACACCCAACTCCCAACAATAGGCTATTCACATTACATTACTTCCTCATTGGTCACCTCTAGAGTCCTGGTGGGCTACTGTTTTAGAGTTCCAAGCTCAGCCTGTCTCTGATAGACAATCCTGGGTCATTCCAGCCCAATATGGGTCATTCCAGCCCAATACATAACATCCTGGCTAATTGGTTGCTTTGAGTTCTTAGAGAAATGAATTATGTACAAATGTGGCTATGCCTATACAAACAAATGCTAGTGGGAGGAAGGAATTCTGTCTCCATGACTAGTTAGAACAACTTGCAAACTAGGTTTAGTAGGTTCTGAAAAATTCACTATTCTTAAAGTGGTAAGTCTTACATGCTGAGAGTCTTATCATTAGAGTTATTTTCAGGGAAAATCCATGTAACTTGATCTGTGCTGTGGCTTTGCTTCAGTTGTGTTCCTTAAATTCACAACTGTTTCAAAGTGTGTCATTTTTATCTTTATATTAAAACACTCTCTGTTTTTAAACAAATTTTAAACTTTATGTGAATAACTAATATACAGAGCTCTCTGTCTCAGCTGTCTCTCATTCTGGCCCCAACTGAGCAGAAACAGAAAGTGGGTGTTTCACTTGCCTAATTCCTGGCTCCTCCTAGGAACTACAACATAATCCAAAAGTAGAGATGCAAAAAACGAAAACAAAACCTGCTTGTCTAACTGATAAAACTTCAGAAGGTGTTACTGGGTGAGACTGTAATCCACACCTGACTGCCAGCTATACTGAGATATCCACGAGTTGTTGTCTCCCTTGGTAATGAAACTGTGAACTGACTCCATCCACATAAAATACTTTTTTGCTTTTATAATCACTTATGCCTGATTTTGTTATGGGGTGATGACTTGCTTTCTTCTCTTTAAAGGAACAGAGAGGCATATGGGTGGATAGAATAAAACACTGCCTGTGACCCCTGCCCTTGGCTCTTTCCTTTTGTTCCATATGCTTAAAAAAGAAAAGAAAATGGAAAGCCACCTACTTTTAATCTGGTAGAGTGATGACTTTATATTCTGCATCATCCTACTTTTAACATAATTATATTTCAGACCGAGAAAGGAGAAAATTCAATCCGAGTCAAAAAGCTTTGCTTAATGACCCAATTTTGACTTGTGAATTAGTTGAGGCAATCAAGTCTATAAAAAAGAAGAAAACTCTGGGACCTGATGGGTTTCCCACTGAAATTTATTGAGTATTTGAAGATCAGATAATTAATCTGTTAAAAGAAGTAATGCAAAAGATCAGTCTGACAGGGATCATGCCCACATCATGGAAGGAAGCAACAATTACATTGATTCATAAACCTACTACTGATTCAACAGAAGTTAAGACCTATAGGCCTATCTCACTATTAAATATGGATTATAAACTATTTGCGAATATCTTAGCTAATAGATTCAAAGAAGTACTAGTAGAAACTATTCATCAAGCTCAAGCGGGGTTTCTACCAAAAAGGCAGATAAAAAACAACATTAGAACAATAATTAACGTATTAGATCACTATGAAATGAATCCTGGGAATCAGCTAGTGTTAATCTTCCTAGATGCCGAAAAGGCTTTTGATAATGTAAACTGGGATTTTATGCTGGTTAAATTATTATCTTGGAATTGTGGCACAAATTTTTACAATATGATTAAAGCGATTTATACTACTCAGAGAGCAAACATTATAGTTAACGGAGACCTTTCTCAACAGATAGATATACAGAAGGGGACTAGGCAGGGTTGTGTTATCACCTTTACTTTTTATTTTCACCTTAGAAACATTGACTGACTTGGTTAGAGATAATAAAGAAATCAAGGGCCTAAAAACCAGGGGAAAATCTTTTAAGCTCCAAGCTTTTCAAGACAACCTAGTTTTTATATTGGAAGACCCAACAGGAACTATACCATATTTGGTAAAATAAATTGCAGGTTATGGTAAAGTAGATGGTGTGAAAATTAATTTGCAGAAAACTAAAATACTGACAAAAAATTGTAATCCTAAACAGGTAATAAAAATTCAAGAAATCTCCTCAGTGGAAGTGGTCAAGAGAACTAAATATTTAGGAATATGGTTAACACATTTACGCTTTATAAGGATAACTATGTATCATTACTTAAAGAATTTAAAAAGGATTTATTGAAATGGAACTCATTACCAATTTCATTTATGTGAAGAATAGCCATCGTTAAAATGAATATTCTACCGAGATTCTTGTTTGTAGCACAAAATCTGCCAATAGTTAAAAAACCCATTTTTTGGTTGATTTAGAACACATTACTAAGCAGTTTGTATGGAATTATAAAAAAGCACGAATTAGTTGGAAAATATTGAATGAAAAAAAGGAGCATGGAGGTTTAGCGGTACCAAACTGGAGGTTATATTATAATGCAGCTGCATTGGGTTGGGTAAAAGATTGGATTAATCTGGAAAATTTGAGGTTATTAAAATTAGAAAGGTCAGGTTTGAGCATGGGTTGGTATGCATACACCTGGTACGATAAAGTAAAGGTGCACTCTAATTTCGGGAATAATATTATCAGAAATGCATTAATTAAGATTTGGTTGAGTTTAAAAGATCACTTGTACCAAAATATCCCAAAATGGGTGTCGCCGTTAGAGGCTTTTATAAAACCATCGCTCTGTTCATCAGAGAAGAATTTGACATATGAGAAAATACTGGATAAAAACCACAAATTAAAATCAGATGTACTACTAGCTAAACAATATGCGAGTTTATCTTGGCTAGAATTAATGCAATTAAAGCATAGGTTTAAAGAAGACCAAAAGAGAGGGTTTCAAACAGTACCGATGGAATTAGATAAAATTCTTGTCTCAAATGATAAGTTTATTCGGAAAATGTATAATTTCTTGTTAGATGACTACATGTGTGAGGAAAATGTTAAAGCGACAACGATAAGTTGGATGAGAGATATAGGCCATACCATTGATGTGGATAGCTGGTCAAAGATGTGGAAAGCAGTTAAACTGATGAGATCTATACCTTATAAGGAGAATATATTAAAAGTATATTACAGATGGCATTGGTCGCCGGAAAAATTAGCAAAGTGTTTCTCTAATGCTTCAAATATATGTTGGAAGTGTAAAAGTAACTACTATTGGAGATATATTTGTTGAACATAATTCCAGATGAGTTTAAGTCAGAAAGGTGCCTAATTATTTATATCTTAACCGTGGCAAGGATTTTGGTGGCAAAAAGGTGGAAGTTAGACAGTCTTCCCTCTAGAGAAAATATGTAAAGTATTGGATTTAGCTGTAATGGATAGATTGAGTTTTATGGAAATATACAACGAGGAGTTGTTTAAAAAAAGATGGAAATGTGTGTACGATTGGTTAGATTCATTTTTGTAATGTAAACTCGAACCCTTTTTTGTTTTCTTTTGTGGCATGTTTAAACAATGTAGTAGAATTATATGTGGTTTTCTAAAACCTTTCTTTGACCAATATCATGTCTGTATATAAATATTATATGGTAGTAAAACCTAATAAAATATTCTACAAAAAAAAGATAAACAGTCCACTCAACAATCAAAAGCTTTTGAGAACCCATAGGGACAAGGATTATAAGTAGTAATTAATGTATTCCCTCACCGAGGTAGACACATCAACTGGTCCGCCAAGCAATGGGCTAGTAGACACTTGGCCTTTCTTCTATAAACTGAACCATTCTTTATTGACCTCATCAAGGTGGAATGAATTCCTAGACCCCTATGCTTTGAACAGTCTCTTCCATAATTTCGCTCCAAACGAATACCGACTTATGTGCTTGTGCATTGTTCTACTATGCTGAGTTTGATATTTGATTTCAAAGATACTTCAAGAATTCCCTAGTCCAGAAATCAGTACATGTGAGCCCCTTGACCAGCAAATCCAGATCTCTGCAAAATTGAAACCAAACAGGAAAGAGGGAGAGCTGAAGGTGCATTTGAATCTATGAAACTGACTGAATTTCTTGGCTCCCCGCATTCACCCTCTCCTGTGAAGGCCAAGATTTTACAGAACTGAAGAACTGTCAATCCCAATGATAGCTATCTTAGCCTGGAAATTCCAGAGTAACAGCTGAATTCTGAAAGTTCTGTCACAATAGGATGGGAAAGCAGCTTAGAGGCCAAGGAGTTGGCACAGACTCTGAAGGAGACCTTTACAGATCTAGAGCAACAATTCAATCCAAGAAACACTGCCAAAAGCACTGCCATAACAAACCACAAAAACAACTCAGAGGCAAAGGACTTGACACAGATTCTGAAGGAGACTCTTATGGAGATTTTTTTGTATTATGAAAAAAAATCCAGACATAGAATCTGAGGAGGCCCAAGATGAATTTACTAATGATCAAACTCCAGTAGAAGGGGCCCTAGAAAAGGTTTGGTAGAAAGTCTGGCTACTGTCAGCTAAATGCTGTCATTCCTGGGCAGGAGGTGGATTCCCACCAGTGTTCACATCATGGCCCCTCACCCCCACCATTGGAATGTATCTCTCTTCTCACAGTCTGAATGTTATCTCTCATGCCTCCCTAACCTTGGGGATGGGGAACTTTCTCAACGAATTCACTGTTTTTGCTTTTGCAGGTGTTTATTGTAACTTTTCCTGCTTTTAGCCTGAGAACAAAACATCTAATTGTATTTTCAGGCTCCAGGATTGGAACCCCCCCTTTCATACCCAGTTTGAATGCACTATAACTGTAACCCCTCAACCCTTCCCTTTCATTACTGACTCAAGAACGTGTAGACGACTAGTTGCTCCACTGGAATAAAGACCTTTTTATGGTTAAGAACTTTGTTTACAGTTTGAAATCTCTTAAGACTCTCACAGCTACTGTCAAGGGCAGGGTGGTCCATTATGGGAGTTGCTATTAGATGTCCTGTTCATAGCTGTCATGGATGGAGGCAAAATTGGAATGTGAATGTAGAGATTCCCACCTGGCTGTCATCAGTCTGCTGAGAGGGGATCAGCTCAGGTAGTCATTTTATATGTAGGCTGGCCTGTTAGATTCCAGTGACACTGGAAGTGGGTGGTTGGGAAAGGTTACACTGTATGTTCAGAGGACTGGGGTGAAGATCATTCAGACCACTGGTACAGCCATGGCCTCAGGAGAGGGGAGGACTGTATCCATATTTTTCTGATGCCCTCTGGAATGACAATCATTGTTCCTGTTTGCTCACCTGGATGTGTGAGCAGGAGCTGAAGGTTAGGGGGAAGAAGACTCTGAATTCTGTGTGAATCCCATGCCATAAAGAGAGCTTTGTGGTTAGCAAGGTTGGGAGAAAGGAGTTTACACAGAAAAAATTGGCTACCCTTCAGTGTCAAATGAGAAGCTAGAACAAAACATCTTATTAAGAATGTATACATCTTCAGTGTGCCTTTTCCTTGCTTCTTAGTGCCCTTCTTGCTTTTAGCCTCTTGTTTTAGTTTAAATCAACCTGAGGCTTTATTAATGTCCGCTCACAACTGGTGCTTCAAGACAGCCATGATGGGCCCATAATGCAATACACAATTACTGCTTATGAAGGTAATGCTGGATCAGCTGCCACTGGGAGGTTAATATAGCACAGAGGAATAATTATTATTAAACAAAACAGGGTGATGCAGAGAAAAGAAAATTTTAAAGAAAAGTGTGTGCCCTTCACTTAACAATCTTACTGAATATTTTGATGAGTGCTGACAGTACAGTGGCAAATCATATAAAATTGTTAATATACTTCCCAAAAGCTGGACATACCATGGATCACACAGGAAAACAACAGAGCAAGACATTAAAATAAATGAAGCAATGCTAAATATTAAGAGGAAACTGATAATCAGCTATGCATTTGATTGTAACGTTGCTCAATTGTAACTATAGCTCTGATTGCCATCTGCTGGCTATATTTTTTACTGTGAAGATTTGGGAGGATTGGAAGCTTTGGAAGCTCAGGATTCTGTTTCCAAGTAATTGCTGTTAAGAATATGCAGGCATTCATACTGGCAATGGAGCATTTACATGAGAATTTTGTCCACAATTTCTGCCATCGGCCATTTCCTCTGCCCATTACACCACTGGAGGCTTTGGTGGGAGACCTTTTTTTAAAAATCCAGTAATTGTTAGATTGATATATTGTAATCACCTTTGAAAATGTGCATATTCTCACCCAAACAGTGTGCAAACATGCTTTGACTGCAATATTTTCAAAAAGATTTCCTTTAACTGGGTTTGAGAAAGATTGGAAGAAAGTAGGGAAAGATGTAGAAACAGGGCCAATGGAGGTCAACGTCTTGTGGTTACCCCCCCCCCCAAAGTTCTAATTTGCATGAGAAGCCATAGTACACCCTCCACGCAGAAGCAACCTCAGATGTTCACACAACTGTAGGGAGACTAGAATGGAAGGGCTTTTAAATTGTTAAGCATTCTTATAAGGTTATCATAAATGAATCAATCCAAAACAGTAAAGTATTACTTTTATTCAAGCCAAGTGCAATGTCACCAAGTTATGAGCAAACTTGTGGGTTCACCAGAACTCTATTTCAGGCTGAGTATTAAGGGAAAGGGGGAAAGGGTAGAAAAAGATGTGGCAATTGCTATCTGCAGTTTTTAAGACAGATGCTGTTTAGCAAACTCAATGGTAGATAGAAAAAAACCCCAACCTCATTGCACAACAGCTACAGAGAAGCAATGGCTGCTTCCCTCTTTTAACTATAAAAGCCAGCAGACATTCATTTTTGACTCTAGCACTCACTGGAACACACATGTTCCTTGTAGACAGGGGGCAAAAGGCAGGCATGGTAGTCATCATATTTACTGAAGTGGGAGATTGATTTTGGGTATTACTCTAAGTGCATCCCAACACTTCCTCCACAGAAATGGTATTTCATTTGGAGAATGCCTCCTCCAGTTGCAGCCCCCATTTGTTCCCTGTGCTGTTCCTGAGGATCTGCTGACTGCCAAGAATTAAATTTCTGGGGGATCAGTGACCTGCTATAGGAGGGAAGAAAGTCCTGCCCCTGTGTAGTCTGCAGATAGTTGGATACATGCCAATATAAGCCAAAAGTTATGCTACCTAATGGGATATTTTCTATCACAGGAAAAGTCTCCTTGTTAGGTGGTAGAAGCTCATTTTCCATTTCTATGATGCCTTTTATGTATGAGTTTATTTATATAAATGGGCAGTAGTAAGTATCCAAAATAGCAGCAAGTATATATCATTGACCCCTTTCACAAATAAATTGTTACTGATGAAAAAGCTGGGGCGATTTCGCACTAGCGTTTGCCATGGGTTTGCTCTGGTGCTTGCTCAGGAGCTTCTGGTCAGTTTCCCACCAGTTGCTCCAGGCTCAGGGTTTGATCAGGAGTATCGCCATACTGCTCCGGAGCTTCCCTGGAGCAAGAAAATCCTGTTTTTAGAGGATTTTCCTGTTTGCTCCGGTGGAGAAGCTGAGACGAAAACACACCTACTTGCCCGCCCTCCATCTGGCCCGCCCTGTGGTGGGCATTTCTTCATTTTTTTAAAAAAATGAGCCTTTCTAACATTATACCAAAATGATGAGGCAGCGAGACAAGAACCCACCACAGGGACTGTGCCGGTGAGGAGAATTTGCTGGGCTTTTCGGTAGCAGGAGCCGAGTGCCATTGGCCCGAGAGCCCCCGGGCTCGTGGATGACTGTTGCCCTGTGTCTGGGGTACCCCGGCCACAGCCCCTGCAGAGTAAGCAGGGGGCACTTCCCTCCAGAAACCCGCAGAGGAGTGGTGGCAGGCGGGCGGGCCAGGGACATGACTCTTCTGGACCTGAGGCCTGAGTCTAGACTGTCCCCCCCTTTTAAAAAAGAACCCCTTATTTCATTATGTCGAAATAACGAAATAGTGATGCAGCAAGGGAAGACCACACCATTGTTTTCTTTGTATAATACACACACGCGCATGCGCCGGGCTGCCCCCACTGCTGCACCATGCCATGCAAGGCTGCCCCTGTGCCGGGCTGCTGGGTGGCTGTGCTGCGCCATCCCCACTGCTGCGCCAGGCTGCTGGGCAGCTGCGCCGGGCCGCCGGGTGGTTGCACTGGGCCGCACCAGGCCATCCCCGCACTGGGCTGCTGGGCGGCTGTGCCAGGACACCCCCGCCACCGAGCCTCTGCCTCTGCCGGGCCACCGGCACTGCTCTCTCAGACCAAGCTGGTGACAGGATGGATGGAGGACAGCAGCCAGAGCATGTGGGAGGGAGACGGGAGGCCAGTCCACATGCTGCTCTGAGGCTGGGGAGCTCCGCCAAGGAAGTTTTTCTGGCAAAAAAACCTTCATAAGTTTCATAACACAATTTTAAAATGAAATTGCAGAGAAAGTATCCTTGGTGGAGGGAACTCCATGAATGGGTTGCTTCAAGCGGCATGGCGAAAGTTTTTTTGATCCGTAAAGTAAAGCAGTAATGCATACAAATAAACAAGGGAAAACCGTCTTACTGGTGCCGATATTTTATCTTGCAAATGGGCCTCATTTCGTTATAATGAAATTGCAATGCATATAGGGCACCATGGCTGTAAAGGCTTTATCCATCATTTTGTGCCTGAGATCCTGCTGGCAACATGCCCAACGTGCCCAACACGCCACCAGTCATTTGTTCGACTAATCATTGTGCAGCAAGCAACAGTGGTGGGAAAATTTGAATAGGAAGGAGAGAAGTATTGAATTCTGGGAAGAGAAAGGCAACTACAGACATCTTAATCCAGACACAATTAGGTGCATATCAGCTCGCAACAGCAAAATAGTTTAAATTTCAGTAGCAAATAGCGTTCCCTCTACAGCTCGCATGACCATTGCTCACACTATCCATATCCACCGTCATTGCATTATAATAAAATAACGCAATCGTGCCTGCGTTTAAAAAAAATTCAAGGGAGAAAAGGAGGGGGGAGGAGTGAGTGGGATGATGGGAGGGGGGGACTGGAAGCCTCATTTCATCAAAATGAAATAACCCAATTGCGCATGCTTTTTTTTTTTTAATGAGGGAGCAGAGAAGGGGGGAGGAGCGAGTGGGGAGATGGGAGGGGAATGGGAATGGAAGCCACACGGCAGTCGGTATGTGCGAAATGGACACTGTGGGGCAGATGAGGGGCTTTGGCTCCAAGTGTGAACATGAAAAATATACTCTGGAAAAAAAAAACCCTGGAGAGAATGAGAGGCAAATGGCAAGTGCAAAATCGCCCTGGGAGGTGGAATATTATTTAGTAAACTCTAAACCGTTCCATTTAGTTTGGGTTGAGTGCTATCAATATGCACATGACCAGTGTTCCCTTTAAGCTGTGGAGTCTTGTGAGCAAAAATGCTACTTTGTGAGCTACTGGCATTAAAGTTGTGAGTGAGCGATTTGGCTACTGCATAAATTAGTTTGCTCTGGAGCCATTCTTCCTGAGCTAAGACAAAAATGTGTGAGCCGGAGGCTAAAAAACTGTGAGCTAGCTCTAACTCAGCTTAGAGGGAACACTGCACATGATATCCCAATCTATAGTTCATCATCTAAGCCTCCAGATGCATCCATGCAGGCTCTAAACCTGTGCTTTGAGGCTATGGTTAGGTGGCTAAGGAGGAAAAAGCTGAAGCCAGATAAGGTAGAGGAGACACTGTTTTCAAGTGTCTTGTAGTGAATGCAGTACAGCTGGCATTTGCAGATCAGGTTAAGAGCCAGGGTGTGCTCATGGACCCGCTCTTGTTGTTTGAAAGGAAGGTTGGTATAGTGGCCAATACTGCCATCTATCATTTGCTTCTGGCTTGTCTTCTCTTTCTTTCTCAGCTGATCCATTGTTTTTGTAAATTCACAGTTGGACTACTGTAATATGCTGTATGTTTGGCTGCCCTTGAAGACAAATTGGAAACTTCAGCTGATTCAGAATGCAACAACCCAATTACTGCTGATGTTAAAACAGCTACATTGGTTGTCAGGTTGCTTCCAAGTCCAACAGCTGATTATTACTAGGGGTCTGCACTGAAAAAAATGATCAGGGGGGTTACCATGATTGCTTATGTTCATTTAGGACATTACCAGTTCAGGATTAAAATCCAAGTGGTTTATTTGGGTTCGAAGCCAATACTTTCAATGGAGAATCTATTAGAAGATCTGGAGTAGCTGCTTATAAAGATAATGGCATCAAATTTGCACAGAACATAATCCTTCCTCTAATGTAAAGATCCTCCTGCAAATTCAAGCAAATTGGACCAAGGGGTTCAGTTTTACAGACCCATGAAGTATGTGCTTCACAAGGCAGACACACTTCTCCCCACAGATTCCTATGGGGGAAATGGCACCAGCCACCACCAATTTTTTTTTTTAAAAAACACCCTATCTGCATTTTTCTACACTTTGGTGAGTGACTGAGAATAAGTTTTAAAATCATTCCTCTGAAAACTCTGCATTTGCCATCTTTCCTTACTGTGGTCTGTTGTTTGTTTTCCTTCACAAAGTGAGGCTGGCTTCTTTTGCAGAAATCTTCCTTATCCCATCCCAAAGCACTGCCATTATTCCCTTAGGGGTACGGGGGGGGGGCTAGAGTGGCTGCTTTCCCCACCAAATAACACCAAACTTCAGGAGAACTAGGGCTGCCTGTCCACTAAAAGACCCACCCCAAGTTTCAAGTAAATTGGACCAAGGGATCCAATTTAATGGGCCCCTAAACAAGTCCCCCCCCCAAGCCATGGTACTTGAAAAAAATAGTTCTACCTCCACAATGGAGAGAAGGAATCAGAATAATAGCCCTATTTGGGCCTTCAGGGTGGAGTGTTTGTTTTCCAACCAAAAGACACTAAAATTGCAGCACAGGTAGTACTGCCTGTCCACTAAAGAGCTTCCAACTTTTAAGCATATTGGACAAAGTGTCCCAATTCTATAGTCCCTTGAACAAGGTGCCCCAGCCTTTATACTTGCAAAGAAAAAAAGAGTCTCTGCCCCCACAAAAAAGGAGGTAAGGAGAACTGCAGGTCGCTGCAACTTGCCTCAAAAGATGACTGGCAGGGAGCATTTTGTTCTCCATTGCATGAATCCTACTGAAAGGAAAAAATGTCATTGCCCAGGAAACCAGTAGAATCAAAGAAAAACACAAGGGCATGCTGCATTGCTGGTAAGTAACCAAACTAAAAAAATCAAATAAAAATTGATTGTTCAAGGGAAGGGGTTCATCATTCCCATTGCAGGAGATTACTGTAATGACCCATACTAGTGATTTCAGTATTTATCTTCAGCTTGGGAATTTTATAAAGCTCTCCCCTAATTATTACCCTTACAGCCCTTTGTCTTGGTTCAGGCAGGCACCTTGGGCAAGAGGCATAGTCCAAAAAGAGTACATGGTCAAAGTGCAGCTAGTCAAAAGTTCAAGCACCAGACTAGAAGAACAAATCTAATGAGCATAAGGCACATCATGGTCCAGAAGGTCAAAGCACACAGAAGTCTAAAACACAGCATCACACAAAGGTTAGGAACACATTGTTTCCACACTGGAAACATTGTTTCTGGCTGCTTTATCAGGTGCAACTCCTCAACCTGCCGAATCATCCAGGGACAGGTGCAAGTCCTCGATGGCTGAACAGCCTACAGGGCTGTCAGCCTTGATCCTGAAATGATTCCAACTCACAGGCAGAGATTGCCCAGTGCTGGGATGCTAACTGTGCAGTACAGCACTGCTCCTGCACCTCCCTCTGGGGTCTGGGCCTGCCTTCTCCTGTGTTCCAAAGGCTCTTGTGACCCAGGACTGAGGCTGGCAACTGCAGGGCCTCTGTTTTGGATTCCAATCCCAGGCTGCAGGACTGAGGGCATGGTATGCTGCCTGCAGGCTGAGACTCCCCATCTGCAGCTGATGGAGTCTCCATCTTTTCTGGTGGGTCTTCCTGCAGCTTCTGAGGGCTGGGGCAGCTTCCTACATCTCTTCAAGGAGATGTTGGCAGGCAGGCCCATGACACTCTTCATGGTCTAGTACCAAGATATCTATAGGACCAACTGTACCAACTGCAGACCTCAGGCTAGCACCTACTGGTAGTTCCCCTCTTAATGTAGCTCACCTAGCATCAAACAGAGGACACACCTTCTCTGTAGCTTCTCCAGCTTTATGAACTGGGCTCCTGGAGGGATGCACTATCTTTTGAGGTCTTTGAAGGCTATTTTGTTTGTCAGGCTTTTAATGAAATATTGACTGCAAGCATATCTTGGGGGAGGGAGATATTTGGTGGTTTTAGTCTGACTTTAGCCACAAGGAAAGGTAGGATATACATATTTTATTGAATAATTTATGTACCTTGCAGTCTCATCAATAAGGAGTTATGATGATCAGGCCTTCTTCAAAATCCAGAGGGGCCTAGACTACTTCAAGCTTTGAGGTCCCTAGACACACACACACAAATTAAAAATGAGGACACATACTCCTCATAAAAAACAAGTTTATCAAATGGAAAAAAATTAACAAGTGACTAAATCCAAGGTGCATTTAGAGCTTGAGGTTCATTCACTCCTGACCCCCACCTTTCACTAGCCCTGGTGATGGATTGAAGTAGCTTTCCCTCTTTTTAAAATATTCCTCTGTATTTTTGTCATTGGTTTCAATTCTCCACTTTTTTTGCTGTTGGGTTTGCTGATTTGCTTGTAAGGAATACATGTTGTATGTTTTTTATTCACAAATTAGACAGCATTTACACATATATGTACAACATTATGCTGAACTGCTAATGCAAACATGACATTGAAAAAATCATACACTACGGTAAAAAACTCACGGTGAGGAATTACGTCTTCAAGTTGTACAAAGGAGAAGCAAAATCCTAACAGGGATTTTGAGGTTGAAACAGCAGGGAAGAGTCCTTTGAAATCATCCCTACCAACCATGCTTTTTCCATATGTGTATTCCTATTTCTGTGTGCACCAGGGATGCCACCCCCCTGATGGGATGATGATCCCCACCACCAGCTCCTGTTTTCCACCACCAAATGGTTGTTCGGACAAAAGCATGACATCACTTGCTGGAAAACCTAGCAGTAACAACATGTTTCAATAGTAAAACTGTAGAGTTTCAGGCAATTCTTAGAGAGGAGTGACATCACTGCTAGGAAATATCTTTAAAATAAAACTATAGAATTTCTGTATAATTCCAAGAGAGGATTGATAAAACTTCCATACAGCACAGACAGTAATTTCCAACTATTCCAAGAGAGGTATGGCATCACTTCTGGGTTTTTTCTTGGCAAAGATATGCTGCCATTGACAGCCGTTCCCCAAGTTCCCCCGTCCAGTCTCCTGTGTGCACATTTATAAAAACAAGTATCCACAACAAAATTAAGAAAATTCACATCTTGTGGTAAGAGGTCTCAGAAATTATAGCAAAAATTCAACTCTTCTAAATGCTTACATGAGTTTACAGCAAAATCAGAAACACACTAATCTGTCATTGTGCAGATATTACGTTTCACTAGTGCCATCTATACTCTTCACCTTCAGTTAATGAACTAATTTTTCTGTCAGTCAGCCATTATGAAACAGTTGCCTGAGACTATTGAATATCCTAAGAACTGTTTTAACTTTTTGAATGCAGGAAGCAACCGCTATCACAAATAAAGATCTTCATAGCTCAGAAACCAATGTCATGCTTGGACCCATTATAGCTGTGTTTAGAATTGTATCTTAAATCTGGATTAATGGACAGCAATAGTAATCCTTCTGGCTCCATTTAGTACGCAGCTGTTGTGATTCCCTGAAACAATGACGTAAATAAAGCATACCATGACATTTTGCTCTGTGCTATTTCTGCTGGGAGACTGACCTGCATATTACTCACCTCTTTGTCATTTCTGCTTGCTGGGTATTGGCTCCAGGAAACGGACTCCAGTGTAGCTTCCTGCTAGTTAGGCCAGCAGCAGCTCTTCTCAGTTGGAAACTGTTCTCCATTACCAAAAATTCTACCCTCGATTTCACAGATGTAAGTAGGTCAAAAACATCACCCTGTGTTGCTCAGAATGTGTAATGAAAATGAAGAATGAAACAGTTTAATGGAGATACTGTTGAAGATGGCAACAGAAATTAATTTGCTATCTCTACTCATTTATAATCCAGCTGCATCAGACCTCTGAATACCACAGGCCAGACACAATATTTGTGTTGGTTTCTGAAAATGATCTGCATCCAAATACTTTCTAAAAATTGACACGTAGCTAAGAGTGCCATTTTGGGGAGAATTTTTATGCTTTTAAACTTCACAGGTGGAAAACCAGGGGTCCGATGGAGCGGGAGCAAACAGGAGCGCAGCTCCGGGAGTGAGGAGCCCAGGGGGCGGGCACATGACCAAGCCCCGCCCCCTCCTCAGCTTCCCCGAACAGTGCAGAGGCACAGTGCCCTGGGGAAAGCCCTGCTAGGGTCTTTATTGTTTTTAATGTTTTGTTTTAATATTGATAATTTTATCATTGTTCCTTTTATGACTGTGTGCTGCTTTTCCAGAGACTTGCTCAAGGTGGCATATACATTTTCTAAGTATACAATTTTTTATCTGGGCACATGGCACGTAAGTACTGAAGAAATTTCACCAACCCTTCAGCAGCTTTCACCCCATCAGTTTGGTGTAGTGGTCAGGAGTTGGACTCTAATCTGGGAGAACCGGGTTTGATTCCCCACTCCTCCACATGCAGCTGCTGGTGTGACCTTGGGCCAGTCACGAGTTCTCTCAGAGCTGTTCTCTCATAAGCAGTTCTCAAAAGACCTCTCTCAGCCCCACCTACCTCACAGGGTGTCTTGTTGTGGGGAGGGGAAGGGAAAGGGATGGGTGGTGCACATGTCCTGGGTATCTCAAGTCTACTTGAAACCTGGTGGTTTCAAGGGAGCAGGAAGAGAATGAGGGTGGGTTCTTTATGCTTATTTTTATTGCACAAAGTATTGGATGGGGAAGGGAATGGAGGAAGAGCAGGTCAGTTTCACTCCCCTGTAGAGTGGAGCCTGAGGGGTGGGTGTTGCCTTCTGACACACTTCCGATATGTTAGGGGGTGTGGCATATGCAAATGAGTTATGCAAATGAGTTATGCTAATGAGCTAATGGAAAACAAACCATCACTTGCTGAATTTCTGCTTATCACAGTTGTCAGCACAGGAATCATGGCAAGAAAGAGTTTCTAAGCCTACACATTTCCAGGACAGAAACTTCTAGAGACATAGAAGTTGATGGGTTTTGCTACACTTCCTCATTGTACATGGTGTCATTTTTTGTCAAAAAATTGTATTATATATATAAATACATTGACCTTTCCATCTGTTACATGTACCATTATTTTCTTATGATGTTTTGACTTGTCCAAATATATGGTGGTAAGCCATCTCCATTTTTCTCTCATGTCCTATAAAGCACATCCACTGTCACATTTCTGTTATGTTCTGTCATAATCAGCCAAACTAGCCTTTACAATGGGTTTACCAAGGTTGTCTTAATGCTAGAAATGATGGTCGTGATTTTCTAATGCCAGCATTATGTTTATTTTTTGCTCCAGACATGGGAAGTGATTAGGACCCCTATCAAGAAGCTGCAGCCTCTTATATAAGTAGAGCAACACTGTATGACAAGTCACACAAAATTAAGTCTTCCGAAAACTATATTTCACTAGACAAATGAAGTTGCTCAGTCTGAACTTAACTCTAGGCAACATGGCCCTCAAAATTTATGTAGAGCAGCCCCATGCCCTTACAGAGCATATATTTGATTTGATGCTATCTAAATAGTATAGAAGGGAAGGTGGCATGGTATAGCCCAATCTCGTCAGATCTCGGAAGCTAAGCAGAGTTGATACTTGGAAGGGAGACCGCCAAGGAAGACTCTGCAGAGGAAGGCAATGGCGAGCCACCTCTGCTTCTCACTGGCCTTGAAAGCCCTTTTTTGGGTCACCATAAGTCAGCTGTGACTTGACACACTTGACAGCGGCACTTGACTCACACAGACAAAAATAATTTACCCATTCAGAATGCTGTTACTTCAGAAATTATCTGTAGCATTAGGTACAAATTGGATTTTAAGCTGAATTTTCCTATTTAAATGTGAACAGTGTTCTAAAAAGGATTCCCTTTGCATATGCTAAAATATTGTTTCACAGACCTGTATTGAAACACAGATGTTTATTTACCCAAACAAAACAGAGGATTTTTTTCCAGCCCTCATTTTTTTTTTAAATTTCATTTAAATTTGTGAACATTTAAGTCCACAAAAAAGAAAGGTTTGTGTATTTAAGTACCTCCAAAACACTCATTTCAATAGGCTTTTAAAACATTGATATTCACCAACAGTATCACAAAAGTTGTCTTTTTAAACATAAGTGTAAGCAACAGTAATTCTAGAAACACTAAAGGGAAAAAGTATAGCAATGTCCACAGTTACAAGAAAAAGTGCACATTACTTTGTCACAATCACAGTCATTACTTGAAAAACTATATTTAACAAGTAGATAGAAAATATCATTGATGCCTTAAACTCATCATCAAAAAACCAAATTACATAAAAAATTGTACACAAAATAAGGCAAATTCAGGAATGCACAAGGAACTTGTTCTTTAACAAAAGCTAAACAACAGAACAGGTATTACAATAAGCATAAACTAAAATACCTTTCTATAAATACATAAAAATAAGCTTTCTTTAGCGCACAACAAAAACACCATCAATGTTTATTTGACATCTTAAAATAACAAATGGGGTGGGGCAACATCTGGGGTTGAGAGCCTTGTTTAAGTGGCAGCTGTATCCTTTACATTTTTGTACAGTTGTTTTAGATCAATGTTAGCATTATAAAAATCACATCAGAAGTGTTAATGGCCCTTTTCAGATACATATTAATTTAAAAGAAAAACAATAAATACACACAGGAGTGCAAATTTTCCGATTGTCACTTGCAACCTCTTCACATTCAGTCATCTACATCCATTCACTACCAGAAGGACTTGTACAAGACAGCAGCAGCAATCCTGGAGTTAAATGAGCTAGCTCGTAAGAGATCACTTTTTTCAAAAAATTAATGATATGTCTTTTAAAAATAACCCTCACATCCTGATTAGTTGATAATAAAGCTGCAACTTATTATGAAATGGAGGTGAGAGTGGTGTGAATTCAGGAAACGTTTACTTCCTTTGGACAGCATTCCAGTGATATTTGTGTAGGGATCCACCAGGGAATGGGCTGCTCAGCACAAAAAAGGTACTTGCTGTAGAGCAGATGTGGATGGGTGAAGGGGGGGGGGTAGAGTTTCAGAGAAGAGGACTATCAATAACTCCTCAGAACGCTATTTGAAAAATCAGTGACAAATTTACAAAGTAAAAATGATCAATTTAGAATGAGAAACAACATTTTGTCTTGTTTTCCCTATAAAATTACATTTTCTTTAAAATACAAGATCCTTTTAATTGCAATTGCATCCTGTTAACAACAGGGCATTTGGCAACTTTTTGCCATATACTGCAGCGCTGAGTCCACTGAGTCAATAGCACATTCCACTAATATTGCACTTGGATTTTGGACCAGTTTTGAACCCCCAGTATCTTCTGTTTTCATCCATGTTAGAACAAGTTAATATTTCTAGCCACTTTTTGCTATTGATGCTGACACACGAAAACAAACATAAAGCAATAGGCTGGATATATTTAAGTATCTCAGAAATATCAGAGATCCCAGTTCACTTGAAGAACCTTAGCACACCAAGAACATCAAGGAAAATGTGGCATTATGGTAATTAACCCATCAACAAGACTGTGCAGTGTTTGAAAGGTCTGCTCTGGGAATTCAAAATGCCATTAGTGGAAATTCTGTGATAAATCTAGGTCAGCAGGATGGCCATGTGTCTCAGTTCTGCTGCAAAATAAGGTTTTCTAGTTCATCTGCAGAACGCAGTAAAAATGCAGCTGATTCTCGGTATCCCGCCACTAGTTGCCGTACTGCATTGATTTCCGTTGGGCTCAGCTGAGGTCTGGAGCTGGTACTACTGGAAGATCCAGACGTCGTTGCTAATTGCCTTTTCATACTGAGATCAGTTGGACCTGGAAATGGCAAATGAAAACTATTGAAACATCAAGATATCTTAGTTGTTTATTTAAAACATTTCTGTGCTGCCTTTCTACCCAAATAAGGTCTCCAAGGCAATGAACATTTTCAACATTAAAGCATTTTAACTTTAAAACAGCATTTAAAATAAAGTGCATATAAAATATTTAAACAATTCAATAAAACACAAACTCTCAAACTCATGTAGCAACACAAAGAGTGCCAAGAACAGTTGGGGCAGGGGATGCCAAACAAAGAAGTCTTCATCCACTGGCGGAAGACAAAAATAGAGGGAGACAGATAAGTTTCCCTGGGGAAGGAAGTTTTAGCATCCCAGTCAAGAAAGCCCTTTCCCAGGTTGCCACCCATCTCACCTCAGATGGTGGGGACACCTGAAGCAAGGCATCCAAAGATGACCAGAGTGGATGGGAAGGTTTATATATGAGAGTAGGTGGTCAAGATAGGCTGGCCCCAAACCATACAAATCTTTAAAAGTCAATACGAGCACTTTGCATTGGACCTGGAAGCAAACTGGGAGTTAGTATAGATGGAACAATACTGGAGTGATATGGTCCCTGTGACCCACTCCAGTCAACGTTTTGGCCACAGCATTCTATACCAACTGGAAACTCTGGACAGTTTTCAAGGGCAGCCCCATGCAGAGCTCATTGCAGTAACCTGATTTATATGTTAGAAGGGCATGCACTACAATGGCAAGATCTGTCCCACCTAGGAAGCGCCACAGCTGGCTCACCCAACTACTTTGAACTTTCCTTCCTTTCTTCCTTTTGCAATACATGTGGTTTGTCCTTGAGAGCTGTACAGCAAAGGAAGGAAGGAAGGAAGGAAGGAAGGAAGGAAGGAAGGAAGGAAGGAAGGAAGGAAGGAAGGATTGATTTCCTGTTAGTAGTGATTGCTTCATAAGTCTGGATTGCTTCAGTTAGGTGTTATCCTGGATTCACTATTACGGTTCTGTTGGCACAATCAACTGTTCTTTCATGGAATTTTAGCCATGCTGTCAGTTCTAACTGGACAGCAGGTGACATCCAAGAACACACAAGTTATGTATCCTGTATCATCATGACATCCAAGAACACACAAGTTATGTGACATCCAAGAACACACAAGTTATGTATCCTGTATCAGCATCATTTTATTTATGCAATGCCTTTGATGTGTCCAGTGCTTTACTTATGAAAAATGTGCATACACAATTATAAGCTGCATATTGTGACATAAAAATAAAAATGGGAGAAAATTGGCCACCCTTAATGCACTGTTACCTTAATGCACTGTTACCTGGTTTGTTCATATGTTATCACAGCCTTGAGGTCATTTAACCCAAAAAATGATTACATAGATAGGACTTCCATTGGGACTCAGATTGATTTATTGTCACTGTTGGAAGCTGGGTATGGCAACTGGGGCATGTGCTCAAACACTGAAGCTCTACCAGCTGCTAGTGTATGTTTTTGTAAGTCAGGATTATTCATGTATTTGCACAGAAGTTCAGCTTCTTCTATAGCAGTAAATTAGGTCTGATGCTCAACAATCTTCTGTGTCATATCACTTTTAATACTCAGAGGATGTCATTTCTCTAGCCATCAGTGGGGTGACTCAGTCATTTATAATGTAACTAGTTACTAGACTATGGTTTATGGATTCACTTAAGCTGCATAGATATCACATATTTTTGAAAGCTAAGTAGTTCGTGTTTTAACTAAATCATTCAAAATGCTAGAAGCACTCTGAATCCTCTTGAAGACTTAGGCGTTCATTTATCATATTAGCTACTGAGTAAATCTGACATTAAATACACTGCTGGACAAATGACTTGCAAGATTTAACATGAGGTAGTTATTGCCTCATAAATTACTCATTGGCAGCATCAATTACCTAGAATTCTAGAATGCAGGTCAGATATATGATACTGCAGTTTATTTCACTGATAAAAGCACTGATAGCTCATGACTATCAAAGTCATAAATGAATTATCTTTCCAATAATCCACCCCAGTTTCTAATATGGGACAGCCAGTTTGATACATAGTAGCCTGATGGGAGTCAATAGATTCTGGTAATATGGAACAGCCAGTTTGATACTTAATAGCCTGATGGGAATGAATAACTTCTGATAAATTCAAACATTATCTCTAAATTGGTCATTAATATTATAGACAATAATTTATAGCTACAATATATAGTTTTAAAATCTGTGATGAGATGTAACGTCATTAACAATGGCCAAGATCCAAAGAATTGTGACACTAGTTCTCAAAAGTGATTTCAGAAACAGTCTGTGGGTATGGTATGGAAGTCAGCTGTTCAAAACAGGGAAAATTAAATGTTCTCTGGACTTCTGCAAGACGCTTGCATGAGCTTAAGTAGTTCTTTGGATCCCAGCCAATATTTTTAAATCCTCAAGGGTAAAAGAAATGGAGGCACACTGTTACTGGAAAAGATGCTTCTTTCTTATGGGTTCTACTTTCAGCTTTATTATGCACATGCACATCCAAAGAGATTATCTTTCCATCTAGAACAGCACTATCAAAAAGAAAGTTTCACCAGGCAACATTTTATTTACTGTTTAGCACTGCAGGATTATGTTTTGCTTGTCACTTTTTACAACAATTATTATTATTTTTAGCAAATTATATATCTTCTTTTCCAATATTGCACACTAGCACTTTTAAATAGGGTTGCCAGCCTCCAGGTGGGGCCTGAGGATCTCCCACTTTTATAACTGATCCCCAGCTGACAGAGATCAGCTCCCCTGGAGAAAATGGCTGCTTTGGAAGTGGACTCTATGGCATTGTACCCTGCTGAGGCCCCTCCCCTCCCCACACCCTGCCCTCTTCTGGCTCCACCCCCAAAGTCTTCAGGTATTTTCCAATCCAGACTTGGCAACCCTACTTTTAAATGTCTTATAAATGTTCTGTTTTTATCTGTTTTTATCTTTTATGTAAGCCTCCCTGAGCCTGCTCCAGTGGGAAGGGTGGGGTATAAATCAAATAAACAAATAAACAAATAATTGTTTCTTGCCTAGAAGAGTAGACTAAGAATGTAAATACACCTGCTAGGTGAGATGAGATCAGTCTTAAATCTCAGTGTAAGAATATTTATTTATTTCCTTCCATTTATATCCCACCCTCCCTGCAAAGCAGGCTCAGGGCAGGTTCTAACCTATAATAATCTGCTGAGTTCAGATTTATATCATAAAAACCGAATAACAAAATACATACAATAAATACAATAAAATAAGTAAAACACTAATATTTAAAAATAAATTATATCTCAACAGACACATAAGAATGACTCATAGGGGGAAGGAGGGGGGAGGCCAGATTGAATTGAATACCCACTGCCTCAACTGAAGGCCTGGAGGAAGAGCTCTGTCTTGCAGGTCCTGAGGGAACTCATTTCTGATGGGAACTCATTCCACCAGGCAAGGGCCAGGGCTGAAAAAGCCCTGGCCCCAGTTGAGGCAAGTCAGATATCCCTAGAGCCAGGGACCATCTGCAGATGTTAATTTGAAGAGTGCAATGCCCTCTGGGGCTCATATGGGGAGAGGCAGTCTCAAAGATATGCAGGCCCCTGGCTGGATAGGGCTTTAAAGGTAAAAACCAGCATCTTGAAACAGATCCAATATTCAATAGTCAGCCAGTGCAGTTCACGCAGCACTGGGCGGATGTGGGCCCACACAGGTAGCAACATCAGTGCTCATGCTGTTGTGTTTTGCACCAGTTGCAGTTTCTGGAGCAGAGTCAAGGGCAGCCCCACACAGAATTACAATAATGTAGCCTGAAAGTAACCATTGCATGGATCACTACAGCCAGGTCATGAGGGGCGAGATATGGAGCCAACTGCCTGACCTGCCTCAGATGGAAAAAGGCTGATCTGGCTGCGGTAGTGATCTGGGCCTCCACAGACAATGAGGCATCCAGGAATAATCCCAGGCTCTTTACCTTCAGGCTGGTAAAACGGCCCCACCAAAGGCTAGAAGCCCGATGCCCAACCCCGGGCCCACGGCCCAGGTGTAGAACCTCCATCTTCGATGGATTCAACTTCAGTCTGCTCTGCTGTAACCAACCAGCCATGGCCTGTAAAACCCTGTTCAGATGTTTGGGGGCAGAGTCCGAGTGGCTGTCCATTAGCAGGAGAGCTGGGTGTTATCAGTGTACTGGTGACAGCCCAGCCCATATCTTTGAATAATCTGGGTAAAGGGATGCATATAGATATTGAATAGCATTGGGGAGAGAATCATGCCCTGTGGCACCGTGTTGCTGAGACAACATAGCAACTCCCTTGAGCTGATAGGAGGCTATCACCATTTGGAGTACTGTGTACAGTTCTGGTCGCCACACCTAAAAAAAAAATATTATAGCATTGGAAAAAGTGCAGTAAAGAACAACTAGAATGATTAAAGGGTTGGAACACTTTCCCCATGAAGAAAGGTTGAAGCGCTTGGGGCACTTTAGCTTGGAGAAATGATGGCTGGGGGGGTGACATGATTGTGGTTTATAAGATTATGCATGGGATAGAGCAGGTAGAGAAAGAAGTACTTTTCTCCCTTTCTCACAATACAAGAACTCATGGGCCCTCCATGAAATTGCTGAGCAGTCGGGTTAGAACAGATAAAAGGAAGTACTTCTTCACCCAAAGAGTGATTAACACGTGGAATTCACTGCCACAGGAGGTGGTGGTGGCTACAAGCATGGACGGCTTCAAGAGGGAATTAGATAAACATATGGCACAGAGGTCCATCAGTGGCTATTAGTCACAAAGTATAGATAAGAACTCTCAGTCTGGGGCAAGTGATGCTCTGTATTCTTGGTGCTTTGGGGGGGGGGGCAACAGTGGGAGGGCTTCGTGTCCTGGCCCCACTGGTGGACCTCCTGAGGACACCTGGTGTTTTTGGCCACTGTGTGACAGCGTGTTGGACTGGATGGGCCACTGGCCTGATCCAACATTGGCTTCTCTTATGTTTTTATGTTCTCTTACCATTGGAATCCTTTCATCAATAGACCACCACCAGCACAAAGGGGCAAATGCATGCAGGAACAACCACATTTAGGAAGAATTCTATGCTCACTCATGCTTCATTCATAATCCCCATGATGCTATAACTTCATACCTTCAAAAGAGGTGGTGAAAGTTAAAACATTCCCTTTGAAGTCAATGGGGAACTCCTGAAAAGTATCTCCCTATCTTCTTCATTTTTACCCCACAGTCACAACAGAGGATAGGATTCTGATCAACCTGGCAGCCAATAAGAGTGCAATACCAGTAAGGAGATGTAATCACTGGTCAACAGACACTCTCCTCCAATATGGCATGGGGCCTACATAGTTCCGTTCTCATGTTTTCAGATCACAGAGCACACATATGTAATTAGTGATGGCCTTACTGGCGAAAGGGCAATTTGGTCAAACACTCTGAGGTGAGTACAAAGTGCATATTGCTAATGTGTCATATATGTGTAATATGTCTTTGCATCCACATAGTTACTCTGCTTAGAGACTCCTAACTGGAATCTTAATGCCAATGGAAGCACCAGTCATCCACACAAATAAGACATAAGAACATAAGAAAAGCCAATGTTGGATCAGGCCAGTGGCCCATCCAGTCCAACACTCTGTCACACAGTGGCCAAAAACACCAGGACAATGAAGTGGACTCCACACCACAAAACAGGACTCCAAAACACACTCCATCTAGACACCCCAAGATATCCAAATCACTGCTGATAATCTTAACCTTGGTCTTAACTGCCTTAACCTTGATTTCAAGGTTGAAGCAGTGACTTCTAAGTATGCAGGTTGCAGAGAGGGGACTCTGCTGGCTACAAACCCCCATATTCAGCTATACTCCCACCATCCCTTGGTAAAGGCAATTGGTTTTTGCACACTCAACACAATACCTAGGCCGATTTTGCACTAGCATTTGCCCCAGGTTTGCCCTCATGCTTGCACCGGAGCTTCTGGTCAATTTCACACCTGTTGCTCCAGGCTCACATTTTGCTCTGGAGTATCACTCTGCTGCACCGGAGTTTCCCTGGAGCAAACAAATCCTGTTTTTAAAGGATTTTCCTGTTTGCTCCAGGGGAGAACCCAAAATGAAAACAGGCCCACTCGCCCGCCTTTCATCAGCGCTGCCCCATTGTGGGAGTTTCTAATTTTTTTTGGAGAAAACCCTTCGTTACGCTATATTGAAAAAGCTGATGTTCCAAGTGGGAAAATGAAGAAAATATTCCAGAGGAAACTGGGAGGGGAAATTCTGGAGAGAACGAGAGGCAACTGGCCAGTGCGAAATCAGCCCTATTGTTATCCCTAACCAAAAAATCGTAACTCATTTTTTGCTGCAGGATAGGAACCAGGTCTCATGGAGCAGAAGAAATTGAAACTATAGACAGTTCCAAAGTAGGGGATGTATAGCAAGGAGCTGAACGAAATGAACGGCATCCTTAAACTGTTAATGACCTGGGCCATGTCATTAGTCCTTGTTTTGCTTCTTCTGCTAGACACTGCCTTAGCTGTGTATGGCTTCTCCCACCCCTTCTCCCATAAGATTATGGCCAGGGATTTAATTTGGGATTTTCTGTGCAGTAAGAGTGTGCTGTTCCACTGGGGTGTAGACATCATGGGCTTTGTTTAGTTCTGATCTATATGGCTGGGCTCTGAATGTCATGCATGGGGCTGGGGAAACTCATCATGGGCTGGGTCCTTAGAAGACTTTTTAAGACTTCATCATGAGCTTGCCTTTTGTGTCCTACTGTGACTGTTGCTCTATGTAGTGGGACACCTGGGTTCTACTTCTGATATCACTTAATTTGCATCACTGTTGCTGGTGAGAATCTATCTGGCAACAGGTTTTTTTAACTTCTGCATCACCCTGTGGTGTGACTCAAAAGACCATTTCCTTTTGGTGGTGGAAAGTGCTATCAAGTTACACTCAATATATGATGACCCCCATAGGGTTTTCAATACAAGAGACATTTCAGAGATGGTTTGCGCCATTGGCTGTCTCTGTGTAGTGATCCTGGACTTCCTTGGTGGTCTTCCATCCACATACTAACCAAGACTAACCTTGCTTAGCTTCCAAGATCTAATGAGACTGGGTTAGCCTGGGCCATCCAGGTCAAAGCCCAGTTCCTTATGTTGCCCTTTACCAACTGTTCAGCTAATGGTGAGCCCAAAGCATTGTGTGCTGTTGTTCCTCTTGTTCTTCCCTATATATGGGGCATTCAGCCCTCTCTCCTGTGAACTGCTTACTTCCCTCCCACAGACAGAAGGAACTCAGCCATAATGGCCAAAGTTATCGTTAGGATACATGACATAATTGAAAAGATTTACCACAGGATGGTTCAGTTATAGACTCCTGGAAAAGATAGGTTGTTTTACTAGTACCAGCTCTTTCCAGATTTTTTAGACTGTCTCATCCATTTTAGATTATGAATGTCCTTTCAATTTCCTAAAGCTACATTCCTCAGGAAAGCATTAAACATGGTGGTGATTGCAAAATTTTGCTGTAAATTGAGCTGCTGCTACTATTAGAAGGAAATGCAACCCAGCTAGTCATCTAAACTTATTCTTAAAGGGATTTATAGAGCAGCACTAGAGCAACAACAAAGTAATTAGACCAAATGATAATGTTAGAGTACAATGGAGCTTTAACCGAGTGATATACAGGCAGGCACGCTTCATTCTTAACAACAAACTATGGTTATTGAGGGAACAACTGTTGGGGAATGCACAGCAAACACCCTAATCTTCTCTCCTCCCCTTCTGTGCATCTAGGAAATTATATGTGTTTGCTTTTGTAGCAAACTATAGTTTATTGTTTCACTTGAATCACGACATGTGATTTGTTCTTTCTGCTACGATTAAACTGTAGTTTAGAATCCTGGTTTGGAGGGCAGAGAAAACAAACCACAATCTATGATTTGGATAAAACAACAAACTATGTATTACTGTGGGAAAAGCCACATGCAAAGAAATAGGAAGTTAACTAGCCTGAGGATTCCCCAGGCTCATGCATGGTATCCCATGCGCTATCATTACATGTATCCTCTGCCTTAGCTTCAGTCCGTTAAGGCTATAATGGAGACATTTTTGGAGCACTTTACATGAATGTTCTTACTTATGTCTTCATGCAAGCAAATCTTTCTTTTGATAAGATCAGTGAATCACTCTGGTCAAAGGAAAATCTAGGGATTTACTTTTATAGAAAGAACAAAGGAGAAAACAAGTCCAATGAATGTGTGATCAAATCACAGAGGAGAGTAACTTCTTTAGGTAATGTTGTTTGATATACTTTTTAAATTCTATGTTATTAGGGGTCTTAAGATGTATGAATCTGTCAGTCTGGAAGGTAGCAAAAGCATTTAAATTGAAGTAGTGTGGCTTTTTTCCTAGCCGAGGTTCTGTGCTTCCAGTAGCTGGTGCACAACAGGTAGAAATTCAAATTTGCGGCAACACTGTTGTAACATGAAGATATGTAAACTGTAGAAATGCTTCTAGATGTTTGCCACACAACAATCAGGCTCAGAGCCTGTAAGTAATTTTGGACTCTGCTTTGTCCTTGGTGAGGCAGATGTCTGAAATTGCCTCAGCCTTTTACTAGCTAAAGCTAGTTGGCCAGCTGTAGCCATTCTTTACCTCTCCTCAGCCACACATACCTTGGTAACATTCAGACTAGAAAGCTGTAACATGCACCTAGTCTGAAGGGCTGCCCTGGAAGATGGTTTGGAAACTTACCTTCAATCAAATTGTGGCAGCAAGCAGGGGCGTAGAGTTTTGGAAATCACGGTGGGGGGGGGGGGGCGGATGGGGGCTCCTTAGCACACGCGCAAAGTGCGCTCACTCGCTGGGACAACATTCTACCCCCCCTGGGAAACTGCCCCGCCTCCCCGAGCCCTTCTGAGGCCCGCCAGCCACTGCTGCTGGTGCCTCTCTCTCCCCCCCCGCCACCCCTTCCCTCTTCCTTCTTCAGCAGCGGCCGCTGGGCCTCGGAAGGACCCGGGGAGGTGCGGCGGCAGGTGCTCCGTTTTCCCGGAGGTGGCTGAGCGCCCCCCCAGGAAATTTCGGGGGTGACTCAAGCCCTCGAGCCCCCCCTCCCGTACTCTACGCCTGTGGCAGCAAGAGTCCTAGCTGGGGCCCAGTACAGAGCTCATATAAAGCCAGAGTTGTTTCAGCTACCAATTTGTATTCAGCTGCCAATTTGTATTCAAAACATAAACTGATTTGGCCCTGAAGGCCTGAATCTGCCCATGTCAACTGGCCTGGACACTGAAATCAACAAGCTGCAGACCTGGAATCACCCAGAGCTACTTTTGAGTCAGTGGGGCCAGGAACGGTTGAAGGGGAGACTTTCTTGTTTTTCCCCTTGGCTTCAGGATGGTGAGGGGCCTTTGTGATTGGTCCAGTGGCTATTTAAATCAGCCAATGTAGGTACCTGGGTTAGCTGGGGGGGGGCAGAACCTCCAGGCAGACCTGGAACTGAAGGCTTCATTCTGGTCTGCCTCCTGTTACTTATTGGAACTGCCACCTGGGCCTGTTTCTCTCAAGGGAAGATTGATGCAGGGAAGAGGACCAGCACAAGGAGAAGAATGCAAGAAGAAGGAGGGTCTGATGGCGATATTCTGCTGGGGACCTGACTTTAGCAAGCGGCCATATTGGTGATGCAGATGATCCCCAACAGTGGACTCTATTCCTTCTCAGTGCCTTTGGTGGCAAAGAGTACTCCTAGCAATGTGGGCAGCACACAGCAATCCCAGGGGCAGTGACCATGACCTGCAGCAAGAACAGGGGCGAAGGAACAGATAGGGTGGCTGTAGCAAGAGGACTGCAGTGAGGGAGTGGGTGTGGCAGCCTGAGGCCTAGAAGCTCAGCCATGGCTGCATGGGGAACAGGTGCACCACCATGGGCCCTTGTCTCATAGGTGTGGTTGTTTTTTCCTGGGCTTTTGGTACCCCCCCCCCAACTCAGTAGGGCCCATTGCTTTGCTCTACTCCTTTGTGACTCTGGCTTGCCTTCCTCTCCCCCTCCTTTCAGCTTCCCCATTCAAGGGTCCACTGAGGCTGCCCAAAGCTTTCCATTTCTGGTCTGCATTCTTTTGGGCTGGGTTCCACTCCCCCTTTTCCTTCCACCATCAGTCAGATCTGCTGAGGACCCTTTCTGGCTCGAACCATTTAGAGCATTACAAATTGAAAGAAAGAAAGAAAGAAAGAAAGAAAGAAAGAAAGAAAGAAAGAAAGAAAGGAGGGAGGGAGGGAGGGAGGGAGGGAGGTTTTTGTTTGGCTTGTCAATTAGGGGTTTGTTAATGATCCATTAGCCATGCCAACCAAGGAGGCCTTCTCCTTGGCCAGCAACCTCCCACCCTTCCATTTTGGCCAAGTGCCTTCCTGTTCCCCTACCTCGGCCAAGCAGCCCACCCGGTGAAAGCAGCCTGCACCCTCTTGTGTCTCAGCCTCAGCAAAATATCCAGTGGCCTTACATGTGTCCACAATTAAACATTCAGTGGCCTCCTGCTTGCCTGTGCAGGCTGCCTGCATCTGGATGGGCCCTGCCATCTCACAAAGGGAACCAGGTGACCATACCACTCTTTCAGGGCTGGAGAGCTTAGCTGTGTTGTACGGCATTTTGCAATTCTGATGTGCCTCTCTGAACAACTCAAACAGCTGGGCTCCCTTGACCTCTGCCAGATGCACGGGACATTGTAGCAGCTTCCCCTGGATGGGGGTGGGCAGTGCCCCAGGCCACGAGGACCGTGTAGCTGGCTAGGGATGAACAAGGTATGAGTTCTCCCATTGATTTCAGCAGCTTCAACAGCTTGGAAGAGGAGGCCCTGCTGAGGCATGCCCTGGACAAGAGGAAGAGAGACCAGTGATGCAAAGCTCAGAAGGTAACATAAGGAAGGGAGACATCCAACAATGACAGGAGCTCTGGTGACTCTTCCTCAGAGGAGGAATCAACCCATGCAGCTGGCGGTTACTGGATGTCTGCTGCCCACATCCTAGGCTTGCCTGCATGGGCCATTCGCAAAAGGGTTGGGGGGAACTAGCCCATGCACCCCACAAGTCCCACCTTAACACCAACTGCTTATGGAAACAGCAGAGACCCTCTGTGCATTCATCTTGCCTGTAAAGTGTACAAACATATCCTTGATGGATACTATGAGGATATATCCCATATCAAAGGCAGGGTTGGTCAGAGGGGACCCCACCCAGCACGTATGCTGGGGGTATAATCAGAGCAAATGCCATTGCGCTTGATGTAAGTTTGAGCACACTTGCAATAGCTGCTTTGGCCTACACCCCAGGCCCTCTTGGCATAGGGACAGAAGAGCACCCAATTCATTTCTGGCAGCTGACTCTCAACCTCAAATAACAGCAAGAGAGATGGGGGGGGGGGGTGGGAATCTCCCCTGCTGCCACTTCCAGTTTCTCAAAGTAATGCAGTGCCTTAGGCAGCGCCAGTCTCAGGCTTGCTGTGAGGCCCATCTGCTCGCAGGCCCTTGGCACATATTTAGAACAATACCCCATCTGTCCTCCACCAATTTCCTCTGTGATGGTTTTACTCAGGGCTTTCAAATCCCTTTCACTGGGCCCAGGCAGCCTCGTAGCCAGAAACTTTGGGTTGGTGGGGCATGGGGAAATTTTGTGGGGCAGCGGGGGGAGGGAGAGGAGAGGGAGGAGGGAGAGGTTTCCTTAAATGATGCTTTTCTAGTGGGGGCTGCCCATGCCTGAACTCCAAGCAACAAATTCACTGCTTGGAGTTCAGGGAAGGCAGCAGCTGGCAGCCGCTCCTGTCCCTCACCTTCTACAAGATTTAAAGGGCCCACTGATCAGCTGGAGGGCTGAAAGATTTAAAGGGTCCTCCAGCTGATCGGCAGAGCCCTGATATGCTCCACCATAGCTACAGACCTGAGCCCAGGGTAGGGTTGCAAAGTCTGGGTTGGAAAATATCTGGAGACTTTGGAGTTGGACCCAGGAGAGGGCAGGGTTTGGGAGGGGAGGGGCCTCGGCATAGTACAATGCCATGGAGTCCACCCTTCAAAGCAGCCCTTTTCTCCAGGGGAACTGATCTCTGTCAGCTGGAGATCAGTTGTAAAAGTGGGAGATCCACAGGCCCCACCTGGAGGCTGGCAACCCTAGCCCATGGTGCACTCAGACTCAAGCAACTTAAAATCTGCCTGAGAGATGCCTCATGTGGTCGCTGCTAAGTTTGCCAAGGAGTGCGTGGCCAGCACAGTCACAGGATCCTTTAACACCTGACCCCTCTCGAATATAAGAGTGTCCCCATTGGGGGTGGTTCCCAAGAATCCCCTGGAGAATTTTGGCTGATTCACTGTTTGTCCTACCCAAGGGGCTCATCCATCAATAAGACTCTCTCTCAGGAGTTCTGTGCTGTGCATTGTGCCTCGTTTGATCATGCAGTCAGCCTGGTGCAGTTACATGGGGGATTAAGTTTGGTTCTTCTTCCTCTCAAACTTCAATTGGGTTTCCACTTGGTAGTCGCCTACTGACTTGAGCCATACCCTGCAAGTACGTTCTGATGCTGCAGGCAGTCTTGGTTTTGGGGTGTATCCCAGTGGTCATTGGTGTGCTCGTCAATTGTTCTCCCACTGGGAGAGTACCAGAATCTTGAAAGCCCTTACCTTCCTCAATTCCCCCCCCCCCCCATCTTGGTAGCAGTCATCATCCAGCAGGATCTTTTTATGAACAAATGGATGCTCTTTTTGTGTGACAACCAGCATGGCCAGGGTTATTAACTGCCAGTCTTCACGCTCTGAGCAGGTCATGCCTCTGGTACACAGATTTGTTTTGGTGTGCCTCTCTGCTAACATTTCCTTTTCAGCCCGATATATTGCTGGTGCCTTATTGAGGTTCTGGTCACTGGACCCCCTTCCCAGAGGAAGCGTGGACTCTTGGCAATAAGTGATCATTCAGAAAATACCCAGTTCCATTGCACACTCCACTCAGCTTTCCTTATCCTGTGCTGCTGCTGTGTTCCTTGCCTTCTCAGAGGCTGCTGCTGCTGTGTTCTTTGCCTGCCAACTTTGGTCTTATGCTACCTAACCTCCTTAAGGGAAAAGGAGATGGCGTCCCAAACCACAAGCTTTTCAGCAAGTAGCTTTCTTTTGGGCATATGATGTGCACCTCTCTGAATGGGGGCATGACATTTGGCTTGATAGTATTCAAGATGGCCTGTTTTATTTTTGTTGCAATTGAAGGAGTTCGGCAGTAGTTGGGTGGTTTCTGCAATGGTTGCAGCTTTTGCAAATTGGTATTTTATCACCCTCATTGCATGCTTCTTTTGTCACAGCTTTTCCAGGCAGTTTGAGCATCAGGCCTGCATCCTGTTTGGGGGGAGGCTGAGCTTGTGAGCCTAACTTCCTGGGCATGGGCTCCCCATAAGGGGTCTTGGGGGTGGGGCATGCAGTGATATGCCCAGCTTGGGGCATACCACAGCCTCAGATGTCAAGAACCACACATGTAGGTCCACATGGTGGCTTCTCGAGCAATCAGGCTGAGTAGATGGTTGGTATCATCATCTGACAGGTGGCCTGCAGGGTTGCCAAGTACTCACCTTCTAACAGTGGGTGGGGTGAGTCCTCTTCATTCTGGGAGTTCCCAGGCATGTGTGCTTTGCGTGCGTGCTGCGATGATGTCACCAGAAGTGACATCATCATGTTGGGCACATTGCCAGAAGCGACACTCTGGCAATCACCCCAAAACTCTATGGTACCATAGAGTTTTTGGGGCGATTGCTAGAGCATTGCCCTGGCAACGTGCCCAGCGTGATGATGTCACTTCGGTGACATCATCATGCTGGGGCAGTTGTCCTGACTGGAGGACTTTGGGGGTGGGGTTCCCCCCCGCCGGCCGAATCTGGGCCGGTGGATTGGGGACCCCTGTAGCGGGGGATCCCCCGCCCCCTGGGTGGACTTGGCAGCCCTAGGTAGGTAGTCCAATGCTGCATAGCATCAGTGCTCCTGTTATTGTTTCCAATAAAAATTGTGACCTCTTCTTATAGACATTTCTCTTCAGGGATGCATTCAGTTTTGAGCAGGAATGGCAAATGAATTTACTTTCCTCTTACAGGCACTGCTGATTTAATGTATTTTATATGTTTATTTAATTTATAGATTAATGATTTTGTTCATCACTTTTAGTAATTAGTTTGGATGGAAAGATTTTTTTAAAAACATGCCAATTAAATAAAAACCACACAGGTATCCACCTTTAAATTGCCATTCATTTTTTTAAAATCCATTTTGTATGGTCTCCTTTAGATAGACAAAATGCTTCTAACAAGATGTAAAATTTGATTGTGTTGTACTTATTTTTAATTGCTGTGGTGACTGACTTCATAGTAACCAAAAAGATTGTACAGATAGGTGCTATTGCCAGCCAAGACCATATTTTTATGAAGACCTTTATGTGGTATAAATTGTGAGATTATGCATAGACACAGCATAGATGGTATTTTATCGAAGTATAGAACTCCCTCCTTCTGGAGCTCTGAAAGAAGCAATCCAACTCTGAGAACATTGCAAGATTTTTTTTTAATTTGGAATGGTTCAGTGGACATAACTGAGCATGAGTTCTTTTAAGGATATCCTTAGTCTAAAGATACTTTGTATGCTTAATATAAGAATGAGCATTCTCTTTAATATATTAAATAGGTGGTATTGTTATTATACACAAATGTACCAACTAAAAAAATAACATAAGTAATCTGAACCTATTAGGAGTGTAGAAGTAGAGAATGTCAGCCCACAGATATTGAATACTTTGGCAGATTTATAATCTTTAGTAAAAAAAAAAATAGCCAGCAATTTTCATCTTAAATACTGCTGGGGTGGGGGAATCATGCATGCAAATATAAATGCAGAAGTCTGTAAAAATACTTACCACTGCTAGAAGCATCACTGAGATTTAGCAAACCTCCTCCTAACCCTCTGTAACTATGGTAACTGTAGGTCCCGTTTCCATTTATGTACAACACCTCCTGTGTGCTGGAAACAGCTGATGTTGAATAAGTGACCTGGGTTGGTTCCTGTTTATATGGTTTGTCAGCTGGAGGAGTCTCATCCTGCAAGAACAGTGGTTCAATGGACAGTGTCAAATCACTGCTGCATTCCCCCCCCCCGAATGAAGAGGACATTGCATTGTTACTTAATAGACTTAGCCTATATTACTTTCACAGCAGGTTAAAGAAAATGTGAAACAAGCACATATAAGTTTTTAATTGACACTTTATTTGCCAGAAAGAAACCAAGATATCATTGTGGGTTATCCTGAAAATGGCACTGGTAGCTACTATATAGGCAGTTTCATCCAACCTATCCCTACCCACAGCCTTAAAGCATTCCTTGTGTCAAGGAAACCTACACTGTATATACAACTAAAACTAGAAGGACCCAGAGAAATTATTACATTGCCATTTGAACTGATTTTCTTGCTGCAAGAATCAATTGAGATTTTTCTTGATAAGCAATGGTTAAAATAGGCAGATTCTTTAGTGAGATCAGCACCAAGGATGCTAGGAGGGGATAACAAATAATGAAGGAAAATGAACAGTAAATCATGGACCTGAAAGTCATCTCACTCACACTCCTGCCATGAGACATGATTCTGCACATAACAACCAATCTATACTTTTCATTACTAGCTCCCATATAGATGGATCCTCTACAAGCTGCCATAAGGAGAAAGTGGGAGAGAACATGATATTCTCTTGTTAAAAGCACCTGAATATTTTTTTTAAAAACTGTTCCTAGATAGTATTATCCATATACAGTTTTTTCATATCTGTATAGTGGTGAGGAAATATTGGCTTCCCAGATCAGGAGGTTTAATTAAAATTATCATTCACCCTTAGTATAAATGTGTTGATGAGTATTCATGTTCTCCTGTGGTGTCTGATGAAGCACTGTTTCTTCCTCTTCAAACAAATGCATGCACAGAAACTTGTATTTCCATAACCTCCAAAGCCTGGCCATGCCTGGTAATATCAGGCACATGCATTGTATTTCCAACAATATTAGCTACCTGCCATTGACTGGACCACTGCATCTCATATTATTGCATTTCTTCTAAGATCTCTACATTCCAAGTTTGCCACCACTGCTCTTGTAAATAATTTTTGCAAAGTTGATCCCTGTTCTTTGACTGGAAAAATATAACCGGTCGAACACTTCTTTGAAAGTAAGGAAATACGATTCCTGCAACAGTGGACATGGCCACTTTTCCGTTGTGATAAATGAATAATCAGCATGGGAGAGTTTTGGACAATTTTTAACAGTTCCATTACATGGAGCAGAGCAAGAGTAATCTGCTTTCAGGTGGGGCCTGGAGTTCTCTTGGAATTACAAATAATCTCCAGAGTCAGTTTCCCCCAGAGGAAATGGCAGCTTTAAAGGGCAGATTCTGTGACCCCCATGCCCCTGCTGACCTCTTTTCTCTCCCAACTCCACCCTCCCCAGGAACTGTCCTCCAATCTCTAAGAATTTTCCAAGCTGGAGCTGGCATACCTAAAAAACTCACTGCACTACACTACAGCAGATTTCACATCTGGCTAGTAGTTTACTCTATTGAGCATAATGATTATTTTGCACAGTTCTCCATTTTGAAGTTTGGGACTGGTTTGACTTCCTGGAAGGAAAAGGTTATTGCCGGTTAAGTTTGTTTCCTGAGGTAAAACTAACTAGGTAACACATGAAATTTTAGGTGTTTTATAAATAATGCCATCATTGCCAGTTACACACACTAATTCAGAATATATCCTGCCACAAATTTTAATATTTTCTTTTTTTTTTTTAAGATTTTTATTGATTTTATCTATTTCTACTACTACATCGCTACTTTTCTAAGCTATATTTACCTTATACAGAGTGTGCTTTAACATTTGCTTAATATTACCTTACCATTAATACATATGAAGCATTTTAAACCTTGGTTAATATTCAATTAAGATTGTTACTGATGATATATGAAAAATAAAAAAGCTGTTTGACAGACATGTTCTTTTAAAGGAATGCTTAATTATACAAATTATATATAATATATAAGTGCTATTTCAAAAAACATTTCAGCCCTTATTTCTTCTTTCGTCCTCTTCTTGTCTTAACAGTCTCTTCTTGTACCTTTGGAGCTACTGCTCCTTTTTCCGAGTCAGAAATTTCTTCTTCGCTCTTTGAGCTATCAAATCCATACATACTTTCTTGCGATGCCAGCGAACCATCTGAGTCTCTCTCTTTTTTCTTTTCTTTGCTTTTTTCCAAAAAACTTTTTGCCTGTTGAACAGAGTCAATCTTGTATTTTTTGTCTTTGATGCTGAAGCTCAGTCCTTCCGGAACATTCCACCTGTAGATAATAGATTCAGACTGTAGCCAAGATGTCAGTTTTCCATAGGCTTTCCTTCTTTTCCTTATTTCAAATGGAATATCTTTCATCACTTTAACTTCTTTTCCTTTGATCTTCAGAACCGCTTTATTTGTGGTCCTAAGCACCACATCTCTTGTTGACTTTTTGGAGAACCTTATCTGAATCTCACCAGGCAGGCTTTTCTTTTTGGTATAGTCTGGATAGGTTCTGTAAACCATATCCACATCGCTTTTTATTTCCGCTGCTTTTAAGCCCGTCACTGGTTCAAGCGCTTCACTTAACAGATTTTTAAGGTCTTCTCCTTTATCCTCTGGTACATTCTGAAGTCTTAGGAAAAAATTCGATCTTTCCATCTGTAGTTTCAAAAGCTGATCAGAGTGGAAGGCCTTTTCTTTCTCCGCTTTTTGTAGCCTTGAATCATGATTTTTTACTGAAGTCTTAACTTCCAGAAGTTCTCGCTGCAGCTTCTCTGTAGTTTTATTCGACTCCTTCAGGTCCATCTGCATCTTGTCCATCTTGACGTTGAGAGCTGTCATTCGGTTTCCCCGCCATTGTTGAGGCTACACTTCTTTGTTGATAGTTAGATAAGATGGACGAAAGAAGCAAATTCTACGACTGCGCTTATATCTTTTTAAAGTTCATATCCTCTAAAGAGCGATGCCGCCATCTAGCAAGCCGAACGTACATTTTTTCATGCAGTAACGCCACGTAAAGAGTCCCGTAAGTACGCCAGTCTCGAGGGGGGGGTTTTGCTCCACCCGCCTTTCCCGCTGTGTTCTGTTTATTTTTACTTCAGACTCACGTTTTCTCCGTGCGTAACTATAAGTTCCAGCTTCAAAGCTTCGCACTCTCTGCTGCTTCTTGGTTTTGTGCTTTTAGCCATACGGCTCCCACGGACGGGGGAACCTATGAGGGTGATGAAAGGGGACCTCGATCCCTCGATCACCACCGTAGGGAGAGATCCCCTTCGTGCCACCCCAGGCAGAGCCCCTTCACAAGGGTCTCTGGGGGCTCGGCACCAGTCCGAAGCCCCTTCTTCCCGCCGGGTACGGATCGCGCTCCCCGCAGATGTGGAGGAGCGCGTCCGCCATGGTCGCAAGTCTTGCCGGAAGTCCCAAATTTTAATATTTTCTGTTCAAAATTTGAACAGGAACATTTTCTCTGCTTTTCCAGTTTCTCCAGTATGAACCACATACGGAAAGAGGAATCACTGCACTGATTTCCTGATTTTTTTTCCTGTTTACATTTTTTTTTATTGAATTCATCACCTATACAGAATTTTGTACTCAAATTATATTGTTCATCCTACCTACTGAAGACTTGTTAGTCTGACTGGTAAATGAGTTTCAAATGAAGTTTGATCACTGCTAATATTATATAAATATAAGGGGACCAAGTGTGCACAATTTTCTTCTTCTATACAATGCAGTGCCTACCAGTTGAACTAAAAATCTCATTTTTTAGAATTCTGGAATTCAACAGCCGAGGTGTTACAGAGAAGCAGAATAAAGAGTCACAGAAATATGAAAGAGAAACTATGGGGCATCAAGTCAGTTTTGTGGCAAATTTAGGTATCCTATCTATGCTTATCATTGTGGAAGAATTATTTATTATTCCTATGCTGCTTCATAGCCATAGGATACTTGAGGCAGGGTACAAGAATAAAATTAACAAACATCACTTAAAAGTCAATTAGAATCAATAAAACCAGAGCACTAAATAAGAGCACTAAAGCAACACAATAAAAGCAACAGTTAAATTTTTTTAATTGCAATAGAGCAAATAAAACTATAAGACATAGCATAATATACACTTTATCAGTAGAAATAAACAACCAAGCTAACCAGAGAAAAACTGAATAGCCAGCCAACAAAAGATACACACACACACTCATTCTAATCCAATAACTGAAGTGCAGAGATGTGTCTTTATTTAGTTGGATAATTAAAACCTGCTTTTCTCCCAAAGAGGGACTCAAAACAGCTAGCACCATTCTCCCATCAGCCATTTTATCCTCACAACAACCCTGTGAGGTAAGTAAGGCTGAGGGAGAGTGAGTGGCCCAGAGTCATTCAGCAAGTTTCTATGGCAGAGTGAGGATTTGAACCTGGGTGTCCCAGATCTTAGTCCACCACCGTAGCCACTACTCCATACTTTTGATGCACATCACCATCTAAGTCAGTTAGTTGTTGCACAAGATAGTTTGGTGTGATTAGCACTGTGTCAGGGAGGTTCTGTTTAGTATTCTCTTGTTTCATTGCACAGTATTGTTTGTATGTTAAGCTAGCAAAAGAACCACCTTGACCTAATATTGTGTTTTTCATTAGCTTTAATTCTTCTGGGCTTGACCCAGTTTAAATTTTATGAGCAATGAACTTGAAAGCTCAAATTATTGAATCACGTTTTGGTATATCAGAGTGTTCAATAATTTCCTTCAGTTTTAATAAGGTTATAGAGTTGATGCGATCAGCAGTGATTTTTTTTCTAAACAGGGACTTGATGCTATTTGGCTTTTGCTTTGGTTCATTAAACCCCATTAACACTAAGTGTTTGGTGGTCGTTAACTGCTACCGGAATAAAAATGCATTAACCCTACCAGTTACACAGAGAATACATCAACCTATATGAAACTCACCCTTTTAAAAAGATGAAACATGAATAGTGGCCTCTGGACACCTTACACTGGTTAGGTGGATTTTTGCTCCATGAGAAAATTATGCTTCCTGCTCTGATTATTCTGGGAACTCATCTTTCGAAGTCTGCTATAATTGTTTCCTTATTTCCTCCTTCCCCTATCAAACACAGCATGACTTTCTCGTGTATCAGAATGAAGCACAGAAACTGCTACAAAGGAATCCATTATGGGTACCTGTGTTAGTCTATATAAGCAATGGAATAAAACAAGGGTCCAGTGCCACCTTAAAAACTAACAAACTTTGATTCACACTGGGTCTGGTATGAAAATTATGTTGGTGTTTAAGGGCCTGTCCTACCTCACAGAGATGGCCTGCAGCAAGTTGTTTTACAGGTTAACACCCCACCAAATTTAACCTGCTACACTCTTATGGGGAATGTACTTTCAAAGATCAGGTTACAAAGCTGCAGCCTGTCATGGAAAGGTGTATCACACCCTTCTTCCAAGAGGAGCAGTATCAGCACTGCTAGGAGAGATGTCCAGACTACCTCCCGTTTCCCAGAGATTCACAAAAAGAAGTTCTCATCCAAAGCAGAGTTTATTCAGCAACAGACATTCAGTTCAACAGGCACTTTGCACAATGAACACTGACTCCCCAGTCAGTGCAGCAGACCCACAAACAGAGAGATGACGTAATGACCTGACAAAGCACTTGGTTGCCATGGATGGAGATGGACTGCTAGCAGAGTCGCCTTCTCAGGAGAAAAGGCCACCCTTTGCTGATTTTAGGGTCTGTGCTATGTCATGTTCAAAACAACGGCTTGCTAGTACCATAGTGCCTTGCTTGAGGGCAAGGCACGATAAAAATCGAAATAACTAACTAACTAACCAACTAACTAAATTACTAAATAAATAGTGAATCAGAATGAACACACATAACTACATGTTCTATACATGTTGTAAGGGCCCCTGGTGTGATAAGACGGAGTGGACCCTCCTTTGGGCCTTATCTGGACTTCAAAAACTCTATGTTCTCATTGGGTGTGGCTTTGGGGTCCTTCTTTCTAACAAACAACTGACCATCAGAACTGATAAGATGGTACTCCCTGTTATCTCGAGCTGGGCAAAAAGATGAACTTGTTTCTGAGAGAGACAGGCAGCTGTGTGTGTCTACTATTCTTTCTCTTCTTGAAGATGTCTTTGAAATAAATTGTAGAGAAAAATGTGCCAGTGATTTTGTTCTACTTGAGAACCAAGAATGTAAAATTGGAGACTTTTTGATATATGGTCAGGTTTGGATGAAGTTTCTTGCGAAACGAAGTAGAATTCCAGAGTCCTTCGTTAACCCACCTTGTGGACTGTATACTCTTCATCTTTTATAGATTGCATATTATATTTATATGATGATTGTGCACTTTAAGAAATCTGTTAATACACTTATATATTATAATAAGCCCTTGCTGTACAGTTTTCTTTGGTCTTTTTATTTCACGTTTTTCAAACTGTGACTTTCTCTCTGCTTCACTTTATCACTACAAATTACGGCAGTGAATCCCGCAAATTAATTACTCTTTGATTGAAAAGAGAGTGAGAGAAAATTCTCTTTCTACTAGCTTTACATCATAATTTAAAAACCTGCATCATACCTCCCTTAGTTCTCCAAACTAAAAAGCTCCAAACTCCTTAGCCTTTACCTTTGATCATTTTGATTGCCTTTTCTAGCAATACAGTGTCCTTTTTGAGATATGGCAATGTGAACCCTATGCGATGTCCCAAATGCAGACACATTTTGTTTCCAATAACTTTCTGAATAACCCTTAGCATGGAATTTGTTTTTTCACCACTACTGCATAGTGATTCAACATTTCATGTTACAAAAAAGAGAGCTTGTCAGACATTCCTTTTGCTTGTGTATGTGTGTGGGGGGGTGTGTGTGTCAGGTTGGTATTATTTCCATTCTACAGATGAAGAACTGAGGGTGAGACATGATTACTTCTGCTAGGATTACACTCTAGACATGAGAATTGAATCAGATATGCTCTGCTCACACTTTGAATGCAACATTCAATATGGGAAGTTACCAGGGATAAGCAGTGTTCCTTCTAAGCTGAGTTAGTGTGATCTAGCTCACAGTTTTTTAGCCTCTGGCTGACACATTTTTGTCTTAGCTCAGTAAGGATGGCTCCAGAGCAAACTAATTTATGCAGTAGCCAAATTGCTCACTCACAACTTTAATGCCAGTAGAATTTTTGCTTACAAGACTCCACAGCTTAGAGGGAGCATTGGTGATAAGATCCATGAGCTTTAGGGGTTTAGATTAGGATCACAGAACCTGACCCAGAAAAATGAATGAAGCTCAGTAGCCTTCTCCTGTGTCTTTGACAATCCTGTTACTGTTGCCCAGGCAGGTGTTGAACCCCTGCTTGACTGTGAGACAATGGTTGGTAGCATAGGTGTCAACTTCAGGGGGGCTGGGGAGCTGGACCCCCCCCTGAACTTTTCCAGGACATGCTGAGCCTCCCCCAGAGACAATGGCCTGTAATGTCTCTGGCCCAGCCCCAGCCCCCCCCCGGAAATTGGAAAGTCTACGCCCTTGGTTGGTAGACTGCATTTGGCTTGGTGCTTATTTTAGATGTTATCTGAGAACCCCAAATCACACATGTGTCTGCTAGCTTTCTTCCTTTAAACATACAAATGGACCCTGGAGAGGGACTTGAATATAAAGTTTGAAGGGTAGAATTTTAAAAAATGTGTGTGTGCGTGTATAAAGTGCTGTCAAATTGTAGCAGGCATATGGCAATTCCAGCAAGGGGCTTCAAGGCAAGTGAGAAGCAGACATAGTTAGCCATTGCCTTCCTCTGAGGAGCAAAGAGCACTTACTAGGGCAGGGGTGGGCAAATGGCGGCCCGCGGGCCACATGCGGCCCGCCACAGAGTTTTTTGCGGCCTGCCAAGACATGAAGATTAACAAGAGTAAATATAGATGCTCTTTGACAGACATTAACTTGCAGGCTGTGATGAGAATCTTAACAAGCAATCTCACTCCTGATTTCAAAAAAATTGTAGAAAAGTGTGATAGGGTACATTTGTCTAATTAAACTGATTCTAAAATTAAATGTGCTTGCAACTGTAGATGATATAAAATTAGCCCAATAAATAAATTGAATAAAACTACCACTATTTTATTTAATTTATATTTATTGATTTTTATGATACAATTTATACCTTTTCTGAAATGCAAAGTTAACCAATGAATGCAATCATTTTAAAAGGTGCGGCCCTCCGCTCACCCTCCGCTCCCACAGAGTGGCCCCCGAGCCAAAACAATTGCCCACCCCTGTACTAGGGCGTAAATCCCACTGAACGAGGATATACTTGTCTCCAGCCAAATGCTTCACTACATTCCTGAAAAGACTGCAGCAGCAGTTTCAGTTTATTGTATTGACCATGGGTCAATTTCAAGGCTGTGCATATTCCTAAATTCTGAATAATGTTCCCCTCCCCATATATCAGGTACCTGCTGTCGATCCAGTCGCATTCTTTTTGCTGCATTTCTGCTTTCACTTTCACAGGCTGATGCCAGGATACTTTCCGCTACTGCTGAAGTAAGGTGTGAAGGGATGGGTCGTGACTATGAAAGAGAGAGAAAACACAAGAAAATACTAGGATCATTACCAAATCCACAACAGTGCTCATAACTCGAACATATGCAGGATGGTCCATTCATTTAAATGTATTTTCATATCAACAAAAAGTGGAAATGAAGACTGTAAAAATGAAAAAAATGAAAACTAGTTAGAAGTTAAGCCTGCAGCCAATCCATAGATCCCTCAAAAATGTGTTTTCTGCCTCCCCTCACCACCAATTTATTTTATTTTGGTCTGTATGTAAAGTTCTAAACTGAAGCTTAATCCTGACATGATGAAAGTTCTACTGGTGAGCAGAAGATCTTATCAAGATTTACTGTGTCACCCATTCTGGTCAGATCTTCTGCTCACCAGGAGAACTTCTGTCATGTTAGGATTAAGTTTCAGTTTAGTACTCTAAAATAAGATCAGTGTATGTAAATTTTTATTGCTAGGACTTTCAGAAACAAGACTATGATATCTTTCCATTTTCAAAGCTGAGAGGCACATTTGCTTTAATTTTTACAAACTCACTGCATGGCTCCCCAATCTATGGCATTTAACTATTTTGATGTGCTTTGAAATTATATATATTATAAATAAAAATATTTTTCTCAACCATTACTCATTTCCACAAAGCCATCCAGTCAAATACTCAAATGCATATCTACCAGCTCACATACAAAAGTAGTTTCTACACAGCTGACCTATACCTGCTGGTGGTATATGGGCAAAGATTCAGCTGTCACATGAAAGGTAAATTACTGATTCAAAGGTCAGGGAAATGAATGCAAGCCATTCTCGTGGCTGAATGTTACTATTTTTATAGTCTCTTGAGGCTTTTGGTTAGAAGAGGGTAAGTCAATAATCAGCCTGCTTGGCGGGGAGAGCAGCATATAAGCCCAATAAATAAATAAAATAAAATAAAATAATCAGCTGTATGTTAACTATTGCAATATAATGCATCAATAAAAAACTAAAAGACTGGATCTGCAACAAATTGAAACTATTGAGACACTGAGTTCAGTACATAATTAAGGCTACAATGTTCAGAACACTTTCCTGGAAGTAAGACATTGAATAAAACGGAACTTACATCTGAGTAGACCTTCCTAAGATTACTCTCTAACACTCTGAAAATGAAATTTAGCAATACTTAACTTTGGCTGGATTGTGGCCTAAATATTTTAGATTGAACACATAAAAGTCACATTTTTCTGTTCTTTACAAAATATAAACAACATGAATTTTCATTCAATTTGTTAGTATTAGGATTGCACTGTTGTACTGTCAGTCTGATATGGATCACTTTCTCCAAGACTAAAGGAGTTCAGTCCTTGAAATCTAAAAACACATTTGCAAGCTGCCATCTTATTTGAGTATAGTTTGTTTTCGAGGCAGGACAAATGCAGCAGAGGGTTGGGGGTGGTAAGGCATGGCAGGAGGGCCATTTGGCCTGGGCCTCCAGCTCAAAAGGGAGAGGGGGCTTCAATTAGATACTTTTTGGCGTTTTATAAGTTTTGCACATTTTTGTGCACATCCCTAGCAGTCCAAAATGCGGCACACTCTCTCAGCCTACAGCTGCACACACAAGCAAACAAAAAAATATGTGGTTAAAAGACATAATTTTGTCTCATTCTTTTTTACTGCATTATTTTGTTTTCATGTCATAATTTTTATATTTATTATGGTTGGGTCCTCAAATGCTGGATGTGGATGGTTACTCAGTTTCTGAACTTGCCTTACTTAGCATTTCCAGTTCATTGCGTTATGTGATGCCATCTTTATTACTGAAATGTATTAAAAGTAGATTTGTATGACCTTTCTTCCATGTAAGTCTTAAAAATCAAAATTCCACAAACCATGGTGGACAAACAATCAATTGTGTGTTAGAATAATTCAAATGATACAATTTGAAGTTGCCCCCTTTAAGCAATGTGTTTTAAGAAAAAATATTCAAAAAGAAAACTGATCTTTTAACCCATCTGAAGTCAGATACTGCAACCCCCACAGAACAAGTATGCTGAAAACATTAACACTGATAAAACCAATAGTTGTAGTTAAATTCTTTAATGGTATTCTGTAATTCAAGCCCCCAGTCCCCAAATGTAAAGTTATAATTGCCTAAATGGACATTCATTGATATTTGTGCGTCAAAGGAGCTATTATAACTGATATTTAAGGTAAAGCTGAAACTGTAATTGTGCAATTTTAAAAACACTTTTCTGGGAGCAGGCCCCAAATACAGTTGAGTAGGATTCTGAGTAGACCTGCATGGAATTGCTTTCTAAGCATGCTTATGTGCAAGTAAATCAGATTTAAGAAATAAGTAAGACATTTAAAAAGTGTCTCAAAGGGTACCCACAAAAATATCTATAATACATTGCCCAGAGACAAAAGTGCAAATATAATTAGATGGGAAGGAATGAGAGTAGATTACATAAAACAATAACATATGGAGTACTAATTGGCTGTTGTACTGCATATCAAAAGCCAAGTTTAAGACTGAATCCTATGCAAATTTTATGTGACAGCCTTTATGCTTCAAAAATAAACATATTTCTACTAAGTGCTGATCTTTCAGTTTAGTTTCAGTGTTAAATGTGGTTGCATCTCAACAACCTTATCCATTCCAAAGTAACTGCACCAACACAAACATATTTGGAATTTAAACGTTAACCTCAGAGTGCTCCTCAAGGAACATTTCCCCAATAAAATAACTGATATTCAGTAACTCCAGTTATGGGATACACAGTGGCTCTTTATTTATATTTCATGTACGCTAAGTGATCTCAAATGTCTAATATAATATTCTGTCAATGAAATCAGAATACCTTCACAGAACCTGAAAATACTCACCAACATCTTGTTACAGAATTAAGAATGAAAAGGATTCTTGAGACTAATGGCATATGTTTAAGCTATTCTCTCTCACTATGAAGCATGCAATTCTAACTAGCACAATATGCATGTTTGAGCAACATTCTGCATTACTAACTGAAGAACAGCACTGCACTCTGTTGGACGTACTGATATTGTTCTAATTTAATATGCTCTTATGCCCTCAGTAAATATAAAAAGGATTTGTCATTTTAATGCTTGTAGCTTTGCATTTCGGCATTGGTTTTAACATTTTCGATTCATTCTTGTTCTGAATACAAATGAAAAAGCAAATTCCCAGCAAGTACTAGCGGGGGGACGGGGACTCATATGATTATTGCTGAACATATTATTTTGAAAAAAGGCAACTTTAATTTTCAAAGCAGCAATCCATTTAATTCAGACAGCATTCATGTTGCTTCTAATATTGTTCTTATTATAGCCAGCTGCCAATAATAATAGCCCCAAATGGGGGACTATTTGCCAGACACACCAGGTTTAGAACAAGTATCTCTTGTTCCATATCAATACATAGCAGCGGTAATTGCCCAAAATCCATCATCCTGCAAAAATCTGTACTTACAGAGAAGAAAGAGGCAACAAGCACACTCTGGGCAATTCTTATTTGTGCAGGTACAAAACGTCAAAGCTAGTTCCAATTTATTCCTGTCTCACTGAAATGAGTAGAACTATCTGTAAAGTAAAGGTATACACAATTTGACTGGGCAAGAGCTGGCTAGAATGCCAGGTATGTCTCTTGTGATTTGTGCTTTAGGAGTTCATAATACCTTGATGTGATTTTTACATGAGACAAATGTTCAAACAAAGCTGGTGGTTTGTAAAGGCAGGGAAGTGTGAAGAGAAGTTTGGCAAGCAGCCATTGTCAGCAGGTAATGATGAATACAGAATATCATATGAAGAAAGAGCCCAGTAATATTAACCGACTCTTCCCAATGTCTACCAGAAGCCACATGTTTCTCATGAGCTGATCAGTTCTAAAAGCTATACCGCCTGGTCCTAATCCTGTTTATGCAGGTCAGTTCCATTGGATCCCATGGAAGATACTGCCAAGTAAATAGGTTGGTTAGGGCCATGGAAAACCATACCTTATTAAAACATGAAGTCATTAAAATCTATATTGCTTTGATTTTTATGTGTCCTGTCTCATGGAGCTTTTTTTCTGGATAGCAGGCTGATTTGAGATACATTATTTGGAAATAAACTTTGTTAATCTAAATGGAATTCACTTCTATGCAAAGAAGCTTGGTTTAGATTAAGCAGTGCAAAAATTAACATGTTTCTGCAGCTGAATTATAATTATATTTGTGAAAACTATGGCATTTGGCAAGAAACCTGATCCTTCTTGCCTTCTAGTGGCCAGGATATACCAGTCACTACTATGCATCCTGTCTCCCTGTATAATCCACAAACCCACCCTTGTTCTAATCATATCTGATCCACAGGCAGAAAGATCTGTAGTGAAACCTAGAATGGGTGAGTGGATGAAACATCTTCCTAAGACGTGCATTAGATCAGGGGTGTCAAACATAAGGCCCAGGGGCCAGAACCGACCTGTCCAGGCCTCTTATGCAGCTGGCGAGCAACTAGTGCAAGGGAAGGAACAGGAAAATGTTTGGGTGGGAATGAGCAGAGCTACTCTGATTGTGGCTTCAGCATGATGAAACAACCTCATCTGTAGCAGTGAAGCAGCATGGGAGCATCTGCCCAGTGCTGCACTGCTGGCTCTCCTGTCTGCCCATATGGGTTTTCCTTTGCCCCCCCCCCTCCCAGTGCATGGGGCCTTGCAGTGAGGATACACCAACTTGGAGCTTACCAGCTGCTGTCCTTTAAACAGTTTGCATCTCTGGTACCCAGCATTATGTTTTGTGGTGCACGTGGCCCAGCCCGACAAAGTGACATTTATGTCAGATCCAGCTCTCACAACAAACGAGTTCAACGCCACTGCATTAGATTCTTCTGACAATGTTTATGAGCCTCTGCCTAAAGCAGCAGAGTACAATTTTAGGCCAAAGTGCTTTACATTGTCCTACTGTCTCAAGTCCCAACAAGGCAGCCTGAAAGATAATGCTGGGTCCCTTCCACACAAGCAAGATAAGCCAGAGGGGAATCGAGTCCTTTTTGCCCCACAGTTGCGCGATCACACAGCTCCGTGGACCTGCTGGGGCAAACTGTTGCTGCGTGATCAGATGCAACTGCAGGCAAGTGGTTTGGATTTTTGTGTGGTGGGTTTCCAAGGCACTTAAACAGGGGATCAATGCCTTGCTGGGAGGGGGGATTGATGCCTCGCTAGAAGGAAGGAGGGGGGGATTGATGCCTTGCTGGAAGGAAGGAGGGGGGGATCAATGCCTTGCTGGAAGGAAGGGAGGAGAGGGAGGATCGATGCCTCACTGGAAGGAAGGAGGGGGGATTGATGACTCTCTTCTCCCCCCACGGGCTTTTGATGATGCACACACAGAAGGGGGACGAAAAAACAGCGTGGCGTTGGGATAGCGTGTGATCATGACACCACACTTCCGCACTGGCACGATCACACGGGGAAAGTCCAGCTGTGGTTTGCGGCAAACCATTTGATACTGGACTTTCACCAGTAGCTTTTTACCCCGATTCTCTGCCGGATCAAATCGGTTTGCTCCGGCTTGCCGACGGTTCTGGGACGCCTCCCAGATGTGCTGGTATGATCATGCCAGTTTGATCCATTGATAAATCGTCCCTCTTGCATGGCAAATAGGTGCATATGATCGCACCCCTAGGGTCCTTACACATCTGGGAGAAATAACTGGAGATTTTTTGGGGGGGTGGAGCCTGGAGATTGTAGGTTTGGGGAAGAGGAGGGACCTCACCAAGGTATAATGCCATAAAGCCCATAAAGCCTAGAAGACAGTGTAATCCACAGTAAAGCAGAAGAAGTTAATAAGGGTCAGATTAGCTGTTAATAAGTAAAACTCAGTTTAATCCATGTTACAAGTCTGGTGACTTTATGGGGGCCTAGAGTTGCCAGCTCTGAGTTGGAAAATACCTGGAGATTTTGGGGGTGGAGTTGGAGGAAGGTGGGGTTTGGGGAGGGAGAGACTTCAGTGGGGTATAATGCTATAGAGTTTACTCTCCAAAGAGGCCATATTCTGTAGGGGAACTGATTGCTATTATCTGGAGATCAGTTGTAATCGCAGGAGATGTCCTGCCACCAATCTGGAGGCTGGCAACCCTAAGGGGAGCATGTTATTTCCTAGCTATATAAGGGTAGAATATAGTATGAAGTTTAATTTTTACATGCACTTTTCAAAAATGGTTATGGGAATGCATGAAATTTATCTAAAATATTTATTGCAATATATATTACACCTCCTTAGGAGCAGAAGTCAGGTACAAATACCATGTTTTGCCAGTTAAAGATTTATCAGTCTCTAAGAATTTTGTAAGTCCGTGGTGGCTAGACCTAGCATCATGTTCAGTAAATTGTGATACTGCCACTGAGGCATGGCTAGTGGCTTAAAATTTAGAACATGATTCTAAAATGAAAATATGAACATATTTCAAATCACATAGATTTTGAGAAGTTATAATCCAATTGTATCTTGGAATCTTTTGTTTTATTACCTCTAAATCTGTTCTAATATTGGCTGCACCTGGACATCAGTCTGGCCTTTTTGGTTAGCAGTCATTAAAGAACATGGGTGGTTTTCATTTTTTTAAATTAGTATGTCATACAGCAAGAACTATTTATCTACAGAGCTTATGCTGTGCGATGAATGAAGAACTGGACTGCAATGATTCTAATCTGATGTTAACATAAAAAACTGAACAAAATTAGAATATCTTAGGTATGGATTAAATTGAGAACCGTGGGCAAATCACCTGTATTTCAGGGCCAATTCATCATCCATGAAATCAGAATTACAGTGATTTGCCTCCCTCTGCAAGAACAATCCTAATTAAAGCAATGTGTCACAAATGTAAGAGGAAACTAATAATAAATAGAAATAATAGACTAGAAGTGACATTTCTCAAGTAATGTGGAATCCTTTGTTTCAGAATTTAGTAGATTTCTGGTATTGTTTAGAATTTTATATTGTTGAAATAACCTTCTGAGAAGACATTGGTCTAAGTGTAGGCATATGCAGCCAGAAATTTACTAATCAAGTTCTGACTTACAAGAACCATTTGTAAATATCATAAATGCTTCAAATTTCAACAAAATTTTTTTGCATGTCTGAGTCCTTTGGAACCTTGTGGTCTTCCAGTGATTTCTGATACTTCACTGCCTTGTTTCATTTTTATTGGAGGAGCAGTGAGGAAAGAGCAGACAAGTGTATGATAGAATGGTCATCCAAATGGCAGTAGTCCATCTTGCCAAAAATAATTATCCAAGTTGGTGTTTCTATGCATAGTATTTTTATGTTTCTGCCTATTATTACATCATTTTAGGCAATAATCTTAGAGACTTAGAGTTAAGGCTTTCCCTCTGCAATACTAAAGCACAAAGATTCACACATGCACAGACACACAAATGGAGACCACTCGTGACAAAGAAAGACCTGAAGATCCAGCATCTGAGATCTGTTAGTGACCTTGGAAAGACTCACTTTTTTGTGTGCAAAGCAGAGAGATCCATTTTGAAATGAAACCTGAGTATGTGTGGCAGAAGAACTCACTTGGTTCTTCCCCACTACCATATGCTGCTGAGCTCCATTATTGGAAGCTTATTTTCTCCTGGCCAGATAAGGAAAGTCAGTCTAACTGGGAGAAAAATGCTGAAGGAAATGGAGAGGTAGGGTTTGGCTTTCCTTGCCTCTGTGATACATTTTTAAAACTACCACCATATTGACAATTCCTGGAAAGGACAGAAAGCTATGCCAGCCTATGTCTGTTGTGCAAAGGAGAATGGGAAAGTGCCTAAAATTTGTTGGGGGGAATTCCTTCAGAAAAGGGCATAATCCCTGAAAATTTCTTCCTAAACTGGATGGGTGTAGGTGCAGAAGTAACATCCAGAAATGTTGTTTCCAGTCATTCCCACCCTTTAATTAGATGGTGGTCATGACTAGATGTGGGTTCTCAAACATGGTATTCTTTCTTAAACTGGAAATAACAACAAAATATTGTTAAAAGATATTTAAAGCAAATCTCATCTCAAATAGGTATAATTTTAGTCATTCCCTCCATCACCAGCCTTAATTATTTCCTGTGAGGTGGGCAGATGCTAATGAGAAAGAAGAAAACATGCTTTTGGATGGGGTAGTGACTCACAATACCAGGTGTGTACTTGAGCCTACTATTAATACTTTCATTTACTAAGTTTTGTAATTTATGTGCTGAAGGTTTTTTCAAAGAAATTTTTTAACAGTTTCTGATTTCTTCATGATGAAAAATTGATATGATACAGTTTGAGAGAATATTGCAGAAAGATGCATCAGTGATGGAATCCAATGTAAGAAAAGCTAGATATTCAGCAGAAGGTCAGTGGGTGCGTTCAGACAGCGTGCTGGAGCCGGCTCAAAATGCCCCGATCTGGACCATTGCGATCACACTTACTCTTCGAAAACACTCTTCGAAGCACATTCAAGTGGCTCCCTGGCATCTATACGGGAGCCTGTGTCGGGCTTTTTAAAATTATTTTTTGCCGCTTGCACATGCGCATAAGCAAGCATCTAAAAATACAGTCTTGTGCATGCTCAGAAGCAGGAGAGCAAAGCCTCTCAGTTTACACAAGGACTGTGACTTCCCCCCCCTGAAAGAACACGGCCCTTTAAACTTTCCCACCAAAACTAGCCTCCTTGGGATCCCAAAGGCAGAAATAGTGGCCATTAAAAAAAAAAAATTTTTAACAGAAAGGTGGAAAAGCACTTATACGCATATCGCCGATGCACAAAAAAAAATGGCGGGCAAAAAGCGGAAGCCAGAGGCTTCTGCTGGGGGGGGGGGGGGGGGTTAAGGACTCGAAAGTGGCTCCATGATCACACAGCAGAAAACATAGCTTGAGCCAGAAGAGCACGGGAGAAATCACCTTGGGGCCTGGTCTCAAAAATGCTACACTTCACTCCAGAATTTGATACGGTAAGTGATGGCTGGGTACGGGAGGCAGCTGCGGCTGTCTGATCTCGCAAATTTGATCCATTTCGAAGCGTTTCGAAACAGATCAAATGTACGCGTCTGAACGCACCCAGTCAGTATCTAGTTAAAATATGCATTATATGAAATAATGTGCAATATACGAAATATATAAAATGCAGAAACTCAAATTTAGCTGGATGTTATGTACCTATGTGACATCCAGTTCTAAAAGTGGAAGATGACATTTGGTAAAAATTAAGAAGGCATATATAAATACAGTAATATCCTATAAAATAGCATTTTGTTAATTTTTTGTTATTTAACCAGTCAAAAAGAACCAGAAGTAAGATTCAGATTTTTTCTGGCAAAGATTTTCAAATGAAGACAAAGCCACTGAAGAAAGGACACATAAGTAATATGTCACAGGCACAAATGAAGTTGCTTGCTATCAACAGCATTTTAAAAGTAGGATATTAATACTGAACTAAGAGCATTACTTATTGGAAAGAACTCCCATGAGATAGAGCCTTTCCCATCACTTCAGGCTTACAACTGTCCCCTGTTATATAGTATGGTTTGGATTGCAGATGGCAAATAATTGACAGAGCCAACCTAGGACACATTCCTATTTCTTTATCACCATAGTCTTCCACTAATTAAATTCAGTGTTGACATCTTCATTTAATTCCACAGCACCAAGCAACAGAAACTGCTCTCCATTTGTGCTTTAATGTCATATGCCACATGTCCTATAATATATTCTATTTCATTTTACTCCTACATAGCCCCCCCAAAAAAGGAAGGAAGGAAGGAAGGAAAGAAAGAAAGAAAGAAATGTTCATAAAAACTATGTGGGAAAATTTGCCTTTAATAATAGAGCTGTGTATAAAAATCAATATTTGTTTTAATTTTCAGTTTAATTTTAGTTTACCATTACATTTTTTTTTTAAAAATAGTAATTACCAGTGATTGTTAATTATATTTTTTTCCTTTCCACTGGTTTTAACAGATAACACATTTGCAACTATATATTTCACATAGACACACCCCAATCTGACTGGGATTAAATTCTCAAGGGCTGCAGGAAAGATTCAGCTCCCCAAATTGCCCCTGATATATATTGTTAAGGAACATTAACTATTTTTTTACATTAACATTTTTATTAAGTTACAACCATTACATACAGAAAGCTTTTGATAGGTTTTAAAGATATACAACAACAACAATCGTAGTTATACAAAGCTATTCAAAACTGTTACAACCAAAGCTTATTCTAAATTTAGTCATATACATTTACAACAGTAAAGTATAATACAATACTATTCAAAAATATATCATTTTGTGATAGGCAGGATTTGCTGGGAGAATTTTTTGTCAAGTTAGATAATTTATAGTTGTAAACCAAACACTCACTACTCTTTTTTGGTATAGCGCTGGTGGGTTGTTGCTAACAGAATATGACAATTTAGATAATAAGAAATACTCCCATATTTTTGTCAACCACATGTTCTTCGTTGGAGGAAATCTATCCATTTCAGGGCTATGAGATTTTTTGCAATTGTTATTAGTATTGAGATTATTTCCTTTTCATATGAAATAGATTGTATATTTTTCCAGTATTCTAATAAAATCACTTCTGGTGTCATTGGTAATAAAAACCCCTGTTATTTCCTTGATGTTTTGTATAATCTGTGTCCAATATTCTTTGATTTGTGGACAGCTCCACCAACAATTCAAAAAATTGGCACGTTGAGTGCATTTCCTACAATTAGGAGAAATTTTTTTGTTCATTCTGTTGGAAATAGTTGGGGGAATGTACCATCGTGTCAGTATTTTAGTTGCCTGTACTTTAATTGTTGTTATTTTTGATATTATACTAGGGGCTTTCCAAATTAGGGCCCAGTCATCTTCCAACAATGTAACTGATAAATCTAAGTGCCATTGTTTTTGATATAATGTTGTGTTTTCTTCAGTTAGCTCACTTAGCATTTTATATATTTTTGTGATAAGGCCTGAGGTTTGTTCTTTTGCTTGGTTTAACATTTCTTCAAATGGAGTCATTTGTCTATTCCTGGTTGCTATTAGTTGGGGAGATTCCAATAAATGTTTTATCTGCAAATATTTGTACCAATGTACTGTATGTTTAATCTTTTGTTCCAATTGTGCCTTTTCTATTATGGCTCCTTTTCTAGAAAATGTCCAACTCTAGTAACGCCTGCTTTTTGCCAGTTAGAAAATCCTGTGGAGTATTTAGCCGGTTCAAACCAAGTTTGATTTGTATAAGATGCTTGGGTTGAAATGTCTGGAACCAGTGCTTTTCTCCATCTTTCGCATATACCTATTGAATTTGCCATATTATTCAATTGTTTATTTTTAAATATTTTTATTATGTCTGAGTTTCGAAGAATATCATAGAGGGGAATTTTTTTGTCTTGAAGTGCTTCTGGTTCTATATGTAGCCAAGTAGGAGGATGGTTTGCTGTGGCCGCTTGGATTAGCATTGCGATGTGTATGGCGTCATAATATAAGGATAAATTGGGAAAGTCTAACCCTCCACGTAAAGATGACCTTGTGAGTGTTTTATTATTTGTTCTTGGTTTTTTGTTATTCCAAAACAAATTATTTAAGTCCGATTGCCAGGTTTTCATAGTTTATTTTGGAATTTTTATTGGAAGGGTTCTGAATAAGTATTTTGGTAGGATAAAGTTTTTTAATAGGTGTAATTTATCAGTCCAGCTTAGTATTTTTATGTTCCATTCCTTTAGTAATGTTTAAGTTTCTTTGTGTAATCTTTTAAAGTTGTATTCAAATAGTTGGTCAAAATTCGACGTAATAAAATTTGATGTAATAAAATTTGATGCCCAGGTACCTCCATGGTTTGTTCGGGTTATTAAGTTTAATTTTTTTGTTTATACGATCTAAGGAAGATTGTTCTATATTTAATGGTAAAATTTGGGATTTTTCTGAGCTAAATTGGAGACCTGAATTTTCTCCAAATTTCTCAATGTTGGAATATAGTTCAGTTAATGAATTGAAAGGGTTTGTTAGATATATTATGATGTCAACTGCATATAATTAAATTTTATGAAAAGTTTGTCCAGTCTGTATTCCCTTTATGTTTGTATTTTTCCTAATCAGTTCCGCTAAAGGTTCAATTGCTAAAATAAATAAAATTGGGGACAGAGGGCAGCCCTGACGGGTTCCTCTTTGTAACTGGATCTCCTTGGAGTAAGGGGAGGCAGAGCGGAGGCAGAGCAGCCATTAAAAGCGGAGGCAGAGGGCTGTTCAGACTGCTGCATCTGCCCGGAGGAGGCGGCCCGGATGCATCGCGTCCAGCACCGCGCTCCTCCTGCAGCAGCTGGGCACCACTTCAAAGTGGTGTCCCGGCTGCTGTGGTGCGCGTTCCACCTGCTTCCAGCGGGTGTGAACGCATGCCAGGCGGGGGAGCCGGGCGGCGTTCGGCCACCGCCTCTGGAAGCCGCCCGCAGTCTGGACGCTGCGGGCTTCCTTGTGGCGGCGTGGGCAATTCCCCCCACCTTGTTCTGCCACGCCGCGGAGGCACAGCAGAATACCAATCTGTCCACGGCCTATATGAATAAAAGCTGTAATCACGTGTACCCAGATGTTGTATTCTCCATATATCTGTAAGGCCATACTTCCTGATTATATCCTGTAGTTCAGAGTCATGTTGTTCAGTTAATGCTTTCTTCTTCTTTTTGCTTTTAGATCTATCTAAATGTGTGTTTAGGATGTAATTAAAATCCCCTCCTAAAATGGTTTGCCCTTCTTGTAATAGTCTCAGTGCTTCTAAGGTTTGTCTTAAGAATTGTAATTGACTTTTGTTAGGTGCGTAGATAGAACCTATAGTGATTTCCCCCCCTTCTAATGTGCCTTTAGCAAAAACATATCTACCTTGTTGGTCCGTTAGGACATCTGTAACATTGAAGTGGGTATTTTTTGCTATTAAAATTGCGGAGCCCCTAGCCTTAGATAAGCCTGGAGAAACAAATTGTTGAGTGTACCATGAAGTTGCCAAAACTGGCTCTGCCACTTTTTAAAGGTGTGTTTCCTGCAGTAGAACTATCTTCGGCCGTAGTTTTAAAATCTGTGTTGTAATTATCTGTCTTTTGATTTTGTTATTCAATCCACATACATTCCACGATAAAACACTTTGCATAATGATATAAAGCTTATATCGAGTGTTATATTTTAGCTAAGTTCTTTTGCAAAATATACTGGTGTTGCTTGACCTGCTAACTAATATATTTTCGCTTATATCAAATTAACTTATATCAATTTAAATTCTAACTATATTAAAAAAATTAACTGAGTAAACTATAAACTCTAAGTAACTATTTCAATCCTTCCCCCCCCCCCCATACACTATTTTAAACTTTGCTTAATAACGCAATCCGGTAAACCTACTTACTTCTACACACTCTTACAAATTAGGCTAAACTTATACCCCTAACAGTGGTCTGACTTTTCAAAGTACAGACCTTCCAGGTATCACTAAGATCTTTCTGGAGCCAATAACCCTCATATTCCCCCCTCCCCCCTTTCCCTTCCTTTCTAGATATGTTCTAGATATGTTCATGTTACAATGCCCATCAAAGCAGAACTAAATAATGTGCGAGGTACAGCACATAAAATTCTTGCATACATTTAGCGATCTGTTTTGGAAGTAGAATCTCAGATCAGGACCTTACTGGCCTTTAAAGGAGAAAGAGTCATTGAAAGTCTTCTTTTGAAGGATTTCTTTAAGATGTCCATCGGTTCTGCCAGGTTTAAACCTTGCAGCAAAGCTTTTCCTGTATCTTCGTCTGTCACATAGAGGATTTTGCCTTAGTGTTTCACTGTAATCTTGCCTGGAGTGCTCCAACAATATTTGATGTTTTCATCTTGCAATTTCTGAGTTGTTGTTTTCAGTTTTTGCCGAATTTGCAGAGCTTCAGCTGGTAAATCTGGGAAAACTAAGATATGTAAGTCTTGGTAAGATAAATAGCCTTTTTCTCAAGCTATTTTTATAATTTCCGTCTTGATTCTTGTATCAGCAAAAGTAACTAATATATCCCTGGGAAATTTCCTATTTGTGTTGTGTGGGGAGCCTATTCTGTAGACTTTCAGCAAGATCAGAAATATGCCTTCTTCCAACTTTAGGACCTTAGCGAGCCACTCCGCCATTATTTTTTAACAAATTTGGTGTCTCTTCAGTGTCCTCATGCAAAATTTTAAATTTTGTTTCCTGGCCGATGTTTCTAAAAGAAGAACTCTTTCTTTTATTTCTTGCTGTTCTTTTTGGATCGTCAGATTTTTTTCTTGAATTAATTGTCCCATTTGATGTGCGTTTTCTGCAATCATCGCCGTTGTTTCCAGCGCCTTTGCCAGGTCATTTATTTGCTCTATCATGGGTTGTAGAAGAACATTAATTTTTTGTGTTAGGTTTTCTGTTATTGTCCGTTCTATTGTCTGTAGAGCAGTTTGTAAGGTGGACTGTAATAATTTTAGTGTGACCAGTTCATCAGGAGAGGCTTTCTGTGCTTTCGCTTCTGTTCCGATCACCATTTTGTTTCCTCGCTGCTGCGTTTTTTTCTCGGCTTCATCAGCATGATACTGGGGAGAGAGGAGTTGCCGCGGTGAGCCCTCTATCTCCTTTGAAGTGTTTTTTTTCCCACCGGATTTTTGCATTACTCACAAGAATCTGTGCAAGGTAAAGTTCTGCTTTGTGCTTAGGAAGGCCATCAGGAATTGGGAGAGACCAGTTTAGATGTCCGACATATTAGATTGTGACACCACACCCCCAACATTAACTAAATTAAATACATAGGCTCTTAAATAATAGCCTCATAGAAAGCCAGTTTGGTGTAGTGGTTAGAGTCTCGGACTAGGATCTGGAAGTCCCAGATTCACAACCCTATTCTGGCCGCAGTCACATGGCCCTTTAATGCAGGAGGAAGTGCTGTTTCCTCCCGCATTTAAAGGGACCGTTCACAACGGCCGCGGCTAGTCCTGCGCTGAAGCGGGCTCAATTGCGGGTTCCTCCTGCATTTTCCAACCCCGGGAAAATCAGGTATTTTCCTGGTGGTTGTGCTTTGAACTTGCAACTGAGCCTATCTGGACAGCCCCCTCTCACAATCATTGCGAGAGAGGGCTGTCCAGATCGTCCCTCCTCCATTCCCCCCCTTTTACACTTGGGCGCTTGGGTGCCCAAGTGCAAAAGGGGAAAAAAAACCCCAAACTTACCAGGTGGCCAGCGGGGCTCAGGGGAGGATTCTTCCCTCGGCCGCCACCACCACCATTGCCGCTGCTGCTCACTGTTGCTGCCGGCACTGCTCGCCTCCTCCTCCTCCGCCACTGCTGCCGCCACTGCTCGCCTCCTCCACTGTTTCCATTGCTGCTGCTCACCGCTGCCGCTGCTGCCTTTGCCCCCCCAGGGTTGGAATGTGTAAACATCCCAACCTGAAATTAAAAAACTGGCCCCTTTAAATCCGGGAGGGCTCCCAGATTTAAAGGGCAGTGTGACTGCGGCCTCTGCCATGGAAGATTGCAGGATGATCTTGGGCCAGTCACACACACTCTCAGCCTAACCTGCCTCACAGGGTTGTTATGATACAATGGAGAAGTGGAGATATTCCCAGGGGGATTGAAGGCAGGGTAGAAACATGGACTAATAAACTAAGGCTTAATCCAGCCAAGACGGAAGTGCTACTAGGAAGTGAAAGGTCTGACCCAGGATTTAAGGTGTGACCAATTCTGGGTGGGGTTGCATTCCCCTTGAAGGAAGAGGTCCATAATCTGGGGGTGCTCTTAGACCCAGGCCTACCTGCTAGATAAGCAGGAGGTAGCTGAGGCCAGGAGTGCCTTTTACCATTTTTGACTGGTTAGACAGATGCAGACTTTCCTGAGCAGGAAAGATCTGGCTACTGTGGTACATGCTCTGGTTACAGCTAGATTAGGTTATTGCAATGCTCCCTGCTGGGCACTGCCCTTAAAAAGTGTTTGGAAGCTTCAGTTAGTGAAGAATGCTACAGCCAGGATGTTGACTGGAGTGGGTCATAGAGACCATATCATTCCAACCTTGGCTCATCTACACTGGTTTCCAATTTGTTTCTGGGCACAATTCAAGGTGCTTAAAGCCTTATAACATAAAAGAAGAAGAAGAGATTGGATTTATACCCCGTCCTTCACTATCCAAAGGAGCCTCAGAGCATCTTAAAATTTCTTTTCCCTTCCCTTCCCCACAACAGACACCCTGTGAGATAGGTGGGGCTGAGAGAGCTCTTTTGAGAACTGCTCATGAGAGAACAACACTGACAGAACTATGGCTTGCCCAAGGTCATCCAGCAGCTGCATATGGAGGAGTGGGGAATCAAACCCGGTTCTCCCAGATTAGAGTCCATGCTCCTAACCACTACACCAAACTGGTTTGGGGCCAACATATCTGAAGGACTGCCTACTCTCTTACAAACCTATCCAACCACTGCAATGATTTTCTGAGGGCCTGCTTCAGCTGTTCCCGCCTTCTCTGATAAGGTGGGTAACAATGCAGGATAGGGCCTTTTCAGTAGTGAAGAAGAAAAGAGAAGAGATTGGATTTATACCCTGCCCTTCACTTGTAGTCTCAGAGCGGCTTACAAACTCCTTTCCCTTCCCCTCCCCCCAACAGACACCCTATGAGATAGGTGGGGCTGAGAGAGCTCTGACAGAAACTGCTCTTTTTCAAGAACAGCTATGCTAGAACTATGGCTTGCCCAAAGTCATCCAGCAGGCACAAGTGGAGGAGTGGGGAATCAAATCCGGTTCTCCCAGATTAGAGTCTGTGCACTTAACCACTACACCAAACTGTGGCACCAAAAATGGCACCAAATTGCTGGAACTCTCTCCCCAGGGCAATCTGCCTGTCCTCTTTTGTTGCCATCTTCCACCAGCAGGTAAAAACATTTTTGTTTCACTTAGCATTCCCTCAGTGATCTGTTATGTTTTGGGTTGACTGTACAACTTGTAAGCTTGAGCTTCGGTCACAGCTCCACAGACTGCAATGCATCCAAAAATACACAACTGGATTGGTTGCTGTTGCAAACAGACCAATCTTGGTGGGAACAATTTCCATTGGTTCCAAGCACTGATCTGTGATTGGACATTATTGTTCCAGGAGGTGTGGTTTTCCTGGTTCAAACTGTATATAGTTGGCTCGTTCTGTGTGTTGGTTGTTGTGTTCTGAGCTGAATAAAGAAATCACTTGTTTGCAATGCTGCCTCAATCTCAGTACATAATAGATCCCGCCTTCCTTTCCAAAGCTTTAACTGTTTTTACCTGTAGTTCTTACTTTAAGTTCTGGTTTTAACTTCTTTTAATGATGTATTGTTGTGTTGGTTTTAATGGCTTTTAAGATGATATTTTAATTTGTAAGTTTTAATTTGTTAGCCACCTAGAAGGGCAGGGTAAAAATCTTGTTAATAATTAATAATAATAAATGAAGTAAATATATAAATAACTGATTTCTCATGTTTTGTCTGATTTGGTCATGTGTACGTGTGTGCTGTACAACTGATTGCAGTGCTGCACATTAAGATGGCATGGCAGATGCTGTCTTAGTGTCCTGGTATACAATGAAGCATTTGCCTTGATACACCTTTTTCAAGTCTGCAGCACTGCAAGCATAAAAGCTTGCCTTTGTCAGCCTCAGTGGCAGCATTGGCTATTGCCTAGTGCTGGGGAAAGCAGGCGGAGAATAAGCAAATAGGATCAGAACCATTCCATTTATCAAATCAAAGTCCTCTCTACGCTTTCTCAGCACAATCCTCTTCAGTGCAGTGGCAAGATATCTGTAAAGTTTGGCTGATCAGTAGACATGCCTGCAAATTGTCTATGCTGAGCCACTCTCCCCAGCTTTTCTGGTCTTCTTGAACACTAAGGGATGCAGCCAGGTAGCAGAATATCACCCAAGTCCAGATGTTACTGAGTGTTACTGACTGTCTTTAATTTTTAAGTTTGGAATAGTAATATTATATATTATAACTAACTAGTTATAATAACAAACAGGCATTTTAAATGTGGCTTTCAGTCAGTTAATATCTGAAGGCACATCTCTGTTTAATAAACTGTTGGAAATTACAGTACAGGAGTATGCTATGCTATACTGTACTGTGGTATCCACAGTGGCAGACTGCCATTTTTTAGAAACGGTGCTGTTCACTAAAAAAAAAGTAGCTCTGAGATATTTAATAATACAGCTAAATAGGAAAAGTACATTCCAATTACCTTTCAATTATGTAACTATAGAGAAAGTAATTTAAAAGTAAAATATAGATAAGGTACATCAGCCATTTCAGAATGACATGATTTCCAAGAATGAATTCCTTTTGACATATCTTAACCACAGTTGTTTAGGACTGACTCTATTTTGTGAAAAGGAATGAAGAATAATTAAATCCCAGAATGAGCTCACACATCTACCATTTGTCCTGGCAGCAACACTAAAACAAAACAAAACAAAACAAAATCACCCTCAGATTGGCCTCATCTAGGAAGGTAAGTTATAAGAAATGATATATCACACTAATGCAAACCATTAGGAAAGCATATATGACCTAACCATCTTCTAAGTAGAAAAATGTTCACACTACACTAAGTATGGCTTACTTCACAAGTAGAATTACAGATTGTTCAGAGTGAAAGCAAGATAGTGAGAATGGTTTGAACACACATTCTCTGCCCTGCACCACACTTTGGAATGTCAGCTTGCCTTCACCTATGGAAGTTACCACTCACAGTTCATCACCTACTCTACCTTATTAACTGTCCTGAGGCAGCATATTCCACTGTGAGAGATCCTCATTCCCTCAGTGCTGCCTGTCTCTCAGTGTTGCGGTCTTCTACAACTGCCTTGCTTGCCTCAGTGGTGCATCGTGGATCCTAGATGAGGGAGAGGCTGCACCTATTTTGGTCTTACAGAGTCTTCCTGTGAGCACTAAAGAGAGCATAGCACTGGAAGCTAAGCATGACCAGTGAGCACAGTGGTCATGTGCCCAGCATTGTACTCTTTAGATCCAGTCTGGTTTACTTAGTAGAGTACAGGTATAGAACTGAAGTATTAATAAATCTAGTGAAAATAGTATGTGGAAGAGACCTTCAGTGAGGCAATGAGGGATGAGGTGGATTGCCCTCCCTGCCCCACTAATGTTATGAAAGCAACTGCCTACAGCAGACAATTAGAGATATGTCAGGATAACAGGCCTCATCATCATGAGAAGACTCAGTTACCATCACTGTCTCTTTTAGCCATCCTTCTTGGTGGGAACCTCTTCTTTCTTGTGGCCTCTGTGGTGGCAACCACTCTCAGGCAGTACAGTTGCTGAGGAAAGATTTGTGAGAGAAGGAGCTCTGGGTTTATCCCAGGTTAAGCTTCTGTTGGCTTCCTTTACACAGCTGTGGCAATAGTTCTCGAGCAGGGCTGCTTTTGTGGGTGAGAGAGGGAGGCTTATCATGGCTTTCCACAGCCAGCAAGAGATCTAGAGAACCTGATACTCTGGTCTATTCACACTGTCTCATTCTCCATCTGTACAGACATCTCTTGGCCATGCTGGAATGTATCCAAGTATTACCCTTCTGAGTCAAGTCATATTTGTGCCTAATCATGTACAGTTTGGCTCAATAGAAGACAGGAAACTTACCAGATAGTTTCACGAAGAATATTAGCTAATAAATCATTTTATCCACACCAAATAAATACTTAATGATACTGTTTAGTAGAGTTAATATGCATCCATAATTCCCAACTAATATACAGCTCAAAATGTTTTATACATTTTTAAATTTAGTCATGCAGTTTGTACAAATACTTTTGATTGTCTTTTTCCCTTTTAATCTATTTTATCCTTTGTACATAGGGACTACTGACTGCTTGTCATCAGCTACACAAGTGTAGCAAGTGCCACACTTGTGTAACTTTACAAATAGTGCTTCTCTCATTTCCCAAGCTAGCAATTTTAGCAGATGTGTTCATTTTTTCTAAAACAACCATCTATATGCTGAAAGAAATACATGGACATTAGGAGAAAGAAAGAAAGAAAGAAAGAAAGAAAGAAAGAAAGAAAGAAAGAAAGAAAGAAAGAAAGAAAGAAAGAAAGAAAGAAAGAAAGAAAGAAAGAAAGAAAGAAAGATTTTTATTTAATTCTTAAAATGACAAAAAGGCAGATGTCTGGAATTATGAAAGGGGGGGGGGGGGGGAATTGCCTTTTCATGGAAATGCTGACAGTGATAATAATCTGCAACCCGGTTGTTCCTTTCTACTTAAAATGGGATGTGTTCAGAAGTTGCATCATGACAGCACCACAGGTTTTGTTAGTTCTTTTTTTTCTCAGAGAGATCCTAGAAATGCCAAAAAAGCATTTATAAGAAGGTTTAAAAAACCCCTCTTTGTAATGTTACAGTGCAATCACATGCAGAGTTGCTACAGTCTAAATTCTTTGCAGTGCCATCCTAAGGAAAGAACTCATTGACTTTAGTGGAAGGGTATAATTCTGCTTAGTGTACCAATTATAAAAAGAGATTTAAAAGTGTACTATAAGGGCTAAAAGGCACAAAGAAAGCAAAAAGTTAAGAGTGCTGTGTTCATCTTGAGTTTGTGTTGTGTTGGGTATAAATAAGTAATTTCTTATAATGATTTGCTGAACAACTTCTCTAAATATCTCTCCCACAGATAGATCACCCAGGAAGCCATCCAGCAGAACAATTTCACAGCAATTCTACCACCAGGGCAATAATTAATTGGTTTACCCAAGCATGTAGGGGGATCACATGTATTGCATCGCCAAGTGCCAAGGGCTATTCCCTGCTGGATCAGGAAACATGTGTACTGCCCTGATAATCTCTGTTAGCTTTTATAGAGCTAAAGCAAATTGTTTGTATGGCAGGGGGAAGGTCTGGATCCAGCTTCTCTCCCCCTAAGGGTAGTTAATAGGTATATACAAATGCATATCTGCATATGCAAGTGAAGTTTTGCACTACAGCTTGTTGCTGTACTCACATAACCATGGATTTGGGCCAATATGTCTCCTGAACAAGTGTCAAAATGTGACCAAAATATAATTATTTCTTTGTGTATCTTCCTTTATATCTTGCCGTGGTCTCCATAACTGTGAGCTATGTTTTCTTAAGGCATTTCAAGTTCATTCAACAAAGGGAGAAAAAATCCAGGTAGTATGAAAGGAGGGAGCAAAACCTCTGACCTGACGTCACCAAAAATAAAAATAAAAAGAGACACTAAGATGAAAACAAAATAGTGTCATGGATTTACATATGGGGGTTTTGATGGAAACTAGGGCTGGGTTTTAGATCAAAACTCACCATCTCAAAACCACTCCTTTTCATCCGCCTGCAGGACTTGAGGTAAGTACGTATACGCTTTCTGGCACGCTCTTGATACTCAGGGAATTGTCGCCTGCATGAGTCAATGATAGCCTGGATCTTTTCTTTGGGCTGCTTAGAGATTGGGACCATTCGGTCCAAGTTTTCATCTACAAACAGCCTGACAAACATCTGTTGGCAAGAGGGAGACAGAGGAGAAGGATTTGGAGGGGTGCTCTCTTCTCTTCCTAAGCTTCCTGTCTCAATTACAGATAGGAAGACATGTTTGTTTGTTTGTTTTTCTTACACAGTGAAGAGCTTTGTAATGGAAAGCCAGAAATGTTAAGCAAACAAGGATTTTATTTTAGGACTGACAAAAAAGACAAGAAAAGATTAGACTATAGTGTACAGAAATTGTGAAGGAAATAAAACACAGGTTGTGAAAATAGCCATGGCTTTATGTCTTTTATTAACAATGTGCTATCATCGCTGTATTGTATTACTCTGTCTATAACTCTTCCCTTGTTGTGAACAATTCTTCATGTTGTCATGCAAAATTATATAAATGGGAAATAACAGAAAATAGCTGACCACAAGAATACTCTTGAGAATCTATCTGCAGGCCCTCATCCCACTGCTTCCATCCATTGGGCAAACATGCACACAAAAACACATACAAATACACACAGTAGAGAATTCTTCTACATTAAAGAAGCTTAAATCTGGTTAACCTGATGACTTCTAAGTGTTCTAATGGGCTTGTGGAGAGGGTTTCATAAATGAAATTATTGCAATTCTTTTAATGCAATTTTTACCAATAAACAACAGCCCCAAATTAAAACAAAATTAAATTCAGAAACGCTCAAAGACAACTCACATTAAAAGCTTTCAGCCGCTCAGCTTCCACCCCATCAGATTCAGTAGCCTTTTCAGCATCTTCTTGTTCATCATGGTCATCCTCATCCTCCTCTCCCCGGTTCAGGGAGAGGTCTTCAGCACCTCTGTCCATGCTTTCATTTTTGCCAGAATCATAGCTTGAATAGCTATGGGCAGGTGACTAGGAATAAAGGAATGCATTTTGTAAAATCTGTAAGATTACACAGTCAGCCTTTTACAAAAATCAACAGATTCTCAACAATGAGTTAAAATGAAATATGACCCAGGAGCCGTGTTATCTTTCCTATTATATAAAGCTGTTTTAAGATTCCAAGGGGCAAGATTCCATGGGGCGCCAAAATCAGTAGGCTGGATGGACTGCCACTCAAAAGGGGGACCCTGGCCATTGGCTGCATTCTCTCCCTGCTTTGCCTCAGTCCACCCACAGAGCCACCAGCCAGCATTCTGGCCTCAGTCTGGAGGGAGCCAGCGAAGGGGAAGGATCCACTCTTCTCCTCCTCCCACTGCCAGGTGGGTCTTACTGTCCTCTCAGTAGCCTGCTTTTGTCAGTGAAAAGACAATGGACTTTCACCATAACCCCCCTCCCCCACACACTGCTAGCATGCCCAGAATAAACTGACAGAATAAACTGTTAGAAACGGGGCATTTCACACAGCACCCCATAGTGCTTTAGGACCGGTACAAAGAACTGAAGAACGCTTGGGCGGAGGTTTCAAGGTAAACCGGCTCAGGAACGCTTCCCCAATGGGAGAGGCACATTTCTGTGTGAAAGGGCCAATATGTTCCATTAGGGAACCAGCACTAATACGGTCCCCTCAGTGCCCGTTGCTAGGCAACAGAGCTTGCTTCTCTGAAAGCCCCTTTCCACACCTACGTTGGGCTCTGGGAGAAAACTCATTGGGGCCAGCTGAACAGAATGCCATAGAGGCCACCCTCCAAAGCAGTCATTATCTCCAGTGGGGAAGGAATCTGTTGTCTGGAGTTCAATTGTGATACCTGGTGATCTTCAGGCTCCACCTGGAGGTTGGGTACCCTAGGCGTAGCAGTAAGCGCTTCAGGGAAGGATCTGCTAGACCCAGGTTCCTGCTGAGTGGGTAATTTGGGCCAGTCACAGACTGTAAGCCTAACCTACCTCACAGGGTTGTTGTGCAAGTCAAAAGGGGGAGAGGAGAATGCTGTCAGCTGCTTCGGTCCCCATTGCAGAGAAAGACTACTTTTCCACCAGGGGAAGAATGGTTGTCAATCTCCAGGCGAGGGCTGGAGATCACTCAGAATTACAAGTGCACTCCAGATGGCAGAGATCAGTTCCCCTGGAGAAAATGGTGGATTCTATGTCTTCATACCCTGCTGAGATGGACCCCTTATGACAGCCAATGTGACATAGCAGTCAGGGCTTCAGAACACAGTGGAGGCTGCGTGGGGGTGGGGAAATGTAAAGTTGAAGAGTGAGGTTGATGTTGGCTGGGAAGGAGATAGGGTTGCCAACTCCAGGTGGAAAATTCCTGGAGATTTGAGGGATGGAGCCTGGAGACAGTGAGGTTTGAGGAGGGGTGGGACTTCAGACTGGTACAATGCCATAGACTCCACCCTTCAAACCACCCGTTCCCTCATGGGAACCATTGTTACCAATATCCAAGGGAGGGATGGGGATAACGCTGAATTACAACTGTTCTTCAGATGGTAGAGATCTTTCCCTGGAGAAAATGGTGGACTCTGTGTCATTATACCCTGCTGAGGTCGCCACAGCAAACTGACACTGAGTGCCCAAGGCTGGGGCACTCTCCCAGAGCCTCTTTCTAGAGCCTGTTGTGTTTATTTCCACAACGGGCCTTATTCCTAGTAGGAAATATAGTTAAAGTTTCTTTGCAAGGCAGTGTATAGAGATGCAGGATCTAGGTGTAAAATATCTTAAGAAATGGTAATTTATGCATAGTGTCATCATAAAAATATGAACAAGAAACCAATGACTATGATCCATATTAATTTGGACCTATAAGAATGTTTCAGTTCTACCCTGGTATCACTGTCTGCTTTATTATTTGCTCTAAGTCCTTGCAGCCTTTCAGAATCTGGAGATTCTGATGTTCTTGAAAATATTTTGTTCTTATGAATATATTGCTGCTTATAAATTTATTGAATGTAAAAACAATCTATGTAATCTATGCATTCTTCCATTAATATCTTTCTCTAGGGATGTGTGTAACCCTGGGCTCTGCTGGGCTTCTGTGGATTGTTATTGAGTCTGTTGGGCTTGTAAAAACGCAGTCCCCTGCTTACGTTTGTTCTGTTGAGATTCTCTGATTTGACACTGGTTCTGTTGGGCTTGTGCTGCAACTTTGACCTTGAGTTCTGCTGGGCTTACATGGATTGACATTGGTTCTACCCCAGTTTGGTGTACTGGTCAGGTGTGCGGACTCTATTCAGGGAAAACTGGGTTTGATTCTCCTCATCTCCACTTGCAGCTGCTAGATGACCTTGGGCAAGCCATAGTTCTGACAGAGCTGTTCTTGAAAGAGCTCTCTAAGCCCCACCTACCTCACAGGGCATCTGTTGTTGGGAGGGGAAGGAAAGGAATTTGTAAGCCACTCTGAGACTCCAAGTGAAGGGTGGGGACAGAAATTTTTGCTCACAAGACTCCACAGCTTAGAGGGAGCATTGGCTGTGGTATAAATCCAATCTCCTCCTCCTCTTCCTCCTCCTGGGTTTGTAAACATGCTCTCCTTGTCTAAGTTCTGCCTAGGATTCTTTGGTTTGACATTGCTTGTGTTGGGTTGCCACATTGGCTTATGTTTCTGCTGTGATTCTCTGGTTTGACATTGGTTCCATTGGGCTTGTGCTACAACATTGCCCTTGGGTTTTGCTGGGCTTCCATGGAATGACATTAGTCCTGTTGGGCTTGCAAAAGTGTCCTCCTTGTTTAAGTTCTAGAAGTCTCTGGTTTGACATTGCATCTTTTGGGCATGTCACATTGGCTTGTGATTCTTTTGGGATTCTCTGGTTCTGCATTGGTTCTGTTGGACTTGTTGGTTCTGTTTGCATGGGAGGCCTTTGGTAAATTGTAGCATGCCGTCATGAGGGCTGTCATTCCAGTTCCACAGTACTTCCGCTACTCCCAGGGGTTGTCATTCTGCTCTGGGGGCTGTTGTTCCAGTTCCAGAGCAATCTATCTGGACCGAGGGGCTGTCATTGTTGTCCCAGAGGAGTCTATCTGGACCGAGAGATCCTCACTGTAAATCCAGTCTGCATTTTCATTGCAATTTTTGTTTGTTGTAACGTATTTCAGTGGAGCCTATGCAAGTCAATTCGCATTCCTGGCTCCCATTATATCCAATTGATATTCCAGCATCTCTCATTGTTCTCAGTGGGCAATCCTGTCATTCATTTTACTATATCCTGTAAAGAAAATGGGTCCTTGAAATCTTTGGTCTGTATAAAAATCTTTGGTTCAGGCTGTGAGTGTGGCCTAGAGAGTGTTCCCAGAGACAGACACAGAGCCAGCTGAACTTGCAGTGTTAGATAAAACGCAGCTGTGCTGAAGGGTGCTTTGTTCCAATTAACATTCCAAGCAATTGAGGTCTATGGACTTCATCTGTGGGAACCAGGCAAGGCTTAATATGCAGTAAGGTTTCATTTCTTCCCTCTGGTCAAGACATGCCATAGATCATGTGGCCAGCAACAGATAATTACATCACCTCTAAGGGTTTTGATTGGCTCAACAGCTCTGGAGCCAATTTGAGACCCTTGCCCATAAAAATAATTAGTTGCTTCTAGCTTAGAGTTTCTTGCCTTTTGCTTGATGGTGACTATGCACTGGGGATGGCAGCCATCTTGACTACTTGCTTGTGAGAGCCATACAGCTTGCTGGCCCAGGTGAACTCTGGAGAAAGAGAGCCACTTTGATGCTGAGACCTTTAACCTGAGATGGATTAACATTAACATCTGGTAACTTGTAACCTTGTCTTACTGTAATAGCTAGGAAGTTAACTTTTAGTTTTCTTATTTTCCCTCACAGTCTTGTAGTCTTTTAAAGTATTTTTGCACCTTAATAAAATAATTATATTTTACTTGTTGTGGTTTATCCCTTTACTGACCTTAAATCTAATTCTAGTGCTTTGATCCAGTGACCACCTACTGGGTAACAGTTTAGTGTTTGGAAATGCATTCTGCAGGTCCACTCTGCAGGGTTGACTTTCTTGTTAATTTCCCTGAAAGGCTGGGAGACTTGCCTATTTGCACCCGAGCTGTTGGGATAGACTTTAATGGGCTGGTGGTAGCCTACATTCTTAGTGTGAGGGCAGCCTCACACTAGGTTTTTTGTAATTTTGTCTTCTTGCAGCCCTTCCACCCAAAAGTCCTTGGTTGAGGACTTTTGATATATCCCTCCTTGTTAAATTAGTTTGGCTTGGATTCTCTTGTTTTGACCTTGGTTATGTGAGACTTGCCACATTGCCTGGTGATTCTGCTGGTTCTGAACTGGTTTTTTGGGCTTGTGGTTCGATCTGTTTGAGAGGATTTTGGTCAGGGATTGCTTTGCTTGTTTTTGTGTCTTCGGCTATTCTTCGCCCTGGAGAAAGCATGGAAATTCCCCTCCTCTCTACCAAGCAATGGAAGATGGCTGGAGGCACCCTTTTCAAGAGGCATAGAATTGGCTCTATTGGTCAAATTCACTTGAAATTTGGGTGTTATTTAAAGAACAGATATCAGCAACTCTGTGGCAAGTTTGGGGCAATTTGGTAAAAACAAAAACAGCCTCTCCAGCCCTCTGGATAGACTATTCATAGGAAATAATGGGGCCAAATAATATTGGAATTCATCTCCCCACCCCCACCCCCCATATCTGAATATTTGAAACCTGGTATCTGGATCCCCAAAATACCATTTCCCCCACAGGCTGCATATCCCTATCTATCATTACATTTTTTTCTCTCTCCTTCCTATATAATCAAAACTGAAAGTGTTCCAAATGTGTTCTTCTCCACCAAACTCTCCCTAGATGAACAGAAATTTCAGATATACTATTCCTCAAATTTTCTGTATGGTAAAATATTCATCATGTTAAACAGACAGGTAAAATATTTTTATTCAGTAAAATAAGGTTTCAAGGAAATTCTGTTACAAAATAGACAAACGTCTGAAGAGAAAAGTAATCCCCATCATCCACAACTCACTGTTTTGTCCCCCTCTGTGCAAATGTTCTAGCTGTGTGCCTGTTAGGCATACAATGTGTTCTCTAGTCAGTGCCTGACATTTCCTAGTCCTGCTGGGTGGAGGTGGGGAAAAGCCTGCTAGCTGACTTTTTTCTCCTCCTCACCAGAGGTATGTAAGGCCCAGGCATGTGCAAAGAGCCATGACCTGGATAGCCCAAGGAAGCCTAATCTCATCAGATATCAGGAACTAAGGAGAGTCAGCCATGGTTAGTACTTAGATGGGAAACTACCACAGAAGTCTAGGGTTGCTACACAGAGGCAGGCAATGCAAACCACCTCTGAATGTCAAGGGGCTTACCATGTCAGTTGCAACCTAATGGCAAAAATGCGCAAAGGCATGAGCCAAAGGACTCTTGTCCTTCAGCTTTTAACCTGAGGGCCATAGCCTGGTGGGAAGATCTATATTCAGAAGCCTCCCCTTCTGTTTGTTTCTACTGTATTTTCTCCTTTCATACTGTAAGCCACTTCAGATCCCCACTGGGGAGGAAAATGGGATACAAATAAATTAAATTAAATCTTATAAAGGAAAATGAAAATTGTAGATGGCATACACGTTCCACTATGTACGTCTCCAATTTGTGCATCTTGTATTCACTAATACCTATTTATAATCAAGATTTGTATGATCATTAAATTTCACAAGGGAATTTGCTACTCTACTGAAGGAATTGTTTTGTAGTTATTTCTTTCATTTTAATTCTAATATCTGTGATTAGCAAAAATGCCAGTTTCTATGGCTCCATACTCTGGAAAAAACACATTGGGCCAGAACAAAGACAAGCATTTTATTCTGTCTATAGTCATTAACAATCTATACCTTTTACAGATTTATAACCTATATATAATTGTAGTAGCAGTAATATGCAGATTTATGTTCATTTAAGTGTTGTTTCCCTCTAAAATGGCAGAAGTGTAAGAAACAAACATACAGGTTTGTTCCTCTGTAAAGCTTTTTCAATTTATGTGTGAAGTTCTATATTTTCCCCTGCACTAAATTGCATGGATTGCTGGATAAATTACATATGACCATTTCATTAAACAATTATCTACGCAGAATGTCAAAAGTTTTTCTAGTACTAGCAAAATTAAATATTGCTAGTTTTGTCTGTTTTGGATTTTAGGCAGACAGCCATCTTTTCTGAATATTCTGGTCAGCAAGTCAGAACATGCCAAATATACATGCAATTCTACTCATGTAATTAAATGATGTGTACCAAGTTAATGTGTTATTGGGGCTGGTGCTGTTCAGTTGGTTCATAAATAATCTGGAATTTGAGGATTGGCAGTAAAGTGGCCAAGTTTGCAGACAACACCTATTTATTCAGGATGATGAAAACCTAAGCTGATTGTGAAGAATTCTAAGAAGATCCCTCCAAAATTATTGAACAGGCAACAACATGGCAAATGATGTAAGTAAGTTTAAAGTGCTACACATGGCAAGGGGAACTCTACCTTCATACATATGCTGATGGGTTTTTAACTGGTGGTGACTAACCAGAAAACAGGCCTTGGGATCATATCAATGAACTATTGACTCAATGGTCAGCAGTGGGGGGAAATGCAAATTATATGCTAGGGATTATTACGAAAGGGATTGAAAACAAAATAGCCAGCATTGTAATGCCCTTGAATAGCTCTATGGTGTAGCCAAATTTCAAATAGTGTGTATTGTGTTAGCATGATTTTCCAGCTTCCGTTATGCTGAAATTAGTCTCTACCCCTTCTGCCAGTGACTTGCCCACCTGTTCTGCTAAACTCCAAAAGGACTCACAAGTCCTTGTCTGAAAGTTGTTCTGAAGGATATTTGCAGGAGAAAGGAGGCAAGTAAGGCAGAAGAACAGGCAGGAGGAACTCATTTTACATGACTGAATATGACCCAAGAAATACAATAGCCAACTAGTTCAGCTGTGAAATGGTGCCTAAAAGAAAGACTTGATCAAACACAGCCAGTACTGCAACTATTATTCTAAGCAGGGCTTTTTTTGTAGAAAAAGTCCAGCAGGAACTTGTTAGCATAATTGGCCACATCCAACAGCAGAAACTCATTAGCATATTAGGCCACACCTCCATGCTACCAGAAGAGTGGTCATCCAGCCACACCCACCTTTTGCTTCTTATTCTGTTTACCTTGTTTGTTGTCAAAACCCAGGCCTTTTTGTAGCAGCAATTAATTTGCATGTTAGGCCACATACCACTAATGTAGCCAATCCTAATGAGTTTCTGCTGCTGGGTGTGGCCTATTATGCTAATGAGTTCCTGCTGGGTGTGGCCAACCCAGGAGCCAGCCGGAACTCCGTTCCTGTGCGTTCCTGCCCAAAATAGCCCTGATTCTAAGTGTTTTGTCTTAGTCTTTTCAAAGAAAACTGGGCCTAAGAGGTACTTAATGCTTCCTTAAGAGAAGGGGTGGTCACACCAGCCTTGAAACAGGCAGTGGTGTGTCCACTTCTGGACCCAGGAGATCTCAATAATTATCAACCTGTCTCAAATGTTCCATTCTTGAGCAACGTGATTGAACAGGTGGTGGCTGAACAAGCTTTCCTGGATGAAGTAAATTGTTTCAATCCCTTCCAGTATGGGTTTAATCCTGGTTATGGGGCTGAGACAGCCTTGGTCATCCTGGTAGATGATTTGTGGTGGGAGATGGAGTGTAACTGTGTTAATTCTCTTGTAACTCTCAATGGCTTTCAATACCATCTATCATTGTATCCTTCTGGACCTTCAAAGCTAGGATTTGGAGGTACCATTCTATTGTGGTTCTGGTCCTTCATGGAGGGCTAGATTTCAGAAGGTAGTGTTGGGGGATTGCTGCTCAGCCGCTTCACCTTTGTCCTAAGGCTGTGGGCTAATAAACTGAAGCTTAATCCTGAAGAGACGGAAGTGATACTGGTAGGTAGAATGTCTGATCCAGGACTTAAAGTGCCATCTGTTCCAGATGGGGATGCAGTTCCCTTGAATGAACAGGTCTGTAGTCTGGGTGTGTGTGTGTGTGTGATCTTGGACCCAGTTTGACCAGTTATCCTGCTTCATCCTTTCTTGGGCAGAAAAGATCTGGCCACTATGGTGTGTGCCCTGGTTACATCTAGATTAGATTACTGCAATGCACTCTACATGAGGCGACCCTTGAAAAGTGTTTGGAAACTTCAGTTGGTACAGAATGCCACAGCCAGGATGTTGACTGGAGTAGGTTGTGGGGACCATATCACTCCAGTCTTGGCCTATGTACACTGGCTCCCAATTTGTTTCAGGGTACATTTCAAGGTGCTAGTGTTGAACCCTATATGGTTCGGCACATTTCAAGGTGCTAGTGTTGAACCCTATATGGTTCGGGAACAATATACCTGAAGGACTGCGTACTCCCTTATAAACCAACCTGATGACTACAGTCATCTTTGCTTTGAGTGCCCCCACCCCAGCTGAGATTAGACATGTGGCAAGCAAGCCAGGAGAGGGCCTTCGTGGTCATGGCACTAAAACTGTGGAACTCTCTCCCTAGAGAGATCGTATGTCCCCTTCTGTTGCTGTCTTCGCTAGCAGGTGAAGACTTTTTTATTTCGTTTGGCATTTCCTCAGTGATCCTTTCTTCCCAATTTTTAAAGTGTTGTTCTTATGTCTTTGTATGTATTTTAGCTCTGTTTCTAATGATTTTAATGATACGTGTTTTCTGTGGGAGTGTTGGTTTTAAATGGTTTAAAATATGATTTTATTGTTTGTTATTATTTGTTAGCTGATTTGGTGGTCCTTGTGAGGGCAGGAAGCCAGGCTATACATAATTAATTAAATAAATTAAAATTAAATAAAAGAACTCCCTGTGACCTCAGCCTGTTTTCTGCACAGTGCCAGGTTATGTAGTTTCCCTTTTTCGGCTACATCTGCTAATACAATGCAGCAGCAACACAGATTCCACAAACTGGGTTTTCCCAGTAGGTTTTTTAAAAATTGCTGATTAAATTTATTTCTTTATTTTACAAAATTTATATCCCGCCTTTCTGCTCTCACACAAAAACTGTCTCAACTCATCTTTAGTTAAGAACAAATAAGGTACCCCCCCCCCAATTGGTGTAGCACTTAATGACCAAGGAACTTTTCTCAAATTCAGTAGTTTTGGCATAGTGTAGTGTTACCTTTCCTTCAAATGGTTTCACTCATTAGCAGCTATTAGCTTCTCATGCACTTTTTGGAAGGAGGGATCTCTGTTCTGTGCTTATTAATCTATGGGAGGTGTCTGGGAGGTGGATTGTACTCCCTGATGGCAACAGATCGGTCTTTCATTCCACTCGGATGATCCTATACAAATAATAACCCACAACCAACAAATTATGTATTCCTGTCAAAATTTATAAAACACAAGAGAAGGAACAAAATCATATTAAACATCTTCCTGAAGAGTTTTTATACCAAATCACTGGTTAATAAAGTACAGCAGGCAGTGTGTTGCAGTTGATGAAAAATTCAAAAGTAAGTAGCAGTGCAAAAAAGAAATGGACATATTAATATAAATTACAATTGTCTGCATATGTGCTCCTTTATTTTTTCTAGGAATGTGAGGTAATGTAATTTTTGTGCCTTCCCATTACTATGCAAAGCACAATATAACACAGGGCTGACGCATAATCTTTCCATATTTATTTAATATAATTTCACTTCACAGCTTGATCGAAGGCCAGAAAAGCTAAAGTGATGGTTATATAAAATCTGTTCAAGGCATGAAATAACACTTTCATGAAAGTGATTTGATAGGGTAATTTTTTAAAAAATGACTCTTGCCTAACAGGAAAATTTATCTAACAAATCTCTGGGAGGTTAACTGATAGAAAGCAATATGACTGCAATCGAGTGTGTTTCCATCAAAGCCAATGGCTAGCCAGAGTATAATTGCATGCTCAGTCATACGATATTTGGAGCAATGAGAATGTTTAATTATACAGAATTCAAAGAACTCTGCACTGATGAATTTAATGTGCTTAGAATGACTACAAACTTAATCCTTGGGTTAGATAGATTAAACAGTGTTTCTTCTTTGACCCCAAAAGGCTTTGCTGGGGGTTGTAAGGCCTAAAGCCACGTGGGATGGGAACTGTAGCAAAAGGAGAATTGTACATGACTGAGGGCCAAAACTGGCTGGATCTAACAACTTGTTTCTTTTTACACATCCAGGTCTATAGTCTATGAGATAAAAGATAACTGACATTTCATCATTTGTTACTAGTAAATAATAAAATATGATAGGGAATAGAAGTATAACTCAGCCTATACTGGAGACTAATTGGGATTAGAGGAAAAACTGGCAATCCAAAATACCCCTCCATAAAGATTATTTAAATTGCAAAACATACGTCATAGCAACTTAAAAAATGTAGGAGCAAACAGAGTTGGGGTAGGCCATCAGGTATGCATCTCCCATTCCCTGTTTTTCCTGAACAGTGCAGACAGGAAGACTATTTTGTTTAATTATAATTTTAATTGGCTTGATTTATTCTAACCTCACAAGAGCTGGTTTCAAGACCTTCTCTATGAGGAAAGGGTAAAACTTTTACAGTACTAACCTAAGTAGAATTACACTCCCCCCCCCCCCCAACTCTGTTTAGGATGGGTCTATTGCGGCGTTTTCAACTGGAAAAAAAGGAGGATATGATAGAGGTTTAAAAATTAAGAATGATATAGAAAAATTTCTCTTGTGCTGTATTAAGAACTCTGGCAGTGCATTCCTAAGAGCACTTTCATGGGAGTAAGCCCCTTTGAATAAAATGAGACTTACCTCTGAATAGATTTGCTTAGGATTGTTCTCCTGGGTCATTCAACAACTTTGTCAGTAGACTCAGAATTGACAAAATGCTATTTCACATAAGTCTGGGTGTGGGCCACTAGCTTTTAATCTATCAACAGCTAGTAGCCTTGATAGCTAAACTGAACACCAGGTTCATGGGCAGTGTCACTGGATGTGATGTGTTTTGGACATTCTCTCCCCCCCCCCATGGCACCAGAAGTGACATCAACCAACCACTCCCCTCCCCCTGCCATGTCATTGGAAGTGGTGTGCATAGGCCACCTCCATCCCTTCCTGCTTCACCAGAAGTGATGTGACCAGCCCAATCCCCCATCTACATCACCAGAAAAGATGGGGACACCCCACATATTAATTGGGCAATTTCCGTATTCAGCCACACCCCTTTTCCATTACCGGAAATGATATGTCTAACCCCACCACATCCCCACCATCACTGGATGTTACCTGACCAGTTCTGCTCCCTTGCATGTCACCAGATGTCCTTCCTCCAGTTCCACATACTGTGGCATCACTGAACTTCCTCCTGCTGCACCCTACACCAGAAATGGGTGAAGTCCCACTGGGAATGCCTGAGTATAGCCATGTGACCCCTCTAGCAACACGCTCAGTCACCCCTGACCAATAGCAATTGGTCTGGAACCCACCCCAGAGTAGATGATTTTATGAAAGAAGCCATTTGTGCTAGCAGACACATGCTCACGCTCTAGGACAGGGGTGGGCAATTGTTTTGGCTCGGGGGCCACTCTGTGGGAGCGGAGGGTGAGCGGAGGGCCGCACCTTTTAAAATGATTGCATTCATTAGTTAACTTTGCATTTCAGAAAAGGTATAAATTGTATCATAAAAATCAATAAATATAAATTAAATAAAATAGTGGTAGTTTTATTCAATTTATTTATTGGGCTAATTTTATATCATCTACAGCTGCAAGCACATTTAATTTTAGAATCAGTTTAATTAGACAAATGTACCCTATCACACTTTTCTACAATTTTTTTGAAATCAGGAGTGAGATTGCTTGTTGAGATTCTCATCACAGCCTGCAAGTTAATATCTGTCAAAGAGCATCTATATTTACTCTTGTTAATCTTCATGTCTTGGCGGGCCGCAAAAAACTCTGTGGCGGGCCGCATGTGGCCCGCGGGCCGCCATTTGCCCACCCCTGCTCTAGGAGATAACATGGACACTCCTGTCAGGCCTCTGGTAATTGCCAGCCCACCACCAATGGCTAACGTTATATCAGCAGTTCTTCAATTTTTTATTGAGAAAATAGAAGGGGAAAAGAAAAAGAAAAAATGTACATAAAAGAAGGCTTTCAATTTTCTCTACAACGGGTCATTTCGAGCAGGAGCTCAGGGGAGCTCTGCTCCAGGAGTTGGTGCCAGCCCCCCCCCCCGCAGGGGAATGCCTGCTTGTGTCATGGCTGCAACAAAATGACCCTGCTCCCCTGGAAAGGTCCTTGTTCCTCCGACCAGCCTTCTGAAGGCTTCAGCCACCACTGAAGCTATCCTCCCAGAATAGTGGTATTTCTGAGGCTTGGTTTAGTAGCTGTCCCCTCTCTGCCAGCTCCTTCCTTTCTTCCTTCCTTCCTTCCTTCCTTCCTTCCTTCCTTCCTTCCTTCCTTCCTTCCTTCCTTCCTTCCTTCCTTCCTTCCTTCCTTCCTTCCTTCCTTCCTTCCTTCCTTCCTTCCTTCCTTTCTTTCTTTCTTTCTTTCTTTCTTTCCCTCCCTCCCTCCCTCCCTCCCTCCCTCCCTCCCTCCCTCCCTCCCTCCCTCTTCTTTCTTGCCTTCTGACATACTTCCAGTGATGTCAGGTGGTGTAGCATATGCAAATAAGTTATGCTAATGAGTTATGCTAATGAGCTCCTCCACCTCTTTTTCTGTGAAATGACCCCTGCTCTACAACAAATATAAGTTTGATTGCAACACATTTCTTTGCTCTCTATATATAGAATAAAGAACTCTTTTTTGTATCTTAATATCTTAATCATCAAAATCACAAATCATCAAGTCATTACTGTCTTTTTCCTGCAAAAAGTCTAAAAGGGGTTTCCAATCTGTAATAAATGAACTAATTGTCTTTTTCCTAATCAACCCAGTAAATTTAGCCATTGCTGCAAGGCCTATAATTTTCTCTATTTTTCCATTGTAGGTATTGTCAGATACTTCTGTTTCTGTGTGTATAATATTCTTGCTGCCATAATCATATATAGAAATAAAGTTACATGGCTTCTTTCCGACCGATTGTCCATTAGTCTTAACAAAAGGGACTCTGGTTTCAGTTGTATATTAGTCTTTAAAATCTTATATATTAATATTGGTATCTGTGTCCAATTTTTTTGGCTGTTGTACAAGTCTACCACATGTGATAAAATGTCCCTTCATGATGAGATTTCCGGAAGAGACACACTCAATGGCGGACGCCTCTCTCCGCATATGCGGGAGAGGCGATCCGTGCCCAGTAGGGTGAAGGGGTTCTGGACGGGTGCCGAACCCCCAGAGACCCTAGCGAAGGGGCTCTGCCTGGGGTGGCACGAGAGGGAGACTCTCCTGACAGTGGCGACCGCAGGATTGAGACCCCCCTCATCACCCCCGTAGGTTCCCCTGCCGAGGAAGCCTTCGGGCTGCGTAAGCGTGACCGAGAAGCAGCAGAAAATGCCTGGCGGAGAAGCAATCATGGGCGTCAACTACGGGAGGGCTCGAGGGCTCGAGCCACCCCCGGCAAAATGGAGCGCCCGCCGGTGGCCAGTCAGCCGGCTGTCGCCGCCTCTCCTTCCCCCCCACCCCCGGCCTGCCCTCCTGCCTCCCTGGGGCGGGGGGGGAGAGGCAGCGATGGCCGGCTGACTGGCCACCGGTGGGTGCTCCATTTTGCCGGGGGTGGCTGAGCCCCCCCCGGGAAATTTTGGCATGCAAGCCTCCCCGGCTGGGTGTGCCTTCTGGGGGCCGCCGCAGGAGGACGCAGTTTGCCCCTTCGCAGCTGGCGTGGCTGGAGGCAGTCTTCTGCATGAACAACTACCCCGATATCTCAGCGCGAGAGCTGCTGGCGGCTGAGACCGGCCTGCCTGAATAGCAGATTCAGGTGAGTGGCAGCAGGGAGGGAGGCGGGCTGGCGGGCCGGGTGGGGGGAGCCCAGAGGACTTCCTGTCTCGTCCTGTCCCATCCCGTCAGCCTAGTCGAGGGGCCTCGACTCGCTAGGAAGCCCACCCACTCCCCTCGGAGCCAAGCGCCTGAGGCTTGCGTCGACTGGCAGCCTGGTTGTGAGCCTGGAGGGGGGGGGAAGAGAGGTCCTCCTAGGTGCTCCCAGCCAGCTGCCCCCGGCAGCCCGGAGGAGGATGGCTTTGCCATCGTGCGGAGCCAGGGCTCTCGTCGGGGACTTCGGCTGGGTTCCTTTGTGGGGCTGCCGCCTTAGACGGGGTGGGGGAGCCTGCATGGGCGTCAACTACGGGGGGGGGCTCGAGGGAAGCAGCGGCGGCGACTTCCTGGGGCGGGGGGGGAGAGCGGCGGGGACATGGTCCCGAGCGCGCGTGCGCGCTTCACGCGTGTGCACGAAAGAGCCCCCGCCCCCCTGGGATTTAAAAAGTCTACGCCCCTGGAAGCAATTAACACACCTGAAACGCAATGGTGAAAAACGTGAGTTGCAAAATATAATGGCAAATAAAGCGACAGGGAGGGAAAGGGAGGATCGCGTTCCCCCCCTCTCCTTACCGAAGCGGCTGAGACTTTCCCACAGTGTTACTGCAACTATAAAAGCATTTTTAAAATGCTGGAGGGCTGGATGGCATACACGGAGAAACATTTTGAGAGACATTAGTGCGACTACAATTGTTTCTTCTACAGTCCTTCTTATCTAAGTGTAAATAAAAGCGAAACTGCAACAATGACGGGGCGGCCAAAACCCTCCCCTAAACTAGGAAGCGGTCCTCCGAGTTCAAAGGGTGATACCACAGAGATGAGCTCAATGTTTTCAGCGTTGCTGTGGCCGCTAGTGGATCAGATGACTACTCTCAACAGCAAAATGGACTCAATGCAAAATGAACTGAAAGAATCAAGTAAACGAACAGAAAAGCTGCAACAGGATCTCTTGGAAGTAAAGGCGACAACTAGTAAGCATGATTCAAGACTAGAAAAAATTGAAAAAGAAAAGGCTTTTCAATGTGATAATGTATTGAAATTGCAGATGGAACGCTCAAGTTACTTCCTTCGACTTCAGAATGTTCCTGAAAAAAAAGGGGAGGATCTTAAAAAGCTACTGAGTGAAGCTTTGGCACCAGTGACAGGTTTAAAAGCGGAAGAAATAATAAGCGACATGGATTTGGTTTATCGGACCTATCCTGAATTAGTCAAAAAGAAAAAACCTGCCAGGTGAAATTATGATAAGATTCTCCAAAAGATCTACAAGAGATGTGGTTTTAAAAGCCACCAACAGAACAACGCTGAAGATCCAGGAGGTAGACATCAAGGTATTAAAGGACATTCCATTTGAAATAAGAAAAAGAAGAAAAGCCTACAGAAGTTTAACTACCCGGCTTCAGTCTGAATCAATTACATACCGATGGAATACTCCGGAGGGACTGTGTTTCAGCTATCAAGAAAAGAATGTTAAAATTGACTCTGTTGAACAAGCAAAAGTTTTTTTGGAAAAATGCAAGAAAAAGAAAAAAGAGAGAGACTCAGACGATTCGCTAGCACAGCAGGAAAGTATATATGGCTTGGATAGCTCAGAAAGCGAAGAAGAAAACTCAGACTTGGAGAAGGGAGCTGCGGCTCCCAAACCCATGGAAGAGACCAAAAAGAAAAGAAGAAAACAAAAGAAGAAATAAACTTTGCATTGTTGTTAAATGTCGAGCACTAAGTATATGTTAATGGAAAATAAGCGTGCTCCAAAGTTATGTGTACCAGCAAATCAGCTATGTGATTTTTAGAAGCAGTAACATATATAACTAGTTAAACCAAGATTTTCTGTTTCTCAAACTGATTAATCTACTAAAAATGATTATTTTATTCAGCATTTTCTGTATAAGGTAATTTAGTATAGAATTTAGCGTATAGATGTAGAAATAGATGTAAAATCAATAAAATTTTATATAAAAAAAAGTCCCTTCATGATGATTAAATTTCCAATATACACTAGAAGTACCTTTGTACATTCTAGACAATATCTGTGGAGACATATACCTACAATACATCATCTTATAAAAGTTTTCCTTTAAGATTGGAGGTTAAAGTAAATTTCAAACCCTTTGTCCACATACGTTCCCATTGTACAATATGTATGTCATGTCCAAAGTTTTTAGCCCATTTTACCATACATTCTTTAACTTGTTCTTCCTCAGTCTCAAATTTCAATAAGAGTTTATACATTTTAGCAATAACATGTTCATCATTTGTACATAGTTCAATTTCAAATTCAGACTTTGATTGCTCAAAATCATGATACCTTTTATCAGCTTTGAACCTTTCCAGGTTTTGTAAATATGGAAACCAGGTGCAAGTATGGCCTTTGATTAAGTCTTCTTTAGATTTTAATTTGTATTCAACATGTCACAATTCTAAATTGCTGAATTGCAAGTTATTACAACACTTGGAACAAAAACCTCCCCAGGACTCAACAAGGATACTGGTTTCTTATTTCATTACATATGCTAATTCACTCAATCCTCATATATGTATACTCAACAAGAAGAACTATAAATCCTCTGTATTTTAGTGTATTTCTTTTTTCAGAATAGTATATTACAATACTGAATGTAATGCAAGGAATATTGGTATGTTTTGCTGACATGACACTGCATCCACCTCAAAAAGTGCTGTTAAGTTCTCTCCCCATCTGGGAGGAGAGAATGGAGATTCTCGGTTTGCTTCCCACAATTAGAAAATGCACCTTTAGATATTTATCTGCTATTTTGACATATTTAATGCTTTACAACTGTTGACCTTATAACCTTAGTTTGTTATTTTTGACTTTGCATATCTTAAACATCATGTTACATGTTAATTTCCCTATCTATAAGTTTGAACCATACCTACCATTCCAGTGTATTTGAAAAAGTGTGTACATACATGAAAGCTCATACCTTGAATAAATGTTTGTTGGTCTTAAAGGTGCCACTGGACTCTAAATGTGTTCTTCTGCTTCAGACCAACACGGCTGACCACCTGGATCTAACATCATGATATGTTAACCATTTATGTGATCCTGTCATTTATTTTCTAAAATATGCTTCTTGTGGTGACAGCTACAATGGTATTTTCAGACAGAACCCAAATTTATACTTATTCCATACTCTCAAAATGGTATGTCTAATATAATGATGACTGAATTCTGCATTAGCTTGAGCTTTGTCATACATCAGATACCCGTGCCATCCAAATCTCAGATCGTGTCCTTCTAACTCTAGTAATCTTTTGGTTTTTTAACAAAATCTAGTCCTTCATCTATACCAAGCAGGAGACAGCAAAATACAATTTCAAGTCCAGCAAACCAAAGCCACCTCTTTCTTTTGCCTGTTGTAATATCTTATATTTAACTCTTGGTTTTTTACCTTGCCATACAAATCTAGATATCTCTTTCTGCCACTGTTTAAATGGCACATCTGTTGTCAAAATGGGAATTGTCTGGAACAAGAATAACAATCTAGATAAAATATTCATCTTAATTACATTATTCTACCCAAAAGTGACAGTTCTACATTATCCCATTTCAATACATCTTTTTAAATTTCATTCTATGTTTTGACATAATTATTTTTAAATAACATACAATTCATATTTGTCAAGGTAATACCCAAATATTTTACCTTCTTTTCTATTTTAAAACCTGTTTTATTTATAAATTTCATTTGCTCCTGTATTTTCATATTTTTTGTTACCATCTTGGTCTTCTGACTGTTAACTTTAAAGCCTGCAACTCCTCCAAATTCTTTCAACTTGGTCACTGAGGTTTTAATTTCCTTTAGAGGATTTTCTAAGATCAACATCAAATCATCTGCAAAAGCTCTCAACTTATAATATTCTCCTTTAATCTTTACACCTTCAATTCTTTCTTCTTGTCTTACATCCCTATTCAATATTTCGAGGAACAGAATAAGCAAAAGTGGTGACTATGGGCAACCTTGTCTTGTTTCTCTCTGTATCTCACATGGTTTAGTTAAAGTTGATAATTATTTTGGGAGTTTGCAATGTATAAATCAACTTAAATCCATTTTGTAAATTTTTTCTCCAAAATCCGTATTTTCCAGAACTCTAAATAAGAAAGTCCAATTGAAATTATCAAAAGCCTTCTCTGCATCTAACCCCCCAATGCAGCTTGTTTTTCATTATGCTTTTCCAGTTATTCCAAGATATTTAATACAGTCCTAATATTGTCTCTCAACTGTCTCTTGAGTAGAAAGCCACTCTGTATAAATTCCTGAAGAATTACTTTAAGTCTTTCAGCTAGTATCATTGTAAAAAACTTATACTCATTATTCAACAAGGAAATCAGTCCATAATTACTTGGAAACATTTTCCTGTCCTCCTTTAGGTATCAATGCTATGTTAGCCTCTTTTCATGCATCCGGTATCCTCCCTTCTTGTAATATAGAATTTATTGTAGAATTTCATCCTCAAAACACTCATTATAATTCCCAGAAGGCCATCTGGTCCTGGGGCCTTACCTAATTTAATTTTTTAATGGCTTCTGCCATTTCTCTTATTGTAATAGATTCATTCATAATGTGTCATTGTCGTTCTGTGATCTTGAGTAAATTTTGTTTAATATAATCATCTATTTTTTATCAGTGAAATATCATGACCTTTATATATATCTGAATAATACTGGGGGAGGGACGTTTTGTATGGCCACAGTATGTGTTAAAACTTTATCTCCTTCTTGTATTTTCAGTATCATTTTCTTTTTCCTTTCACAATTTATATGCCAACCATTTCCCCAATTTATTTGCAAATTCAAAATTTATTTATTTCATATAATTAAATTTTGTTTCAATTTCTCATACCATTAGCATAGACAATTGTTGTTGTGACATCTTAATTTGATGAGAAACAAGTTTATTTCCTGGTATTTTCTCAGTTAACTTGCACTGGGCCTACAGAGAAACTTCCAAATGTTATTCCAGCAGAGAACATTCCCACACAGGTATGACCCCAGTTGTTGGGGGGTTGTGTTTGTGTGGGACATGTCAAGCATTTCTCATTTGGTATAGTGGTTAAGTGCACATACTCTAATCTGGGAGAACTGGGTTTAATTCCCCACTCCTCCACATGCAGCTGTTGGGTGACCTTGGTCAACCACAGTTCTCACAGAGTGTCATGGGTCCTGACTCCACTGAGGCTGACTATTCCTCAGATGAGGAAGTCATGGAGCAACCCAGCCTCTTCTGGAGTCAGCCCAGAAGAGGAACCTTTACCAGCACCTGAGAGAGAAGAAGCCCCAGCATCTGTACATGAGGGGCAGCAAGGTGAAGAGACTGAGGTGCAGTCAGAGGGAGAGTCTGGTCCAGGGCCTGGCCCAACACCCCCAGTTGGAGACACCTCGAGGCCAGAGTCCTCACCTACCTCACCTGAATGTCCCAGATGCAGGGCACGCCAGCATCTGAATGTGCAAAAGAGAAGGAGTGCCAAACATCAGCTGTTGCAAAGGCAACATGAGGGGCTGTGAGTCTTTGCAGACTGTCCCCCAGGGAAGGAAGGATCCAGTCATAAGCAACCCCATGCTCACCTGCCTTGGTGTGGAAGCAACCGTGTGATCTTGGACCTTGTCCCAGCTGCCAGCCTCCGCTCCTTGCTCCTGAAAACTCTGACTCATTTCCTGGCATTCTGAGCCTTGGCACTGTCTCTTGGCTTGCTTTTGGACTGTGTATCTAGCTTTCAGTGAAGTGTATCTGTGGCGACCTGCCGGACCCAGCACACAGAGCTGTTTTCTCAAGAAGTTCTCTGAGAGCTCTCTCAGCCCCACCTACCTCACAGGGTATCTGTTGTGGGGAGAGGAAAGGAAGGAGATTGTAAGCCACTCTGGGACTCCGAGTGAAGGGCAAGGTATAAATCCAATCTCCTCCTCCTCCTCTTCTTTTCTTTCTATCTCATCCAAAATCTTTTGTACCTTTTCTTGTTTCTTTCTCTTGAGAGTTATATTGTATCAAACAACCTCTAATAAAAGCTTTATTTGCATCCCAGACCCGTTTCATATCTGTACCCTTATTCATATAAATTTCAAAGAATTCTTTCAATTTCTTTTTACACTCTTTGACAAATTGATTCATTCTGTAACAAAATATCATTCAATCTCCATCTGAAAGTTTTGGGTTCCCCTTTGTAGACCATAGTCACAGGGTTATGATCTGAAAATAATTTTGGTTCTGAGAATGAAGAATTTGTTCCTATGAAGCCTCATTTTCCCTCACCAGTGTTTGACAATGAGATGTGGAGTAGTTTGGATGACAGAGGAGCAACTGCAGACACACTGTCTAGAAGTGAGGTTTCCCAAATATAGCAAAGGCTGTTGGAAAATATTCCAGATTCCCAGGACCTGATTTCAGCAGAGAACTCCCAGAAACAGGTAATTCGGAAAATGGAAGGGAAGGGGCAGAAAGCAACTGGGTATGGCATACAAATAATGTGTACAGCTTTTAAGTAAAAGTAAAATGTGCTCTTTATTTTCTAGTATCTCACTGGCAATGAAACAAGACTTCCTCAGTTAACTTGCACTGGGCCTACAGAGAAACTTCCAAATATTATTCCAGCAAAGAACATCCCCACACAGGTATGACCCCAGTGGGGGGGGGGGGTTTGGGGGGCATGTCAAGCATTTGCCAAACTTGAAAAAACTTAAAATGTATTCTTAAACCTTTTTTAACAGGAACAACCACCAGCTGCAACAGCATCAGTGGGTATGAGCCCCCGCAAAAGGTTCCTCTCTATGAGAAATCTTCTGCACATGGAAATCGACAAGGATAGACTTTATTCCCCCTTGGAAACATAAAGCAGCCATGAGGACGAGTGTAAGAGCCACAGCGTATGGCATTTTAAAGCACTGAATTAGCGAATATTAATATGAACTGTCTGCGGGATGTACTCTCCAAGCACCAGTACAAGCAGCACATGACTGCCTCACCTGGGCTGAAAAAAATGGTGGATGGAAAAGTTAAGTTTTTATGTGATGAAATGTGTACGAGCCCTATTCTCCTCCTTGTGACCTTGATTGCCTATTCCATGAAATGCCTGGTGATGTAGAAGGGGGAGTGGCCTGGTCACATCACTTCTGGTGAAACAGGAGGGGATGGAGGTGGCCTACGCACAACACTTCTTGTGATGCGGTGAGAGGGGTAGTGGCTTGCTGATTTTACTTCCGATGACATGGCAAGGTGGATGTGGCAGTATGATGGCACTTCTGGTGATGTAAGGGGTATGGCCTAATATGTAAATTGCGTAATTAATATTCACCGTGTACCCTTTATATTAACTATTGAATAATTTTTGGTTATGCATTTACTGTCCGCTCCCCTCACTTTTCTTCAAGCGTATGAATTTTAATAAATGGAGCCAATCTTTTTCTTCTCCTTTTCTACATGGAGCAAACCAAATTCTGGCTGCAGGAAAGCTCATGGCAAATCTCTCACTGACATCAGTGGGAATAAGAGAAAGTCCCATTACTCTCATTTTAAATTTTATGCACACTAGCCAAGCAAATAATTCTGATTCCATTTTACTATTCTGTTTTTTCTATTTGCTTCATGTTAAGAAAGATAGTACAAAAAGAATGGTTTCATGGTCACATAATTTTTTTCAGGCCATTTTGTACATTTTATTTTTTATTTTTATATATTTATGCCATTGGCTAGAATATTGTTATTTTGTGATAGCATATTGGTTTACTCATTTTTTTAGTACAACTGCCAGTCATTGGGGGGTATTAAAAAGACTGTTTGTATTAATATACACATTTGTGTAAACTCCTCTAAGGCACTATTTTTGTGTAGTAATTTGGCTACTCGAATATGTCAGTGAGTGCTATAACTGTATTTGTATTTTGCTACACTTGTGATTCTGTTGCTGCTAGTTGTAATTGTTTGCTTCATTTTCAACTGATCTTATAGTTTAATATTAGTTTTGGTTTTGCTTTGGAAGAGACAACAATGGGTGGGTGGATGAATGGCTAAAGTGGCAAATCAAGCCGGGGGGGGGGGGAGGGGTTCAAATGTTCCGTGGAACTCACTGAGCAACTTGACCATTGACTTTCCCTAAACCTATCTCACAGGGCTGTCTTTTGTGAGAATAAAATAGGAGGCATCATACACTTTTTCCTGAATTCTATGGAGAAAAGGCGGAATGAAAATGTAATATTTTTAAGTAGAGAGAGAAATCCTCCTCAGCTTGGCCATATTAAAATGCTTTCACAGAAAGGTCTGGAAAGATAGGACAAATAGCATGATGGGCTCTGGGATTCTCCACTGTAGGTCAGATTCATTTAGAAATCTTGAGTGCACACAAAGAGTTCTGTATTTTCCCAGTATCAGTTTCCCCACAAAATAACAAGATGACTTTGCTGAAAAAGCAATGCTCATACATCATTCCCGAGTATTTTCATTGTGTCAAATTGGACAAAATGTGAGACTACAGCATATAAATGCCACAATCCACAGAATCTGTGGGTCAGCTGTCTTCCTTTTGCATGCAGCTCAGGAACAAGAAGAGTTAAGCATTTAAAGAATGCTCTGCACACAGAAGTCTGTTTTATATGACAATGTATGCAAGGGTACTGCAAGACTTGTTCACTTGCTGCCCATAGTGTTTGAGAATGAGACCATTTAACAGTGGAATCATGTTTTTTATACTTTTTTTTTTGCCTCTTTAAGCATAACTTCCAGTAAAAACAAAACATACTTAAAATCCTTGAGAATTCATCTCCCTTTAACATATTGATGTAATTCTTCAAGAGTTAAAAAGGTCTATGTGTTAACTGTGTAGAACCCAGCATTCCTTTGTTCAGGATAACATTAAACTTTTCCTGCATTTAAGCTGGTATTTCCAGGAAATAGAAAGAGACCAAAGAAATATTTGGATACAAAATGTACGAAGAAGGGAGCAAATGCTTCATTTCTTGCATAGTGGCATTTCTGGCATTTCATTTCTTGCATAGTACTCTGCAGTACTTTTTAAAAAAAAATTGTGTAAGTATTTTGTAACACACACACACACACAAATTATTTATTTATTTATGTGTTTGTTTGTTTCGATTTATATCCCGCCTTGCCCGCCCAGGCAGGCTCAAGGTGGCGAAAACAGATATATCACTTGAGAATGCAGAACAAAAGAGAAATAGTAACAGAAAATACATCATGCACTATAGCTGAATTTAACAGAAGGAACAGATTGTTATCAAAGCTGAGCAGGGCAATTTTTTGGCAGGAATGCACAGGAACTGTCTTCCTTCCCTTGGGTTCCCCATGCACCCTGCAAGCCGCAGGGTACCTGGGGAAGCTGATCCTGGGAGGGAGCTGCACTGTCAGGGGTGTGGCCTAATATGCTAATGAGTTTCTGCTGTTGGGTGTGGCCTATTATGCTAAGATTAAGGGCAGCAGTGAATGCCAGTTATTAAGGAGAACCCAACCAGATCTTATTCAGGTACCCTGAAAATAATTCCCTGTTTCTGTGAGACTTTGACTGCTTCATAGATATTTGCTATCAGGCTGTCATATGAATCCTCCCAATATATGAGATGGCATGAAGAAATATAATATGTCCCAAAAAACCCACACAGGGGTATTTATCATCCTTCCTGATCCCTTCCATAGGAGGAAGTAATACCTTCCTTGTCTTCACATCACTCCTCTTCTGTTGGGCAAACTTCATAATTTTAGTCCTACAACACAAATATCTTGGCAACCAGCAAGGGGCTGCAATTGCTGTTATTTCTGGCAATTATTCCAACTGCATGTATCATCGGCAAAACTAATTTGACAGGAAAAATCCAATTCAATATTGTAATTCTGTCTCACACAGAAGTAAGAATTTCACATTCAAATGACCAATTCAGCCTCATTACAGCCAGTTTCTCTTGTCACTACAGATGGCCGGTTCACACATTATGGAATTAGTGATGCAAATACATGGAAACATTTGACCTCATGTGCCCTGCAAAAACATGCTCCTGGGAACCACAGTCAGCTCCAGTTATCCACTATACATTTTCACCTCTATCTCCATCTGCCATTCTCCTCTTGAAACTACAGGTTGTCACATGACCTGCACTTTGAATTCTTTCATCCATGTATGGCATTTTCCTGAACAGAAGTTTCTAATTTATGTTACATTTCTGTGGTAGCCATCCAGGTCTTCCAGAACTGTGCCAAGCAATAACCCTACCACTTAGACCTCACCAACACCCCACTTCCAATTATAGTTTAAACTGTAACATACACATAATTTGCAACTAGTAGCACTTGAGAACTGCCAACTGATTACAAATTGTTTTTCTAACATGATTAATATATTAAAATTATATGCACAATCTGATCCAGGAATTGAATTTAAGAAGATTAATTAAGAGAACAGTTCATCTTGACCAGTGGGTGGATAAGGTATTTTCCTTCTTGGAAAATCTGGTATTCAAGCTCAAGGACAATGCCATCTTTGTCTAATGTATTCTACCTGAGCTGGCAAGCATTAGCAAAGCCTGTGGAACAGAGAATTGATCTGGGCAGCTGACACTATCAATCTTAGAATGCTCTCTCATATCCCAACACAAATAAGTCCTTTGGTTTTCTGAAGTGCTACTACAAATGAAAAATTGGCAAATTACAAACTCCTTTCCCTTCCCCTCCCCACAACAGACACCGTGTGAGGTAGGTGGGGCTGAGAGAACTCTGAGACAAGTGTCCTTGAGAGAACTGCTGGTACAGAGCTATGGCTTGCCCAAGGTCATCCAACAGGTGCAAGTGGAGGAATGGGGAATCAAACCCGGTTCTCCCAGATTAGAGTCCGCGCACTTAACCACTACATGAAACTGGCTCTCAGGTTAGCTGAAGTGGCCCTGCTGTTGTCTTACAAAAGATCCTCCACCAGTGTTACCTTCCAATACTACTGCTGCCCAGTAGCTGCCCTTCAAGGATTCCTCTGCCCCCATTGCCACTGGAACTGTCTTTTCTCTTCTACTGATGTGGCCATTGATCCCTGAAGTGGGTGGACACATCTTAGTTTGATGTCTCAGCTGTGACCATTTTGCCTTGAGTGACTCTGCTAGCAGAATACCCCCATGGTATTCCTCTCAGCTTCACTGACACACACAAAAAACCTCACCATGTTAAGGTGTGTGTCCAAGAGGAGACTAGACTAAAAAAAAAATCTTTTTCTTACTGTTGGTGGCTGGACTCAAATAAAATGGAGGAAAGTCTATACCTGTGAAATTTTAAGTGAACATTATCAATAGCAGAATGACCTTGCGTAACTGTCTTGACTTATTGCGGGGGGGGGGGGGGAGGTTTAAGCTCATTTTTAGAAAGATACTGTTCATGTCATTCCCAAGAGAAATGATTGAGTTTATGCCAAGAATGAAATCTTTTATTACGTCTGGTATATGCCCCAATAAAGAAAAGGAGCATAAAAGATCTAGAGTAGCATCCATGCTTTTAAAAGAAGCTCTTTCCTTCAACAGAAACTTCTTGCATCTGTGATAATGATTCATCCTCCTTTGTTTTGTGGAGACTTTGCTCGCTCTCTCTCTCTTGTCTTCTTTATATTATATTTCTTATTATTTTATTTTCTCTTTGTCCAGTAACTCTATGGCCTTACAGCTTCATTGTCTGCCCTATGAAAAGGAGTTAGTAGTCTCAGTTGGGGATGATATTCCTCCAGTTGGGGTGGGGAATCTCCCACCCTGAGCTCCTGTTGCCCGCAACTGCACCAAGCAGTGGCAGGGAAAAAACAGGGAGAAACCTGGCATCATGGACATGATTGTTAGGACTTTTGTCCAATAATCAAGAAAATTCAGGGTAATGGATCTTGCTTTTCTGGAAAGAAGAGATTGCTTCTTTTAGTTTAAAAGAACTTTATTACTAAAGGAAAAAAGGGAAACGGGATTAGCTACAAATAAACAAAACATGCTTCCTAAGCAGCATTGTGCTGCGTCTGCACACTAAGACATCCTACTAGAGAGAGAGAGAGATTGCAATGGAGGATCTCTCCTTCTTCTTGATCCCTGAAAGGAAACACCTGATATCAGTAACCAATTAGCACAATAGTACACCTTTAGGTTTCCCAGGCTTAGAGTTAATTGGCCAACAAAGGTAAACAAACAAGTTGCATAGGTTAACCCTATAATGACTGAATTTCTCAGGCCTTGTGTTACATACTCATTTCTCCAACAATGATAAGCTCCCTTCTTGGGGAAACCTAGAACTACCCAGTGATTCCTGGAACTACATGCTATCACTTCAAGGTTTTCCCCAGAATTGATGTCACTTTACCTGTACCACCATCCCCCCCCATATCCCCACCCCCAATCCTCCTGCTGATTGCCATGCTCAGCCTGGGGATTCCCTGGAATTACAACTGCTCTTCAGATGACAAAGATTGATTCCCCTGGAGAAAAGGGACTCTATGTCATTATAACTTATTGAAGTCCCTCCCTCCCAAATCTCATGCTCCGCAGGCTCCACCACCAAACATTCAGGAATTTCCTGAGCCTTAGTTGGCAGCCTTAAGTCTCAGATTATTAAATAGAGCCATCAGATAGATTTTTAAAAAGGTAGATATGTATTCCTGGTAACTTACAGTGCCATGCTAAACAGAGTTATACCCATCTGGGTTTAGAATGGCACTGTAAATATAATTTACGGGGCTTATCTTAGTTGATTAACTAGGAGGGCTGGAGGTAATGTGATAATTTTCATTTTTCATTTCTTTTTCATTGTCAGTAGCTCACTTTTAAACACAAGTCCCCCCCCCCCCCCCCCCCATCTCTGCAGTTGCATCTGGCATATACTTGGCTTTATCATGGCTACTCAAGGTATATCCTTTCCCCATTTCATTCATAAAACTTAATTGTCTTGTTCAGCATTCTGGTTACAGATGTCACTCATCATTTATGCTTCAATAAACTGATGCAATTAGTTGCCTTTAAACTCTTGAGTCCATTGTTGTTGTTGTTTTAACTGGCTGAACATTACTCACTGGGATGATAAGAACCCAACTTAAATCCCTGAAGCCAAAGGACTCTGCTTGGTGATGAAGGGGAGATACCCCTTCACTTCCAAAAGTGTCATTGACAGGGCTCCAAATATCTATTCCAGAAGGTGTGCATCTTTAGAAGTGCAGGAGGCGGTCCCTTTAAAGCTGCAAGAGTCTTAAGGGAAGAAGGAACTGGGTTCTATGGAGACACACAAGAAGCTTTTCAACCTTGGTGGACAGTTTCCTCCCACAACAATAATTTTGGCAGAAAAGAGGTGTTGAACTCTTTTACTATTGAAATCTTGCATGGATGAAGAATTGAGCTTTTATAACATGCATCCATAGTATCCTTTGTGGAGGGAGGGAACACAATACACATAAAAGGTCCATAAAATGGGTCACTGCTTGTGCATACTTACCTTGCTCAGAAAAAAAGCCAGTTGAGGATAGCTGAGTTTGTGACCTGAAACTGTCTCACTTGATCACTGTTTTACTGAGCAGCAGAAATATCAAAGTATCAACATTTTTAACTTATTACCTGCTAAGCCTTCTACATCTTACCAGTATAGTGATAACTTTGTTGATATCTTGAAAGTGAACGAGTATGTTGCTGTGACTTTCATCTAGAGCTATAATCTTTTCTTGTGATAAGTGTTTGCCCGCACTAACCAAACTAAAGAGTTACATTGAAGCCCACTGAACACTATGCTCCAAGGAAAAAAATACAGTAGTGATGATATTTCTTCTACATCAAAAGATCTTTCAGATACCATTGCCTTTCTTTCAGACACAAATCTGCATCCTGGCCTTTCTGGATTAACTATGAAGTAGCTTTTCAACTCCTTCATGCATCTGATCATCCAATTCCTACTGAATCCAATTCCTACTGAAAAGGGTATGGTACTCTGCAAGGCTTTGGATGAATCTAAAAATGAATATTACTCCAGTCTGACACAACACTCTGCAGCACCCTGCAACCATAACAGGACAAGCCAATAGGAGATCTATGATTTTTAAAACATGGGTGTCTGAGTCAGATCTGGGGCAAGACATAAGTGGAGAAGGAATTTAACCCTTCCAACCCTGCATGAGTTTGCAATTTCAAACTGACAACCACCTACACACTCACAGTATTATTAGCTCTGAAAAAAAGAGGCTTCTTGTGTTTTTCCCCTTCTAGGACTAATAATAGTGTCATTTTGACTGGTGAAATTGTGGGTATGGGAGAGTTAAATCCCTTATCCCTCTTTATGATGGCACCATTCTGAATTTCTGCCTTGCCAGAGGCAGTTTCAGCCAATAGGCAACAGGGGCAGCCGCCCTGACCCCCATGCTGGGAGTGGGCCTGTAACGTGACCAGGTGGCTGGTTAAAACCGGACTCAGACCATGTCTATGTTATGACTGATTATAAAATACTGAGACCAAGACATGTCTTCAGTGAAATCAGCTCATAGTTTATTTAGGATGTTCATAACAAGATAACCACTGGACCCAGGGGTCTGCTTATATGCCAGTACATGCCATACCTCCCAACACACCCCACACTCATGATTAGTCTATTTACAGTGCCCTTTAACTATAGGTCTCCCCAGTTAAACTGGGTTGACCTATTGGTCCTTTCTAGGATCCTCTCGGACTATTGTCTTTAGATGTGAAGCTCGGCTTGATTGCATGAATACGTGTGCGACTGACCGTGTGTGTGTGTGTGTGTGTGTGTGTCCCCTCTGTACATAACACTGATCACCATGTGGTTTTTTTTCTTGGGATAACCTGTTTAGGCTAACAAGTCTCTTTGGGAGTATGTCGCCTGAGGGTGGCAGTATCTCTGCCAGATATGAACTCTTCTCAAGTAGTCAGGCAGCACTGTTTTTTAACAGCAAACTGCACAACTCTTTATTCACATAAACGTAACAGGGGTAGGATATATACAATGGGTAAACTGTTGCTTTTTTAATAAGTGCTTCACTTTAGTTTAACATATGCAGGTGTTATACCACTCTAACTGGGACATATACTGTCTCTGGTACACTGAAACCATTGGGTACTCCACTCCTACTGTTACTAGCTGTAGTTATACATAAGACTTTCTCCATCTGGCTCTCTCAACTGACTGGTGGGGACTAGCTTTTCTCAGTCTTTTCCAGACACCTAGTCTTTCCCTTAACCACTTTACAAGTTCCCTCGGAGAAGTGTGTGTGTAGCTTTGTTAATACTAAGGAGTTCTTCAATTTCTCCTTTCATGTCACTACCCTCTCTCTCTAGAGGGGACCAGTAGGGAGCGTTCTCTAGCCCCAATTTTCCTTAAAACTGGTGACTTGCTTTTGCACTCAGCTTCATAGGCTCCTTCTCACTCCTGAGCTCTCAGGCTCACTGTCCAACTGTCCAGGGGTGTAGAGTTTTGTAAATTCCGGTGAGGGCGGGGGCTCTTTAGCGCGCGTGCGCTGGGGTGATGTCCCCCCCCCCGCCGGGAAACCTCTGCACCTCCCCAGGCCCTTCCGAGGCCCGCCAGCCGCTGCTGCTGGAGCCTCCCCCCCAATCCTTCCCTCTCCCTTCACCAGGAAAAGAGGGAGGGAGAGGGAAGGATGGAAGAGTGGCCAGGTGGGGGGGGGAGAGGCACCGGCAGCAGCAGCTGCTGGCCTCGGAAGGGCTCCGGGAGGCACAGAGGCAGGCGCTACATTTTCCCCGGGGGGGGGCTCAGTCTCTTTGGGGGAGAAATTTTGGGGGAGGCTCGAGCCCTCGACCCCCCCATAGTCTACGCCTATGCAACTGTCAACTGTCAACTCTCTCTCCCTCTTTTTTCAAACTCCCTGAGAATTCTGAACAACCTGCCCCCACCTTCTCTTGCTTCCCTGCTGCTTACCAACAAGCCTTATATTGTATGCCAATAAAGGTTGTGTATTGTATTGTTGTAACAAGCCTTATAGTCCGTCACTGGGCCCAATCACCCACAGAAGCAGTAGAGGGGTAAAAAGAAGAAAAAAGAGTAGGTTCCCACTGCCACTATTTGCAACTACTTTACAAACCACAGTTTGCAAACTGAAGAACTGACATGAACTCCCATAAGTTCACAATAAACAGCTGAGTGGTGGGAAGAAGAAAGCAGGGGTTTAAATAGCTCCAAGCCATTTAACCCCCTGCTTGCTGCTCTCCGCTGCTTAGTGTTTTTCATGGGGAGCGGAAAGCAGGGGTTTAAACAGCACAGAGCCATTTAAACCCCTGCTTTCTGTTCCCTACTGCTTTTCATGGGGAAACCCCTGCTTTCTGCTCCCCACAAAAAGTGGCAGGGAGCAGAAAGCAGGGGCTTAAATGGCTTGGAGTCATTTATACCCCTGCTTTCTGCTCCCCACCATTTTTTGTGGGAACAACCCCTGTTTGCTGCTCACTGTGAAAAGTGGTACAAACAAGTTCAGCTCGCAAACCAACCTCCTAATTCCCTTTAAATTGTGTTTTTCAAGCGGGGGCTGCCCGTGCCTGAACTCCAAGTAGTGAAATCACAGCTTGGGGTTCAGGGAAGATGTGCAGCCATTTCTGTCCCTCCCCCTCCCTCCATGCCCCTCCAACTCAAAACTTTTGGCTGTGGAGCTGAGTAGTAGTGGTGATGTCCTGGTGGGTGCTGTCCCAGTGGCAGGGCGCACAGCTATTGTGGTGGTGGCTTGCCTCGCAGCTCCAATGGCTATACCCACGCCTCAGTACGTTCTTTCTCTGCACTTGTGCAGAGTAAGTAGTTTTACTTTTGGGGGGTTTAAGTATCCCTGTATACTTTTAAAAACATTTTAGATTTTTCTGCAAACATGGGGACTGCCCCAAGTTTGCTGGAAGATCTGCTTAACCTCCATGTGACCCCGAGCCACGGAAATAAGTATTCGCACACATAGGAGGGACTTGGCTATGAAAGGCTAAGTATGTGGCAGCTGGGAGGTCCTTAGCTTTAGGGTGGGTAAGAGCAGAAAGCTGGATCATTTTCAGAGATGCATTTAGGAAATATAGAAATTATTGTATATTGCAAAAAAAGGAATTGCTAATGCCACCCTCTCAAATCACTAATAGTTGTATAATTGCTAGTTTTACAGCACCATTGACTTGTCAGAATTGTGCAAACAAATCAGATTGCAACAAACATGACACGTAAACAAACTCAATTTTGTTCAGCTCTGTGTATTGATGTTATCTACAATTATTGTTGTGATAGTGTGTAGGGCTTAAGTAATCAAGCACCCATGCATTTACCACAAGCAGGGCAGCCTCTGCAGGCCAGATGGAGTGCATCTCTCCAATGAGGGCAATGATGTGTGGCTAAGGGATCTCAGAAATGGATGGGTGCAGATATTGCAGCCTTTTTTGGGTTATGCTGTAATGGGCTCCCTGTGTGTTCCAAAAAGGGGTGTCTTCTTTAGGGACTCAAGGATGAGGAGCATGGCAGCCACCTACAGGGCCAGCATGCTGACCAAAGAGAAATGCATATAGCTCCCAAGAGGCTGGTGACAGGCATGAACAGTGGTATCTGCTACTTCTTGCCTTATAGCTGGTTCTTTTTCTTTGGCTACCCCCAAGAAGTGGACAGGCTGACAGAAGAACCCGTTGTTTCCCACCCATGCTTTGCCCAGAAGTAAGGAATCTATAATCAATAAAGTTATGGCTTCATTTCTCCACTCAGATGTTTCTCCATCATCCATCCCTTCTTCCCTCTTGGTTGTTCTCCACTCCAGGTGCATCTAAGCTGATTTGATCCTAGAGAATTTTGTGTGGGATGGACATTGTTAGGATTTAGCTGTATGTCTAGGGAATGGAAGACCAGAAGTGCTCTGAAGTTTATGAAAATTTCAACCACTATATATCTCTGGTTGGGTCACTGTAACTATTCAATATATGGTTTCTTCTAGCTCTTTGAGGATGTGTTATGCTGGGGAGGTGACTAAGGCATAACAATAGCTTAATAAGAGTTTAGAGCTGCTAACAAATTTCTTGATATAAACTGTCCGCATGTCATATTGCTAGCTGATATTTGATTAATATTTAGCTTCCAAAAGAGACATAGTACTTCATGGAGGCAGATTTATCCTACCTGCATGAATGTCACAATAATAACAAATAAATTCCAGTCTTTTTCTATCCTATCTCTTTGTAATGATTAGCAATATTTCAAGTCTGGGGATACTCTTACCAACTGTTTCATAAGGAAAGCAGATTACAATGGATTGCGCATAATTAAGTTTGTAATTACATTTTCAAATTACCTAAGGCATTTGATTCAAATATTTATTTGTGATTCTACAAATAAAAAATAAATGGTGTGATATCCACTAGGGTAACCAAGAGTTCTACCAAGTTCACTAGCTGCAGCAAATTATCTTTAATACCCAAACAATGAATATAAAACGGGGGAGGGGGATAAGGGGGTCTATGAAGTAAGCAGACATGATCATTAGCTACTGTTGCTAATGGATGTAAGGATGATACCTGTTTTATCAGGAATCCATTCCCTCAGCTTCCTCCTGTAATACTACTTTTACTTGATTAGGTCAGGAAAACCATTTGGATTTTGGGTAGCACAAGTTTTAAGGTTCAAATCCATTTAGAAGCAAAACAATATTTATGAACAATGAAGCTCTTTTATTGTTAGAGGATCAGGAAATCAAACATGAGTAAATTCTGTAAAATCATTAATGGAGAGCATTTGTGACAAGAATTTTTGCTGCCTCCCTGTTCCCATGGGCCCTGAATGTTGGGGGACCTCTTGCCCAACCTCTTCTGCAACTCACAGAAGAAGAAATTGGTGGGGGGATTATTGCTGCTGATTCTCCTTTCTTGTTGCAGCTTTTTACATCGCACTGCATATTGTACTTGAGTTTTCAAGACTACCTTTGAGGGGTGACAGTGCAAAGGCTGCTAGGGGAATGGGGAGCTGGCAAAATTCCCTTCTGTAAACACATTCTGTTTGCAGTTCTATAAGATCTGATTTATAATTGTTGAAGGCATCAAAACAAAAGATAACATTAAAAACTAACTTCTTACTTAAGCTACTTTTAGTTAAAAGATTCCATTCTCTTTACATACTTGTTAATGTAAGTGTACAAATGACATAATGTATGCATTAAATCATCTATATCATCTCAAGAGAGAATGTCATGATGACTTTCAAGCTTGTACTATACCTCTAGTACCACTGGTACAAATGTAACATAGATCTCCTATGACTCCTATGATTATATGCCAATTAATTCTGAAGTTACAGATACTTTATGGGGAAACAGCTCAGATATTAAAATAAATGTAAACTTTACAACACATTTGCAGCTATTTGTGTAAAAGCACCGGTGTTTGCCCCAGGCTTCAAAACAGCGCATTTGGTGCTTGTACAGTACAATTACAATGTTATCCCGGGAAAGAAGCATGACGTCCATGAATCCTAGTAGTGGCCCTTCTACCACTGAGATTGACAGAAAAGCTACATAACAGGAATTGTTTAAAGCTGAGGAGGATATCCCTAGATGGGACAGAGCTGGCTACCTTAGCCTTACTTCCCAGTACTAGGGAAGCAGTGGCTGACACCAGCACTCTGGGCCTTTATAGATATAAGAGATTTTAAATATTTGTTTGGTAATTAAACTTTCAAGCCTTTTCTGTATAGATTAGAGAGCAATTTTAGTAATTTAGCTGGAGCAAAAGTGAAACAGTTTCTGAATGTGGGGATTTCCCTCCTTTTTTGCTGAGTCTTCATTCAAGTGTCATTGCTAACTAAATTCTCAGATTAGTTCTTATTACATTGCTTACATTTAATTTTTAATTTTACCTCACAGTATCTATAACATTTACAAATGATTATGATGAAAAGAACATTTTCCTGGGAGACTACTAGTCCAGCATTTTAAAAACATAGCATATTTATCTATCTCATGTTAACCCCACGTTCTTTCCAATGACCCTGATATGGCATACCTATCTCATCTCATTCTCTCTCACACACAAAAGGAAGGTTAAGAGAAAAAGTCCACCAAAAAAGGTTGGATTCTAATGGGTTCTTACTGTCATTTTAAACTGGTTCTTGTCATTAAAAGAAATTGATTTAGATTCTGTAATATTAGAATGAAAACTGGTCAGATCAGGAAATCAATGTGATAGTCATTTTGATTACTTTCAATGGGTAGCGCTTTTCTGGGTGCAACTTGCCCTCCCAGTTAGAATGAAACTGTCTGGAATTGCACCCCTCATCCACCTCTTACACATTTCAGGAAGATGGCAGAAAGCATCCATTTAGATAGTTAGTTAAAACTGTCACTTTCCGATGGAGACAGGAAAGCATGCACTGGCATGTGAGAGATCCTGTCCCTTGTTTACTGGGATCCTAAAGCAGGATGGTTGTTGTCTTTTTAAAATATAAAAATGGAATGTGTGGCTGAGGGATCTAACTCCTGGCCCATGCCTTGCCTCACTGTGATCCATTACTTTCACAATTTTTTTTGTAGCCTGGCTGACAGAGTCTGGCTGAAAGAAAATATAATTCAAACAATGGAGTGCAGCAAAGCAAGACAGTGGGGGAAGCAGAAGTGGCTCTTCTTGCCTGTGCTCTCAAGTTGTGTTTAAAAACAGATTCTCCTTTTACATGTGAATGTCTACATTTGCGCATACTAGGCCTCTCATAGCTCCAGTGCTCTTAAATACAACAAAGATATAGAAGAGATCTCAAATCTAGAATCAGTGAGTCACTCTTACAGAGATGACATGGTCCTTTGTCATGGGGGAGGTACGTATGTGCATGCATACTTGCATGCCAACTCACTCTTTACTATACTGAGGGCCCCTAAAGCCTCAGCTTTTACCCTTCCTTCAGTCTGCAAATCAAGCATACATTCTATTGCTGGAGGGGCAAACTCTGGGATCTCTCCTTGTCCCTCCATCAGCATATGCAACAAAAGCCATTTCATTATCAGGTGATGGGCAGAGCTACTAAGAAAGAAATAACTCATTTTGTTAACATTTTGAATCTTGTGGAAAAACTTTAATAAAGAGATAATTAAAAGAAAGAAAGAAAGAAATAATTCAAAGAAAACCCATGTTTAATGTTATGCACCTTGGTTAAATCAGGACGCTAGCCATGTGCCCCGGTGATGGCAACCACCACATGGTAAGAGCACAAGGCCTAGACAGTGTCCTGAGCTTGAAACCTGAAAACAATAGCACACTAGGATCCTGGCTGTTCCCCTATCAGAGGCTCAGAATATTCAAATGTACCAACTGGAGTCTCTGGAGGGAAAGGTATCCTATCACGACGTATGGGCGAGGTCAGGGGCGAGGCTTTCCCGTGCATATAAGCAGACCCCTGGCCCGCCGTTGGTAGCCTTGAGCTGAACCATCTAATAAAAACCATCTATGCTTGAAATCACTCCACCAGCCTCCCGAGTCCAGTACTTTTCACTTATATAGATCCATAATGCCTCCTAAAGACAGTAACACAATGCAATAATTGACATAAAGTAGAAATGCTGTATAGAGCTCCTGAGAGGGGTACAAACTTTCTGAGGCCCAGGCTGCTGTGGAGGCACAAAAACCAGGCAATCCATCTCTCTCATTTTGCTTTCATGCAAGAGCACAAGAGCAACTGGGGCAAGTTCTGTGGGTCTGACTCTGGACCAATAGCTTAAATCCTGTGGTTTTAATACCAACTGGAAGCCCCTGTAGCAATCCAAAACTTCAAGCTTTTGGTTGATTTGAAATCAGAGTAAAAATTCTTCTAAGCAAGACAGCACTTAAACTATGTTTTCAAGTTGAGAAAAGGTTAAAGATTCTAGGTTTCCTGATTCCTTAAGGTTTCCTTCCTCCCACAACCCCTCTCTCTATTTTTTGCTATCCCTTTCCTTCTAAACTGTGCTTCTTAAAGATCCCCCCCCCCCTTCTGTGTGGAGGGGTCCTATTGGAATCTTTGTCCAGCGCCCATGGTGAGTCTCACTAGCTTTGATGCTGTGCACAAAAATGCTAATCAGAACAATCCTGTTCAGTGGGGGAAATGTCTAACTGTTCTGACTGGACAACATCCCCATCAGGCACATATCTGCTGGGGCATTGTCTCCTCTCACTGCCACTCCCAACTCATGCTTCATGGGCAAACTAGACAGCAAGGCACCAGAATAACTATCAAATAGAAGGCTTCTGACCATTCTCAAATGCCAGAAATAATCCTGCTCAGTCTCAGTTTACTATATTTCAAGTGGACATTGTTCAAGTAGGCTCATGATGAATAAATTTCTGATGGCAGATCCATAGTTGAAAGACTGTGACTTGTTCAAGGCCATCCAGGTTGAATGGATGATTCATATACTTGGGAGAAACAGAATTATGTAAAACATGGTTTAAACTTTTGATTAATTCCTACAAATGGATTTAATGGGAATGGTTGAATTGTATCTCAGGCACAAGAGGAAGTGTACACCTAACAGTGAGATAGATAAATAGACCTCTAAGGGTGACTAGCTTGTAAAGAGACCAGTGGAACACAACATGCAGCTTACATTTTACTGATGCAGTATTCACACTTCATTATTCAAAAGATTTTATTAAGTCTAATATTAGGATGTGTTCTTAAACACATTTATCTGAAGGAAATTCTAATGATTTCCACTGAGGCTTTTTAGTAGGTTTTTTTTTGGGGGGGGGTGTACTCTTATGTTGAAAAAAATCATACAAAGACAGCAACAGAATACAGTGACATTCAATGAATTTTCAAGGTAATACATATTGTATTTTGCTGACAGTTGTTGCCTAGCATTAAAAGTCTTTGTGCCCAATACTCAGTTTCAGTGATAGGTACAAATGATAATCCAGTAAGCAGTATGAAACTTTAAAAAGCTGGAGTTGTTAGCCATAACAGCAGAACAAACCAACAGACGTATCCTATTTGCTTAAACTCATGTCTTCATTCTTCTTACAATACACATTCATGACAAATTCTCTGCTATCAGACTAGCTGTTTAATCAGCTGGATCTGTCTTTACACAGGACCTTACTCCTTTCAAAACAATATAATAGGAATAGGAGGTAAAAGACCTTAGGAAATTTCACCTTCTTGAGCTTTCAAGTCAACTTTGTTCACATGTGAATGATATCCATACATAATGAAGAAGAGGATATGCTCTCTGTGTGTCTATGTTGTGTCATTCATTCAATAGGACAATTCTACAATGTCTTCTCAAAATATTTCTTTTCAGAAACCAAAAATCTGCAGAATGCTTTTCTAGTGGGAAAATACTTGTATCAATAAGTATATTCAAATGCATAAGAGAAATACACACTGTATGTCCCCAACCCAGTAGACACATCTATGTGCCAGCTGTTATTCTACTTCCCTAATTTGCAAAGCTTAAGCCTTCATAGTAAACTTTTCTCCTTTCTCAAGTGTGCACTTGTAATATCTTGTGAACATGGAAGCATCTTACCTTGCTTCCATTTTCTTTTGCCTCTTGTTCCATCTTAAGATCAGATACTAGGAGGTTCTTGTACTTGTTCTTTCCATCACTGCTTTGGTCATCTAACCTGTATTCTGAAGTCAGCTGAGTAGAGAAGGGACTGTCACTCAGGTTCAAAGGCTGTTCATCTGGTTCCAGAGTTGCTTTGCCATTACTGTTGGTTTCTGCCATTTCTCTGCAGTGTGCTCCTCCTGAAGCATTCGAACTATGTCCTGCAGTCTCATTTCCATTAAAACTCTCTGCAGCTGAATCATCTATGAAACATATGGATTTACATATTGTCAACGGTATGCCATAAAGACAATCTCTCCATACTTATTTAAAAACCCTGTTTCAACTTATCCAGTATTGCCAACAGATAAGAGTCCGGACTGAAACTTAGTATTGTCAACAGTAAATCTGAAAATCTTTGTATGGCTGGTACCCACAACCAGTGCTCCCTCTAAGCTGAGTTAGTGTGAGCTAGCTCACAGTTTTTTAGCCTCTGGCTCACACATTTTCCTCTTAGCTCAGGAAGAATGGCTCCAGAGCAAACTAATTTATGCAGTAGCCAAATTGCTCCCTCACAACTTTAATGCCAGCAGCTCACAAAGTAGAATTTTAGCTCACAAGACTCCACAGCTTAGAGGGAGCGTTGCCCACAGCTAATAGATAAGACTCATGAGTGAAATTTTCTTCAGACCTGACTGGCTAATACCTGGGCAGGGAAAGAAACCATCTTTCATTTTTATATACAAACCTATGTTTATAGAAGACTGTAAATTACAATTGTCTTTACAGTTTGTGGAACAGTAAAATATATTTTGTATGCCTAATTTCACCACAAGATTTATAATGTAATTGTTTCTGAACATTTCAATGTATAATTTGTGTACAATGATGCAATCAGCACCCACAATTCTGTCTAAATGTGAGCGTATCTGCTGTGATTCTGTTACCATACTGTTTCCATGAAAATAGTTTATACTATCTTCTCCTATAATATAAAATCAAAAACCTGAGATATATTTTATACCTATTCACATTTCACCTTATACATCTTACATATTCAAAATAATTTTCATAGAAAAGGCTGTAAATATACTTTTCTCATATAAATACAACCATATATTATCTGAAAAGAATCAAAAGAAAAATAGTGTTTTAGCCATGATAGGCTCTTCCCCCATATGTTACCAAGGTAACTAATTCCCATAGTTTAGCGCACTTCATTCTGGGGCACTTGGTCTATTTTATTATGAAAAACAGCTTTTCTAAAGTCACAGTTTTAAAAAATCATAGTGCTACCCTCAAAACTCAGTCACAGGCAGACCTACTTTTGTGAATAACTAAACTGACTATAATGAAAAGTCCCTGAGAAATTCTATATCATGAGTATTCCAAACCACATTTGCAGTACCAGTTCTTTTCTTTTTTAAGGTTAGTGCCCATGAATGGATTCTCAGTGGCCAGTTCTACTACTATCTTCTGGCAATATTTAGGTCTCTAAGGATATCTTCACACATTACATTTCTGGGCACACACAAACTGTGTTTTTGCTTTGTGTACATCTAAAATATGTTGATGCAACTATATACATACACATACATATATAAAAATATGCATCATACTAGTATACTCCACAATTACTATTAGTTACACCACCCTATCAAATGTATACACTATAGCTAAACTAGTTAGCAGCGTTGAGTGTGCACGTTCATGGTGCAGGAATTTCTTGATTTTAGATCAGTAATTACAGTGTAAAGATTTGGTTCTCTAAACCCTTTCTAAAAATCCCCTCTTCTGATGGACTTATGGTACAGAAACCTCAGTTTCAGTGATATGTCTAATATGCTTTTCCAAACAATTAATTTCTTGTCCTACTGAGATAAGAGTAAAATCTGGATTTATTAACACTCCCTAAAATGCCAGATGTATAGGCATGGCTCTAGTATTATTTATAGCAAAATGTAATGCTGTGTGTAATATCAGTAATACTTTAGTGGCTATTTAATTGATCATTCAGTGATGGCTTGAGTAATGATGGAAGTAGGTTTTTAAAAAGCATTACCAGAGTTATCTCTCTCATGGATTACTGCCTTGATGTGGCAAGGGGGCTTGCATGGTTCAATGAGGCTGCAGGCTATGCCATGGAGGGCCACCCAGGATGGACAGGCCATAGTGGAGAACTCAGATAAAACATGATCCACTGGAGAAGGAAATGGCAACCCACTCCAATATCTTTGCCAAGAAAACCCTATGGACAGTAACAAAAGGCTAAAAGATATGATGTCGGAAGATGAGCCCCTCAGGTCAGAAGGTGTCCAATATGCTACTAGGGAAGAGCAGAGGGCAAGTACAAGTAACCCCAGAAAGAATGAAGTGGCTGGGCCAAAGCCGAAAGGATGCTTAGCTGTGTCTAATGGTGAAAGGAAAATCCGATGCTGCAAAGAACAATACTGCATAGGAACCTGGAATGTAAGATCTATGAATCAAGGTAAATTGGATGTGGTAAAAAATGGGATGGCAAGACTGAACATTGCCATCTTGGGAATCAGTGAATTAAAGTGGACGGGAATGGGTGAATTTAACTCAGAAGACCATTATATGTACTACTGTGGCCAAGAATCCCATAGAAAAAATGGTGCGGCCTTTATAGTCAACAAGAGAGTGAGAAAGGCAGTAATGGGATACAATCTCAAAAATGACAGAATGATCTCGGTCTAAATCCAAGGCAAACCATTCAATATCACAGCAATCCAAGTCTATGCCCCAACCACTGATGCAGAGGAGGCTGAAATGGATAGGTTCTATGTAGACCTACACCTTTTAGAACTAACACCAAAAAAAGATGTCCTTATCATCGTAGGGGACAGGATTTCTAAAGTAGGAAGTCAAAGGGTAACTGGAATAATGGACAAGTTTAGCCTTGGAGAACAAAATGAAGCTGAACAAAGGCTAACAGAGTTTTGTCAAGAGAACATGCTGGACATAGTGAACATCCTCTTCCAGCAACCTAGGAGTACAAATACCACATACAGGGCTTTGGCTGGACCTTTCATTGCCGAATAGGCTAGTTGGTAAAGTGTGCAGCAACCTAAGAGGCGACTCTACACATGGACATCACCAGATGGACAACACTGAAATCAGATTGATTATATCATTTGCAGTCAAACATGGAGAAGCTCTATACAGTCAGTAGAAACAAGACCTGGAGCTGACTGTGGCTCAGATCATGAGCTAGTTATTGCAAAATTCAGGCTTAAACTGAAGGAAGTTGGGAAAACCACTAGGCCACTCAGGTTTGACCTAAATCACATCCCTTATGAATATACAGTGGAGGTGAAGAATAGGTTTAAGGGACTAGATTTGATAGACAGAGTGCCTGAAGAACTATGGATAGAGGTTCGTGACATTGTGCAGGAGGCAGCAATCAGCACCATCCCAAAGAAAAAGAAATGCAAGAAAGTAAAGTGGCTGTCTGATGAGGTTTTAAAAATAACAGAGGAAAGAAGGAAAGCAAAAAGCAAAGGTGAAAAGGAAACTCAACTGAATGCAGATTTCCAGAGAACAGCAGGGAGAGATAAGGAGGCTTTCCTAAATGAGCAATGCAAAGTAATAGAGGAAAACAATAGAATGGGAAGGACTAGAGATCTCTTCAAGAAAATTGGAGAAATCGGAAGTCCCAGTCTTGCCGGAAGTCTTGACTTCCGGCAAGACTTGCGAGCATGGCGGACGTGCTCCTCCGCATCTGCGGGGAGCGCGATCCGTACCCGGCGGGAAGAAGGGGCTCTGGACTGGTGCTGAGCCCCCAGAGACCCCAGTGAGGGGGCTCTGCCTGGGGTGGCCCGAAGGGGATCTCTCCCTACGGTGGCGACCGAGGGATAGAGGTCCCTTTTCATCACCCCCATAGGTTCCCCCGCCGTGGGAGCCGTATGGCTGAAAGCGCAAATCCGAGAAGCAGCAGAGAGTGCGGAGCAATGAGGCTGGAACTGACAGTTACGCATGGAGAAAACGTGAGTCTGAAGTAAGAAAAGCAGAACACAGCAGGAAGATGGCGGGAGGAGTGAAACCCCCCCCCCTCCGGGACTAGCGTACTTACGAGACTCTTTACGTGGCGTTACTGCAGGAATAAAAGCCCATCCGCCTTGCTAGATGGCAGCATCGCTCACTTGGAGATATAAACTTTAGAAGGACAGAAGTGCTGTTTGAAAATTTGCTCCTTTCGTTCATCTTATCTATCTATAAACAAAGAGCGTAGTCTCAACAATGACGGGGAAACCGAAACCTTCCCCCAAACTAGGAAGTACAGATCCGAGTTCAAAGGTTGATACCACGGAGATGAGTGCGGTGTTCTCCTCGTTATTGCGACCTCTAGTGGACCAAATGACAGCTCTCAACGTTAAAATGGACAAAATGCAGCTAGAACTAAAAGAGTCGAATAAATCCACAGAGAAGCTGCAGCGAGAACTTCTGGAAGTAAAAACTTCAGTAAAAAACCAAGACGCAAGACTACAAAAGGCAGAGAAGGAAAAGGCCTTCCACCACGATCAGCTTTTGAAATTACAAATGGATAGATCGAATTTTTTCCTAAGACTTCAGAATGTGCCAGAAAACACAGGAGAAGATCTTAAAAATTTGCTAAGTGAAGCACTTGAACCAGTGACAGGCATGAAAGCAGCGGATATAAAAAGCGATATGGATATGGTTTACAGAACCTATCCAGATTACACTAAAAAGAAAAGCCTGCCTGGTGAAATTATGATAAGGTTCTCCAAAAAATCTACAAGAGACGTGGTGCTTAGGACCACAAACAAAGCAGCTCTGAAGATCCTGGGAGAAGAAGTAAAAGTGATGAAGGATATCCCATTTGAAATATGGAAAAGAAGGAAAGCCTATGGAAAATTGACATCTTGGCTCCAGTCTGAGTCTATCATCTATCGTTGGAATACTCCAGAAGGACTATGCTTCAGCATCAAAGATAAGAAGTATAAGATTGACTCTGTTCAACAAGCGAAAAAAATTCTGGAAAAAAGCAAAGAGCAGAAAACTGGGAGAGACTCAGATGGTTCACTGGCCTCGCAAGAAAGCATGTATGGATTTGATAGCTTTAAGAGTGAAGAAGAAGTGTCTGACTCGGAAAAGGGAGCTGCAGCTCCAAAAATAGTTGAGACTGTTAAGACAAGAAGAGGACGAAAGAAGAAATAGTGATTAAACTGTTTTATTAAGCATTGCACTTATGTATTATAAATGGTTTAATTAACCGTATTTCTCTAGGTGGGCGTGCCTGCCAAATAGTTTTGATAACTTTTATAGTAGCAGTAACAAGTAATTGAAATTTATCCAAGGTTTTAAATGCTTCATAATTATTTTATGTAACAAGGTAGTATTAAGCAAATGTTAAAGTACTCTCTGTATAAGGTATATGTAGCTTAGATTGTAGCGTTATAGTTGTAGTTATAGAGAAAAATCAATAAAAAATTTATAAAAAAAAAAAGAAAAAAAGAAAATTGGAGAAATCAAGGGAACGTTCCATGCAAAGCTGGCCATGATAAAGGACAAAAACAGCAGGGACGTAACAGAAGCAGAAGAGATTAGGAAGAGGTGGCAAGAATACACAGAAGAACTATACAAGACGGACCTCAATGTCCTTGACAACCATGATAGTGTGATCACTGACCTTGAGCCAGACATCCTGGAGTGCAAAGTCAAATGGGCCTTAGAAAGCATTACTAACAACAAAGCTAGCAGAGGTGATGGTATCCCAGCTGAGCTATTCAAAGTCTTAAAAGATGATGCTGTTAAAGTGCTTCACTCTATATGCCAGCAAATTTGGAAAACGCACCAGTGGCCACAGATTGGAAAAGGTCAGTTTATATTCAAATCCCAAAGAAGGGCAATGCCAAGGAATGTTTAAACTATTGCACAATTGCACTCATTTCACATGCTAGCAAGGTAATGCTCAAGATCCTACAAACTAGGCTTCAGCAGTACATGGATTGAGAACTGCCAGAAGTATAAACTGGGTTTCAAAGAGGTAAAGGAACTAGGGATTAAATTGCCAACATTTGCTGGATTATGAAGAAAGCAAGGGAGTACCAGAAAAACATCTACTTTGGGCTTCATTGACTACGATAAAGCCTTTGATTATGTGGATCACAACAAACTTTGGCAAGTCCTTAAAGAGATGGGAGTACCAGACCATCTCACATGTCTTCTGAGAAACTTGTATAAGGGTCAAGAAGCAACAGTTAGAACCAGATATGGAAGAACTGATTGGTTTAGCATAGGAAAAGGAGTACGACAAGGATGTATATTGTCACCCTGCTTATTTATGCTGTATTTTTAAAAAAATTGTGATCCTTTAAAAATTTATTTATATCAGTTGCGGCCAGTGTATTAGAAGAATTATGCTTTTTGTAAAAATCAGCCATCAGTGAGAGAATTTCTGCAGACTGATAGGCTCTAGTACCAGCTTTGTGAGTTAAAGAAGGTATTTATTTGCTTTTCATTGATAAACTCTCAAGGAAATAATTTTTAAAGTCTTGGGGGTAAGCTGCCAAATCTCTGTTTTAAATATAGCAAATTAGCCTGAATACGATTTGTCTCAAGTGATTCCAGGATTTTTGTTTCTTGTAGCAATGTTTAATAAATTTCTTAGAGCATATTTTTTGTGTTGTATTTCAAGCATCTTAATATGGACTTATAGATCATTAATTTGGAGTGGTTTTTTCCCTTTTCACAGCACTAGAGATTGAAATTAAAGACCCCCTCAAGATAACCTTAAAGGCTTCCCATGTGACCTCTGGGTGGATGTCAGTCATTGTATTATGTTGGAAAAAACTTTGGATTTCTGTCAGCTTAAATTTAGTGTCTTCCCTTAGTAAAACTGATGTGTTTAGGACCCAATTATGTGTTCGTTTAACTTGATCTGTGTTGTAGAATATTAAATCTAAATGAGCATGATCAGTCCATATAAATGAACCAATAACTTTTTATTTAACATTTCCAATTAATGACTTTGAAACCAAAATATAATCTATTCTAATCTAAGATTCCTGTTTCCCCGAATAAAAGGTAAAATCTCTGTCGGAGCCATGAAAGTGCCTCTATATATCATACAGATTACATTTATTGAACGGCACAACAAGTTTAGTGGGTCTCCTAGTTGTGTTTTTGAATTTTGATTTTGGGGGGGTTAGGTCTATCTAAGGCTGAGGACAGACTGGCAATCTAAAGCGGAGGCAAAGCGGAGGGAACTGGAGCGGGGGAAAAACCCCACGGAGCTGGCCGTTCACACTGGCCAGAGCAATGCGGATCAGCGGCGATACGGAGCGTTCAGACTGCCACGGAGAGTTCAGACTGCTTCCAGTTCACACTGTTTGGAAGCGGGAGGCATGCGGAGGAAGGCCCCTGTAACACCGGGTAAAACCGGTGTCCTGTTAAAGCGAAAGGAAACCGACTGGGAGACGGGTAAGTACGAAACGGAGCCGACGGACAGATGCGCATGTCTGAACGTGCTCCTTTCTTCCGTTTGCGAAGCGTGCCTGCCCCGCTTTACATTGCCAGTCTGTCCTCGGCCTAAGTATAAAACAATATTAAAATACCCCCCCCCCCCCAAGTATAATCCTTCCCTCATAAAAATATGTAAGATCGACGAAGACTTTTTCCAAAAAAGGGAATTTGTGTAGTATTAGGAGCATATATGGAAACAAGAGTGGTCATTATACAATTCAAATGACCCTTTACAAATAAAAATCTACCATCTGGGTCAGCTTTAAGATCTTTCAGTACAAAATTTATCGAGCTGGCCAAAAGAATAGCTATTCCCTGGGATTTTGAGGTCCTGGGTGATTGGTACTGTTTTGAATAAAATGGGGTTATCAACATAAACTGGATTTAGACTTAAGTGTCTTTCCTGTAAAAGGAGAATATCAGGTTGAGTCATTCGTTTTTGTTTAATACCATTGTTCAGGCTGCTGACATTTACGGATCAAATTTTACACATCGACACTGTAGATGAACTAGAATTTGATTGTCAATTTAAATTCTCAATCCTTTCTAGTCCCCTATCTAGATCCATAAAAATACACCTATTGTTTGAAGACAGGGCCACCACCACTGAAACCAAACAATCCGCCGTGTAATTTTGTTCAAAGGTTTATCAGTTCCCATCTCTTGGTCTTCTAAATGATGGTTAAATATCTCATTCTTACTTGTCTCTATATTGGGATGTTGAATGAGATTATAGCCTTTGATGGAGAAAGCTCTATCCATTGGAACATTGGTTAAATATTGTGGAGAAAGGTATTTCTGAGATAGACATATTTGGAGCCATTTCCACATTAACTTCAATTAGCAGAGGAATTTGAGATAAATGTGCACAACTGTCATTCCTAAACCTCAGAGGCTGTGATCAGACATGCAGTTTGATCCATTGCTGTTCCCTTACGGATTTCAAATGCATGATCAGACAGCAACATCTGTCTGTCATGCCCCAGTTGTCTGTGGTCTGCTACCTGTGAAAGTCTGGTCCTTTTGGGCTGAGCTGGTTTCAAACTGGATTTCCTGTTGTCTGATCACTCTGTTGTGCACCCAAGCTGTCAGGCAGATCTGACTGGTCCCTTGTTTTTCAGCCACCATTTTTTTTACTAGTTAGCAAAGTGCACATAACTGCATATTAACACCTCTCTCTCTCTCCCCTTCTCCCACAGGGGCTGCTCTAAACTTTGTTTTCTTTTTTAAAAAAATTCAAAAAAAGATGCCTCTGTACTTTAGATTTTCCCTCTGCTTTGGGAAAGGGGTAAACTGAAAAGTTTAGAGAGGGAGACTACATGTCACAGCAGGCTGATCAGTGCTTGTGCACATGCCCAGAGGACAAACTTTTTAAAAATGGCAGATGGCCCCATGAACTACATATCCCAGGAGGTATATCAGTGCTTGTGGGCATGCTCAAAAGGAAAACTATTTTTAAAAATGGCCGATGGCAACACTTCTTGGCTGCTGGGTCTGATTGATCAAGAACAAGGTAAAAGCACTTTACAGAGTGCTAAAAAGGGTGAGTCTGATCAGTATTCTGTTACAAAATACCTTGGATCAATTAGAGGCAGGGCAACAGTGGATTAAAATGCACATCTGTCTACAGCCAGAATTTTACTGCTTTGAGTTAAAAGAGTCAGTAGGTTGTGTCAGCTAGTGATTTATGGTTTAGTATAAGGTTGGGGTAGTAATAGCACTAAAGTAGTTAATTTATACCATAATCCCATTATCAATCTGAGGATGTCAGCAGAAGGACTGGGAAAGAACTCTTCAAAGAACTCCCCAATTATGTCACATTGGACTTGATTGAAATTGTTCATAGAATAAACCTGCAATAAACCAAGTTGCATTCTTCTGTACTTTGCGAGAGGTTATTACATATCAGAGTAGTCTTAACAATTTGTCTTTTCTTTAGCTGTGTATTTCCTTTACCTGTATCCATATAATTAAGTTCATCTTTCATCTCTAGACATTATTTTAGGTTGCTTCCATCTCAACTCTAATGGTGTGATGACAGAATATTCCCCATAACAGAATACTAATGTTAGAGTGCTCTCATGGTTATTTATATTATATTATAAAGCCACTGAATAATTTAGAATGGATACTTAGTTGTTTTGATAAAAAAAGGATTTCCTCCATTTTTATCAAAAACATTTGTAGTTCTGTTCACAGTTACCATTGGATCATTTCTGTAAAAAAGGCGAAAAGGTATGTTGATATGTAGAAAGAGAACATTTTCAATTTGTTTTGCAACAAATATAAATTGAACTTTACATAAATGCAAAATCAGCAAATAATCCCTACATTATGTTTTAGCTCCTTTATATCTGGTGTAGTTGCTCATGAATATTTCAGCCCTATTCCACTCATCCCCATACACAAATCATTCTTTTTTTCAACAGTTTCTGTCAAATGTTTGCTTAATGCTTGCTGGTTTGCACTCATTATCAACTTTAACAAAAATAAATAAATATGGAAAAACTTCATTGATTCTAAAGCTTACTGTAAACTTTATGGCTGAAAGCCAGACTACCTAAATTGCTCTTGGGAACAGTGGAAAAGGTACAAACATAAATATATGAAGAATCAAAATATTTACCATTATTATAGTGAAGAGATGCCCTAACATTTCATATATTGTATTACATCACGAAACTACCATACAACATACAGTTTATTAACATTAGTTTTTATTATGTATTTCTACTTCCCTCCCCCTTTCGTGCTATTTTAAAATGAAAATTGTAAATCATCACTAAAAGAATGTCTAAACTTGCATGTTCAAAATGGGTAGTTCAGCACTTTGAGAACTAGGAATTGTGGCCATACACACAAATAGGTTTCCATATGTTTTGTTGGTGTGTTTTTTTCACTTTCTTCTCAGCCTGAACTTCAGGGCTCTGAAAGTTTTCAACAGATTATTGAAACAGTTGAATTTCTATTTACAATCCATGCTCATTGTCACTGCTAAGTAAAAATATATAAGTTTTTAAGTATACCTCTGATGATTAGTTTGGGACAGTTATTCCCCTTGCTGTATTATGAATTAATGCTTTGCATTTCTACTTAGAATGTCACAAACTAGTGTGTTGTTATTGCAAACATAGCCACATAACATCATTCAGTTGTATACGTGGTACGTTCTTCAGCAAGACTTAGAAAATCATTATTCAACATTCTGCTCCGGAGAAGTTGACACTTACTGTGAATTCTGCTCTTCAACTTAAATATCAGAGTCTGTGGCAGGCCAATTCTATTTCAGATACAGCATCCCTCAGGCGAGGTCCAACCTTTCTCTTGCAGTATACCCAGGGATTAGCTTGACTTCCCCTAAATTCTCTCCACTGCACAGTAAGAGCTAATCTTTCTTGTATGAACCAAGAGATGGTGTTGCTATGACAACACATTCTAGCAGTGGGACAACTGAGATGAACCAAAAAGATGACAGGGAGACATGCACTCAGCCTTCCTCCAGGGCTAAGGGTTTCTTCCTCTAGGATTTAATTCTCCCAAGTTTACTGACAGCCTGGGATGTTAATTATCTATGTATTTAGCTATATGGAGATTAACTTCTTAAGGATATGGTTGGGATGCCACAGTGTTCTTTAGTGAAATTGCCAGCTTTGGAGGTGTTATATTTGATTGAAATGTGACTATTACATATTATTCTTATGTCTTAATATGTACTCACAAAGTTTCCACATAAAGAAAGATGAAGGCTCATGCCACGCCCAGGCTTTCAGAATTTGCCCTTCTTTATTATCTTTGTTTTATCTTCATTATCTTTGTTTTAAACACACACACACACACACAATCCCTAGTATTTCATAGAAAGAGTTTGGTTCAATATCAAGGCCTAAACACCTAGGCTACAGGAGTAGGGTTGAAAGCTCTGGCTTGGGAAATTCCTTGAGATTTGGGGACGGAGCACTGGGAAGGTGGAATTTCGGAAAAGAGGTGAACTCTTTGGGGATATGATTCCATAGTGTATCCTCCAAAACAGATGTCCAGGGGAACTGATCAGTTGTCATTCTGGGAGATCTCCAGCCACCACTTAGAGGTTTGCAGTCATAGGGGACAGGGTGTGAGATGCTGCCAAAAGCAAATTCAGAAGGCCTTATTTCTCATATAAGTTAGTATAAAACAAGCAGAATGAGCTTTAAAAACCATGTACTATGTAGGTAAAAGAAATGTAACTGTTCACATTGTGTTCATGATCACTATATCAAATAATAAACTGGCTGACCCCAGTGTGGATAGAAAAGCTGCCCAATGGGACCATCCACTGACAAGGGATGTCTTACTATTCAGGAAATGTCCCAGATATGCAAAAAGTATAATTTTGTAATATTAACCAAAATGAGGGAAAGGCATTAAAAACAGTGTGTGGTGGTGGTGGTGGTCATCCTCAATTCTGCAGGGTTTTCAAGGCAAGAGGTGGCTTGCCATTGCCTGACTCTGCATAGTGATCCTGGACTTCCTTAAAAGTCTCCCAACCAAATACTAACTAGGGCCAACCCTGTTTAGCTTCTGAGATCTGATGAAATGGGGCTAGCCTGGTCAGTATTTTAAGAATGAAATATGTTCTAGAACTGACAGACTGTTAAAAGCAACTGGGTGTCAGGTAAAGGAGACAACAGGAAGGGATAGATAAGTCTGCTCAAGCATTTAAGAAATTAAAGAATCCTGGAAGGAAAGATTTGGAAGTGTGAGGGATTTCTAGATTCCCTCTCTCCATAGTTCCTTGCACACACCTCAACTGGTCACTTTTGTAACAGTATGGAAAAACTGATTAAGTTTTGGTTCCTGGGAGGATCCAGGAATGAGGCAAGTGTTGGCACCCACTTTCTGTTTTCCCTTCGTTGGGGCCTGAGCAGAATGAGAGAAGACCAAGACTGAGAGACAGGGTTGCCAGCTCTGGGCTGGGAAATACCTTGAAGTTTTGAGGGTATAGCCTGGGAAGGGGCAGGGTTTCAGGAGGAGAGGAACCTCAGCAGGGTACAGTGCCATAGAATCCACCCTCCAAAGCAGCCATTTAGTCCAGGGGGACTGATCTCTACTGTTTGGAGATCAGTTGTAATAGCAGGAGATCCTCAGACCCCACCTGGAAGCTGGCAACCCTACTGAGAGAGCCTTGTAAAATAGTTATTAAGATAAAGTTTAAAGTTTGTTCAAAGACTGAGAGTGTATTAATATGAAGACAGACATAATGCACTTTGAAACAGCTATAGCCCCTGGTATAGACAATGAAAGCTGCACATTGGGGCCATCCACAGAGAAAACAGGGGTCTATACTTTATATGACTTTATAATTTAACTGAAAGAGAAACAGAAGGAAAACCTGCAAACACTGGCCTGGTGGGATATAAATATGCTCTAGAAGGAATTCTAAGTCAGAAGAAAAAGGGGGAGACAGCCTGCTCAGCACCCTGAGAATTTAGAAAATCCTAGAGGGGAAAATGTTGTGGTAGGATTGGATATCTAAATTGTTCTCCCTTGTGGCTTCTCAAAGGCCCTCATCTTGTAGACACTTAATTTTCATATAGCAATTTGGTTGTGTATTTTACACTTTCTTCTCAATAAGAATAAAATAATACTTTACATTTTTTAATTTATTATATTAACTTATCAAATATCCAAATTATATCAGGACTAACCCCTTCAAAAATATAGCATGACAATGTGTCTTACCTGATTTGTGTTGCTCATTTTTTTCAATGCATATGCTACCCCCCCACCCCACACACACACAACACTTTCATTTCCTTCTGACTGGAATAACCTGTGGCCCTCCAAGGTACGGATGGCCCTGAGATGTGTAATTGGGGGTGACTTCAAATACTGACTCAGACCACAATGAATATGAGTGGCTGATGCTTTCTTGGCCATTGCTTTGGGGATTTATGTGAAGGAAAAGACACATGGGTCACTAGTGGCAGTACATTTTCTGTCCTCCTAAGGGAGAATACACACATCTGGCTACAGGAGATATATTCATTGTTCACTTTCCCTCTGACACTACTTTGATAGATGTCTGAAGCTATAGTCTCTCTCTCTTCCTTTTTTTTGACATTACAATGCCTTTTTTCCTAGTATCTTTTTATGTACTACTGTGGTTATGATACAATAAATACAACAGCACTTCTGTGACGACTTTCTCTGTGGCTAAGCACTAAGATGTGTGGTGATTCAGTATATCTTCCACCATAGCCTCCTACATCCATTAACATGGTAGGGGAGAAGATCTCAGTGATACTTTTCTTGTTAATCTAAGGTACCAGAATCTAAATATTAGATATGATTTATCTCTCTCAGTATTCTAGTCATTCCAGTTAGGTTGTCATTAGATTGCTGGGGAAGGGCTATGACTCAGTGATAGAGCCTCTGCTTGGCATGCCAAAGGTCCCAGGTTCATCCTCCAGCATCTCTAGTTAAAGGATCTGGCAGTGGGTGATGTGAAAGACATGTGCTGAAGACCATGGAAAGCCACTGCCAGTCTGAGTAGACAATACTGACTATGATGGACCAATGCTCTGATTCAGTGTAGGCAGCTTCAGATGTTTATATGTTCATAATATGTTGTATGTTTCATTTGCCATATATGGCCGTGGTTACACGGCACTCTAATCCCGGATAAAGTCCTGCTGGACTTTATTCCGGGATTTTTTTCTTTCGGGTTGGGATGATCACATCTCAACCCGGTGGTGGCAGTGGCGGCTGGGGGATGCAAGGCAAGGGCCACCCGCACACCCACGCCTCCCCCAAAAGCCACAGGAGGAACATATTTTGTCAGCTCCAGGAAGGAGGGCTCCAGAGCAAACTTATGCAGCAGCCGAATCGCTCGCTCACCACTTTAATGCCGGTAGCTCAGGAGGAACTGGCTGGCTGGCTGGCCAGCCCTGCCCTCCACTCCGGGCCCCGAGTTACACCGACCACTGCCTGATCGGAAGTGAGAAAGCATGGGGGTGCGTGCCAGGCGGTGGCGGTTGGCAGGGCTTGGGGCTCAGAGCGGAGCGTGGGGCATTTTTTTCCTTTCTTGCACTTGGGCGCTTGAGTGCCCAAGTGCCCAAGTGCAAGAAAGGGGGGGGGAACCCAGAGGGACAATCAGACAGCCCTCTCTCGCAATCATTGTGAGAGAGGGCTGTCCAGATCGGCAAAATCCCAGGTTCAAAGTGCGACTCCCGGGAAAATACTTGATTTTCCCGGGGTCAGAAAATGTGTTAGGGGTCAGATTTTCCCGGGGTCAGAAAACTTGATTTTCCCGGGGTCAGAAAATGTGTTAGGAACCTGGGAGTGAGCCCGCTTCAGTGCGAGAGTAGCCACGGCTGGTCTAGTCAGTCCCTTTAAATCCGGGAGGAAACAGCAGTAACTCCCACTTTAAAGGGCTGTGTGACCGTGGCCATATGTCAAGAAGGATTCTGCTGTCTTTGTACTGCAGGAACTATTGCACATCAGACCATGGGTAATACAGTTTATTAATGCCACGCACGCTGCTTATCCCTACAGAGGCTTGATTAATAGCACTGTGCAACCCCACTTAGATCTGGATTAATTCAAGTCTTAGCATGCCCCACAATTACTATGAACACAGTATTTTTAAACCTTATTGACTTTGACTGTTCCCACAGCTTAACATGAAGATATAATGGTATAATTCTTTAAAACACTTACAGCAATAGAGATTGTTATTATCTAATTAACTTAAGGGTTTTATATTTTTGCATTTTTTCTACTTGTGTGTTCTGCAGTACTGGAGAAAAGCCAAAATCTCTGCAGACTTATGGTTCTTAGTCTAAAACTAACAGAACAAAATTCAAAAGCATTGAAGAATCTGTTTATGAAAGGATTTCACTTTCAAGAAGTAAAATTTTATACTAACAGGCACTGAGCAGCACTGAAATGTTACAGACTATTTTTCCTATTTGTTGGATATACATAACATGACAAAGTAATGCTAGTATAATAACTGAGCTCAGGGCTGCACAGGCCCTTCCATGAGGCAGAATACATGCCTACTTTTACTTTAGGTAGCAGATTTGGGGTGCCATAGAAGATTGATAAACTGTCTGTTAATTTAATGTTTTGCTGTTTTCTTCAAGAGGGTGGATTTTCCTCTTTAAATTCTGGAATATTTGGGTTCATCCCTGATTGAGCTGTTATTAGACTAGAACTAAATGGCTGGTTTGTATTTTTGTTTGACAAGCAAGTCAATGCCATTGCAATTTTTTAAAAAAAATTCAATAACATGAGAGTATATATTTTCCTATTTGAATACTGTGCAGAATGTACATTGTTATGAGCTTTGAATAAAAGTTCCACACGTGTTACTACATATTGTACTGATGGCCATATCTTACAAATACAATTTATGATGAAAAATGCTGTGATAACTTACTTGCCCCCGGTATACTTAATGGCAACACTGGATGACAATAAAATGTTGTTTGTGACATTGATGTTAAAATGCTCCAGTCTGTTTGCCCTGGTGTATCAAATGGACATTAATAATATATGAACATACTTTATGTGCTGGTTCAGTCATCCTAGAAGGATGCTAAACAATTAACTCTAGGCACAAACTAGCCAACATTAAGTACTTTTAGCATGTGTTTAAATATTTCCAATTGAAATCAATAGAAAATGAAAGTAATTAATGTTAGCTAATTTGTTCCCTTTTTTCATATTTCAAATTAGCCTTGATCCAAAGAACTATGCAACAAGTCTTGCAAACCCAAGTAGACTTTGAACTTTTGTTTTCTAGAACTATAGTTCCTCAGACTGCCTGGTAAACCTCCTCTGAAATTGGGAGTGGAGGTTCAAAAGCATTTGGTAATTTGGCACGGGACTGTGTTTAAAGGAAAAGTCAAAAGTTATGTTGGGCATGGTCAAGCTCTTAGATGCACCCAAAGTAATTCTTTCTATCCTGTCCATTGGTTTGTACTTAGTGTTATCATTCATCTTCCTTGTGAAATGTAGTTAAAAACAAATATGTGACCTGTACAAGTTTTCCATTTATATGTATGCACTTCATTTTTTTTTTGAGCAGTGGGATTGGCACTATGCAGAAACACAGCACTGTTTCTAGCCCATGTACTGAACCTATAGTAGCATTATCCTCATCAGGGGTCATTTTGAGCAGGAGCTCGGGGGAGCGCAGCTCTGGGAGTTGGTGCCAGCCCCCCCCCCCCACGGGGGAATGCCTTCTTGTGTCATGGGTGCAGCAAAATGACCCCGTCCCCTGGAAAGGTCCTTGTTCCTCTGACCAGCCTTCTGAAGGCTTCAGCCACCACTGAAGCTATCCTCCCAGGATAGTGGTATTTTTGAGGCTTGGATTAGTAGCTGTCCCCCCCCTCTCTCCCTCTCCCTCTCCCTGTCTCCCTGTCTCCCTCTCTCTCTCTGGCTGAGGACAGACTGGCAATCTAAAGCGGGGCAGGCACGCTTCGCAAACGGAGGAAAGGAGCATGTTCAGACATGCGCATCTGTCCGTCGGCTCCGTTGCGTACTTACCCGTCTCCCAGCCGCTTTCCTTCCGCTTTACCCGGACACCGGTTTTTCCCGGTGTTCAGGGGCCTTCCTCCGCATGCCTCCCGCTTCCAAACAGTGTGAACTGGAAGAAGCGGGAGGCATCCGGAGGAAGTGTGAACGCACCGGCAAAAAGTTTTGCGCATATGCGCATATGCGCATGTACGCATATGCGCATGTGCGCATATGCAAAAAACATCAAAGGAAAACAAAAAAAAAGTGCAGCGGCACGCGCGCGCTGCGCGCGCTGGCTATGCGGAAGTCTGAACTCACCGTGGCAGTCTGAATGCTCCGTATCGCCGCTGATCCGCATTGCTCTGGCCAGTGTGAACGGCCAGCTCCGTGGGTTTTTTCCCCCGCTCCAGTTCCCTCCGCTTTGCCTCCGCTTCAGATTGCCAGTCTGTCCTCAGCCTCTCTTTCTTCCTCCCTCCCTCCCTCCCTCCCTCCCTTCCTTCCTTCCTTCCTTCCTTCCGACATACTTCTGGTGATGTTAGGTGGTGTAGCATATGCAAATAAGTTATGATAATGTGTTATGCTAATGAGCTCCTGCACCTCTTTTTCTACAAAATGACCCCTGATCCTCATCATTAGTAGCATCATTAGTAGGTCATTTTCTTTTGGGTGCATAACTTGTAGAGGGAAATTACACAAAAAAGACCTTTAAAAACAAAGAACAAAATATCAAATAGAAGATGAGAGTTCTACATTGGATGGAAGAACATTCATCAGAGTATGTGAATGAAGATGTAATGTCTCTGTTTTTTGTTTTATGCCCTAACTTCTTTTTCTATTATGGCTTTTATGGCTTGTTTTCAAGCTCTAGTTATATGATTTTCTTGAACTGTTTTACCTTTAAACTGCCTCAAGCAGGTCGATCAAGTACTGCTCATATGGCTATCACCCTAGGCAGAAGTTAGAACCAAAAATTATTTTTAAAGACCTTATTCAGTATTATTTTTTTATATTTGATTATTATATCTATGAATTTTGCCTTTGAGAGGGTGACACGATTTATTTATTTATTTATTTATTTATTGAGATTTATATCTTGCCCTCCCTGCCAAATGGCAGGCTCAGGGCGGCTAGCAACAGGTAACAATACACATTAATATTTAAAACATTAAAACATATAAAATTAGAAAACCTAATACAGATGGTGGTTCTTCAGTTTAGAGCATCAGAGCAGCGCCTAGATGTTAGCCACAGAAGACAGTCACACATACTGGTGGAGAAAATCGGGGCCAGGGCCCAAGATGGAACTATTGGTGGCCCCTACTTATAGGCCTGGTAGAAGAGCTCCATTTTACAGGCCCTGCAGAACTGTAAAAGATCCTGCAGGGCCTTGATGTTATCTGGGAACTCATTCCACCAGTGCGGGGCCGCCACCGAAAAGGCCCTGGCCCTAGTAACCATCAGATGGGCCTCCTTTGGCCCTGGGAGGACCAAACGTTGTTGGGAACCAGACCGAAGTGCTCACTGGGGAACATATGGGAAGAGGCGGTCCCTCAAGTAGATAGGTCCCAGGCCATATAGGGCTTTATAGGTAAGTACCAGCACCTTGAACTTTATCCAGCTTAATATAGGCAGCCAGTGCAGTGCTTTTAAAGCGGGCTGGATATGCTACTGTACCAGGAGACCCATCAGCAGCCGCGCCGCCGCATTCTGCACCAGCTGCAACTTCCGGATTTGGCACAAGGGCAGCCCCATGTAGAGAGCATTACAGTAGTCCAGTCTTGAGGTGACCAAAGCATGGATCACTGTAGCCAGTTCATTGCGTTCAAGGAAGGGAACCAACTGCTTGATCAAGTGAAGATGATAAAACGCCAACCTCGCAGCGGCTGCTACCTGGGCCTCCATCATTAATGAGGGGTCCAGGAGCACTCCCAAACTCCTGACCACTGATGCTGGCACCAACGGCACCCCATCGAAGGCAGGGAGAGGGCTCCCTACCCTTGGTCCACTTCGACTCAGGCATAGAACCTCCATCTTCATCGAATTCAATTTCAGTCAGCTCTTCCTGAGCCCACCAGCCACAGCTTGCAGCGCCAGGTCCAGGTCCAGATTACCCGGACTGGAGTCTGACTATCCGCCCAACAACAGATAGAGCTGGGTGTCATCAGCATACTGGTGACATCCCAGCCCATACCTCCGGGCAATCTGGGCGAGGGGGCGCATATAGATATTAAACAGCATAGGGGAGAGCACTGCTCCCTGTGGGACACCACACATTAGTGAGTGTCTCTGGGAGAGTTGTTCCCCTACCGCCACCCTCTGTCCCCGATCATGGAGAAAAGAGGAAAGCCATTGTAACGCTAACCCCTGTATCCCAATATCAGCAAGGTGGCGGACTAGTAGCTGATGGTCAACCATGTTGAATGCCGCCGATAGGTCCAACAAAATCAGCACCGCCATACCGCCTCGATCCAGATGCCTCCGAAGATCATCCGTGAGGGCGACCAGCAGTGTCTCCATCCCATTGCCCAGTCGGAAACCAGACCGGAAGGGATTTAACACAGAGGCGTCATCCAAAAAGCCCTGTAACTGGTCCGCCACCACCTTCTCGATTAACTTACCCAAATAGGGTAAGTTAGATACTGGCCGATAGTTGGCCAATTTGGCTGGATCTAATGATGATTTTTTGAGGAGGGGGCGAACCACAGCCTCCTTTAGGGCACTAAGGAACATCCCTTTTGAAAGAGACGTGTTGATAATCTCCCTAAGTGCCCCTCGTATCCCATCATGGCTCGCTTTAACAAGCCACGATGGTCACGGATCGAGCCTACAGGTGGTAGGGCGAACCAGCGAGAGCAATTTGTCGACCTCTTCCAGGCAGAGTGGACTGAAGTAAGCCAAAATATGACTAGAAGATGTGCTTGGAGCCTCAAGTTCTGTGACTGTATCAACTGCGGTGGGGAGGTCCCGGCAGAGCGACAAGACTTTATCTGCGAAGAATTTTCCAAATGCCTCACAGCCAATATCCAATTCTCTATCATTTAGTCTGCTCGATGGCAAAGTTGTAAGTGTCCGAATTGTCCTAAATAATTGGGCTGGGCAGGAACTTGCAGACGCTATCTCAGCTGCATAATAAGCTTTTTTCACGGCCTTGACAGCCATCTCATAGGCTTTCATAAACGTCCTATAAGATTTTCTTGCTGCTTTGTCAATGTCTTTCTAGTCGTCTGAGTTCCTGCTTCATTTTCCTCAACTCGCCCGTATACCAAGGGGCAAGTCAGGAGCAGAGACGCAGAGGGCGCCGGGGAGCGATCTCATCAATGGCTGCCAAGAGACAATGTTGCCAGTCCTCGACTAGCTCATCTAACGAGCCACCAGGGGGCATCAGATCCCACAGGGCTTCTTGGAATCACACAGGATTCATTTGGCTCTGCGGGCGAGTTAAAATCTTCTCGCCACCCAAACAGGGTTGGAGCGGCAAGTTCACCCGGGCCTTCAGGGCTTGGTGGTCTGACCATGGTACAGCCATAGCCGTAATCCGGTCCACCATAACCCCCGCCGCAAAAATCAGGTCAAGCGTGTGACCGGCTCTGTGAGTGGGAGTCATAACAAACTGGGAGAGTCCCAGGGCCACCATGGATGACACCAGGTCCATTGCCTGCGTGGAGGTTGCGTCCTCGGCATGGACGTTGAAATCACCCAGGACTAATAGCCGAGGATGCTCCAGCGCCCAGCCTGATACGGCCTCCAGCAGAGATGGCAGGCTGCTAGGTGGTGCGTTGGGTGGTCGGTACACCAACCAAACAGCCAAACTCTCCCCAGCATCCCAGACAAAGCCGGCACACTCCATGCCCACGAGATTTAGCGGCGGTAGCACCCTGAAAGTGTAACCCTCCTGGATGAACATCGCGACACCTCCCCCCCACCCCTGAGTCCGGGACTGATGAAGGACTGAGAACCCGGGTGGTGTCATTTGGGAGAGGGAGACCGTCTCTCCCTCCCATAGCCAGGTCTCAGTCACGCATGCCAGGTCCACGTCCTGCTCTGATAGAAAATCATACAAGATCCTGGTCTTATTATTTATGGACCTGGCATTACACAACATCAATGTCGGAGTGGGGTTCAGTCTCCTAGCCCCACAACCTATCACTTTCAGGATGGGACACAGATTGAAAGGGGACCGAGCCCGTCCATGTCTCCGTCTCTTCATTTGTATTTGATAGCAGCCATGGCACCTTGGGTTGCACATTTAGCAATTCCATATTTTTAAGTAAAGGGGTGACTAAATTAGCTCTCAACTTGTTTAATATAGGGCACTCCATAATCATATGTTCGATGGTTTCAATTTTATCATATGAGCACCTGCATATTCTGCTGGAGTATGATATATCTGCTCTCCAAAACCACCGAGGGAAGAATGTTCATTCTTGCCAATGTAAAAGCTATTCTTAATTTTGGGACTGTCAATTGATAAAAATATTTTGATAGTTGCATCGGGGGGGGGGCATTCCCAAAGGGAGTGTCAAACATAACTTGCATGCCCTAATAGACATACTTGTAACATCCAACTTCCTTACATACTTTTTTATTTGTCTTATAATGTCTTTAGTTTCTGTATTCTTAATCACATCATTTGTAATTTCTAGGCATTTAATTTTCTTTTCCAATAGTTAATCCCATTGGCTATAATGTTTATCTGCCTGGATAAGCCCAAGTAGAGTAGATCCTCCCTCAGATTTTAAAACCTTAACTTTGAAGAGAAATGCTTTAATCTAAGCCCTAGCTTCCATCAGTAATTCACCTGGTCTTGCTCTCAGTGCTATGCCCGAGACACAGCTAGGAGTAATCGATAAATGTCAGAAAAAGTCATACTGGATGGAATCCATTTTTTTCAAAAGCAGCCTGAATCCAAATTTCCACTCCGTACAAGAACTGGTTTAGAACCTTAGCATTAAATACCTTTAAGGCTGAGAGGACAAATTCACCTCCCAGTGAGTAGAAGTATTTTACAATTGTCCTCCCTACTCTCAAGGCTGTGTTCCTTGCTAGATCCAAGTGTATTTTCAATGTAAGAGATGCTTCAAAGTGGATTCCCAGATATTTAGACTAATTGACCTGTCCCATAGGTTGGCCTGCTATGTCCCATTTGAAGACTTTCCCTTTTCCTTTTGTTGAATATTATTGAATATGATTTGTTGAATTTTACTGAATATGATTTCATTATGTTGATGGACAAACCCTCATGATAATAGTAAAGCTTGAAAACTTTTATCAGCTGAATTGATACCCCTTATTGATCTAGAAGTTATCACTGCATCATCAACATATAGAAGGATTGGAACTTTGTTCTTAGACAAATGTGGATGATGACATGCTTCCTTCAGGAGACAGGGTCTGAGGTCATTTATATATAAATTGAACAACAGGGGCACAAGTAAACATCCCTCCTTGACTCCTTTGTCTATGATAAAGGGCTCCAATAGTTGTCCTAATTGCCCACATTTAACCCTGGCAAGAGGGGTGGTTATAGAGCTGCTGAATTAAGTAAAGGAGACATGGTTCAATGCCATCTTTCTTCAGCTTTCCCCATAGCCAGGGTCTAGAGCAGTGGTAGCGAACCTATGGCACACATGCCTCTCACATGCCTATGGCACACATGCCTATGGCACACATGCCTCTCAGAGGGCCACCTATGGCACATGGCACACGTGCCAGAGGGGGCACCCAGAGCCCTCTTAGAGGGCACGCACGCAGTTTGGGCACTCAGTCTCTAAAAGGAAAAAGATGACACAGACTCACAGCTGGTTTACCACAGGCACAAGACTGGAGCAGTGCACGTGCGCGAGCACCTCCTCTGTCTCTCTCTTGCTGCTCCTGTGTGTGTGAGTGCCCATGTGCCTCGCCTGGAGTTTGCAAACTTTCCATCCACTCCTCTCCCCCCCCCCCCCAAGGCATCATCACCCTACCTGGGCATTAGAGGATCCCCGGGCATTGGATGGTGGTGTGGCATGCTCTCCTTGGAGGGTTTTCAGCAGCCATAAAGTGGAATGAAGCACTTTCCTCCCCCCCATTGGATATTTTGTGCTTATTGCAAAGGGATCAAGTGTCCAGTTTGGCTTTAGCCACCTGTCAAAAAAGGCAGGGGAGGGAACGAGTAGTTGGGAGGGATAGCGATGGGATCACCCAGAGAGGGCAGGAGCTTGAGAGAGCAGAGGGGAAGGGAAAGGCGCTGAGGAGATTAGGAGAGGGGAAACTAGAGGGAAGCTTTAAAAAGTAGGTAAAAGAGAGAAACTTAACAGCTAGGTCTAATCTAGGTGACCTGATTTGTTAGTTTACTTCCTAGTTAGTTCCAGTGGGGTTTACTTCCCACCAATGCACCCTCTAAGCTGTGGGGAGTCTTGGGAGCAAAAATTCCACTTTGTAAGCTAGTGGCATTAAAGCTGTGAGTGGGTGATTTGGCTACTGCATACATTAGTTTGCTCCGGAGCCATCCTTCCTGAGCTGAGGCAAAAATGTGTCAGCTGGAGGCTAAAAAATGAGGTAGCTTACACTAACTCAGCTTAAACACTGCTTCCCAATATTGTAGCCCAACATATTCTCCCAACTGGTTTGATTGGATTTCACGGGGATCCAGTTCTGAGTAAATGCATTTAATAAGGTAGTCTGACAAACTCCCCTGACCAATTTGGCTTGATATCAGTGAGTCTGACTTCCAAGCACTGTAGTCTAACAGACCGTCTGAGTTGGATTTGATTTCAATGGGATCTGCTTCTGAGATAAACCTAGTTTAACAGAACAAAGTTGGAGTCCAGTGGCACCTTAAGACCAGCAACATTTAATTTTCAGTATAAGCTTTCATGTGCATGCATGTATCTAATGAAGTGTGTGTGTGAAAGCTTATACCCAGAATTAAACTTTATTGGTCTTAAAGGTGCCACTGGACTCAAACTTTGTTCTATTCCTTCAAATCAACACAGCTACCCACCTGAATCTATAGAAGAGAAGAAGAGGAGATTGGATTTATACCCCGTCCTTCACTAGTCAAAGGAGTCTCAGAGTGGCTTACAAACTCCTTTCCCTCCCCACAACAGACACCCTGTGAGGTAGGTGGGGCTGAGAGAGCTCAAGAAAAGCTATGCTAGAGCTATGGCTTGCCCAAGGTCATCCAGCAGGTGCAAGTGGAGGAGTGGGGAATCAAACCTGGTTCTCCCAGATTAGAGTCTGTGCACTTAACCACTACACCAAACTGGCTATAGTTTAACTGTCCTAACAATTTTATGGGAATTCAATGGTATCTAATTCTGAGTTGGGGGCTGCAGTGGCTCAGAGGTTAAGACACTGAATTGCAGACTGGAAGGTCAGAAGTTTGGCAGTTCAAGACCCGAGTGCCGCATGATGGAGTGAGCTCCCGTCTTTGGCCCCAGCTCCTGTCAACCTAGCCATTTAAAAGCAAGAAATTGCAAGTAGATAAATAGGCACCACTTCAGTGGGAAGGTAACAGCATTCCATGTGTTTCAGTGTTTAGTCATGCCGGCCACATGACTATGGAGAAGTCTTTGGACAGCGCTGGTTCTTCTGATAGTTATTACTGAGCTCAGTGGCACTTACTTCTGATAGACAAGACATGGTCAGTATTGTACTGATAGTTATTACTCATTGGGATTGCTTTCCTTACTTTGTTTGGATCATCTTATGCTTGTGAGCAGCTGTTTTCAGCTTTGAATTATATCACATCTGACACCAGAGACAGACTAACAGGTGACCTGAGTGCTGCATGTGTTGCTCTCAAACTTACAAAGTATGAGCCAAGGTTAGACAAATTATCAGCCTGCATACAACAGCAAAAATCACATTAATTGTTCAAACACATGCCAAATGCAAACTTTTACCTTTCAGTAAAAGGTTGTTTGTATTATTGAAAGCTCTGTTATTGTGTTTTTCTTTTTAGACAAAAGATGTTAATGTATGAGTTCTTTTTTCTAAACTAAAACCTCATTATTCAGGTTAAATTGTTGTGCTGGCACTTTGTGATAAATAAGTGGGTTTTGGGTGGCAGTTTGGGCACTCAGTCTCTAAAAGGTTCACCATCACTGGTCTAGAGGTTGTATCAAATGAGTAATTAGACACATTATCAAAACTTATTGAAGATTTTCTAGTAAAGGGGAGTAAGGACAATATGGGGTGCAAGGGATGCAGGAATTTAGAAATGAAAGGAACAATGACATCTACTATGCCAGTGAGAAAGCAAGATTTAAGTAATCAAAGAGAAAAGGTGATTTACCAATCTAAGGGGAAGGATAAGAAAATGATTGGGGGGTAACCCTGTATCAAATTTGTATCCCCTTGCTCACACTTTGATCCTTGATAGTAACAAAATAGTACTGAACATTCTACCCTATAATGGTCAAGTGATAAGCTGAAAGAATAAAGTGTCAGTTAGAAAACATCTGTCTTATCTGATACATAAATAAATGCATACATATTCCTGAGGCGGGATAGAGTTCCATTTTTATTTGCCACAGATACCAACATTAATACTCTTGATGCAGGAGTATTTAATAAAATATCAGGTCTTCCTGGTATAGCCATTCCATCAAAAAAGAGAAGACCTCCCTCTTAAGGAATTCAGAGGTTTCATCTCAGCTAAGGAGAAATAGAAAAGAACATCACCCCCCCAAGCCCAGTCAAATAGAAGATGATAGGAAACTCCTTATCAACCTCACTTCCCTGGAGCCAGTACCTAAGCAGTGCACTGATTTCATGAACAATCCAAAGTACCCTTGGAAACTTGAAGAACCACCAGTTCAAAATGACCCTTTATTAATATCTACCTCCCCACAGATGAACATGGCTACTCTAATACATAATGGTACTAATATAGGTGAAATTGAGGGCATTGAAGAGAGCTTATTGGCGTCCTTTGGTTCCCCCCCACTAAGAGATCAGGACAACATGATTCAGAGATTACAAAGGTTGACTACTTCTCTATATAATATTAAAACATAAGCTGACCATAAACAAGACAAACAGTCCTGCTTAGTCAAGATGACAAACAGTCCTGCTTAGTCAAGATGCCTTCAAAAAGGCCCTCATGAAATGAGAAACTAGCTTTGCCCTTGAGTCCTTTTGGTCACAGGCTTCTGGATAGTTCAGCTGGGGATCCAGCCTCTAAAGAAAAAAAAGGACTGACTGAGAATATGACTGGAACATGACTAGATGGACTGCTAGGATGAGGTCAAGCAATGTTAAAGAATGCCTGAATAAATTTGACCTAATACATACTTCAGGAAACATGGGTAAAGAATAAAGTCTGTCTGGCTTCACCCCGTATTTTTTACCTGCAGCTGATACTGGGAAAACTGGAAGTGCTCTGGAGAGTTGATTTGTCTGATCTCAGTAATCCTCAAAGTCAGGGTTACTGAGTTACCTAATAGTCCTCCCTACGTGATGGCATTATTATTGGAGTTTATAGAATTTTCTGTAATTCTGGTGAACATCTATCTCCCACCACATATCCATAAATTTAAAATATCCCAGTGCTGGACCCAGTTAGAGGATTACTTGGAATCTTTGGCCAGAATTCATCCTACAACCACAGTACTTATGGCTGGAGATTTTAACGCTAAAGTCGAGGACACAAATGAGAACTTTTTTTTTGAAAAGCTATAAAACCCAAATAAAGGACTTTCCACTTATGAGTTACAGAAGATCTAAAGATAAGAAAATTACTGGATCTGGCAGACATTTTGCATCCTCATTACTAAAGAATTATCTGATACTATTAAATGGATGCACACAGTTTGATGGGAAAGGAGATTTTACCTGTCTAAGTCATCTAGGGGCAAGTGTAGTAGACTATTTTATTGCTTCTGCTGACTTACTCAGAAAAGTGGAATCCCTGGAAGTGAAGGATTATTGGGGGGGGGGGTGATTTGGGGGGTGTACAATTATTATTGTGTCTAGGTGTTTACCACCTCAAGCAGGTCTTTGGAAAGGAAGCATATACATTTCCTTTAGAAGTATGTCGATCTCTACTCACAAAATGTTGGCATCGAAATAACACAATGAAGGGAATGTTTCTGATTTTTTTATATGCAGAAGTATTTGAGACAAAATACCTCAATATTCTCCTCCCTTACCCCAATAGGAAGTGTTTTTTACAGTCCTAGAGCAACCAATTTTTTTCCCCGGCCGGCAGCCTGCCGCCGGCTCGGGGACATTGAGCAGGGGGGGTGGGAGGGGGTTTCTTTGAGCGGGGGTGGGTGGGAGGGGGTTTCTTTCCCCAGCCAGCGGCCTGCCACCGGCTCGGGGACATTGAGCGGGGGTGGGTGGGAGGGGTTTTTTCCCCCACCCAGCGGCCTGCCGCCAGCTCGGGGACATTGAGCGGGGGTGGGTGGGAGGGGTTTTTTCCCCTGCCCAGCGGCCTGCTGCCGGCTCAGGGACATTGAACGGGGATGGGTGGGAGGGGGTCCAACCCAGCGGTGGCCCTGCTGGGGGCAGGGCTTCGTAATGTGCCCATCCCCCAGCGTCTGCACTGGCGGAGCGGCACTCCACTTCGCTCCGGCCCCAACAGAGCCCTGATGGACAGTATTATCTACAGCCAAAGAGAGATTTTCTTGAAGACAAAAAGAGACATTCCCTGCTATGATAACCTTTCTCGTGGGAATATAAAAACCTTTAAAGAATTTTTTGAAACAATAACTCTGGCAATAAATTTAATTAAGAAATCAGGAAAGAAAAAAATCAAATTGTGAAAGCTAATTGGATGACAGATTATTTTCCCATTTCTAACTTTTAATCTTTAATTTTATTCTCAATCAAAGTGCGCATATGTGAAAGCTTTCTGGCTGTGAAGACAAATCTGCTGTGAAACTGTTCTTATATTTATTTTAGAAGTTTACTTGTTACTGTATAACTTATACATACTAGAAGATAAGACTCTGAGATACTCTGGGACTATTAGACCTTGGTTGCTATGGTGAGACGAATACAAATGGCTGTTGGTCAAAAGTGGAACTAACTGAATTAAAAACATTCTGGAGTACTTGTTTTGGCTTTTAATTTTTTTGTTGCCATGGTGAAAGGACACAAACTGACAGCTGATTGATTCAAAAATGCTCTCTATTTCTTCTCTCTCTTTTGCATTTTGGGTACTATTCTATAATGACCACCAGAAGGAATTCCGGCAGGAAAGGTTTATCAGACCAACTTGTCACATCAGATATGACACAGAAACTACTCAGATGGGGTGCAGAATAGAGAGTAAAATAGATAATCTTGGGAAAGATAGAGGGTTTTGAGAGCGGAATGAATTAGAGTCTTTGGAAATTAAAACATGAACTGAAAGATAATGAGAAAGAATTTGAAGTTCAACAAACCAATTATAAAGTGGTTGCTGAAGAAAATAAAATAGAAGAGATCGACAAAATAGAAGAGATCAACAAAGCATGTGTGTTTATTAGTTCTTATGGATTTGAGAGAAAAAGATTACTGTCTGAAATGGAGAGCTATTCAAGAAGAAATTGATGAAAATTTCAGAGAGAGGATTATATCACTTTTGGCCAATTTTATGGACTTCAGAGAAAAGGAATACTGTGTGAAACTGAGAGCTATCCAAGAAGAAACAGATGAAGACTTCAGAGAGAGGATTATATTACTTTTGGCCAATTCTCTGTAAAGGAAAGAGGAAGATATGAAATTTCTCCACCAAGAAAACCCCTGGACATCCCCTTTACTTTTATCCTCCAAAGAAAATCTCCCTCACCCAGCACCTATTTCATGAAACAACTTCTACCTCATAACACAACACCTACCTCATGAAGGAACATCTATCTCATAATACAACAGTTGCCTCTTGGAACAACATCCACCTCAGCAAACATCTACCTCAACAAACATCTGCCTGTACAAGCAACCCTCTGTTTAACTACCCCTTTCTATTGCATTTGTATAATTCACAATAGGAGATCTTTTATCAGTACAATGTGTTCTTCTAATAGTGAATAACCCAAAATTTCACCTAGGGGTGGGCTGTGACCAGAGGATCTATGTGTTTTGGCCTGAAGGGGCCTGGGAGTGCTGTGGGCATGCCTTGCTGGTTTCCAGTGCTTACCAGGGGTCTCTGCCAAGCTGCCATAGGGTTACATTGGGGAGCCCCTGTCAAAACTCTGGGGATGTCTTCCTTTCTGTCCTTCATAACCTGCCTTTGAAGACTTGAGGGTGGCCCTGCCAGCTCAACATGTGTCTCCATTCCTTTGCTACATGTAAGTATACACCACAGTTGATGAGTGTGCTCTGGACCTGTGTCTTTCAGCCCTGGGGTTGGGTGAGTGTTGTGGGCACGCTTCCCTGGTTGTGTTTGGGGCTAGGGTGCCTGCCAAGCTGCTGTGGGGTTACTTTGGGGAGCCCCTGTTGAAACTCTGGGGATGTCTGCCTTTCAGTCTTTCAGAACTTGCCTTTGGAGACTTGGGGGGGGGGGCTGCAAGCATGGGGGGGGTTGCTTGCCTTGCTTCCAGTGTCTGGCTGAGAGTGGTCTGCCCAGATGAAGTTTCCCTGTGAGTTTGGTGTCACTGGCTTGTTCCTGAGCCATTCCATAGACTCCTGTAACTGCAGCTGTCTTTTCCAGAAAAAGCACCACGGAGACCTTTTTTGGGACTCCGTAACTGGGACCCCAGAAATGTAGTCTGCCCTGATTTGTAGAGGAGCAGGTGGCAGGGTGAGGCTCCCTGTGCATGTGGTGTGTGTAGCTTGCACGGAGTCCATTCTATAAACTTCTGAAGTTGCAGCTGACATTTTCCCCAAAAGCACTTTCCTGGGGGCATCTTCTTTGGGGGGCCATAACCCCTAAGTCCAATCTGCATATAACTTCGCAGGCATATAGAGGAACATCAGGGGAAGGTCTCCTGTGAGTTTGATGTCTCTACCTCACACAGGTTCCATCCTATACACTCCTGAACCTCCTGAAGCTGTGCCTGTCATTTCCCCAGAAAGCACATTTCTGGGGGCACCTACTTTGGGGGTGATGGAGTAACTTGGAATCCGTAAATCCAATCCTCACTAAACTTGGAGGGCAGGTAGAGGAGAGTCAGCCAGAGACCCCAGTCTAGTTTGGTGTCTCTAGAATGCTGGGTGGCTGTTCTACCACATCATGAACCTCACAAATGGAACCATTGGTGCAAAAAGTTTGTGACTCACAAACCAGACATACCACGAACCGTGAACTGAAACAAACCACATTTTCCTGGTCCATTCCCACCCCTAGTATTGTGTAGCAGTTACAGTGCAGGATTAAATCCATAGAGACCCCAGTTCTACTCTCTACTTTGGCCTGAAGCTCACTGGTTGATGTTGAGCTTGTCACTCTCTTTCAGTTGCTCTGAGGATAAAAATGAAGGAACATGGATGGAGCCTAAGCTCCTCAATGGGAGATTGGAACCAGAAAAGATAGTAGATGGTGATGACACTTTTCCAAGCTACATTGTACTGACAGTGAAGAAGATGGCTACTTGGCTTGCTGACAACATAATGTTAATGTTGAATGAGCTGGGGTGTTGCCATGGCAGCTAGAGTGCTTATGTAACAGATACACTGTTGAACATGCAGAACCTGAAGTGTCAGTTATCTTCACTGACCATCCAGATAGATAAGTTTGATCTAATGCTGTATGACAAGGCCTGTAGCAAGCTTATGGAGCAGGTAGGAATTCTTCTGCTCCAGACAGCAAAATCTATCAATGCCACTGAGCCCCCTTGTCAACAGAGGAAAACACAGAGGGCCCATTAACGCCATCCTCTGTCCACTCTGTATCTGATCTTCTATTTCTGACTTGCTTTCCAGATGGCATCTAAGTGTATGTAAACCTTTTCATGATCAATGTAGCTTCTCGTTTTGTGATCAGTAGGCTGTTACTACCTATAGTGCATTAAAACAAACTAGAAATTAAATTATTCTAAAGATAATAAGAAATCTAGCATTAACTACTGGACAGATGAGAACAATAGCATTTTTAAAACTATCTTTTCTTGTAGATGAGCATATCTCTCCACTGAAACATATTTGCCATTAAGCCAAGTTTGTTTTCTGGTGAGACCAATATGTTTACAAGTCAGTCTGCTACAATGGAAAATTGTCTTATTGTGGCTTCTACTGAGCATGTCCTGTAAGTAAACCAAAGACTCTAGTAAGGCGGGGGGGGGGTTCCCACCATCATTAACTTAGCTTGAATACCACATCTTATTCTTCTGATGACAGTGCAGGCTGGAAATTAGTTTGCCTATGTTATTGGTATCCCACACAACAGGAGGGTTTTGTTGTAAGATCTAAATATACAGACAAAAAGGCCCGCTCAAGCAACAAAAATAATGCCACACTCAAGCAAAACACAAAGCACTCTCCTTAATAATGTGGGATGAGAAATTTCCTTATGACAGTTAAGCAGTTATTTGAAAGCCTTGCTGCCACAAGGCTTAGGAATGAGAAAGACATCATAGCCTACTTTGGCTTAACTATTTCTTTACACTTTCACATTTTAAGGTAGATTTCATATATCTGGGTAAAAGGCATGGATATAGTTTTTGTGTTTATTCATCTTGAAAGCAGTAGAAATCACTTCAGTATGCTGACTGAATCTCACAGGTAATGTGAATAACTGCTGGTTTTTATCCTGAGTCAATAGTACTGGATTAATACAAACTCCCACTGTGGTTTTCATATTTAAACAACTAAATGCCTAGGAATAATAATGACAAAATGGAGGCAACTTGCTCAGCAGATCTTCAAAATACAACTGCCCAGAACAGGAGACATTTGCTGAAAGCTTCAATTTTACATTCTATCAGAAACTTCACAATAAATTGCTTGGTTAGCATATGGAATATTTCTGAGGCTTCCCCACTAAGAAAGAAAGCAATAAGCAGAAAGATGGAGAAAATACAAATACAAGTGATAAAAATGATGACTGTGGATTAGCATGAGGACTTTCTGAACATCTGACTATGTAGTAAAATCTGCGTTGTAAAATATAGTAATAAATCAAGCCTTTTACTCTTGAAATCGTTTTACAAAAATTTACATAGAGCCATCAATAATTTTCTCCATGAATATAACACTGTACAGAACGAGGTCACTATAGTATTAATAGTTTGATGGAAGCAACCTTTAGTTTGGAAACTGAAATACTGCGGACACTTGATTGTCTCACTCTGCCTGTAGATACAATATATCAGGCCTTGTGTTTTGTATATTCAGAGCAGCAACTTTGAATTGCCTTCTCAAAACATGTCCATTGGCTTGGCTGGTTATAACTGTACTGTGAAGCTCTCAAACTGTATTTTAAATTCTGACCATAAGTAATGGCAGTTAATAGCATCTTGTCATGAGACAGATGATTAAAATGCCCCAGAGATTACAATATGTATATAAGGAGTGCTTTTCTTGTCTGTTGCATCTGTTGGTACAAAGAACACTACTACCCCCAATGCTGTTTTTATTTGATAAATTCTCAGCAAAGCTCAGCCTTGAGGAATATTGGAAAGCAATGTTCCATGAACATATTGCAAGAGGTGGTAAGAACTATGATCCCCAAAAGTGAAAGGGTAAGTGGGTATTATCTATTCTAAGCAAAAGTCTTGTTCACTTAGTGTGCCCTCCTAAGCAGAGTTACACCCTTCAAAGCTCATGGGTTTAGAAGCATACTCTGCTTAGGAGTGTACTGTTGATCACTGGTCTTCATTTATTGCAAACAGGCACTCCTTAAATCACAGAACTGTTATGAGAACAAAATGGACAGTGGAGCATGTACACTGCTCTAAGCCTTTTGATGGTGGGATATAAGAATGAGGAATGGAAAAAATGCATGATGCACATAAAAAATGAATTATTAGCCTACTAGGAATAAGGCCTGTTGTGAAAATAAATACAACAGGCTCTAGAAAGAGGTTCTGGGTGGGTGCCCCAGTCTTGGGCACTCAGTGTCAAGTTGCTGTGGCAACCTCAACAGAATCCACTGTTTTCTTCAGGGGAACTGATCTCTGCCATCTGAAGAGCCATTGTAATTCTGAGTGACCTTCAGCCCTCACCTGGAGATTGGCAACAATGGTTTTCAGGAGGAAATGGCTGGTTTGGAGGGTGGAACCTATGGCATTGTACCTGTCTAAGGTCCCACCCTTCCTCAAACCCCACCCCTCAAATCTCCAGGAATTTCCCAAACAGGAGGTAGCAAACCTTCCCAGCCAGTCATCAACATATCATTATCTACCCCTCTGACTTCAGCTTTCCATCTCCTCCCCTGTCCCTACAACCTCTACATAGGAAAAGTACAGTCTTTCTCCACAGTGGGGACCAAAGCAACTTACATAATTCTCTTTTCCCCCTTTCTATCTGCACAACAGCCCTGTGAGGTAGGTTAGCCTGAAAGTCTGTGACTGGTCTGAAATCATCCACTCAACTTCCACAGGAAGAACTGGGGTCTGGCAGACCCTGCTCTGCAGTGCTAACTGCTACATCATACTGGTTGTCATGGGGGAACACCTCAGCAGGGTATAATGACACTGACATTTTCTCCAGGGGAACTGATCTCTTCCATCTAGAGAGCAGTTGTAATTCTGAGTGATCTCCAGACCTCGCCTGGAGATTGGCAACACTGGTTCCCCAGGAGGAAAAGTACAGTCTTTCTCCACAGTGGGGACCAAAGCAGCTTACATCATTCTCCTCTCCTTCTTTTGATCTGCACAACAACCCTGTGAGTTAGCTTAGGCTGAAAGTCTATGACTGGTCCAAAATCACCCACTCAGCTTCCACAGCAAGAACCTGGGTCTGGCAGACCCTGCTTTGAAGTGCTAACTGCTATGCCACACTGGCTGTCCTGGGGGAGGGGGCTGCTGCTGGTGAACAGGAGCAAGCAGCTAGGCATAGTTAAATCATGCCTATCAGGTGCCATCAAGTCACCCAGAGGGCTGCCAGGTTTAGGGTAGCCAACCTCCAGGTGGAGCCTGAAAAACACCTGGTATCAGAACTGAACTCCATATAACAGATCTGTCTCCCCCTGGAGAAAATAACTGCTTGGAGGGTTGACTCAATGGCATTCTATTCAGCTGAGGCCTCTCCCCTTTCCCAAACTCTCGCTTCTGTAAAGTCCACCACAAAATCTCCAGGAATTTCCCAACTTGCAGCTGGCAACCCTTGTCAGGACTGGCCCCAATGAGTTCTCCACAAAGGCCAAAGTAGGCTTGGAAAGGGCCTCCTGCCCCTGCCTTTTTACTGATAGAATCAAGCTTGGTTGCCTAGCAACAGCCACTGAGGGGAAAGTGAGCCCCACAGCAGGAGGAGAAGAGAACTGTTTGATGGCCGGTGGCTCACCTCGGTAGCCAGCCAGCAGCGGAGGAGTCAAGCAGGAGAAGCATCTTCATCAGAAGAGACAGCCATTTTGGCAGTTTATTCTGACAGGGAAGAATGGCCAAGCCAACAATGGGCAGCGGAGAGGAGCAGATCCAGCACCCAGCCAATGGCACATGAGTACTCTTGAGTGGCAGTTGATGGACCAATGGCTGATGGAGTGCACAGCACAGCCAATGGGAGAGCTGGAAAGTGCCAGTACACTAGGGCTTTTAAATATATAGAATTCAGTCATGTCATTTGCAGTGTTTGGGTTAGCTCAGGGTGATATGAATAGGGACAGAGAAGGAATCTGTATGGTAGCAGGGTCATGATAGCTCTCAACAACCCTGGGTCTGAAGGCACATGATGATGTCAGCTAAGCAGATCTCAAACTGGTCAGTCCTTGAACAAGGGACTCCCTTTGGGTCAAAGGAGAAGTAGAAAGTATCAGTGATTAGGTGATCCGGTGGCTTTTACAAAGTGAGTTAGCAGTCCCATGCATCTACGTAGATATCAGAAATGGGTAAGTGGAGGACAGGGTGTGTCACAAGAGTGCCTCTCCCCCACCCCAGCTAAATGCAGCTGCAGGGAGATTATTTCAATTATGGGGGGTGCATGGGAGGAAATAGTTAAATATCCCTTCCCCCAGTGACCCTTGTCAGCTCTACAGGCAACTAACTGAGGTTGCTAATTAATTTCAGTAAACCACAGGAGAGCCTAATTATGAGTCTCTTACATCAGAGTCTAAGGAAGTTCCTTCAAAATATCTAAAGGAAAAATGGGATATAAGAGAAACCATAGGAAGCAAAACTATGACATCCTTGAGTTGGTGAATACATTATCATGTTTTCACTACTTATTAATATTCCTTCATTATTTATATTTTTTGAGAAATCTAGGTTTGTTTACTTTATTAATTTGTGTTTGTATTCTGTCTTGTTCCCCAGGGCATATAATGCAGTGATGCCCAATGTAGTACCTGTTGGGAATGCCAATGTGCTTCCAGGTGTCTGCTTGCTTCTTATCCAAAGCATCTTCCCTCCAAGAAAATAGCCAGTCTGGCTATTTACTTCAGAAGAGCTTACCTAAGAGGCATCATCTTTGTATCAGCAAGGAGAACCTGTTTCAAAACAGCTGCCTCCGCTGTAGCAGATGACTTTGGTTGGAACCTCAGTATTTGTTGAACCTCCCAATGTTTGTGATTGGATAAAGCCCATATGACACATGACCTTATAATCTGCTGTATTGTGATGTTCTGTGAGGTGACTAATCAGGCTTGCCTTTACTGTACTGACCAGCTCCCTCTATCTCCTAATAGTCTCTTCGGGGTTTGTTTTAAATTTCTTTATAGGTATGTTGAGGACCACTGCTAGATATCTTCGATGTTGGTTATGAGAGTCAGGCACTAATGCATTTTCACTTCAAAACGAAACAGTACTTTGTTTTCAGAACACAACAGGGGGATGGTGGATGTATATACAGTTGACACTTTATTTCTTTATAGGCTGGCACATTTGGCTTGGATTACACTTAGGCAATAGGCTATATTGTTTCCAGTTTCTTTAGCTGTCCATAAATTCACTCAACACCTTCATATGTACACTCTCCTGTCCTGCTTAGTGGTTAGACTTTTGGCTTTGGCTTACTGGCCCTTTTTTTCCTTGAGTCCCAACTGGCCACCATCCAGCTGTCCAGACTCTGCCAGACCTTTCCTTGGCTCTCACTTAACCACCTATCCCAGGTTCTTCAGGAGTGATGTATTTTGTGTTTATGACCGCTTATGTGCTCTACTTTCACTAGTCTGTTCACTGTCCCCTGAACCAGACTATCCAGCCCCCAGTTATCTGCTTCAACTGGTATTTTAGGCTGCTCACACAGAGCTACAGAGGACTGTTCCCTCCACAGACTCACTCTCCACTGTCAGCCCCAAACTGTCAGTTGTGCCTGTTAAGTGTCAGTCACTGAGTATTCTGAGCCAAATGGCCCCCTCCTCACTCAGTCATGTGACTCAGCAGTGTTCCTTGTTTACATTCTGCTGGTCCCAGATCTTTAATTCCATCACAGCCCTCTGTCAGCCATTTTGTGACTGGTCCGATCCCATGGCAGCCATTTTGTTATGGTGCCCATTACCTGTTGTCAAAATTCCATAAGTGCTCCCTGGTTCAGTGAAGCTGGGGACACTTGATATAATGTGTGCCCCAGATGATTACTATTTAGAGTCTTTCTTAAACTGTAGAAAATAACACAGGAAGCCCATCATAAATATCAGTTCTAGATTTCTGATTAAATACATTAGACAAAGGTTCTACCTAACCTACTACAGCTTAGTAATAACTGGGGGGGGGGGGTTTGGATCAAGTTGAATCCTTCCTTCAAAGTCTTGTTTTGACAGAACAATAGGGGGAAAAAATAGCTGAAGAACATCTGTTGATTATCAACTATTCTCACTCTGTGAACCAGGGTACATTTAGGAAACACCAATGGAAGCATGGCCCCAGTTAGCAAGGTACCATTAAGGAAGATATTGTTGTAAGCTTGGAGGAATTAATTTATTATGAATTCTTCTACTCTATATCAAAATGAATGGTAATGTTTCTTTATGACTGTAGGCATTATCTCAGTGACTCTTATCTTTTGGAAATGACTCAGTGTACTCATGGGGGCTGTAAGTGGCGACACCCCCACCAGCTGAAGGGAAGGGATGAATGTGTGTCTGTGTGTGAAGAAACCAGTTTCTGGAAGAGGTAGATACTTAGACCAATTTCCCACAAGGTGCTGCTCCGCTGCCACTCTTCCCTTTCCCCCAACTGCACGTGTCAATTTCCCACTATTTGCCCTGCACGTTTTGACCTGCAGCTTTGCCCAGTTTTCCCCATGGCTTCATGATCCTGGTTTTTGAGGATCACAAAGTTGCAGGGGGAATGGGCGAAGCTGTGGATCAAAATGCAGCATGGGGCAAATCATGGGGAAATTGACCCACACATTCGGGAGAAAGGGAAGAATGGCAGTGGAAGAGCACCTCATGGGAAATCGGTCTTAGACAAATTTCTGGAAGAGGTAGTGGGACAAAAAGACATACACTGTTGTTGGCCAGGCCCATAGCCATGGTGGGGCTCACAGGGCAATGCCCCCTCCCAAATTTGTCCTGCCCCCTCACCACTGGGCCTGAGGTGGCCCTGTCCTCTCACTCAGGCAGTGCCCACCACCCAAGAGCAAGGTGGAAAAGTGGTGGGGAAGGCCTCAGCAGGCTTGCCCGGAGCTGCTAAGAGAAGTGAGGGGCAGAGGGAAGTTTGGCTGGCCTGCCTGAAACAACTGCAGGCAGGCCAGGGAGAGTGGGGAAAAAGGGGGAAGGAAGGTCAGCTGGGAGTGGGAGTCTGAGGAGTGGGAGTCTGAGGAGAAGCCTCAACGGGCCTGCCTGGACCAGCTCCAGGTGAGCCACTAAGAGCAGTAAGGAGGGGAGGGAAGCTTGGCTGGCCTGCCTGGAGCAACTGCAGGTGAGCTGGTGGGGAAGGAGAGGTCAGCTGGCTCACCTGGAGTTGCTCTGAGAGGAGAGGGGAGGTTGGCTGGCTCACCTGGAACAGCTCCAGACAAGCTGCTGAGAGTGGGAGTCTGAGGAGAAGCCTCAACAGGCCTGCCTGGAGCAGCTCCAGGTGAGCCACTATGAGCAGCAGTGGGGCAAGGGATGCTTGACTGGCCCCCACCAGCTTGCCCAGAGTTGCTCTGGGTGAGCTGATGAGGAAGGAGAGGGAAGGTCAGCTGGCCCTCCTGGAGCAACTCCAAGCAAGCTGGTGAGGGAAAGGAGATTAGAAGAGGCAGATCAGTTGGCTCACCCAGAGCTGCTCCATGCAAGCCAGCAATGGAAAAGTAGGGATGGGAGGTGGGCTGGCTGCTCTGGGTGAGCCAACTGACCTCTCCTCCCCTCCATTGCTGGCTCTCCTGGAATTTCACTGGGTGGGCCAGCCAAGCTTAGTGGCTTGCCTGGAGCTGCTCCAGGCAGGCCCACTGAGCCCCCCCCCCCAGAGGCCCTCCTGGAGCTGGGCAAGCCTGTGAAGGGGAGGAAAGGTCAGCTGTTCTGCTCAGAGCAACTCCTCGCAAGCTGCCGAGAGCATGGGGGGGGAGCCCGGGCCCCTTAACAAATATTTGCCCCCCTATCAAAAAATTTCTGACTACAGGCCAGCTGTTAGCTGAAACACCCCCCCCCCCTCTTTCTCTCTCTCTCAGGATAAAGTATCTTAAAGTGAATTTACATGCAGGTAGGATAATTTAGAACTAAAATTATTTTTAATACAAAAGATTATTCTGACTAGGGCTGCCAAGTCCCCCGGTAGGGCGGGGAAAACACCGATTTTTAGAGCTTTCCCCCGCTTTTTCCAAGTTGGCCACCGGGGGGACAAAATGGCTACCTTAAAAGGGAAATGTCTGCAGAGAGCCTGCCCTGCAGTAAAAAGCCTCACCAGACATTTCCCCTTTAAGAAGTCAGCAAGAGAGCTTCCACAGCAAGAGAGGTCCGCCCAGAGATTAAGGAGGGACTGAAGGAGCTGCTTTTGCATGTGGCTGGCAAGGTAAGTTTCTCTTCCAGCTCCTTTCCTTCTCTCTCCCTCTTTCTTTTTTCTGTCTGTCTGTCTGTCTGTCTGTCTCTCTCTCTCTGTCCCCATCCAGCAGAGGTCTATCAGTGGCTATTATAGCCACAAGGTCTAAATGGAAGTAAGTTCCTCTGCCAGTTTTTTTTCCTTCTCTCTCTCCCTCTTTCTTTTTTCTGTCTGTCTGTCTGTCTGTCTGTGTCTCTCTCTCTGTCCCCATCCAGCAGAGGTCTATCAGTGGCTATTATAGCCACAAGGTCTAAATGGAACACTTTGTCTGGGGCAGTGATGCTCTGAATTCTTGGTGCTTGGGGGGCAACAGTGGGAGGGCTTCTGGAGTTCTGGCCCCGCTGCTGGACCTCCTGAGGGCACCTGGTATTTTTGGCCACTGTTGTGACACAGAGTGTTGTACTGGATGGGCTGTACTGGATGGGCCGATCCACTGTGGCTTCTCTCCTGTTCTTATGATATGAAAATCATATTTAGCACTTGTGTGGCACTTAGTGCTTCATATTCTGCCAAGATGAGGAAGGATTCAGTAGGGCTGTTGCTCAGTGATAGAGCATCTGCTTGACATGCAGGAGGTATCAGCTTCTTCAGCTAAAAAAGGATCAGGTAATAGGTGACATTAAAGATCTCAGCCTGAGACCCTGGAGAGCCACTACCAGTCTGAGTAGTCAATACTGACCTTGATGGACCAATGGCCTGATTCAGTATTAGGAAACTTCATGAGTTCATGTGTCAGCATGTGGAAGCAACATCACAGGATGTGACATCACAAAATGATGTCACTTCCTTTCTCCTGGCTCCACCCCCAAAGTCTCCTGGCTCCACCCCCAAAGTCCCCAGATATTTCCCAAGTTGGACTTGGCAGCCCTAATTCTGACCTGAAACTTTACATCATGACAACTGATATATAGTAGTACTGCATACTGCTTGGTGTCCTTATGAATGCACATAAAATATAAGTAATATACATTCTCTTCATTAGCTTTCAGGAGGATAGTAATCATATAGTCTTAACTTCACCATCACAGAAACAATGTGATGCAGGACAGTCAATCAAGTTAGAATACTGTACAGTTTCTCAAACCATGTCATTAAGCTGTCATGGCGGGGGGAGGTTTTAAATACAGCAACAATAATAGGCTGTGGCCAGTACACAGTACTAGGGTGTGAGATGTGTGTTGCTATATGCTTTCTCCTGGGATAAGTAGTGCAAACAGCAAGAAAGCCAACAGAGATTTCTGCCTTTGACCTTTGTTAGCCTGAAACCTAGCTGACATGAGAATCCAAGGCCACTGGTTGATTCCAGATGGGGCTCCTTAGCCCCACAAGAGGCCATTCATGTTTCTGTTCCATTTGTTGACTCCTTTTTACTTCTCTCTCTACATCTTCACATCATGATTAGCTGAGAGAGCTGCTTCACAGCTATCAAAATTCCTACATAGAACTTTTTTTGCATGTCAATAATTTAATCCAACAAATTTATACATGTGTGTTAAATAGTGGGTTCTGGACCCATTGCAGTGATCAGCTCTAGTTTATTTAGTGATTTCAGGAACACTACAAGGACTGAATCCAGGGCTGGCTGCCCTGTTTATAAATTATGCAAAGACCACACCCTAACACACCCCACTCCCAACAATAGGCTATTTACATAATACTACATCTCTATTGGCCCACTTCTGAATCCAGGTAAACTATCATCCTGGGATAACAAGCTCAACCCTGCTATCTCAGGGATGACTCATGCTCAATACACAACAATGAGATTTTTACTGAATGTGCATGGAGAGAGGATCCCTGATTCTCATGGCTTTCTAGCATGCACCAAGTACAAACAGTGAGAAGCTGCTGCATATGGACCAAACTATGACCGATTTCCCACAAGCAGCTGCTGTGGGCTGGCTCTTCTCTTTCCCCTGATTGTATTAGTCAATTTCCCACTACTAAATCAGGGGATTCTGTGGGTCAAAACCCAGCAACACAGCAAGTAGTGGGAAACTGACTAATGCAATCAGGGGAAACAGAAGAGCCAGCCCGGAGCAGCTGCTTGTGGGAGATCAGTCTTTGTGTTATGTTGGGGATCCTTTATAAAGCTTTCTGGCATATAATTTAGCCTCTAAAAATTGCTGTGGGGTGGAGGTGAGATCAAGGCAGTGACACTAAGGAATAGTGGGAGCGACTATTTTTTCTCTGATTGAAACTAGTCCCTCAGGGCTGCTTTTAGCTAAGGCAGGGGAAAAGGACATGTGCTTCTTTTTTCTTAATGGGGCTAAAAGCAGTTCAGGGAGAATCAGAAGATGAGAAATAACCCTGTTCCCTAGTACTGCAACTCCTATCTATATCATCCCACACACTGCTTTTTGAAAGTAAATTATATGTTGTAGGATCCAATTATGTATCCCCACCATAACATGTAGTTTGGTCTTGAAATGATCCTTTCAAATTTATAAACATTCATGCTAATTCTTGCTTAAAAGCAGGAATAGACATTTTGTAAAGTGTAATGCAGCCCTCACTTTACACAGTCAAAGACCCATAAAGGTTTGTTTGCCTTATCAGCATTCACTGAAAGCTCTTGATCGTTCTTATTTATACTGCTGTGGATGAAAATTACTCCAGCTATGGTTCGAGTTGTCTTTTTCAGTGAAGGTCTTCTCATATGGTTGATGCATTTTGGTATCTCATGTGGCTCCTTGTTTATGCTATTTGGTTTCCTGGGTTTAATGATAAATAGCCCATTTTAAACAAGCTCTTTATTTCAGAGAATTTTCCAAAGTCCCTTGAAAAATCCAGGCTTTCTTTTAAAGCTCTACAAGAAAACACCCATTAAGAATCAAGAAGGGAGAGATCTCCTACCTTTTCTCTATCTCCCAGTCTCCTTGTGGCAATTACCTTCCCTTTCCACAAAATCTACCTTCTAACAGCAGCAACAAGGGAAGGGATTAGGCTACTCAGGCCTTCATTAGGACACGAACACTTACCAACAAGAAGCTTGCAATATGAAGGTAGTTTTCCAAGACTTCTAGACCCTCACTAATGACATAGACATTCTGAAAAATCCCTGAACATTATAGTCCCTAGAACTAAAGCCTTGATAGCACATTATGATCAATCAAAATAACACAGTATGCAAGCTTTTGTGTTCTCCAGAACTCTTCATGAGACTGAATTTTAAAAAGAGTGGTGGATGGTGGTGGAGAGACCTTTCAGGTTGTGTTGTCAACCTCGAGGTGGAATCTGGAGCTCTCCCAGAATTACCGATCTCTCCCAGCTGCCAAGAAGTGCTGGCTGGAAGGAAAGGAATCAGGTGAAGCAACCCTCCTCCCTCCCAGTTTCATATAAACATAAACTTTGAGAGGGAGCATTTTTGACTGGAGAAGTAGTAAGGGGGGGGAGACAAGTGCCTAGCCCTTTCTGCACTGACTTGTTTCCCACTCCAAACTGCACTGCCAACCTATACACCACTGTTTGTCCAGTCTCAAGGTTCAAAACGCATGCTTCCATGGACAAACATATGTTTGGAACATCCCAAAGGAGAACAGCAACTAGCTAGTTAAGTTTGGGTGGACAACAGCAGGGAAAGACTTAAGGGAATGTGCGTAATGTGTAGTTTGGCATTAACAGTGCATACCTAAGCAGAGTTACACCCTTCTCAGTCCATAGACTGAGCTATTGGGGAGTTCAGAAGGTTGTTAAACCACCTGCTTTTTCTCATGGTGCAGTTTTACTTCTATAGTAGAGAGATCCAAACTTGGGCAAGGAGCTGTAATTATCTATCCTAGCAGCAAATGAATCTATCAGGGCCTCTGCCCTTTTGCTGTAAGTCTAATTAGATACTGCATTTTTCAGAAGCATAAATGAGAAGGCTTGTTATAAAAGCTGATCCTGTGGGTGGTTCAGAGAACAGTGAAGGACCTTTCCAACTCTATCTACTTATTCTTGCTTGAAATAAAACCAGGAAGAATGTAAAATTCCTCCAGAACCAAATTATCTAACTTAAATTTACAGCACATAACCCTTAAATATGTGCTCTGGTAAAGAACACAGGATAGTGAAAAAGTTCTATTTGAAATTGTTCCAATATCATGGTAACCATATTAACTCAACAGCAAAGAGCTCTGAGTTCATCAGTGCATAGATGAAATTAGGACACATTTTTTGCCCCAATGTACATGACTTTGCACTTGGGAAGGCAGGTCCCCCACCCAACCTGGATGCCTGTTCCCCGCTGCTGTTCAACGGGGTGGTGGTGGGAAATGGAGGGGGAGATTTGGTATGCTCCAACATGTGGCATCACTTCTAACATGGTACCAGAAATGATATTATCACATTGATGTGTCACTCTAGGATTCATCAATAGTTTTGGGTGAATCCTAGAGTGGTAACATGATGCAATGATGCCACTTCCAGTTTCACACCTGAAGTAATATCATATATCAGTGTATGATGAATTGTTTGTCCCTGCCCCTGAATTTGTCTCTGCACTGGCTTAAATTGAATATTTTGTATCATTTTGCTGCCTAGTTATACAATTTAGAGGAATATGTAAATTTTATATCCTGAATAATTAGTTATCACTGGTAAATTTGGCCATCTCACTGACTCCAGAGTATTTTGGATTTGGCATGTTAAGTAACATCAGTCTCAGCAGCGGACCTTGATGTCCCTTATTGTAAAAACTGTCTTTGTATTTCTGCCATATGCCTCCTATTTTATAACCACCTATAGGATGTTTCCCAGTCCATAAGACAGCCCATTCTCTTATTCAAAGCTGGCAAAGAATTTTAGTCAAATACACAGCCCCTAACTGGTAACCTGCCTTACCTGGCCCCAGGCTAGCCTGATCTTGTCAGATCTCAGAAGCTGAGTAGGGTCAGCCCTGGCTAGTATTTGGATGGGAAACCTCTAAGGAATACCAGGGCTGTGATGTGAAGGCAGGCAGTGGCAAACCAACTCTGAATGTCTCTTGCCTTGAAAACCTTATGGGGTCACCGTAAGTCAGCAGTTACAGGTAACCCATGCTCAAAGTATTCTAACAATTTTGTTGGTTCTTTCTTCAAAGGCTATTTTAATGATACTACTAGGTTTTTAGTGTTTAACAGGGATATATTAGCCTATCAGGTCTGGAATTTCACAAATAGCACTGGATTTTAATTTTTTAAAATAGCATTTGCTATGGTCCAACCATCTAGCACAAAAATGGTCTATTATGGAGTATGTACTGATTATTTTGTAGATTTGTGTTCTGCTTTTCCATCCCTTAGCAGCACACATAAAGTGCCCCCAGATACATTGTAGTTCAAGAAAAACAATTTAAAAAGAAAAGGCCAAACACTAAGTTTAACTAAAAACTAAAATTTAGTAAAAATATGCCTCACCTTCTCCATTCCTTGCTTAGCTGCATTCACATTGCTGCCTCTTACCCCACCCATTCTCACCCAACCCTTTTTCTTTTTTAAAAAAATCTATTCCCAGCAGCCTGTGCATGCAGATTCTTTTCTTTCCTTTTCTTGTACTTTCTTCTCTTGCTGATGGGCTATGTTGGGAAAGAGGGTGGATGGCAGTGTTGCATGAGGTTTATTAGTTATATTTACTATCCTACATAGAAAATAATAAAAACCTTACTGCAGAAAAAATATTCATAGCTGACTTATTTTCTCAGTCACTTATATTAAAAGCTTAGGGAACAATCGTAAGTAGGTATATGCAGAAGTCAGTCTCATGTTATTCAGAATTGTTAAGGCTGCAGCCCTAGATGGTAAGGCTGTAGGGTTGCCAAGTCCCCCCGGGGGGCGGGGAAACCCCCACTTGAATGGCCCGCTCCCTGCTGGCTCAGATTGGGCTGCCAGGGGGAACCCCACCCCCAAATTGCCAGGCTGCAGAGACATGCCTAGCATGGTGACCTCACCTGGAGGTGATGTCATTGTGTTGGGCTAGGGTTGCCAGCCCCCAGGTGGGGCCTGGTGATCTGCCGCTTTTACAACTGATCCCCAGCTGACAGAGATCAGCTCCCCTGGAGAAAATGGCTGCTTTGAAGGGTAGACTCTATGGCATTATACTATGCTGAGGCCCCTCCCCTCCCCAAACCCTGCTCTCTCCTGGCTCCACCCCCAAAGTCTCCAGGTATTTTCCAACCCAGACTTGGCAACCCTATGTTGGGCACATTTCGGGGGGGACAGAGGTCCTGTCCCCAATGTGATGACATCACTTCTGTTGGTCCACATTTGAAGTCACCCGTTTCTGGGCAGCCTTTACATTAGCCTTTTGGGAGCTTTCTGTAGTAGCAAACTACTGGCAGCATCTTGCATGGATAGTTCTGGTTGAGTCATAGAATCATAGAGTTGGAAGGGACCTCCAGAGTCATCTAGTCTAATCCCCTGCCCAATGCAGAAAATACACTAATACCTCCCCTTCCATACCTCCAGTGACCACTGTTCCATGCCCAGAAGATGACAAAAACCCTCCAGGATCTGCAGCCAAACTGGCCTGGAGAAAAATTGCTTCCTGACCCTGAAGTGGTGATCAGCATTTTCCTGGGCGTTTCTTATATCACCAGGATATAGCAGTCTGAGGTAGCGAGCTGCATGTTTATTTCTGTCAGTCTAAGAGTGATCAGTTAGGGTGAGACTCAGTTATTCGCCTGCATTCCACTGTGCCAGGCCAACCCTGCTCAGTTCACTTTATGTTAGAATACCTCCAGATCAGGCCTCCAGGTACTGACCCTCTCTTCATGCACACTGAAGGGTCCCACCTCTCTAGGTTTTATTTTGTTGGTGTCCTGCAGACTTGCATCACAGCTTTGGGACTCTCTCCCTTGGCCTTTGGTGTGCACTCCTTTTGCATTGGTGCAGCCATAGAGGCTTCAGAACTGGGTTTCCCCACAGAATGAATCGGCTCCATTGGCCAATGGTGGTCTGCTGCATACAGGTCTTACATACGCACTTTGGGTCACCTAGGTTCCTAATGTATGTGTCCTTTAGCCCCTGCTGGTCAGCAAAAGTGTAATGTAGTATGCTCTGTGTAGCAACCAGCCTGCCATGTGCTCCCAGGAAATGGCACCCGCTGCATGGCCAGAGCACATGGTCAGGCAGAGAGGGGAGCTTGAATCTGGAGGAACAATAGACATCCGGATTCTAAGCCTCCACCAATGTGGGACCTAGGTTCTCCCTGAGGAGCCAATGCAATCAAAGGCTCCTCCAGGGAACCTATGACAAACATGCGCATATGTTAAGCCCCTATCAGGTCTTTTGGGTGCGGCCGGAGGTGTGGCTCCGGCCAGCATATAATGAGGGCTCTGGAGCCCTGGAAGCATGCTAGCTCTGACCATCTACTGGGCATGCTGAATCACTCAATAAAGGCTTCTGGATTTCACCGTTCCTGGTCTCCTGAGTCCAGTACTCTTCAAAAAGTCAGTATGGATCATGGGCCACAGCATCATCTATTGGGCTGGGAGGTACGCTGCATTGTCTGGATGGCCAGAAGCCTCGGGCCTCAACAGCCTCCTGCACATCACTAGGTTGGGGCATCGGGACATGTGTTGGCCCTCTCTCCTCCACTGTGTCATGACAAGTGTCAATGTGGGGATCCCCAGATGCCTTGGTTTTACAATTGGGGAAAACAACCTCCCAGCACAAAAAGGGGTGGTGCTGGTGTGCTCCATTGCAGCAGATTTAACAACTCTCCATTCCTGGCTTCCTACAACTTGTCTGATTTGGTCTAGCTGCAAGTGGTGCAGTACTGTTTCACTGGCCCAGGTAGACTTGGCCAGGAGAAAAATATGTAAGATGGCAGCCCAGGTGGTGGTGTCACTGGGACGGTGCGTCATTAATCACCCAGACAACAGTTTTAGGCACAGATATTTGGCTGCATGGCATCCAAGGTGGGTTGCTTGATTGGTTACTAGATTAGGAGCATTGGAAGGAGTCAGGGTGGGTTAGTCATTTCCCCCAGCTCTTGTGGCAACATTGGATGGATCCTTTTGGTTAGGGAAGCGGTGCCTGTGTGCCTGCATCCCACAGTTTGGAGGACTCCCTTAAGGGGAGTCATGGGAAGAGCCAATTCAGCAGCATGCCCAGCTCAAGGGCTGTCAGTGGGGCAATACCAGGTGGCAAGGGAACCACACAGTGGCCAGCACCCACACAGCTCCCTGGGGTTTGCCACGTCCTGGAAGCACTCCAGCAGGTGGGCTGGGGGAGTGGGGCTCATTGGACAGCAGGCAGGTTATCTGATTCAGAATCTGTCTCTACACTGCACCAGTGCTCCTGCGGTGTAATCAATAAAAGCTGTGGCTATTTTATTTCTCCAAATCTATGTGGTCTGTTTCATTTCCTCACCTGTGTTTCTCAGTGCCTTCTGAGTCCACAATAGGAGCCACCATAGCAACATACAAAATTTTCATAATGCAGCTCCCTTGAACATAGGCCTGCATTATAGAATTTGCGTATAAGAGCCTTTGTCTCCATCTTAATGAGTCAGCAGCTTCTTGGCGGAACTGTCACACATGACCAGGTCAGTGGTAAACTGTACAGGCTGTATTTTTATTTGATGCTACTTAGTAGATGTGAAAATACTATGTAATAAATGAATGTAATAAAATGTATGTAATAAAAATAAACTGAGAAATTAATACTTTACGTTTGCATTTAAAACATTTCTGGTCATAGAAAGAAAAGATCTAATACAAAAAATGTGCAGACATAAGGAAGAATAGCACTGACGCTTGGGAGTAACTTGCTTTGATTGCAGAAAAAATTATTTCCAAATTTTAGATAAAAGAATATGGTAAACCTAATAGATGTTAATCAAAAACACTGGAGACACAAGGATGTAGTTCATCTATGCAGTGTTTATATAATTCCCACCTGGTAGTCTGTTTGCTTACTCCTATACTTAACAAAGATTTGTGTGATGATACTCTATTATTTAATTTACTGATATAATAAAACATTACTTAATTAGCACATAGAAGTTATAACATTAAAACAATTGGCACCAAAAAGAAAATAGTGTTTAATAAGAGGTATTTCATTTTCACTTCAGTGGCAGATTCTTAATACGTGGAGAAATAATTTACATTGCCTAAATTTTGATAACAGCAGACCTCTAGCGGCTATTAGTATAAATGATTCTTTCTTCTTACTGTTTTGTTTTAGAAAGATCATTGTGTTTATCAACAGAAGAAAAAAGTGATACAGAAATATAACACAAGGAACAAGGAACAATCCAATAATCATTTACACTCCGATAGTTCTATACTAGCTTTCGCTATCACAGAGTCATCCTATGAGAATTACATTTCTAATAATCACACATAAAGAAATCACAGATCAGATCTGGGGTCTCCACCCTATGTCATATGTAGAGAGTCTGTGTGATGCAGCAGTTAGAGTGTTGAATTAGGATCTGGGAAACCCAGGTTTGAATCCCCTCTTTACCATGGAAACTGGGTGAACTTGCGTCAGTCACCTACTCTCAACTTAACCTACCTCACAAGATTGTTGTGAGGGTAAAATGGAGGAGAGGAGAATGATATAAGCTACTCTGGGTCCACATTAGGGAGAAAGGTGGTATATAAATGAAGTAAATAAATGTAAGAGTCAAGCCCCTTTCACATTGCTATTGTAAACCAGTTGTTATCCATTGTTGGCCCACTTCCAAGTAAAGTGACATTGGGACAGAGGTTTCACACAGTGTATTTAAATCTGATAATCAACTGTGTCTGAAGCTCACTGAGTATTTCAGATGGCACCATTTCTCTTCACCGGTTTTATTGCAGCACATTATTTTATTCTCTTTTGTTTGTTGTTTGGAACTTTCCAACTTTTCTGCTGTAGTGCTAGACCATTACAGCAGTTCAGTGGTATATTGCCAGCATTCAGCAAGAACGTGCTGTGGAAAAGGGGGGGGGGGGGAATGGCACTTTTAGAAGCACCTCAGACATTTCAAACTCCACAGTACAGAAATTCAGAAGTGCAAAAAAGACTGAAAATGGAAGAGAGCAGCGTTTAAAAAAAAGAAAGGCTGAGCCCCACTTTGCGAATGGAATACAAGCAGCTTTGTATGAATTTTTTTTTTAAAAAAAAAAACCGCACTAGCAGCCAAGAGCCAAAACTGTTGTGTCTGAAATGACTCAAAAAATCTGTTAGCTTCTAGCTGCTAAAACAGATTATAATGGCTGTTTGAAAAGGGCCCTTAGATATGTGGTGGGAAGTGCCATCCAGTTGTGGCTGACTTATGGCAACCCCATACGGTTTTCAAGGCAACAGACATTAAGAGGTGGTTTGCCATTGCCTGACTCTGCTTATCAACCATAGATTTCCTTGGTGGTCTCCCATCCAAGTACTAACTAGGGTCAACCCTACCTAGCAGGCAAGATCTGATGAGAATGAGCTAGCCTGGTCCATCATTAGACATACAAATCCTCCATTCTCAAGTGCAGTGCCTAATTTAGAATAGGACCATGGCAAACACTGATTCCCCTGTGGTTGTCCCAACATGCAGTAGTCCCAGGTGTGCATTATTTTGCCTGAGCAAACTAAGCTGAAACCAAGCCAGGTCAACCCAGTGAGTTTTGAATCCAAGCAGGGATTCAAACTTAGTTCTCTCTGGTCCAACCCCAAGACTGTAATCACAATACAACTTTGCCCACCTGGCTAAGTTAATAAATCATGGGTGAGATCCAAATCCGCCCCCCTTATACACAAGGACCAATTTCCCACAAGCAGCTGCTCCAGGCTGGCTCTTCTCTTTCCCCTGACTGCATTAGTCAACTTCTCACTACTTGCCACGCGTCTTCATGATCTCAAAAAACAAGGATCGTGAAGACGCGGGGGAAATTGGGGGATGCTGCAGGTCAAAACACGGCCGCACGGCAAGTAGTGGGAAAGAGAAGAGCCAGGCCGGAGCAGCTGCTTGTGGGAAATCAGTCAAGGAGAGAGGGACATCCTTTCCTTTTGTTTGCAGCCTCTCCTGGGATTCCAGAGGCCTCCTTGCCTTAGAGGACTTTTCAGGACGGTAGGAGTGCTGCTACTTGAAGAGCAGGGCTTAAAAGCTCCTCTTTGCGACTTCCGGCAAGATTTGCGACCATGGCGGACGCGTTCCTCCGCACTAGCGGGGAGCGCGATCCGTACCCGGCGGGAAGAAGGGGCTTCGGACCGGTGCCGAGCCCCCAGAGACCCTAGTGAAGGGGCTCTGCCTGGGGTGGCACGAGGGGGATCTCTCCCTACGGTGGCGATCGAGGGATTGAGGTCCCCTTTCATCACCCCCATAGGTTCCCCCGTCCGTGGGAGCCGTATGGCTAAAAGCGCAAAACCGAGAAGCAGCAGAGAGTGTGAAGCAATGAGGCTGGAACTGACAGTTACGCTTGGAGAAACAGTGAGTCTGAAGTAAAAAGAAACAGAATACAGCGGGAAAGGCGGGTGGAGTAAACCCCCCCCCCCTCGAGACTGGCGTACTTACGGGACTCTTTACGTGGCGTTACTGCATGAAAAAACGTATGTTCGGCTTGCTTGATGGCAGCATCGCTCTTTAGAGGATATGAACTTTAAAAAGATATAGGCGCAGTCGTGGAATTTGCTCCTTTCGTCCATCTTATCTAACTATCAACAAAGAAGCACAGTCTCAACAATGGCGGGGAAACCGAAACCTTCCCCCAAACTAGGAAGTACAGCTCCGAGTTCAAAGGTTGATACCACGGAGATGAGCACGGTGTTCTCCTCGTTATTGCGACCTCTAGTGGACCAAATGACAGCTCTCAACGTTAAGATGGACAAAATGCAGCTAGAACTAAAAGAGTCGAATAAATCCACAGAGAAGCTGCAGCGAGAACTTCTGGAAGTAAAAACTTCAGTAAAAAACCAAGACGCAAGACTCCAAAAGGCAGAGAAGGAAAAGGCCTTCCACCACGATCAGCTTTTGAAATTACAAATGGATAGATCGAATTTTTTCCTAAGACTTCAGAATGTGCCAGAAAACACAGGAGAAGACCTTAAAAATCTGTTAAGTGAAGCGCTTGAACCAGTGACGGGCTTAAAAGCAGTGGAAATAAAAAGCGATATGGATATGGTTTACAGAACCTATCCAGATTATACTAAAAAGAAAAGCCTGCCTGGTGAGATTCAGATAAGGTTCTCCAAAAAGTCAACAAGAGATGTGGTGCTTAGGACCACAAATAAAGCAGTTCTGAAGATCAAAGGAAAAGAAGTTAAAGTGATGAAAGACATCCCATTTGAAATAAGGAAAAGAAGGAAAGCCTATGGAAAACTGACATCTTGGCTACAGTCTGAATCTATTATCTATAGGTGGAATGTTCCGGAAGGACTGAGCTTCAGCATCAAAAACAAGAAATACAAGATTGACTCTGTCCAACAGGCGAAAAGTTTTTTGGAAAAAAGCAAAGAAAAGAAAAAAGAGAAAGACTCAGATGGTTCACTGGCATCGCAAGAAAGTATGTATGGATTTGATAGCTCAAAGAGCGAAGAAGAAACGTCTGACTCGGAAAAGAGAGCAGCAGCCCCAAAAGTACAAGAAGAGACTGTTAAGACAAGAAGAGGACGAAAGAAGAAATAAAGGCTGAAATGTTTTTTGAAACTGCACTTATATATAATAGATTATGTGTATAATTAAGCATTCCTTCAAAAGAGCATGTCTGTCAAACAGCTTTTTTTTATTTTGCATGTATCATCAGTAACAATTTTATCTAAATATTAGCCAAGGTTTAAAACGCTTCATATGTATTAATGGCATAGCAATATTAAGCAAATGATAAAGCACACTCTGTATAAGGTAAACATAGCTTAGAAAAGTAGCGTTGTAGAATTAGATATAGATAAAATTAATAAAAATTTAAAAAAAAAAAAAAAGCCCCTCTTTGCAAGCAGAGCACCTGTGTACACTAACCTGAAGCCAAGCCTTTGTTCATTTATTTAGTACATTTCCTCTGAGGAACTCAGGGCTGTGTGCATCCTTCTTCCCTCTTTTGCTCTATCCTTACAGCAGTTCAGCTGGCCAGCACTAGATCCAGGGCATTCTCGGTGGCAGCCCCACACTGGTGTAAAGAGCTCTCAGAGAACATCAGGGCCCTGTGGGACTTATTACAGTTCCGCAGGGCCTGTAAGACGGAGCTCTTCCATCAGGCTTTTGATTAGGGACCACCACCAGGGGAATTAGGATAACATCGCCCTGGAGTAGCGGGCCAAATCTCTTGCTGCTGTTTCACCACTGAACTCAGATTGCCATCAGTATAAACTCTGTATATGTTGTTTGAACTCATGATATGTTTATTTTCTGTTTTAAACTGTACACCATTTTATGGTATTTTACTGCTGTAAGCCGCCTTGAGCCAGCTGCCTGGAAAGGTGGGATAAAAAAGCGATAAATAAATAAATAGATAGATAATAGGTCTGCTTCTGCCAAGTGAGTGTGAGCAGCCCATGTTGCCCAGTGACCTTCATGGCAGAGTGGACCTGAGCCTCCCAGATGTAAGCGATCTAGTGACATAGGAATTGTTTCTCGTCTAATCTAGGAAAACACTGATGCAAGACTTCTGTTAGCCATCTTTATTTCAAGGTGGTAAGGTGGGATATAAATATTTTAAATCAAAAAGCAGATAAATAAGAGTGTGACAGGACACACAGAGAAAACAGGGATAGAGGAATAGAAAACAGGGATTAAAAGTAAATATTAATCTTTTTCTGTTTCTCATACTTGGCAATATCTTTCACCAATCCCACCCCCCACTAGTGGCCAAGGGGGACCTGGCAACCCTACTTACCATGGAAATGTGGGCACATTGAACTGGAGAAGTCCCAGCATCCCTGTATCATCCAGGCACCCTCAGTCCTTGAATTTCAACAAAGGCCAGGAGGACTGACTAGCGAGGACTGATCCATCCCAGGTGTGTCTTAAAGACTGGCCTTTTGTGACATCACGCACCCTGGATGAGGTTGCAGTTGCTTAGGAGACCCTTTACATGCCTTACTAATGAAAAATGTCTTTAAAGGATTAACAAATGTGATCCTGAACACATCCACTCTAAATCCTCTTGATGTGTACTCAGTGGGGCTTGCTCCCAAACAAGTGTTCTTAGGATTGTACTGTAAATTATGTGATTCCAAGCTCTCTATGTGTTTTTTGGTTGGTTGTCTGACTGTTTGTTTGTTTGCTTGAGGGGGGATATGACTTTTATTTCAATTATTCCTTTCCTTTAAATTTCACAGATCTGCCTGCCCTGTGCAGAAGAACTAAACCACATGATCAGCAGAATTCATCTCTTAATGGGCTATACCACTTCAGACTGCATGTGCAAAGTCACAAAAGGTCAGACTATAAAAGTCATTTTGGCTGCAAATTTCACCAATCAGTTATGACTTGTAGTTAATATCCAAGGAATAAATGGAAGCCTCAGAAATATTTGTATGTTCATAGAATACAAGAAGAGTGCTGCTGGATCAGACCAGTGGTTCATCTAGTCCAACATCCTGTTTCAGCAAACTTGGGATGCTGAGAATTTCATTGTGAACACATTTAATGGTCTATCTTACTGTGTTCAAAGGTAGCAATCAGATGTGAACCAATCATTTGGTTTGCTCTAGGTTCCCCCAAAGCTGTGTATGTACAAGGACACTACTGATTCAAACTGATCAGCAGCCATTAGCATGACTAAGGACCACTTAGCCAAACACTGAAGGGTAGGATTTTTTTTTTGAAAAAACAGCATTTATTGATGACTGGTTTATCACCCATGAGTGATCTGAACCAGTTTGCATCAGGATTTCCCAGAACTGTATTTGTGCAAAGATGTTGCTGATTCAAACTGATTGGAAGCCATTAGTGTTACTAAGGACTACTTAGATGAACACTGAATGGTAGGATTTTATTGAAATACAGTATTTATTGATGACTGATTTATATGATTTATGTGTGATCTAACTGCCCATTTAGACAATTGCCTGTTGAGCAGAATGGTTATGCAGCAAGGATGGGAAGGTAGTAGACCTCAACTGGGCTGAGAATCAGCATGGGTGAAAAGCCAATTGAGATGTACTGTGTGGTCAGGAAGGAATACAGTGAAACAACCTGTTAACATGCACAAACAAGTCAATGAACTATTGAACTGATCATAAAAAAAAATAATGTTTCTATTTGCAACTGGCAAACAGTGCACAAGCCAAACCAGTGGGTGTTCATGCATCCCTATAACAAACTGAGCATAGAGGCCATGCTCACCGAACACTGGTATTCAGAGGTTTGCTGCCTCTGAGTATGGAGGTCTCCTTTAGTCAGCATGGCTAGCAGCCACTGACCTCTCCTTCATGAATCACTCACATTCAATGTATTCTCTTATCCAAGTTGAGTGCCATTTCCAATTAAGACAGAGAGAAAGATTAATATTCCCCATAAATTTGTATTGGTTTGTTCCGTCTCCCTTTGTTTCCATTTCCAACAACTGGTACATTGTGTAATTATGCTGCCCATGAAGAATAACTCTCAATCTGGTATTTCAAATATATCTCAAGGGCCTACACTGTACCTGAGTTCAGCTGTGGGAATCCATAACTGTCATGTCTGTTTGGTTGTACAAGCACATCTTCATGTTGCTCCTCCCTTCTGTGCCCATGTCCTTTCTGGCCCAATGACTGTGCATACTGCTTTGGCAGGAAAGGGCAGCATAGTGGGCCAATGGCTGGTTTAGAGTGATCAAACTCTTTTGTTTGTTCACCATTCTTGCATTTCACAAGGCTCACCACAGGGTGGCACCATTTATTTTACTCTTGTTCAGCTTTCATAAAGGTGGGGAGGGTTAAGTGTTAATTTTTTATTATTGTAAAAGAATTCACACTTTTAAATCTGTGAATTGGTATACACACACACACCCACCCACCACCTTTAAAAAAAAACAAAGCCTTTCTTAAGTTTTCAGACAACAAGTACATCCACTTAAGGCATGATATGGGAAAGCTTTGGTAGTGTACATAAGAACAATACTCTTTTCAAGGGATAAGATGATGTTTTTATGAAGTTGACAATTTTTAATTGTAACAATTCAGTGCTGAGGTATACTGTGTTGCCACACTAAAATGAATTTAAAAGAAAGAACTATTCCCAAGACTGTCAGACATCAATAGGGAACTGGATATGTAAAAAAACTTTCTTTGATTAAAACCAAGTACAGCAGACAATGTAATACTTACATTTGATTTACATTTAACTTACAAAACTTACAAATGTTTAACTTACATTTAACTTACATTTAATTTCTTATCTCACTTGGCAATTTAGATTCCTCTTGTTAAAGAAGTATATATTTTTTTCCACTAAATTCGATGGCAAAACGTATGGGTTTTGCTTCACTTAGTATTTAAAGAGCAGTTACATGGTATCTTTATGTTTGCTATATACAGGGTATTATTTACTATCTAAAATTTAATTATTCTGCTCTCTAATTAATCAGGTTTACAGCATATCAGTCTAATCTGATGCCAATGCTAAAAGTATTATTACTGTAGTACTATTGTGGCTTCAGTTCAAAGTTTTATATAGAAAGGAATGGAGAAGCACATGCAGCACTGTCTCTGGCACTGAAGTCATTAGTGACGCTTGTGTATAAGTAGCCCAGACTACTGGTAAGCCCTTTCTAGACTCATTCTGATAAACAATGTTCAATAATGCATAGCTCTCAAACCCAACTGTGCAGGTTCAAATAAAAATGCAGAACATGATGTGAATCCACAAAATAATTGCAAAGGGCAAAACGGCGGTGTCAAGGGAAGAAACACCCTTGGCCTCCTCTTCCTTGCTTCCTTCTTCCCTACAGTCTTCACCTTTAGCCCTCCCACTCATCTTCCTTCCTTTCCCATCTCTTGCCCCCCTGACCATCTCATCTCCTTACCAACCATTCATCCACAGCCCTACCTTCCTCTCTTCTAGATGCTCTAAACCTTGCTCTGAATTCTTCCCCTTCCCCTTCTTCCCTCTTCTCATGGGCTTCAGAGAGCTGATCTGCAAGAGGACCCAGGAAGCAAGGATGCTGCAAGAGTTTTTGATAGCAGAGATTCTCATGCCTACATTTCTAAAAATGGTGCTATGCTGGCTAAGGCTAAGTGAGTGGCACTCATTTACTGTGAGCCAGGCCCGTATTTTTCTTCAGGGGGCAATTAAATTTTTAATGGGGCAGTTGATTAAAGTTAATTAAATTACTTGGAAAGATGGGAGTCCTGCCAGGCAGCTCAGCCAGAGGCTTGGGGTAGCGTCTTGTGGCAATGCTGGAGCGCTTAAATAGCGTCTCAGCGGGGGACAGCTGAGGCTGCTAAAGTAAGGCCAGCCTGCCAGAAGGCCAGCAGCAGGCAAGGCGGAGGAGGCTGAGGTGAAGGCGTGGGGGGCGGCATGGCCAGCTGGCTGAGGAATACCCTACATGTGACCTGAAAGACCCTGTTGCAGCCAGATCCTCTAACCACCAAGTTGCCTGGTGTTCTGCCAGCCACAGCCTGCAAGCACGTGGCAGACGGCGGGCTCTGAAAGCTCTGTGTGGGAAGCCATGAGGGCTGACTGGCTGCAGCGAGCCCCAGCAACCCAGTGGGGCTCTTTTGATGTCACTGGCTGGAGAGGTGGAGCCCGGCCAGGACTTGGATGCAGAGGTGGGCTGGCTACTTGGGCTGGCATAAGAGCCAGGGGACAGAGAGCAGCAGGAGGCAGGTGGAGCTCTCTCATCTCAACCCCCCGGCTTCTGCACAGAGTGGGCTGCCTGCCCCAAAGATCTTTTCACCAGCAGGAGTCACCCATCCCCCTACTTCGCTGCTGCCTCCTCCTCCTTTCTTGCCTGGGCTTCCTTGGTGTCTCCTCCTCTCGGCTCTGCCTCCTCTGGCTGCTGTCAGACTTTGTACAGGGGGTGAAAAGAGTTGAGAGCTGCAAAGTGGGGGATTTGAGGGGTCTTCCAGGAAGCTGGCTGGCTGGTCAGCAAAGAGAGAGAGCAGCCAATAAAAGAGGGAGGTGTGGGGCTTACAGTGACAAGCTGCCAGCCAGAGAGGCAGTGGGAGGTTTGCTGGTGGCAACAACAAGTGACTGGAGAGAGGGGAGGGAGGGAGACGGAGGGAGAGAGAGAGAGATTTTAAAAAATGGAAGCTGGGGGGCTGGGATGGGTGGGAAGTTATGGGGGCTTGGTTGGGTAGTTGGGGGGCCAGGCCCTTGGAGGCCCCACTGTAGCTATGGGCCTGCTGTAAGCCGCCACAATTCCCCTCTGGATCCAAGGATAGTAGCTGATCAAAGTCCTCTGCTGTGGGCAATATTCTGCAGCAGAATGAGGTAAATGCATTTACCTCTCCTGTGGTAGGAGGAGGCTCATTCTCATCCCTGGCTATTTGTTTGCAAATGTTTCTCTCAATTAGAGCTGCTGCAGATATCATGACAAACAGGTTCAGCAGGCCACCATACTATGTCTGACAGCTGCAATCATGCCTGAGCTGGTCCTTGGATCTGTTTGCCTGTCCATCATCCTCCATGAACTGCTGCTGAACAGCTTTGCAGTGGTGGCAGTCACATTTCATTTCCTTCTGTCTTGCAAGCCACTTTTGCCTCTGTTCAGTAAGTGAAACTGATTCTCCCCCAGGATCATAGAAGGTCAGGTCAGGCAATTAAATGACATGGGGGTACTACAGGTCTCATAAGTCTGTGCAAAAATATGCATATGTGAAATAACCGTGGAAATAACATGGGCTTAAACGAGCACCGTACAATAAGACTTTCTTTTAAAATACGGTGTTTATTGGCTGAACAATTAGTTTGCTCACTTATGTGATTGACTACCAAGCTGCAAGCAACAAGGACTGATCTGCGGGGGGGGGGGGGGGCACTAGGATTTAGACTGCGTGAGAACAGGAATGCATGAAATGCTGCTGATTGCAGTGAATTGTACTGTTCGAATAGGAGAAAGGTAACCCAACTAAAAGGTAAAAGTCACTCCCGAACAGTCAGCTGAACAAATGGCTTCCTGTTGAAAACTTGTGAACACAGAATGTGAGCTGAATCTACAGATATCTGAGCATCTCTGCTACCAACAATTTCTTTCATCTTGTCCTCTTTGTTTGTATCCATGTATATCTGGACACAAAAAGTAAGCTTAAAATTAAATGAAAAATTAAAATGCTGATTACAAAATGTCATCCAAAGCCAAATATCTCCATGTCACATTTTAATCATCTGTGAGGAACCCCCCACACAACTTCCAACTACACATAAAATATATACTTTAAAACAGTTGTCATATAAATCACACAGCTGGAGAGAACTCAAAGCCCATAAGCTCCATTATTTAGTGTTCCATAATAATCAATCCAGTGTTTCACAGGAAAGAACAAGAATCCTACAGGAAACAAATGTAGATTTTTCTGGCTCTGTGATTTACAATAAGCTTTAAATTAGCTTTAGCATGTATTTAGAACCCAGCAGAAAACTGACTCAGCTGACTAACTACGTGTTGAAGGAGAAAATCTTCCTAGTAACTTGTTCTTTTCCTTCCAAATGAAATTCTTGAGAGGGCCAACACAAAATCATTATTTTAGATTTATTTTGCTAGCTTGGCAATATATATGTCTTATACTAGCTCTTGGCACAGAGATAAAGTCATTCGCAGCAGTTAAACTAATGTCAAAGGAGAAATGTAATTGGACTAAAGCACTGAGGGTGTGTGTGTGTGTGTGTGTGTGTGTGTGTGTGTGTGTGAGAGAGAGAGAGAGAGAGAGAGAGAGATCATTTTCATTTATGATTATTGGCTTAAAATCTTCACTTACATAATTATGCAATAATAACCAAGAACTCGATTATAACCAACTGCTGGTAGATTATTGCTAACAAGTCAAACATGACAAACAATTTTGAGGCAATTATTGTCATTACAAGACACATTCGATAGTTCCAGGCAAAAGTAATAGAAAGTGACAGTTGTGCAGCTGGAATGGTGGTGTGGAAAATGTGATTGTTCCCTGGTCACAATGGACAGTCAGAACTTAGCAATGCATCTGCTAAATACATAAATTGTGTCTCCTAACATTTGAGACCACTGAAAGCAAATTGTGTTCTAAAAGAAATTATAAACCACCACACATTTTTTAAGAAAAGAAAGGACTATTCCAAAAAAAACTAGGTTGTGTAGTTAAGAAATGAGGATTATCAGTTTTCTCATGGCATTTTTAAAAATTTCTACATGCTCTTATGCCAAACCTTACTAGTCTTCTACATACTGTGATGCCTAAGCTGCCACACATTAAATAACATAAGAATACAGCATGTGCAATATTAATGTTTAAATTACTGAGTTTTGCTAGGGCTGAGTTTTGCCTATAAGGGAACTTTGATTTCTGCAAAACAGGTAGCTTCATGACTAAGAACTAATGGAAGTCATTCTGACAATGACACAGAATTTACTGTTCTGTTCAGAAAAGGCAATTATTTAAAAATATGTAAATCTGAAAGTCCACAGGACAGGAAGCCTCATCCAAAACTTGAAAAAAGACAGTGATACCCAAAGGATCTCATAGTTGTAAGAAGGGTTGTTCTGAGAAACCTAAAGAACAGCTGGTGATGCACGTCTTCCCCAATGAAACAAATCAGCAAAACAGCCCTGTATGGTTGAACTAGTCACAATGACAGTATTGTGTACTGCCGCATAGCGTTGCCAGGTCTAGGTTGGAAAATACCCGGGGGCTTTGTAGGTGGATCCAGGAGAGGGCGAGGTTTGGGGAGGGGAGGGGCCTCAGCATGGTACAATGGCACAGAGTCCACCCTTCACAGAGTCCAACTTGGGCAAGCCATAGTTCTTGAAAAAGAGCAGTTTCTGTCAGAGCTCTCTCAGCCCCACCTACCTCAGAGGGTGTCTGTTGTGGGGAGGGGAAGGGAAGGGAGTTTGTAAGCTGCTCTGAGACTCCTTTGGGTAGTGAAGCGTGGGGTATAAATCCAATCTTTTCCTCTTCTTCAGGAAACCACTCATTTTCCATTGATTTATTTGAAGCCACACTTAGAAATATGGCAACCCCACCTAGTGAAGAAGGCTGCCTGCCATTCAGACATGCTGTATCTCTGCCTGTAGCTGTATTCTGACAGACTCAGTATTTCATTAAAGAGGTAATAATATTTCTGCAGAGCTCTTGGTGAAGTATGTTCAGAAATCATAATGGATTATTGTATTTGTGAAAAGCAACCCAGACCGCTGTTTCAAGTAGTGCTTAAGCATGACTAAACAGGTAGTCTTGCAAACATTATACTTGCAAACTTGCTAGACCAATACAGGGCTAAACTGTTAGAAAGAGAGAAAAGTGAAAAGGAAAGGAAAGGAAAGAATAGAAGAGGAAAGGAAAGGAAAGGAAAGAATAGAAAAGAAAAGAAAAAAGCAACAAAGACTACTGTTGTGAACACAACCTAAGGAAAAATGTATAATGGGGCCGATAAGGTTGCCGTGATAAGGTTGCATACCCTGTACCTCAATCATATTTTTATCCTTCCTGATCCAAAAAGTACAAGGCAGCATCCATGGTTCTCTCCTCTTCTAGTTTACCCTTACAATGACCCAGTGAGATAGGTTAAGTGGAGAGACTGACCAAAGGTCACCAAATGAACTCCATGGCCAAGCAAACATTTGAACCCTGATCTTCCTAGACCTGATCCAACTACCTAATTGCTACCCAACGATAGGATAGAATCAGGGGTCCGTTGGGGCCGGAGCGAGGCGGAGCAAAGCTCCGCCAGCTCAGGAGTGGTCACTAGGGCAGCCATGGGCCGAATCAGATTCTCTGATCTGATTCATCCTGCTGCCGAATTTCAGCAGCAACTTTAAATGCGACTGGAGGGGAGGGGGTTTGAGGGAGAGACTCCAAACTTGCAGGGTAGCTGCTGGGACCTCTCCCCCAAATACCCACCAAGTTTCAAGAATATTGGATCAGGGGGTCCAATTCTACGGGCCCCCAAACAGGTTGCCCCCATTCCCTCCATTGTTCTCTATGGTAGAAAAAAAGGTAACATTTTTTCCCACCATAGAGAACAATGGAGGGGATGGGACAACCTGTTTGGGGGCCCATAGAATTGGACCCCGTGGTCCAATCTTCTTGAAACTTGGTCGGCATTTCAAGGAGAGGCCCCAGCAGCTACCCTGCAAGTTTGGAGCCTCTCCCTCAAATCCCCTTTCCTCCAGCCCCTCATATACCCTATGAGTTTTTGCCATTGATTTCAATGGCCCATAAGGTATAATGGGGCTGAAACTGACATTCCCTTTCTGACACACTTCCAGTGATGTCAAGGGATGTGGCATATGCTAATGAGTTATGCTAATGAGCTCCTGCAGCTCTTTTTCTACGAAAGGACTCCTGGATAGAATAAACTGTGTCTGATGAGATCTAACTCTTCTCTCAGAACAAAAATCTTCATGGATTGACAACTGACCCACATAAGGTTTCCAACTTTTAAACAGGTCCGTCTAGCTGTCCCTTTAATATCAGTTTGACCGCAGCAAATACCAGATGGTGTTGTTTAGCTCCATGCTACCAAAAGCTTCAAGTGCCCATTTCTGCATATTAAACTTATGTTACAAGGACTGGACCTTTTTTCCTGACCAGTTAGCTACTCAGACCCACATGAAGCAAGAACTTGTCATGCCCTACAAATAACCCTTAGCAAATACACTGCCAACTAGAAATGTTGGAGGTTCATAAAACTTTCAGATCCCCAATGCTTTATCAATCATGTTTTTTTCAGTCTTCAACGGAATAATTCCGGTGTCACTGGAATCACCTCATGTATGGATAATACTACATCAACCCCATAGAAGTCACCATGCCTTTGTCTGTAACACTTGCATACTACAATTATTCTAGTGGTAATTGAATGTGTTCTTTTGTTACTGCTATTAGTTTGTGAAAAGTATGCTGCACCTCAAAAAGCTCAATGGGCATTTACTCTAAAGCAGCAGAATATAATTTCATTCAGTGAACTCGTGATATATAGCAGCTCCAATTAAACTCTTCACAGGTGACAAAGACATTAATTTTCTTCGATACGAGGATATCACTTACTCCCAGTCTGAAGAAACTTTGTGATTTTGCCATGAATAAAAGGTAACTCTTCAATTAATTTTCAGTTCATCACCGAGATTTATTCTCAGACACGCAGATGTAAACTTTTTGTTTCTTTCTTCTTCTTCTTCTTCTTCTTCTTCTTTTTACTGACAAATGAATTCCCTGCTTGGGAAAGGTGGCAGGCTGACAGTCTTGAAGTCAGAGAATATTCTTTGATTCTCAGAATTGATGTTGTACTAAAGAAGCAAGGAGCTTCTCCACATTACTCTGCCAACTTGCCTCAGTGAAGGAAATTCATGAGCTGGATCTGCTGAATTCAAAACCAGGTCTCTGGTCCACAAAGCCTAAGAAATTCCATCTTAGGTAGTTACTGAGATAGCTAAAGTTGCCTCTGCAATCCGGTGGGGGGGATGGGACACGGATGACATCAATATTCCCTTAGTTGGGGCAGCTGCCAAGGTCCAGGTCTTCCAGTGGGGCCTACTGCCTCTGCTCCCCATCTGTTTACCTCCATACTGCTCACCTGCTTGTTTGTGAACCCTCCCACCACCCACACTCCTGGCCACATACTCTTCCCAGTACTGCTAGGGGAAGGGCATGCAGGAAGTGAACAGCAGCAACACTTCCAACATAAATGCTCCCAGTTAAACATAGTGCCTAGCATGGCCAGCAAAGTATATAAAAGCACTGGAAGGGCTGCAAAATGAGTGAAGGGTGATTGCATGGTTGAGCAGGGAGGTGCAAGTGAGGCATGGTTGCAGGCGGGCGAGGGGGCACTTTCTGCCCAGGGCTTACCAAAACCCTGAGGACAGAAATAGGCTGTCTGATCTGTGACTGATTTGCATGCAACACTAACAAATGTGTAGAATTCATGATCTGAGTATGTTTCCTTGAAGAGAGTTTTAATCCAGTATGAAAGAACTACCCTCCCCCAGTTGAATCAACACAGTGTTCTGTGCTTGATCAAAATAGTATCCTGCAATTTTAATGCCATAATTCTATATTTCTCTCGTGTATTAGGATTCTATTATTTCAGAATCATGTATCTGAATATTGCTGCCACAAGTTGTAGCTCTGAATACACTTTCATGAAATACCTCCCATTGATATCAATGGGACTGGATGGAGTTCATATAAACATGTTTAGGATCGGGGCCATAGTAATTCTTTAGTATATTGAGCAGCATGTATTTCTGTGGTACTCCAATAAGACAAAATTATAAAGTACTCAGTCCAGAGATGCCTTCAAGTGAAATCAGCTCATGGTTTATTAGGAGGTTCAGGAACACATGTCTAAGCTGGGCTCAGGGGTCTGATCGGCCTCGCCCACACACTCTGATAGGATTACAATTAATACAATTAAGTCTCCCTAGGTCATTGGCCCCTATTTGCATCCTGGCTGACCAATAGGTCTAAATTACAATCCGACCAGTCTATTGTGTTCTGAAGCAAAGCTCTGACTGTGCTTGGGCATGTGCTTGCCCAAGACTGCATGGCCTGACCGCATGGCCTAACTGCATGGCGGTCGCCATTAGAATACAACAAAAATAGAAAACCATAAGACTCATATTGCTTACTGAATTCAATAATGTTAGGATTTCTCTTGAAAGGTATGAGTTAATAAATGCCCCTTTCAGTTTGTGGTGATATTTGAAATTCAGGTGTCATTAGAAACCCCTGCCTGAATTTTCTTTCAAAATCTAACTGCCCTGAGAGCTGCAGCCTTGACTTGACCTCTAAATTCAAGAATCATACAGACAGATTCTTTCTCAGCATATCAAAACTTTGTTAGCAAATCATTCCCTGTACTATAAAAAATAGACTACAACCAGAAATGTATTGATTCTTTTAAAAATCATGGCAGGTATAAAACAATGGTGTTATATTGATATCCACATAGTTATAAAAGTTATAACAATTTCTAAGTCATAATGTTGTGAAGTTATTTTATTTTCTATTTGATGTTCCATGTGCTTTCTTATCTGGTTAGTAATATTTAGAGCTGTACACTGTTGTTCTTTGGTATTGTTCAGAAAACAAAAATAAAAAGATTTTTTAAAAAAAGAATCATACCAACTTCTTCTGTAGGTTTCTGAGTTAATAATCAGCATGTGCTGATGATGACCTCCTGTTCTTAATCTTTCCTGTTTTCAGTAGCTTTGGTTTATTTTAACTTTGCCGGCTTGAATGTTTTATTAAATGGTAGTGGTTGTGTTTGCTAGGATACATTTGAAACTGGTTTTATGATTATAAGATGTCTTGTAACTATAGGGGAATTTTAGGGGCCCAGACCTCTTCCAAGGATCCCCATCCCCATTAGGGTTCATTTCTATGGGTGGGTGGAGTCTGGCTAGGGAACTCAGGCCTCCAGAGGGAGAGAAACACATCCAGAACAGTTGCCTTAACTCTAAAACCATACACAAGTCAAACTCAACAGCATGTATTCAGCATCAATACCTAACAGCATATAATAAAAATCCCAATACCTGATATAGTGCACATTTCAGAAAGAAGAAGGAATTTCTGGACTGTGGACCAAGACCTTGCTCAAGCCTAGGTAGGGTGTTCACCAAAACAGCCCCAAACAAAGCCCAAAGCATCCTCTTTAAACTCCTTTTAGCCAATAGGAATCAAGTGAGGAGTTAATTAAAATATATCAAACTTGCCAAATACAAGCCCATCTTAAGTTGACAAGATGGATCTTTGCTAGTATGAACTTCACCTTAGATATATCTTATTAACTGCAATGTCAAAAAAGACATATATGAATGAAATGTGAACTCAGGCAAAGGTACATTTCCAGGGCAAGGTTTTAGTTTTTACGCCTATGCTGCCAGCAAAAGAGCAAAGGCTTATGGTACATCAGAACCAAGAAACCAAAGTCAGTTACAGCAAAACCTACATAGCATAGAACAAAAAGACCCAAGGCTCATGTAACCCCAAATTCTGCAACATAAACCAAAAAAGAGGATAAAAACATTTTAAGGTTCCTAGCAAGAGATGGGCATTTGTTACCTTCACAAACACAGCTAGACCCCGGTTCTTAAACTCCTTGGAAACTGTAAATGTTTTCAGGAATGAGATCTTCAAGAGAATTGTCTTCACAGGCACATTAAATAAATATCTCTACCAGGGTCCTTCCATAGAAAAAGAGGTGCAGGAGCTCATTAGCATAACTCATTAGCATAACTCATTAGCATATGCCACATCCCCTGACATCACCGGAAGGGAATGTCAGTTTCAGCCCCATTATACCCTATGGGCCATTGAAATCAATGGCAAAAACTCATAGGGTATATGAGGGGCTGGAGGAAAGGGGGTTTGAGGGAGAGGCTCCAAACTTGCAGGGTAGCTGCTGGGGCCTCTCCTTGAAATACCCACCAAGTTTCAAGAAGATTGGACCACGGGGTCCAATTCTATGGGCCCCCAAACAGGTTGCTCCTTCCCCTCTATTGTTCTCTATGGTGGGAAAAAACATTACTTTTTTCCCACCATAGAGAACAATGGAGGGAATGGGGGCAACCCGTTTGGAGGTCCATAGAATTGGACCCCCTGGTCTAATCTTCTTGAAACTTGGTGGGCATTTGGGGAAGAGGTCCCAGCAGCTACCCTGCAAGTTTGGAGCCTCTCCCCCAAACCCCCTCCCCTACAGCCGCTTTTAAAGTTGCCACTGAATTTCGGTGGCAATTTGGCGGCAGGCCAAATCAGATCAGAGAATCTGATTCGGCCCATGGCTGCCCTACTGCCCCTCCTGAGCTGGCGGAGCAGCGCTCCGCCTTGCTCCGGCCCCAAAGGACTCCTGATCTCTACCATGTGTTTTATAACCTTTAGTTTAAAAACAAGACTGTAAAGATCATTGTTTCCAGACAGGGAATTTTACAAACTCTGCTTTTAGGTTCTACTTTGAGGTACCACTGGTCTGACATGTTAATGTCATGAGCTGGAATACTCCAAGGAGTGACAGAGAGAACAGAAGCAAAGCCTTAGCTGCTAGGCCAGAATGCAGCTAGTGGGTAAGTAGCAAGAGGGTTCTATCAGAATGAATAATTTTAGTACAGTTGGGTAGGAAGCTTCAGAAAAGACACTCAGTGTTTTAGAATAACTGAAATGAGAAGATAGCAGCCCTGCTCCCTAAGGGGTTGCTAGGGGCAGAAATGAAGAAATGTGTATTAACATTCAAAGCCAAGCTAATTAAAAAAAAATAACAGGTATGAGACAACAGCTTAAAGTTAACACTGGGCAATGGAAGGAGATATCCCGTTGGAGTCCAATACTCCTAGTGCTATATCTGCCCCTTTCTTCACCACTCTTAGTGAACCATGCTCTACTACTTTTTGACAGGAAAAACTAGGGTTGCCTGACTGCAGCTGACAACCCCCAGGAGAAATTGGGGGAGGGGGCCTGATGTACTGATATTGTATTGGCATGCTGACATCAGTCCTGCTAAAACCCAGAAATGACATCAGTAGATGCTCTAGAATTTACAAAAACTCTATGGTTGTATACATTCTAGAGTGTTTCACTAGAAGTGACATCAGCACACTGGTACAATGCCTGTTTGTATTCCATTTTCCTTCCCCGTTTCCTCCTGTCAGCACCTGAGGCACCAGCAGACAAAGCAGCAGGATGTTGGGAGGTCTTGTGCTACATCAGGAGACATGGCATCCCTAGGAGTAGCCTCTCCCCCCCCCCACTAATTTCAGTTAACTAGATATTAGGATTTTTTTTAGCCAAGGTTTTGGTGTATTCATGCAATGCACCCTTGGTTTGCAGTCTGTGAGTACTTCTTTCCCACCCCATGTTGCTGAACATGATGCATACCCATTTATTTATTTAAGTGATTTCTATACCACCTCATAGCCATTTTTTTTAAATGGGGCTCAAAGATAAACATACAACTAGTTAAACTATTTTTTAAAAAACCATTAATGTCCAATAAACGCAGTAGTTGTAACAGCAGTAGTTGTAACAGCAGTTGTAACACCAGTAGTTGTAACAGCAGAAAAACAGTGAAGCAGAGACCAATGTTTTAAATATATATAGACAGCCAATTTATTGCCAGTACAGAGTTATCTGGAAGAAAATTCTCTCCAGTACTAAAACTGGGATGCTATGGCAAATGCCATGGAAAATTTTTCTCAACGCAGAAAGAGAATTAATTAATGGGAAGAGTGAGAAAAGAAGTAACATGTCATCCAGTTCATCCTGTCCCCTGATAATGCAAAGACTGCAGTTCTCTGCTGTCTGAGAAACAAGTCCCATTTTATTCAATGAGGCTAACTCCAAGAACTTATGTGGTTGTGGCGGGGGAGGGGGGAGTCCTTTCGCTCCTGGGAGTTCCCTGGTGTGCACGCAAAGCGCGAGTGCCACATTGACATCACCCAGAAGTGATGTCATCGCGTTGGGAACGTTGGGGGCAGGACCACTCAAATTCGAGGGAAAACCATAGCGTATATAGTACGTAATTTGAGGCTATAGTATAATTGTATACTATACAATTATACTATAGCCTCAAATTTAACTACTATACAAATTTAACTGCTATACAATTATAACTTGTATTTTGTGTCAGGCAGATTAACTTCACCTACTCCAAGGATACAAAAAACAGCCAACCTTAGCTGCAAAATATTAAGAGATAGAGACTTTTCCAAGAATGAAACTTTAATTGCTACCATTCACTTTTATGAGAAAAGATGCTTACCAGGTAGACTACTGCACTGTAGGGCCACTGGTAGCCAGGAGCAAGCCAAATTTGAGCCTCATGAGTTGCTCAGCATGGACACAGCCAGAGTTGAAAACAATAAGCTTAGGTTCATTTATCCTCACCCCTGCACTGCTGCCAGTTAGGTTACATGCATCTGGAAGCAGAGTTAAGGAACTAGTTCTATTCTGCCTCTGACCTACTGGTGAGACTTGAGAGCTACTGCCAGCCAGGGTAGACAATATTGAACTAGATCAGTGGAATGACTCAGTGGAATTTAAGTTCATATGTTCATATTAAATGATTAAGTAGTAGTAGGAGGTCATAGGCAGCAACTGAACAGCCAGAGAATCAAAGTCAATGAATATTTTTTGGTGATGACGAAAGAGAAAGAGGAAGATTTCATTTTTGAAAAGGAAACTTACCATCTTGCTGGCCCTGAAGATTCTGTGGACTCTGAATTCTTTCTTCAAGATTTGAGCTAAGGTCAGAGTTTACCGCAGACATCCTGGTGGAATCACTCAGATCAAATTCATCACTTTCTATAGAGCTTTCATCCTAAAAATATAAAATCCCAGATTTAGTTTGTTCAAGATGGATTACAAAGTAAAGCATGATGAAAATATAATACAACATTAAAACGTTAAAAATGAACAAACTATTAACCCAGCATTAAAAGCCCAGCAGGAGTACAAAAACAGCATAAAACATTTCATATCTCAAAACAAGGTTCATAAAGCACTTCTCAAACTAGCAGCAGACTGTCAAAGGAAATTAAGAGATCAACCCCTTAAGCAAAAGCCTGAGTAAAAAGGGGGGAGGGGTATACTGGTGCCTGAAACAGAGTAAGGTAGATGCCAGGCAAGCCTCAAAGAGACAGGCATTCCTGGTCCCAAGCCATTTAGCATTTTGAACCAACCACCATTTTGAATTGTACCCAGAAGCACATGGGCTGCAAGTTCAGCTCTTTCAGCACAGGGGTGATATGACACTGGTACTTCACCCCAACAGTAGCCTGGCTGTTGCATTTTGGACCCGCTGAAGTTTCCAGACAGTTTTCAAAGGCAGACCCAGTAGAGCACATTACAGTAAACTAACCTGGTTGTGTTCACAACATGGATCACCATGGCCAGATCATGTTTTTTGAGACTATGTCACAATGCCAAAGCTGATAAAAGGTACTACATGCCACAAATGAGACCTCAGCATTCAGCTAAGGCTAGGATTAAGGATGGGCATGAACTGGCTCATGAAGTAAAGTTTGTCACTAATTTTGGGTGGTTTGTGGTTTGTGAAGCGATGTTTGTAGAAGGGCACCTGGCACAAACATTTCACAAACCTTGGTGCTGTTCATCACAATTCGTGAATGGATACAGTTCCAGACAGACGATCTCTGCTCAATTAAACTGTTTACAAAACTCCAAGACAACAGGAGGTGGAACAGGAGGCACCTGGCCACCCACTTCTCCCACAGCATCAAGTCTGCCTATCTGCTGCCCAAGAAGCAGGGGAAGGGGGATGAGCCTGAACACTGGTTCATCCGGGACTTACCCACTGGAATGCTACCTATGCCATGACTGCATGTTTTGTAGAGCAGAAGAGCATGGTATAGGATGTCATCTCCTCCATGACCATCCTGCATGGGGAAGAGGAGCTCAGCAGCAGCTCCAATGCCTTGCTGACCCTCTCCCAAATGGTGCATGTCCTCAAGCCCTTCTGTGCCCATATCCCCAGCCTGACACAGGTCATCCTCCTGATTTGAGGCCTGGACCAGGTGCTGACCTCCATACTAGAACTGAGTTCCATGGGGACAGCTGTTTTCCCATGTGTCAGAGCCTTGTCAGAAGGGCTGCAGGTGGATATCACCACCAGGTCGCATCATCTCTGCAAGGAAGGGGAGTACAACCTGGCCTGTATCTGTGATCTGCTGATAAAAGGCAGAATTGCTCTCTGTTATGCAGAGCTCATGCAATGTGAGTTCTGCAAAGAAGTGTGGAGGCTACAGGCCAGCAGATGTGGCCAAAAGGAACAGCAGCTGGAAGATGTTATGTTCGCTGACGACAGCAAGGCAGCAGCGACATAAGGCTCGAGTTAACCCTCTAGAGACCGCCAATAAGATCTCTGGTGGGAGATTAAACCCCGCCAATTGGGCTGGCAGAAGTCATGGCTACTGTATATTGTTGGCCCCTCGTGGCCAGTACTCCATTACTGTTTTTTGTACCAATAAACTAGTGATAGCTATGTCATTGTCTGTCTCCTCAGTGCCTTGAACCCAGTACACAAAAGTGGTGACGAAGGTGGACTCCCGCTGAGCGAGCCTGCTGCGGCAGCCGAGGAAGCCAATGTCCGCCGTCGCTGCCCCCAGTGAGGGCAACCAAGACGCCCGAGGAGACGCTTCCACACCACCCAGAGCAACAATGGCTACCACTGTGGGAGTCGTTCTGCCCTTTGATCCCGTGAAGTCTCACCACTGGGAGGCCTGGGTTGAAGGGCTCCACTCGATCCTGGTCTACCAACAAGTGACTGAGGAAAAGCGTAAGAAAGGCCTTCTCATCGAATCATGTGGCACCGAGACAGTCGAGCTCGCCAAAAAACTCTTGGCACCGACAAGGCTCCAGGAAGCGACTTATGATCAGATCATCGAGGTGCTGCAAGACCATTTCAACCCGCGGCCCTCGGAGATCGCCCGACACATCGCCTTCCAACAAAGGGTGCAACAGCCCAGAGAGTCCATGGCTACATGCCTGGCAGAGCTCCGTCGGTGTGCAGCGGAGTGCGAATTTGGAGCATTCATGGATAGCTGAGGAACCAGCTCGTATATGGCCTGCGAGATGAGAAGCTGAGGCAACGCATAATGGAGGATGAGGCGTGCACCCTCGCCTCCGCTTTAGCAATGGCAACGGCCTGGGAGAAGTCGCATCCAGCAGGGGCAGTCTTCTCGTCCAGCTACAGGTTCCCCCCCCCCCCACGACCGGCTCCAAGGACAGCAAGGGGGAAGGAATCCATCATACTCAGTCGACTGGACGAACGGCAAACTGCCCCACACCCACGATGGAGTCGGCCCAATGGGAGCGCGCCAGCTGTGGGGAGCAGCACAAATGCAAGACATGAAGACTCTGAGACATGGTCTGCAGGAGCTGTGGGCGCTCGGGCCACATCGCAAGGGTCTGCAGGGCGAAAGGCTCGCGAGGTCCTGCCCCACCAAGCTGACCCCCCCGCCGCCAGACTGTCCGGGTGCACCAGGAGCAGGAGGAAGTGGACACAGAGGACCTCTATCTTCTGGCTGCAGAGCAGGTACTGAAATTCCCGGTCTCCCTTCCACCCCTAAATTCCAAGTGACTGTCTAAATTGAGGGGTCCCCATGCACCATGGAAGTAGACTCGGGGGCCGCTTTCTCCATAATTTCGGAAGAGACCCTGAAAGGGCTGTGTCTGGGAGGGGGCCCCCGCCTGCGAAAGTCCTTGGTCGCCCTCACTGATTTCCAGCGCAACCAGGTGCCAATCCGGGACATAGGCAGCTTCCGAGTCCGACACAAAGACTTTAATGGCCACCTGGATCTACTGATAGTCACGGGCAACTTCAGTAGCTTACTGGGGTGCACGTGGTTTGAGCTGTTGGGGTTCTCGGTCGAGGGGATTCACAGCTGCATGAGGGACTTTGGTGAAGTGTGCAGTCAATTTCCATCTGTTTTTGAGGGGACCTTGGGAGGTTACACGGGCCCCCCAGTTTCCCTGCAACTTGACCCACAGATATCACCCATCTGCATGCGAGCCCAGACAGTTCCTGTTGCCCTGCGCCCTAAAATTGAAGCGGAATTAGACCGCCTGGTGGCCCAAGGGATTCTGGAGCCCGTGTCACATGCTTCCTGGGTGACCCCCATTGTCATGTCCATGAAACCCAATGGGGAGATCCACATCTACGTGGACTACAAATGCACTTTGAACAAGGTGCTCCAAGATCACGCATATCCAGTCCTGGTGGTGAGCCACGTCCTGGCCACTCTGGCGGGGGCTAGGATCTTTGGCAAATTAGATCTTGTGCAAGCATACTAACAGCTCCCCATAGATGAGGCTATTGCGGCCGCTCAGACCATTGTCATGCACAGGGGGGCTTTTAAAGTGAAGCAACTGCAGTTTGGGGTGAAGGTTGCACTGGGCTTATTTCAGAACTTAATGGATTCTCTACTTAAAGGGATCCCTGGGGTCACCCCATTCTTTGATGATGTGCTGATCGCCGCGGCCACGGCGGACGACTTCGCCTCTCGTTTGCACATGGGGTTGCACCGCTTTGCTGAGGCCAGTCTCAAAGTGAAGTGGGAAAAGTGCCTCCTGGGAGTTCCATCCATCAAGTTCTTAGGCTTCACGGTCACCGCTGATGGTTTACACCCGGCAAGAGACAAAATTAAGGCCATCGTCGAAATGCCACTTCCAACATCCAAGGCGGAGCTACTGGCATTTCTAGGCCTATTGAACTTTTACCACATCTTCCTCCCCCACAAGGCGGCAGTAGCCGAACCCCTACACCGGCTGCTGGACAAGCAGGCCCCCTGGACGTGGGGCCCACACCAGGCTGCCGCATTCAAGGGGGTGAAGGCACTCCTGATTTCTAACAAGGTGCTCACGCACTTTGACAAGACTCTGCCCGTTTTACTAGCCTGTGACACTTCCCCATATGGGATGAGTACCATCCTCACGCACTTGCTTCCGAATGGGCGAGAAGTACCAGTGGCCTACTATTCATGAACCCTGTCTTCCGCTCAACACAACTACGCGCAAATCGACAGGGAAGGATTGGCGATTGTGGCCGGTGTGAAGAAATTCCACAACTTCCTCTATGGTCGCCACTTCACCATAGCGACGGACCATCAGCTGCTCCGGGGGATCTTCGTGGCAGATCACCAGACGCCTCAGGTACTCTCCCCATGGGTCCTCCGCTAGTCTATCTTCCTGGCAGGCTACGACTACACCCTGCAGCATCACCCGGGCAAGGCCATGGGCCATGCAGATGCCCTGAGCCACCTTCCCTTGCCCACGGTCGACGATGATCCGGCCCCAGTGCACCACGTCCTCTGGGTAGAGGACCTCCCAGACGGCCCCCTCCAAGCAGCTGATGTTCCGTATCGCATGGCCCAGGACCCTGTACTTTCCTGACTTCTGGGCTGGGTACTGAGGTGGTGGCCCAGAGACACAGCGGGTCTAGATTTTACTCCCTACTTGGCTCACCGAGAGGAACTCTCAGCCCTCAAGGGGTGCCTGTTGTGGGGGGACATGGTGGTGGTTCCCAGCCCTCTGCAGTGGGGCATCCTAAAAGCCTTACACAAGGTGCATCTGGGGGTCATGCAAATGAAGGCCCTCGCATGGAGCTATGTGTGGTGGCCGGGTATGGATGGGGAAATTGAAGTGTGGGTCAAGCACTGCAGCCAGTGCCAGGAGTCCAGACCCCTTCCCCTAACAACACCCACCCAAGCATGGGAGTCCACCCATGAGCCATGGTCGAGACTCCACATAGACTTGGCTGGCCTGATCTTTCTCGTAACAGTGGACTCATACTCCAAATGGCTGGAGGTCAGCCCCGTCTCCACAATGTCATCAAGGGCAGCAATCCGGGCACTCCGCCGGATCTTTGTGATGCATGGCCTACCGGATGCTATTGTTTCAGACAATGGGGCAGCCTTCACATCGGAGGAATTCCAGGAGTCCCTGTGGGGGAACCTGATCCGGCACGTCCAGTCCACCCCGGTCCACCCCGCGACAAATGGGCAGGCCGAGCGAATGGCGAGAACCACTAAGAAAGCCTTCATGAGGCTCGCGGAGGGCGACTGGGAAGCCCGCATAGTACGGTTCCTCCTGGCACAGCACACCACACCAAACCAGACCAGTGGCTGCTGCCCCACGGAGCTGCTGATGGGCAGACGGCCAGCTACCGCATTAGACAGGTTACACCCTGACCGGGCCCCCGAGTCGTGCAACCAAGTAGAGCGGAGGGAAGCTCCCTGGGGGTTCTTCCCTGAAATACCCCGTATATACCTGTAATTTTGGCAGGGGTACTACATGGTTTGCCAGGAGGATCGTTCGGCCCACAGGGCCAGTCTCCTACGAGATCTCAACAGAGGATGGACAGGTCCTGTAGAGGCACATCGACCAACTGAGAAGGTGCTTACTTTCCAGCACCGCTGACATCCCAGCTCAAGAACCTGGTGGCAACAACCCAGGTGCGGAAGTGCCAGAAGAGGAGCCAGAGTTCATTCAAGTGCCAGACGGAGAATGGCCTGAAGGGGTGCTGGCACCCAGCCCTGCACTGGCGGAGGACCAACCATCCCAGCAGGAGGAGGATCCGACAGGGGTGCCAGACGGGGCACCAGCACCGCAGCGCTCACAGAGAAAGCGCTGGCCCCCTACATATTTGCAAGACTATGTGACCTAAGGGGGGTAACCTAACTATGGGGGAAGGGGTATTATGTCCGCTGACGACTGTGAGGCGGCAGCAACATAAGGCTCGAGTCAACCCTCTAGAGTCCGCCAATAAGATCTCTGGCGGGAGATTAAACCCCACCAATTGGGCCGGCAGAAGTCACGGCTACTGTATATAGTTGGCCCCTCATAGCCAGTACTCCATTACTGTTTTGTGTACCAATAAACTAGTGATAGCTATGTCATCGTCTGTCTCCTCAGTGCCTTGAACCCAGTACACAAAAGAAGAGACTGGGGGGGAAGAAGCCACAGCCTGGCACCTCTGCCTCAAAGAACCCAACGAGGGAGAAGCCTTACTATTGGTTGTCAGTGGTGAACTGGGAGGTCAGTGGCGGAGGAATGCCAGGCATGGAATGGCAGAGAATTCAACAGAGGTGATGCTGAGGGAATACCTTACCAAGTCCCCTGAGCCTGCCTCCACTGATACCCTGAAGTATGGGTCACACAAGGCCTCTCTTACATAGCCATGAGTCTGCTCTCCTGCCCTCCCACCAGTGTCCAGAGTGAGTGGGTGTTCTCCCATCTGGATGACATTCTCAGCCCCGACCACTCCCGCCTGGTGGATGAGTTGGCCTTCCTCAAGGTAAACCTCCCCCTGCTGGGCTACCACTCTCTGGACCTCACAAAGTAAGATCTAGGCTTCCTGTTGTTCCCCTGCATGTTCCCCCCATCCCTCCTCTTGATTTGGCATGTGACCTGTGGGTTGAACTCTTGGGTGGGAGGATAGCTGCCTCTGCTGAGTGGGGGTAGGTTCCCTCACTAAACACCTACCTCATGAAACAACAGCTACCTCATAAAACAATACCTACTTTTAGAACAACATTTACCTCAGCAAACATCTACCTCAATAAACATCTGCCTGTATAAGCAAAGCCACATTTGACTACCCCTTTCCATTGTATTCGTAGAATTTACAACAGGTGATCTCTCATCTGTCCAATGTGTTCTGCTAATGGTGAATAACCAGAAATTTCGCCTAGGGGTGGGTTGTGATCAAAGGATCTATGTGTTTGGGCCTGAGGGGGCATGGGAGCATTATGGGTTTGCTTCACTGGGTTCCAGTGCTTGCCAGGGGTACCTGCCAAGATGTCCTGGGGTTACTTTGGGGAGCCCCTGTTGGAACTCTGGGGATGTCTGTCTTTCTGTCATTCTGAACCTGGCTTTGGAGACTTTGGCGGTGGCCTGGCCAGCTCAACATGTTTCCATTCCTCTGCCCAGTAGAAGAATTCACTGCAGTTGACATGTGCACTCTGCACCTGTGCATTTAGGCGGGGGGGGGGGGGCTGTGAGCATTGTGGGCATGCTTCCCCTGCTTGTCTGGTAGGACTTGGGTGCACTGGGGAGACCTTTGGGGGGGTGTTGTAATTGGGACCCCAGAAATATAATCAACCCCCAACTTGGATAGATTGTAGAGGAGGAGGCAGCAGGCTGAGGTTCCCTGTGAGTTTGGTGTGTGTAGCTTGCAAGGGGGTCCATTCTATACACTTTTGAAACTTTGCCTAACTTTTCCCCAAAAAGCACTTTCATGGCTTGACCTTAATCCTGTTGGGTTTGTAGTGCCACAACGGCACTGGTTCTGCTGGGCAGGCAAACATGCCCCCTACCTTCATTTTCTAATACAGAGATTCTCAAGGACTTTGATTCTGTTCTGTTGGGCTTCTATTGTCTTTAGTTGGGGGTGGTGGTGTTGCTGTTTATTTTCTATCATTGGAAACAATGGAGACTGGGGGCATCTTCTTTGGGGGGCGGCGTAACTCAGATCCTGTAAATCCAATCATCACCAAACTTGGAGGGCAGTAGAAGAGAGTCAGCTGGAGTCCATTGCAAGTTTGGTCTCTCTAGATTTTATAGGATCCATTCTATACACTCCTGAACCTCCTGAACTTGCACCTGTAATTTCCCCAGAAAGCACTTTTCTAGGGGTACCTGCTTTGGGGTCTGTAACTCATATTCTGTAAATCCAATTATCACCAGACTTGGAGGGCAGATATTGCATCCAGTTACGCATGCTTAAATCCCATTGATATATGTGTAAATAGATTCTTAATTATGTTGTCTGTGGAAAGGACATTATCACCATTGCTTTTTTGCTATGGCCATATAGCCCCAGAGGAGACTATTAGACAAAATCCAGAAATTAAGGAAATATGAATTGGTACTACTGAACTTTTTGGGAAAATCTCTGGGCTGAATGTTAACCAGGCCAAATCAGAAGTATATCCAATTAGTTTATCTACTGAAAACAAAAATTAAAGCTAATTTTAACTTCCAATGGGTTGAAACCAAATGGAAGTATTTAGGGATTAATATCTCTGTACAACTTAAGACATCATTCAAATAAATTTTGATGAGCTTCAAAAGTCAGTTATGGTTCAATTATCAAAATGGCATAAACCAAAATTATCTAGGTCTGAAAGAATTTCAATTGTTAAATCCTTTCTTCTACCTAAATTTACTTTTTTTATATATCGAACTATCCCAGTGGGTCCACCAGGAAAAAAACTAAAATTGTGGCAATTTTCTTTAATGAGTTCATATGGGCAAACCAGAAACCTTGGTGGGTGAGCTAGGAAAGTTGGGGGGCTCTGCCAGGCTTCTCCTGCTCGTCTGCTTCAGCCTCCCTGCACCCCCTGCCTTTCCTAGGTTGCCCACCTCAGCAGGCGAGCTAGGAAAGGCGGAGGGGGGGCTCCGCTGGGCTTCTTTAGCTTATTTGGAGAGGCCTCCTCCATCATGTCCCCCAGAATCCACTGGGCAATACAAGGCCCACCAGGCTTTGTCATGTTCCTAGGATTGCTAGCCTCCAGGTGGGACCTGGAGATCCCACCAAAATTCCAATTCATCTCCAGACTATATAGATCATTTCCCCTGGAGAACATGGCTTCTTTGAAGGATGGACTTAAGGGCATTATACTCTGCTGAGGTCCCTCCCCTCACTAAACCCTGCCTGCCCTAAGCAGCACAAACAAATCTCCAGGAATTTCCCAACCCAGAGTTGGCAGCCCTACATGTTCCTAGTGATAGCATTAGAAGCACAGTGAGGCCCAGAGCTTGCAGTGAGCCTGAGGTTTAAATGAACTTAATTAGTCCAGTCTGAATCAAGCTTAATGTAGCTAGCTGCACGAATTCCAGCAGTTTCTTTTTGCATATATGCCACTATTAACTTTTGGAAGCAGTTATCTTCAAATTACGGGGTTTTTTAAATGTTTTTTTTCTGAAAACCTGGAGGTTCCCCCAGGTTTGCAGAACTCTCCATAGTAGCTGCAGCTGGCCTTATTTTATGAATCTGCCTATCTGCACAAGAGCCAGCCCTTGGCTACTAAATATAGTGACTGTAATTTACTTGTGCTAGACTTCTAAGTTAGCCCTCTGTACAAAAATAGCTATGATATTTAGTTGAGTTTTATCTTCCAACCCACATACATACAAGGGTGATTGACACATCCTTGGAAACAGAAATTGAATGCAAATCCAGGAATGGATTGTTCAAAATGGACCATAATGTATGAAAGAATTTCAAGGCATACATTAAAAGTAGTATCATTTATGTTCTTTGATACATTTGCCTGTCTTCGGTGTGGCACACATTCAAAGGACACCCTATTTTTGTGGACTGGATAAATTCATAAAATCTGGAGTGTTAAGGATAGGGATGGGCATGAACAAACACAAAAAAGCAGTTAGGGGTGGCCCCCGAACCAAACCGATCCAAAAGGGCCCCACCTGAACCAAGCCAGTCTGGCAAGTTCAGTTCCCCCTTTCTCCCAGCTGCAGTGAGCTGCCACCAGAAGAAAGGGGACAGGGACCACCCAAGAAGGGACTTCCCTTCCACCTTTCTCCCAGTTGCTGCTTGCTGGGGCCAGGAAAACAGAGGGAATATTCAGGAAGGTTTAAATGGCTGCCAGCCATTTAACCCATTGGTTTTGCTTCCCCCCTTCAAAGGGGGGGAGCAAAATAGAAGGGTTTGCAATTTAACCATTCAGTTTTGTTTCTCCCCTTCAAAGGGAGGGAGCAAACTTGAAGGGTTTAATGGCTCACAGCCATTTAAACCTAACTGCTGGGTCGGTCCACCAGTCAATGTCTGGCAGCCATTTAACCCTTCAGTTTTGCTCCCCCCTCAAAGGGGAAGAAACAAAATGAAAAGGTTAAATGGCTGCCAGCCAGCTATTTAAAACTAACAGCTGACCAGCAGACTCCACACCACTCAGCTGTCAGATTTAAATGGCTGTCCCCAAACAGCCAAACCGAACCAGCGACAAGTCCAGTAAATGTCTGAGGAAGGCGCTTTTCCCGAACATCAGTTAGCAAACTCCAAACTGGCCTAAGTTCAGGCTGAATTTTGATTCATGATGAACCAGCTCGTGCCCATCCCTAGTTAAGAATGGTGTTATAGAAGAAGAAGGGGACAGCAAAGAATGAGATGGTTAGACAGTGTCATCAATGCAACAAACATGAAATTAAGCATGCTCCAGAACATGGCAGAAGACAGGAGGGCCTGGCGTGATGTGGTCCATGAGGTCATGAAGAGTCGGACTCAACTATGCGACTGAACAACAAAATCCTTTCAAAGATACTACTGTTGAAATTTCAAATTCTTATTGCTGAGATAGATTTCCACTGCTCCTTCTGAAGTACATTGTGAAGCTCTGATATAAAACAACAGCTACTCTCTGATATAAAGCAACAGCTACTGCTGTCCAGTCAGAAACATTCTGGCAAGTGTGACATTTCTTTCTTCTTCCTCCCTCCATTAACAGTATTCAGTTCTTAAATATGGTTTGTCATAATAGGTTGCAGGCACAAAGAAAAATACTGGAAGATGCCACTTTACTTTGCTAGGTTCCTTCATTAACCTCTCAGCAAGTTATTATCTGGCTTTCCATTTACCATCTTGAAAGCAAATTTAATATTTCCAAGTGGAAAAAATGTACCACTATTTTAATAAATGTAAATAGATTACATGACATTATCTTACCTTGTCCAAGTTGAACTTGGATCTTATTATTCTGCCTTAGCTGTGCTATTGATTTTTTAAGGCTTCTTTTTTTGCATAAAGTGATAAAAGCGATGTAAGTTTTCCTTTGATTCATTCAGAAAAACAGATTTGACTCTTTTTAAATATTCATTCTGCTTTTCCTTCTCAGAAAGCCCCTACTCAGGAAAGCTATTAAGAATGCTTAGCTTTTAGCACGATCTTAAATCTCACTCTCATAAACCTAGACTCAAAGGTGTTGAGGTAAATTTAAGCACTGTCTCATTTTTGAAGTGCTTCATTTGTCTGGGACCAAATTTCTTAACCCATGCCAAGGTGTTCTTGTTAGCTGGGATAAGAAGCCACCTTAATCCTTTTTAAAAGGTTCAACCCCATGCCTATGAACAGAATTAATCATACAGTTTGAATAACTTTACTAAGGCTTGAGCATGCAACTTCTGAAATATGCATGTACATACACTTGGTTGGTGCTACCTAAGGATGCTACTGGATTTTGTGTCCATATAGTTTCAACTGGAAAAGCCAGGCTCTGACATGAGTTTTTTTACTACCATTATAATGAAATCCAATAGACAAATTACCATTATCATTTATGCCTGTTTTTATGTTGATGGTGTAAAAATGGTAGAAAATGGTATAAAAAACAAAACAAGAAGGCTGCTCCAGTTACCCAGACAAAAGAAGGCAAAGACAAATGCTGAAAGTACAGCAGGGAAGTGAAAATTCATTGATCGAATACTAAAAGGCCCTTACATGTTTTGCTGTAGCTTCATCAGGGTGTCTCTACATGCGTTTATCTACATTGCTTTTCCATTGCTGCTGAATCACAGGGAAAAATAAGCTTTCAGCATTTGTCTTTGCTTTCTTTCATCTTGAAAATGGTATATAACATATAAATGGCATAAAAGAAACAAAAAATAGGGAAAACAAGCCATGAAAATGAAATCACAGTGATAACATAGAGATTAGAATAAAAGAGAAATGAAAGGGGGGCATATTTGTGCGTCTCTAGTAATAACCCCATATTCAGAGGCTTCCTTCATTCACCTTCCCAGTAACCAGAACATAAAAGCTAATGCAAACAAGGCAAGAGTGACTGATCTGCCTTTACCTTTTGTTATGCCATGTCATAGTCACTGAATAGTCACTGAATAGCACATTTATGAAAGGAGATTGGTGAGCATCAGTTGCATGTTACCTCCTTCTGGACTGGACTGAGAACATCCCAGACTGGGGTGAAGTGGCATGATCCTGTTTTCAATACAGTCTAAAACTCACAATAAAAGTAACATACATGTGGCTCCCATTTATATCTCCTTACTCGTTAAAACTACTGTGCTAGCTACAGAAAGCAAGAATTACAGAATTTTACATTTCTTTGGTTTTTTAGCAAATAAGGCAAAACTTGGAAGAAGGTGCCAAAAGCTCCGTTTTTAAAAACTGTGGCATGCATTCAATTGTCCAAGTTTCTTCACCATGCCAGGGTGAAGAAGATACCATTTCCATATTTTTTCATTACAGGGCTAGTAGCAGTTTTGGCTTTCCCGCATAATGTGGAATTTGGCTCTAAATTTTCTAAACTATATACCTTAAAACTGCCTTTAAGAGATTTTGCTTCTTCCATTACATTTTGCAGTGTTTTAAAGTGTAGGTTTTAATTTTAGGCAAATATTTCTACATGATAATTACTTCAAGATAAGTGGTATCCTGCATTTCCCTATGCCCCTTCAGATGAACTTTGTAATATGTAGTGGCTAAGATATAGGTCTGCCCTGACGTGGATAACCCAGGCTAGTCCCATTTTGTCAGATCTCAGAAGCTAAGCAGGGTTGGCCTTGGTTCATACTTAGATGGGAGACCATCAAGAAAGTCCGGGGTCACTATGCAAAGGCAGACAATGGCAAACCACCTCTGAATGTCTCTTGCCTTGATAACCCAATGGGTTGCCAAAAGTCAGCTACTTCTTGACAGCACTTTCAACCACCACCATAAGGCTGCCAAGTCAGGGCTGTGAAATTCCTAGAGACTTGGGGATGGATCCTAGGGAGGGTGGGGACTGTGGAGAGGATGGATCTCAGCAGGGTATGTAGTGCCATAGAGTCCACCTTCTAAAGCAGCTTTTTTCTGCAGAGGAACTGAATTCTACAGACTGGAGATCAGTCATAATTCCAGTAGATCTCCAGGCCACACTTAGAGATTTATTTATTTTTATTTATTTCATTGGATGTATAACCCACTCTTCCAGAACCAGCTCTGAGTGGGTAATATCAATTTATAAAACATACAGCATTCTAAAACATTAAGAAATACAATAAATACACTAAGAATTTGAATAATTACAAAATTACAATAAATTCCATAAAATACATCCAATGCAGTTAAAAGATGGTATAAAATCCTGTGGAGGGGCAATATACAATTGTCTGGTGAGAAGGAATGGGGAAGGGGAGGGGAGAGAGGAGGGGGAGACCAGTCATAGATGACACCCATCAGAAAGGAGTCCGTTGCTGCCCTCAACCATAACCCAGTGGAACAACTCTGTTTTGCAGGCCCGGTGGAACTGTAATAAGACCCACAGAGTCCTGATCTCTCCCAGAAGAGTGTCCCACCAGGCTGGAGCCAGAGCCAAAAAGGCCCTGGCTCTGGTTGAGGATAGCCAGATACTCTTTGGGCCAGGGATGACCAGCAGATTTTGATCACTAGAGCATAATGCTCTTTGGGGGACATAACAGGAAAGGCAGTCCCGAAGGTATGCTGGTCCCATACCATTTAGGGTTTTAAAGGTCAACACCAAAACTTTGAACTTGATCCAGTCTGCAATCTGGAGTCAGTGCAGCTGGTAGAGCACTGGTTGGATATATGCTCTAAAAGACATTCCTGTCAGAACCCTTGCAGCTGCATTCTGGACAGCTGCAGTTTCCAGGTCAGTCTCAAGGGAAGCCCTGCGTAGAGTGAGTTTCAGTAGTCCAATCTGGAGGTGACCATTGCATGGATCACTGTGGCTAGACTAGAGGGGGACAGGAAGGCTGGCAATCCTAAGTGGCTATTCATGGTTGGAAAACAAGATCCTTTCCCCCCATCTTATCCATCAGTCTCACTGGTCCTATTTCCTGGTTTAACAAATGCTCTGAGTATAATGTTTGCACAGGCCTATATGAATAAACTATTTGAGCTAATACTGCAGGTCACATGAAAAATCTAATAAAAATTAATCTTGGATTTCTAGCTCTCTAATGTTTCTTGCTTAGGTTTTAGGTTGGAATAAAAACTGTTAGGCACATTTGATGAAATTTCAAAATTCAATACAAAGGCATTGGTCTCGACTGAAAAAGAAAAAGTAGCTGAAAATTTTTGGTAAAGCATAATTAATATAGGTTCAGTTCAGAAGTCATGCATGGATAGCTGAGGGTAGCCTGACCTTGTTAGACCTCAGAAGCTAAACAGGGCTGGCCCTGGTTAGTATCCAGATGGAAGACCACTAGGGAATACCAGGGTTGTTATGCAGAGGCAGGCAATGGCAAACCATCTCTGAAATCTTTTGCCTTTAAAAACATACAGGGTTGCCATAAATTGGCTGTGTCTTGGCAGCAAAAAATAAAAACGAAATTGTGCTTTTATTTTTTTTAAAGGAAATCATTACTCTTAATGGTTGATCAGACAATTCTTTGGTATTGTAAGATTCCTATAAGAGAATTCAGTCTATCACTATTGTTGTTGCATACCAGTTGTAGGTATTTACCTCATCTTGTTGGGAATTCAGTAGCTGCAGCTTCATGTGCTTCATGTAGGCCATTGTGATTGGCATATTGTAATCAATCATGCTGGTCACCAGTGTTGGGGGCTTTCCATTATCTGTAAGAATAAACAATTATGATATAGGTAGTTAAGGTGTTCTTCATAGGCAAATTAATTCAAAGTAGGTTGCATAAAGTTCTCACTTCATGAAAAGCTGCTGCTTATCAACCTCCACATAATTTACACAGAGTCAACAGAGAAATGATTTGGTGGATTATAATGAAATTCTCTTGATTTCTCCTGAAATTTCTCAGGTATTTCACCTGAAGATGAAAAATCACCTAATTTTTACAACATTGACTGCTATCATAAGAAATTCTATGGTTCATCACAAGTGCTTAGCCTCAGACGATACATCCAGCATAGAGCTCCTGTATTTTTAAAAGTAATCCTGATTATATTTGCATTTTAGGTAAAAGCTGTGAGTGGAATGTACTGGAGTCGGGAGGCCGGTGATAGTGAAATCAGTATAGTGGTTTATTGCGGGTCAAGATGGAACATGGGGACAAAGGGATGGGGAGCCACTTATATTATAGGTAACCGCACCTTTACCGTCCCCCCCCCCCAGGGCTATCATAGGTCCGTTCAAATATCCTCAGCCTCTGATAGGGGGACCGGCAGGATCCCTAGGTCCATTGTTCTATGGGGAAGGAAGTTCTGTTGTTATCACATCCCATTACAGGCAACATGCCCAAACATGTTCCCTGGTTGCAGACAAAGAACCAAGCACTGGACATAACAGCTGTGGCTCATTACCACCTTCCCTTTCCTCCAACAGCCAGTTGTGATCCCCAAAACTGGTGCTAGGATTCAGGTAAATCTCATAAACAAAATGCCATAGTGGGGCACAGTGAGGAGGAATAGGGCAAAATCACCCCCCTCCATTTTCTGTCAGACAAGGTCTTCTTCTACCACAAGGCTCCCTACTCTACTCAAAGGTAGCATTCCCAGAACTGCTATTGGTTCCACATGCAGGGCAAGCTAGACAAATCGGGGTCTCAATACATGAATGCGAAAGCATTGCTTGGAAGAAGGATTTACATCTGTTAAGCACTGGGGAACTTTCAGAGACATGCTGAAGTTGTGCAGAAGAGACAGTTTTCACTTAAATCAAAAGGGAATGGCATAGCTGGCAGTTCATATCAAAATGGTGGCAGAGCAGCCTTTAAACTAATCCTGGGGGAAAGCCAACAGGTTCTGGGGAGCCCCAGTTCAGGACAACTCAGTTCAAAGGGAAAATAGTGTAAACACTCAGGGAGATATTGGTAGGAGTACAATAGAACTTGAGAGTGAGAGTAGGATGGTGAAGGAGGTCCATGTCCAGAGACAAAGGGGCCAAGAGAAGCAAGGGCTGCTGGAGAGATAAACACTCTGTAGGTGTCTATATGCCAAAGCTAGAAGCCTCTGAGCCAAGATGGGGAAGCTGGAGTGCTTGGTGCTAAATGACAATTTAGATATAGTTAGTGTCTCAGAAACATGGTGGAATGGGAAAAATCAATGGGATACAATCATCCCTGGGAATAAGCTCTGCAGACGGGACAAGGAGGAATGAGCTGACAGATGTATTGCCTTGTATATCAAAGAGGGCACAGAATTAAATAAGTCAGAAAACTCCCCAACAGAAGAGACATGGTTGAACTACTGGGCCTTAAGGGTTACTTAAAAGTGGGGGTATACTATCAGCCACCTGATGAAGCCCTAGAGGATGATCATGAGATGAACAAGAAAATAAGGGAAGTGACTAAAGCGGATAATGTTATGAAACTGTGAGACTACAACTATCCTCACATTGATTGGGTAAACATGTTCTAGACATGCTGTAGAAAAGAAATTCCTAGACATCATAAATGACTGTGCACTGTTTCACTGTGGAAAGTGTGGGGTGTGTACCTTTGCCACAGCCACTATTTTCAGGAAGGGAGTCTGAAGAACGGAATCAAACTAAGGTGACAAAAGATGAAGTTCTAGATCTGCTGAGGAAATTAAAAACCAATAAGTCTTCAGGTCCTGATGGTACACAGTCAGAAGTTCTCAGGGAACTCAAATGTGAGATAGTTGATCTAACCCGTATATGTAGCTTATCACTGTTCCAGCCACTGTACCAGAAAAATGGAGAGTAGCAAATGTTACAGTGGTTTTTAAAAAGGGGTCCAGAGGGGAACCAGGAAATTACAGGCCAGTTAGCCTAACATCAATCCCAGGCAAATTAGTAGAAACTGTAATCAAAGATAGAATTATTAGTCACACAGAGGAACAAAACCTGCTGAGGGAAAATCAGCATGGCTTCTGCAAAGGGAGGTCCTGCCTCACCAACCTTCTGGAGTTCTTTGAGAAAGCGAACAAGCATATAGATAACAGTGGCCTAGTAGATATAATATACTTGGGGTTTCAAAAGGCTTTTAACAAAGTAGCTCACAGGCCACCATCTTCAAATACCATTGGACCAATGTGTCTGTGTCTGTGCATCGCTTACACCAGAGGATTTACCCCATTATATCTTATTTTGCCCGTTATGTACTAACCCCAGGGATAAATTTTTGGCAAGAATTCTATCTGCCATAAATTCATATTCTGTAGACCAGAAGATTGTATTCCTGCTATCCGATAATGATGCGTATGTAACCTACAGAGTCTCTCTGTTTGCCTTTGCAGCAAAGAAGTTAAGGTCTGAGAGGGTATTGCTGAGGGCAGTTTCTTGAAAATGTAGTCTTAATCTGTTTCAATCACAATTTTTTATATTCTAGTTTTACGGTTTTATTTATCACTGTTTTATGGCTTCTCAACTTGTAATGGCCTATGGCTATATACAATAAACTATTTGACTGACTGACTAACAAAGCACCTCACCGAAGAGTCTTGAGTAAGCTTAGCAGTGATGGGATAAGAGGTCAGGTCTTCTTATGGATTAAAAAGTGGTTTAATGAAAGGAACAAAGAAAAGGAATAAATGGACAGTAAACAGGGAAGTAAACATTGGATTGGTATTGGGGCTGGTACTATTTAATTTGTTCATAAATTATCTGGAACTAGGGATGAGTAGTGTGTGGCCAAGTTTGCAGATGACAGAAAATTATTCATGATGGTGAAAAACAGGTCCGTAGCTGCCATGGGGCCCTTGGGGTGACACCCCTTCCCTAAGCTGCCCTGCCCCCAAATCTTTCCTGACCATTTGATGGACCAAGCCAAGGGTGTGATTCGGTATAAGGCAGCTTTGTGTGTTCCTTTGGGTCAGTCCATAAATCTTCTTTTCCTTACCTTGGCTACTTTGTGCTTGCAGACTCTGCACAAGCGTAGAACTCACCTTGAGGGGGCACCTTCCCCACTATTGTGGAAGCACTCTACTACAGCACACATGGACCAAGAGGATGGGTGTCTGCAAGTGGTCACGATGCTGGGATTGGCCCATCCTGCTTTCCATCAGGGCTGCTGTTTGCAGCAGTTTCTCTTGGGCACTGTACAGGAGCAGTTTGGTGGCACTGTGCCCTGGAAGGTTGGTTGTGAAGGAGGGACAGGGCTCAGAAAGATGACTTTGAGCCTCAGTTCAGGACTGGTGCCTGGAAGGGGGATAGCAGCCAACTTTGTTGGTCTTAAATGTAGCACTGCACTCAAACTTTATTCTACTCTAGGGAAGGCATGGAGACTTTTAAGCATAGAGACAGCAGGGAGAGACTGCAAAGGCTTCAAGTACCAGGCTCGGCCAGCACACTGCCAACTACAGCGGGAGTGTTGGGGGAGAAGGAGGCAGAGACCAACAAACAGGAGTTGGAGAGACTGGCTGAGGGCAGGGACCAGAGCAGCAATGGCCAGGGTGAGGTGAACAAATGAACAAACAAAGCCGGGCTGCAAGCAGGGAGCTCCACTTTGAAGGAGGGTTTTGTCCAACCTCCCCATATGCCTACATCACTTCCAGCATGTCTCTTCCGGAAGTGATCTAGTCAAATCGGGGCACATGCCCACCCTCCACCAAAAAGTGTGTAGCTATGGGGCTTGTGAAAACCAAGGCTGACTGTAAAGAACTCCAGGAGGATCTCCACAAATTGGGAGAGTGGGCAATATTTTGGCAAATTAAGTTTCATGTTGGTGAGTGTAAGGTAATGCGCACTGGGGCAAAAACTCACAACTTCAAGTATATGATAATGATAACTTGCTGAGACTGAGAGGGAAAGAGACCTTGTGGTTTTAATGGATAGCTAAGTGAAAGAGTCAACCCAGTGTGCTGCAGCAGTGAAAAAGGCAAACTGTATGCTGAGGATTATTAGGAAAGAAATTGAGAATAAAATGGCAGATATTATAATGCCCTTGCTTAGATCCAGGGGTTCTTTCGTAAAAAAAGAGGTGCAGGAGCTCATTAGCATAACTAATTTGCATATGCCACACCCCCTGATGTCACCGGAAGTGTCAGAAGGCCACACACCCCTGACATCACTGGAAGACTGTTAGAAGAAAGAAAGGAAGGAAGAAAGGGAGGGAGGGGGGAAGGAACGAAAGGAAGGAAGGTAGGTAGGTGGGGGGAGAGAGAGAAGAAAGGAAGGAAGGAAGGAAGGAAGGAAGGAAGGAAGGAACAGGAAGGTAGGTAGGTAGGTGGGAGAGAGAGAGAGAGAGAGAAGAAAAGGAAGGAAGGAAGGAACAGGTAGGTAGGTAGGTGGGGGGAGAAAGAAAGAAAGAAAGAAAGAAAGAAAGAAAGAAAGAAAGAAAGAAAGAAAGAAAGAAAGAAAGAAAGAAAGAAAGAAAGAAAGAAAGGGAAGGAGGGAGGAAAGGAACAGGAAGGTAGGTAGGTAGGTAGGTAGGTGGGGGGAGAGAGAAGAAAGAAAGAAAGAAAGAAAGAAAGAAAGAAAGAAAGAAAGAAAGAAAGAAAGAAAGAAAGAAAGAAAGAAAGAAAGAAAGAAAGAAAGAAAGAAAGAAAGAAAGAAAGAAAGAAAGAAAGAAAGAAAGAAAGAAAGACAAGGCGCTTCTCTCCCTCCCCTTTTGCTTGGGCACTGGGGCCCAGCTTTTCTCTCCCTCCCTCCCTCCCTCCCCCCCCCAGGAATGGTGAGGGGGGATGGGGGCTCCTTCCTGGGGACATTGAGCAGGAATGGGTGGGTGAGAGGGGGTTTCTTTGCGCGGGGAGTGGGTGGGAGAGGTTTTTTTTTTACATTGTGCAGGAATGGGTGGGTGGGTGGGTGGGTGGGAGGGCTGGGGTTTCTTTGCGCGGGGGGGAGGGTTTTTTTGACATTGCGCAGGGAGGGAGGGAGGGGTGGGTGGGTGGGGGTTTCTTTGCGCGGGGTGGGTGGGAGAGGGGTTTTTCCCCCCCGGGAGTCTCGATGGGGGGGGAGGAGGGAAGGGCCTTCCCGGGCCGGTGGAGAGCCGCCGGCCCCAGGAGTCTCGACTGGGTGGGGGAGGAGAGAAGGGCCTTCCCGGGGCCAGCGGAGCACCGCCGGCCCCAGGAGTTTCGACGAGGGGGGGGGAGGAGGGAAGGGCCTTCCTGGGGCCGGTGGAGAGCCGCCAGCCCCGGGAGTCTCGACGGGGGGGAGGGAACGGCCTTCCGGGGGGGAGCGGGGCTTTGACGGGGGGGAGACCGGGGGGGCGGGGCTTTAAGTGCCCGCCCCCCCACCTCCTCTCTCCCGGAGTGGCGCTCCGGCGCGCCCCAGCCCCAACGGAGCCCTGCTTAGATCTATTGTGCTGGAATACTGTGTACAGTTCTGGTCACCATATCTCAAAAAGGACATTACAGAGCTGGAAAAAGTACAGAGGAAGGCAATCAAGATGAATTAGGGGGTTGCAGCACCTTCCCCATGTGGAAAGGCTGAAGAGTCTGGGACTTAAGAAGGGACATGATAGAGATTTAAAAAATTATGCATGCAATGGACAGAGCTGACAAACTAATTTTTTTCTCCCTCTCCCAAATACTAGAATTCAAGGGCATTCAATGAAGCTGATGGGCAATAGATTCAGGACAGACAAAAGGAAATACTACTATACACAGAGAGTGATTAAAATGTGGAATTCACTGCCAGAAGATGTAGTGATGGCCACAGGCACAGACAACTTTAAATGAAAATTAGACAGATTCATGAAGAATAGGTCTATCAGTGGCTACTAGCCATAGTGACTAAAAGGAACCTCCACATTCAGAGTCAGTAAACCTCTGAACACCAGTGCCAGGAGGCAACATCAGAGGAAGGCCTCAGCCTCTATGCCCTGCTGCTGGATTGCCAAAGGAACTGGTTGGCTACTGTGTGAGACAGGATGGTGGACTAGATGGACCACTGGTCTGATTCAGCATGGTTCTTCTTATGTTATTATTTTTAATGTTCCCTTCACATCATCTTGGGGGAGGTCATAACATTTTTCTGAGGGAAGAGTGAGATGGGAACAGTCTACCTCTATGAACACTCATATGCTTGCATTCCATAGGACGCAGCCCATTGAAGAAATCCCACTAGTAAAGAAATACTAGAAAATATTTTTAATATCTGAGATGCAGGCTATCCATGCAATTTATCTCCTACTTTTAACTGGACATATAAAAATGGAGAAGAAAAAAATAATGTTTCTCTTAGGTAAAATCCACTTTTCCAGGGAAACATGGCATTACACATTCTTTCTGATAATGCAGACGACCTCTACATTCTGACTTAAGTAAATGAGATTATAAGACTCACTGAACCATTCTAGTGTACAACATTTTTATGAGTCTTAAGTTAAACCAGGAAAATATAAATGGGCATATGAATAAAATTGCTTTACATTCGACTGTTTGACACTGAAGATACCTTTATGATCTGCTCCATCTGGGTTTAAATGCATTCTTTTCTGGCACTCTGAACAGCTCATTAGAAATCGTGTCACCGCTTCTCTTGGTAGAAAGGCATAAGTCTCAGAAATCTGAAATGAATAACAAAATATAGGCATCATTATACAAGCTGATTGAACATGATTTAACAGAACTGATAGTTATATTTGTGAATAAGGAATATTATATCATAATTCCTGAAAGTACCATGAAAGCATGCACTGAATTCTTCACAGACTTTCAAGACAGCAATTTAATGTGTCTGCTTATCAAATAAGGACACTTAAAAACAGTCATTCAAAAAGGCTTAGCTTTTGTTTATGAAAAATAAAAAACTAAAAACAAATCAGCAACAGAATGCATGTATTATGGGCACTCAAGTGGGTTCCCCCCCCCCCAAAATTCCTTCATATAACTGGAGTGCTATGTAAAATTCTATCCTGCTCCCAATGTATTTTACTGTGAAAGTCTGAAGCTGGAGACTGTCAGCATTCACCAGGAAATTCTGACAATTTTATGTATCATTCTTGAAGACCATAAGCTACATCCCTCATGTCTGGACCACACCTGAGCAGAGAAACCCTTCCCTCCATCAAGCAAGAGCAATCACAAAGATGCTGCAGTCAAAAATAGGGGAGATGGCAGCCAAGCACCCATCCATCCTGCCTTGGACACAATTCCAAAGTCTATAACAAGGAACAGTTACAAAAGCTGCACTGGATACTGCCATATTGCTGCCAACCAGTTAAACCTTTAAACCATAAAATTAAGACTGAAGATAGTTATAAGCCTTGTATATTCTTTCACTGAGCTTTAGCATATTCAGAGTTTGGCTGTATTGAAATTAATGGAGCACTCAATAAGTGCCTGGATTTTTAAAAAAATGCTTCATTTATTTTAATCAAGCATTACTTTTAGATTTTTGAACAGGATAGCAGTCCTTCATGGGAAATAACAGAGCAAGGACTCCAAACTGCTATATAGCTCTTCTAATTTAATGGAACCTGATTTTATATTTTAACTCCATTAAATTTATCCATATGGCAGGACATTTTCACTAGCGTTTCTTACTATTATACAAACAAAGAGAAGTTGTTTTCTGAATAATGCTAACTATCTTCTCTGTAACCTTGCATATTAGCTCATTATATAAGCATTTGGCAGAACTGCAGTGTCTCTTCATTATTTCCCTGTTTTATTTAAGTCAGCTCAGCCTAACAATCCTGGGACCCTTTTTCATGGTCTCTTCTATGGATACATAACCAAAATCTCCTTTGTAAAAAAGCTCACAAAGATAATCACAACAACTACAGACCTATTAGCTTGCTTAGTATAGCAAGCAAACTCTATAGCAAGCAAACTCTATGCAAAACATCTCCTGTGGAAATTCAAGGATTGGATGGAGGAGAACTCTTGTTTAGCAGAACAGGTGGGATTTAGGGAGGGTTGATCTACTCTGGATCATTGTGTGGTACTGGACCACCTGATCTCAAAGTACTCTTCTAATTCAAAGGTATCCCTCTTTGCCGCCTTCCTGGACCTGAAATTAGCTTTTGATTCAGTTGCTAGAGACATACTATAGCATAAGATAAGGGAGACAAGTATAGACAGACAATTATTATTTCTAATCCAGGCTCTCTACAATCAGATTTATGAAAGGTCAGGTGTTCCTCACAGGGACACCTCACAGATCCTATCAGGACTAACAGAGGGGTCAAACAAGGATGTCTTTTAGTGCCTCTCCTTTTCAATTTTTACATCAATGACCTAGAAACATATCTAAATAAATCTGAGTTCCATCCCCCTAAGTTAAGCAATAAACATATTGGGGTCCTCTTGTATGCAGATGATGCTGTCTTACTTTCAAGGACCCCAGTAGACCTGAAGAAAGCTATGAACACTTTCACCCAATACTGTTGTGAAAATAAACTAGAGGTCAGTTACTCCAAAATGAAAGTAATGGCCTTTACAAAAAAAACAAATCACCAAAGACTTATTGTTGGTCTCTAAACATAATTCTTATCTAACAAGTTCCATATTTTAAGTACCTGGGAGTTTTCTTCCAGACAAATGGTTCAGGATTGGTGTCTATAAATGGTGTTGTTTCAAAGGCCAAAAGGAGCTCTGGGGCAATTCAAAAATGTTACTGGAACAAAGGGGGTAAATGTCCTGTGGCTGCCCTTAGATTATTTAAGGCTAAATTTTTGTCTCAGCTCACATATGGAGCCCCCATTAACATTACAGGAAACCTTAAGAAAGCAGACACAGTTCAGCTGAAATTTTTGAGAGTGATTCTACAAGCCCCCTAATGGGGTTCCAAATGCCCTTATTTGCATAGAGATAGGCATGATTACAGCTGAGGCAAAACTATGGATGACAATGTTTTGGATAAATCTAGCTTTTCTACCCAAGGGATTGACTAGTTTAATGATGTTAGAGCATTTTGAACCCTCTATTTTAAGATAAGAAATTAGCCTCTTGCAATTTGTCTAAACAATATTTGTGCTCTATGGGTTATGAAAAGGCCAAGTCTATGGTGAAACAGAGAATACTAGATATTTCAAGACAACAGATTTAAATATGATAGAGAAATGGCAAGTCCTCCTGGCTCCAGATAACACAGTAATCCCTATGCCTTACCTTTCCTGTCTATTAAATCAGGACTACAGAAGAACGTTTACACTGATGCATTGGGATGTACTCCCATCTGCAGTCCTGGAAGGAAAATTTAACAAGACCCCTTATGAAGAAAGGATATGCCCCTGTTGTGTGGATGGTATTGAGTCTGTAGAACATGTAATTTTTTATTATAAAGCATATAAAAAGCATATAAAAACCTGTCAAACATAATTTCTGCAGAGGTGCTTGACTGATATGAAAAAGCAGGTGTGTTGTTTATACTTTGGCTTCACAAACAGAGAAGCTCTGCTGTTAGACAGGGCAGGTAAATTGTTAGACGGTATTACAGTTGTCATATAACAGATATCAGTTCAGCTTATCTGACACATGTAGCATCAATTACCAGTTATCTATTTGACCACCAACTGCCTTACGGGCATAACAACTCTGACATGACAGCACTCAAATGTTTCATGTAAACATCTAGATTCCTCTCCCAAGTGCTTTCCCAATTTTACTTTCTACGAAGTAGTTGGAGCGATCATTGCAACTGCAGCAGCAAGTGTCAGCAGGGGAGCTTCATGCATTACATTTCCCAGCACTTATGTTCATGTTGAGAAAATATGAATTTACCAAACAAAAACCCTAAATTTGATCTGGTAAGATTCTGCTACTTTCAGAACTGAAAATGAAAGCCTTTGTATTATACAAACATTTTGGTGATGGAAAGTGCAATCAAGTCACAGCCAACTTATGTAGGGTTTCCAAGGCAAGAGCTGTTCAGAGGCAGTTTGCCATAGCCTGCCTCTGTGTAGCAGCCCTGGACTACTTTGGTTGGTCTTTCATCCAAATACCAACTAGGGCCAACCCCACTTAGCTACAGAGGTCTAAGGAGATCAGGCTAGCCTGGGCCAGCCAGATCAGGGACAAAATTTATTAAGCCCTGATTTTTTTAACATTTACATTTTAAAAATATATTGTGACAAGCCTTGTAAGTTGTATAAGTTTCTTAAATTTAAGGATTAAGATCGTTTATGATGTTTGTACTCAATTCCCTAAAATGTAACTATTCCCCCGTGAGAAAAAATGAAAGATCAAATCATTAACCCTGGTGAAGCTGGAAAGCCAGAAATTAAACAGTCCCAGTCATTATTAGAGTTGTTACAAGCTGGGGGCTCATGAGGAATTCTGTGTTGGGAGGAACAATTTGGAAATTCCATCCCACCATCCCCAGCTCTTCCCCTCCAGGATTCTCTAATACTTCAGGAGATTCAGCAGGCTGCTGTCTCATCCTGCCCTTCTTCCTTTAACTGACACTGAAGTATTCTCAACTTCTGTCCCTTTTGGGTAATTTACAATGTCATATTTTTCTGCATAGACAGGGAATCCCCTAATGTTGTAAAGAACCTTACCTTGTCTATAGCTGACCCAGTTTTGTAGTTTTTGTAGTAACTGCACATGGGCCAGCTAGTTAACTATTAGATACAGTGATAAAAAAATAGTAAAACAAACAGCATTAATTAACATTAGTTAATATGTATTATTTCTTATTCTGGCATCAGCTGTCTGTTTTAGAGAGTTCACGTTTAGTTGACAGTCAGAAGGACAGGGAGCTACAAGCAGGAGATAACAAATGTGATGAGAAACCTTTCTACAGTGACGCAGAGAATGGAGGGACTGAGGGGACCCAAGTCATCTGGAGATCCTCTTATACCAGCATCATGCTGCATTCACTTAATGCATTTATGAGCTTGTTTGGAGATTCTAGCAGGGGAGCGCAGCTATCATATGCCCTTGATCAAAAAATGGTACACTCCTTCTATCTGGGTTGGTCGTCCTCTTCGACCGAGCGTGCAGCTTCGGGAGGGACGTGCATGGAGCGGTGAGGAAGGGATACCTTCGGAATCTATGGAAATATCTACTACACCATCTACTATATCTCACCCTCCATGGACAAATGGAAGTATTATCAACAATTTCCATAAGAGACTGATTGACTATCCCCAAAGAACCAAGTCAGGCCTGTCCATTTAGTATCATGGAATATATCTGGTTGGAACAATAAACAGGATGTTGATTTTATCAATTTTATTAGGAACTTTGACTGTATATGCCTACAGGAAACATGGTTAACAGGGGATCTTAATATTAATGGTTTTAGCTCCTTCTCCCTGTCAGCCTACAAGGATTGTCCTAAAGGACACTGTAAAGCTGGCCTGGCTATACTGATGAAGCATAACTTCTTTTTTAAGATAGAGCAACTTGGAATCTGTGAACCTATTGCCCAAGCAGTACTACTTTCTTCCTTGATCCCTTGCCTCATTGTGATTAATATTCCCCCCAATATTCCCCAAATTGGGCAAAGCTCACAAATTTCATCTTGGGAATTATTCAAAAGTACTCGATAACCCAAATTATCCTCCTTGGCAATCTAAATGCTCAAATTGGGACTGATACTCAGAGCTGGTCTTCGACTATGGGCTTTGATGGAGAAGAACCACTGCCACCTCAACTAGGTCTTCCCCACCAATCCAAAAATCTATGTTATAATACTGCTGGACGTAAATGGATTGAATTCTGTATAGAGCATAATTTAATAACATTAAATGGTTTGTCCCAGTTCCCAGCATCTTCAAACTTCACCTTTATCTCCTTGCAGGGGAGAAATGTAGTCGACTATGGTATATGCCTCTTCAGCTTTCTGCCTGCTATTAAATCTATGAACATCGTCTTCAATACTGAAAGTGACCATCTTCCAGTGTTACTCTCATTACTCTGTCCAACTGAGATTTCCCATTCTTTAAACCCTTCATCAGAACAACACACAGACCTAATCTTAAAAAGACTCAGATGGTCTGAAACCTTGGAAGAAGACCTTCTCTCTCTTTTTCAATCTGAGATGATATCTGAGCTGAGAACAGTAACTATTACTTCTACCTCACACTCAGAAGTACTATCTGCTTTCCCCAAATTGTCAAGCACTGTTCACTATTGGACAAACCTGTTCGGGTAACCCCCTCTTTTGAACTTGGTTCGACAAAGAATATTTAGAACTTAAAAGGAAACTTAGAACATTATTTATGGGAATTTTGCTTGATCGAAACCCCTGATACCCTGAAAAATTATTTTACTTCTAAAAAAACCTTCCCAGATCTAATAATTAAGAAAAAGAATGATCATTTTCAATATGGATGGAACCAACTTTTCATATTTATCAAATCTCAGGACAGCAAGTCTTTTTGGTGGGCAATCTCTAGGGCATTAGATAACAACCTCCTACAGAAGCCTGCATTTCTCCCCAAATATGGGTTGAGCATTTCTCCATGCTTTTCAATTCCCATATTGCTTCCCTATCTAGCCCTGATGAGACAATCCCCTCTAATATTCCTAGTTGGCCTCCAGTAGATACTGATGAAATCACAGAATTAATAACTAACTTGAAACCAGGTAGGGTGTTAGGCTGGGGAGCATCCTTATGGACTTTTCTGATTTATAGGGGCAGCGTATGGACTATGCTATCAGTTATGCGGGACATGAGAGTACACTAGGTGGCCAGTGGGAAGATGGGAATAGATGACTATACTATAGGACCAGAGTACCATTTTCTGAGGTTGCCACCTCCAGGCGGGAGGTTGACACAGAGAACAAAGACACTCTCTCACACAAAGCCATGAGGTTACAGACTTACACCCACAACTCCATACAGATATACACTCCTTGCATGTATGCCTGCTTGTGCCCCCTCCTGCCAGCCTTTATCTCCATTTGCTACATCAAAGGACTTCACACCTGGGTGTGAAGACACCAGGATGCTTCCTGAAGATAGGTTCCCATGGCCAGCGTTCCTGTTATCCAGAAGGTTGGCACCAGATCCCGCTGACAGCGACATCCTGCCCTGGCCATCAGATAGATTTGAATACTGACCACTCCCTTAGTGGCTAGAGTTAGCAAACAGACCTTCTGTAGGTTTTCTAGGAATGGCATCATATCTGGCCATCCTCCCAGGTACCACCTCCCAATAAAAGCTGCTCCTCAAGATTCCAGTTCAGTTTAGTTTCTATTCTAGTTCCTTCCTTATCTCCCATCCTCCCTCACGGACCCTTCGGTGCACCACTAGGGTCTGCCACATGGTCTTCTGCTGGTTCAGAGCCACGATCCCTTGTCTTCTTCCCAAGGACTTCTCATCCTTGTTTTCCAGCCAGATTCTACTGCTTCTATAGAGGTAAATATCACCCTCGATGGAAACCATCAATTACCTGCTCATGCACACGTCTCTGTAATTCCTATCTAATTTCCTAGTACTGTAGGCTTGTATGAATGACAGAACAACATTGTTTTGTACAACCTTTTATTATATTTCAGTAAACAAACTATCTTATACTTTTAAAATTGAGTCTGTGACAGTTTCTCAGAAGTATCGGTTAGCGCTGCCTCTGTATACACTGGTAAAGGTCCCGTAAGCCTACTGCATATTAATAAGAGCTGATATTCCCCTATAAGATTGATAAGTAAAAGAGCAGTCAGGCTAACAAGGGCCCCTGGCCCAGATGGTCTCCCTGTTGAACTTTTCAAGAAATTTGCTGATTGGTGGACCCCTCTATTACCTAAGCTATTTACTTCTATTGATCAGTATGGTGTTCTCCCAAATTCATGGTTAAACTCAATCATAATCCCAATTTATAAGAAGAGTGATCCTAATTTACCTGAAAACTTTCACTCTATCAGTTTTCTATCAACCGTGGGGAAATTATATGTGAAGCACCTAGAACATCGCTTACTCGACTGGGTCCAATCTAATGCCATCATAGGGCCAGAACAAATTGGCTTCTCCAAAAAATGGTCAACCTTAGACCATTGTCTGATTCTGTCTACCCTCGCTGAAAAATATATGAAACTAGACAATAAAAAGCTCCTTGTAGCCTTAATCAACTTAAAAAGTGCCTTTGACTCAATCTCAAAAGAAAAACTATGGGATAAAGCTCAAACTAGGAATTGACTTACATTTCCTATTCCTCCTAAAAAAAATTACATACAGCCACAATCAGTCAAGTTAAGTATTCTCCAAATGGAAGGATGACCAATAAAATTCCATCTAAGAAAGGTGTTAAACAAGGATGTGTCCTTGCTCCCCTTCTTTTTAACCTATTCCTTTCTGATTTGGCATGCTCACTTGAGCCTGTGAATGGTCATCCACCCACACTAGGAGCAAATCAGTACCCATTCTTTTATAAGTAGATGATACTGCTATCTTATATTTCACTAAAATTGGACTTCAAAGATATCTAAAAGCCTTTAACAACTATTGCCACTCAAATCTGCTTAAAATCAACTATACTAAGACAAACGTGGTAGTATTTTTTTAAAAAATGGGTTCCCTACAATTGGCACACTGGTAATCTTAGCACTCAACAAGTTAAAAGTTATAAATATCTTGGTGTAACTTACAACTACAATCTCAGTTGAGCAACCCACAGAAGTAGGACTATAAAACTAGTGATGATCTCTCTAAACCAACTTAGATCCTTCTTTTTTACCAACAGCAATCAATATATCCCTGCTGCGATCATAGTATTTAACTCTAAGATTCTAACTCAGGTCCTGTTCGGAATCCCTTCACAGTTCACTGCCCTTAAGCATGATGTGGAGAACATCCAAGCAATCTTTCTTAGACAAATATTGGGTGTCCCCAAATGTGTTCCTTACTTTACAATCTGCTCTGAAGTTGGCCAAAATTTGATTGAGACCAAGGCCTGGAACTCAATGACACGCTATTGGCTCAGGCTCTACTTTAGAGCTGAGCCAGGCTTCCTTTTATCTTTTTTGCAAAAAGAACCACATAATTCCTCCTGGAACTTCATCATCATATCCAAATTAAGTCAACTTGGTGTTCCTCTTGAAGACCTCACCCTAACCAATGAACCTCATATTTTTAAACTAATCAAACAACAACTCTTAGAAATTGATTTGCAAAAGCTACACCCTACTCAACCTCATATCTGTTCACCTGCCATGCTCAGCCTCTCTAATCATTCAGGCAAGATGCCCCAATATTTTTATAATCTCAATATTCCTCTTCATCATAGAGTTTTTCTTCTGGCCATGGTTAATGCATTTCCCTCTAGAATACTTGACAGGAAGATACCATCAAATCCCAAGACAAGAATGGCTGTGCCCCTGTGGTCTTAACTTCCAGAACACAATTGAGCACATAATTGTCGAATGCCCCCTGTATGAGCTACCTCACAGAAAATTCCTTCTAACTTGGCTTCATCCTAAAAGTTATTTGAGTAATAAGTCAAAATGTCAACTTCTCTTGAATGATTTGATCCCTGAGATCACTAATGATGTTGCCAAATTTCTTACAGAAGTTCTTAAAGTACAAAATTTTAGATAGTACTACTTTGATTGTATTTATATGTAATCTTAGATTTTAATTTTACAGTACAATGTTTTATACACCTTACTACTGATGATATACCAATAAAGCTCTATGAATGAATGGAATGAATGTATTTATGAAAAGTCTAATGCAGTTCTGACTGTAGCCACTAGAGGGGCAGGGAAGGCTGAGGACAGTAAAAAATACTCAGAGTCTGCTGGCTGGGCCTTTTAGCAAAGTTTACTAGGAGGCTGAGGAAACTGTTGGCTGATCAGATCCTGCTAAACCCATCAGCCAAGCCAGCACTGGAGCAAGTCAAGACCAGTCAGAATAAGCTACAGTCCTAGCCAGGATGCAAGCTCCTAACAAGGTCATTATCTCCCCCAGTTTATGGTTTGCTTTTTCCATTAGTTCTACCCAGCTCCTGCACAGCCAGATCATGTAAAGGGGTCACCTTGTTAGTGTGTGGTAGCCAAAAAATTTTTTTTAAAAAAAACAAACAAAAACTTTTGTTGTCTTTTCCTACATTACTCTATTTTCCACACTTTTCCTTCATTCTGCTCTCTTTCTTTCATGAGCTGCCATTCATCTATCCCCATTTCTAATTTCTCCCCCCTCCAGCAGCTTCATTTTATCCTAGGTTTGCCAGGCCCCCCCAGTTTGGTGGGGGTTGCCTGATTTGGAGGGGCTTCTTCCAACATACCGGCCAGCTGGTAGGTGGGGGAAAGCCCCACCCCCAAGAGCGACCACTTGGCCTCTTTCTCACCTCTTCCCTGCTGGGGAGAGGTGAGGGCCACATGCCTGCACTCTAAGCCCTGAATTCGGGGCTTGGAATGCAGGTGCATGCAGTCTCCCCCCAACCCCTCCCCAGCAGCATTGAAAGGATGCCTTTAACACTGCTGGGGAGAAGCGGGGTTCCGCTCCCAAATGTGATGATATCACCTCTGTGTGACATCATCATGTTAGGGACACCCCAACCCTTCCAGTAATGCCCCCCAGAGTCCCCCATTGGGAGCTTTGAGGAGACCTGGCAACCCTATCTTATTCTCACAACAACACAGCAAGGTAGGTTAAGCTAAGAGTGTGTGATGGGCCCAAGGTCCCCCAGCAAGCTTTCATGGCAGAGTGGGGATGAGAACATGGGTTTCCCAGATCCCAGTCCAACACTGTAACCACTACACAAGTTTAGCTTCCATTGCAAATAGTGGGGGTGGGGTCTAGAGATAACCTGGGCCAGGATATTCCAATTCCTTTAATTTTTGGCCCTGGAACTTTCACAATGATCTTGAAGCTGGTGGCCAATTTTGAGATTCCTAGTTTAATTTTCTGATGAGTTATGCCTGCCATAAATGGACAGACAGATGGACATGAGGATCCTTTTATTATTATAACAGCTAGGGTTGCCAGTCCCCAGGTCCCACCTGGGTTCCCCCAGTTTTCAGGGCTTCAGCCTGTTGCTGAGCAACTGGCCACCAGTGAAAACCCCCCGAACAGCCACATCCCCACGCAATGTCCCCAACACAAAGACACAGTACATCATGCAGAAGCAGGATGTTCTGGTTTGAAGGCAAAACTCTATGGTAAATTTGGCCTGAAACTATATTTTGCCATCAAATCAGAGCGTTGCCATGTGATGTTCCGGGTGACATCATAGCATCAGGAACATCCCAGAATGCCCCCCCAAATCTCCCCGCCAGTGTGGCCAGGGGACCTGGTAACCCTAATAACAGCCAGACAAATTATTTGTTTTGTTATGATGTTTGGTTTGGATCAGGGTCATATGAAGGAGGGACAGATCTTTGTCTAGAAGCCCATGGGAGCTCTCAGCAGTCACATCTTGGAGAAAAAATTGGACTTTCTTTCCATAGTGTTGCCACTGATTATTGCTAGCTTGAGGAATCTCTTTTGTTTATCTGTTAGCAACAACTTGCTCCCTTACTATGCCTTTACTAATATTTTCTCATAGATACTGTTATGTCCAGATACTATGTGTTTATAGTTTCTGGCACTTGACAGATTGTATAGGTACTGTCTGACTGGCCTGTGAATGACAGAACATTAATGATTCACTATGGTTGTTTGCTAGTATATACAATAGGGTTCCTATTTATTGTTATTTAGATAGTGTGATGTTTCTCCCATTCCCTTTTCCTTTAGTATTAATTCCAGTATAAGACTGTCCATTAATCCCATGGTCTGCCCGTATGTGTGTTAGTATGTGTTACTGTACACAGAACATACCTACACATTACTTTTTCTTCATATCCTCCCCAAGTCCACCTGATCAGACATATGTTGTGAGTTATGTGCTGAGAACTTAATTCCCAGGCATGTAGATCATTTTAGTTCATAAACATGGGCAGAGGGGAGAGCTTACGCATCTTCTTCCTTCACAGTTGGGCCCATGCATGCCCAAGGAATTGTGCTTCCATCACAGAACTCATAACACATGTCTTCTTGCAAAAATCTAGTGAAGAGCAGGGGGCACACAAAGAATACTGAATGCTGAATTCTTGTGACTTACTTCTAGGCTTGCCAGCCTCCAGCTGGGGCCTGCAGATCTCCTGGAATTACAATTGATATACACGTGAAAGAGGTCAGTTCACCTGGAGAAAATGGCTGATTTGGAGGGTGGCATTATGGTATTATACCCCACTGAGATCCCTTCCCAGGCTCCACCCTCAAAATCTCCAGGAACTTCCCAAACCAGAGTTGGCAACCCTACTTACTGCTACTGTGTGCATGCGTTAATAGTTTGCTTGTCAGTTTGTCTGTGTATAATTACTGCAGTTGCCACTTACCTAAAATGATTTATCCCAAGACAATTTCAATGTTTGTATCCCACCAAGCACTCCCTTAAGACTAAGGTAAGCTTGCTGGCTGTACCACCACTACCTGTTCATTTGGGGGGGGGGGTCTACAAAGGATGTCAAAATGTCTCCCTCTGACCTGTCTGCAATTTTGTCTGCTTTAGGGTTGCCACTGCCAGCCATCAGCTGGCTACCAACAAGAAACTGGGAGGTGGAGAAATGGAGGGGGGTATGCTGCCACATTGACAGCATGAGTATTTTTCCAGGCCAAATGAAACCAAAGTGACATCCCACTGCTCTAGGTTTCAGTAGAAACTACCAAAAAGTTTCCAATGAATCCTAGAGTCATGTGACATCATTGTGGGGTCTGACCCAGAAAAGATATCACACTGGCAATAATAATGGCAATTTTTTTCCTCCCACCAGCACTTTAAGCAACAGCAGGAGCTGGGGGTCTTACAGTGGCAAGCCAAGCCTGCTTCTTTGTGGTGCCTCTGGAGCCAGTGTACAGTTTTCCCAGCTTCTTTGGCATGCCAAATCCCTTCCTTTGCCTTCTGTGTAACACTACCAGTCTTCGGGAGGAGCAAAATGTTTGCCTCTTCCAGTTCTGCAAGACAGAATTTTAGTTTCCTATGAAACTAAAACATTTTGTTCTGTCTTCGGGATATTTGGCAGGCAGGCTGCTTTATGCAAGGGATACAGTCCTTGAGAATAAAACAGGAGTCCACTATAAAGACTAACAACATTCATTCTAGCAAAACCTTTCATGAGTCAGAGCATCTGATGAAGTGAGCTTTGACTCCCAAAAGTTTACCCTGGAATAAACTTTGTGAGTCTTTAAAGAACCACTTGACTCCGGTTTTATTCTATTGATACAGAATAATGCAGCTACTCATCTGGAATAATTCCTGAGAATTTCATGCAAACAGAACAGAAAACAAGTTATGAATGTGTTTCCCACTGTAAACAAAAAAAATGAAAACAAATAAAAGTTAAAGTTTGGAAACAAAATGACATGATTTTTTTTAAAATGTACATTCCTTTTAATAAGTAATTTTAACAGCCTTTATTGTAAAAAATCTTGGCGGAAATGCATATGTTGTTGTTTTCAATTCAATAATTTCATACAAATTCAATCGGGATTTTGAAACAGTTATCAAATAACACGATCAGTTGGCATAGTTACATTTAATTATGCCATCATCACATGACTGGTCATGTAATTCAAATAATATTTTATAATTTCTTTCTCTAGTTAATAGTCTTATAATTAGAGGGAAACTGCTCATGTCATGAGACAGTTGATTGTAAATTAAATTAAGTCAAAAATTGGGTACATTCTAGCCCCTTTGTGCCATCTGAACAGGAAAGGCTGTAACACACCACCTCCAATTATCCACTGTGGTGTAAGCATAACCATTCAACAGTGGTACAGGATTAGAGAACAGAGTTCAAGGAGAAGATCTGAGAATGGGCACAGGTCAGCAAAATTGTTAGGAAGGAGGTTCAATAACAGTCACAACCCACCTTTTTGATATGCCACTGGTCAGTTAATATAGGAGTATAGGAGTCAGCAATCAAAAGTGTAATCTTCTTTTGATCCATTATTTTTACCTCCATTATTTTTACCAGACACCCAACACAATTCTTTGTCTATAACCTTGTTTTCAATTTGTGATATTTATTTGAGGTGGAATTTTTTAAGTTAAGGAGGAAGACTTTGGGTGGGGGGAGTTTTGTTATTGGTGGTTAGATATTTTAGTTCAAAGGTTTTGTTTCAAATAATAAATACAGATTTTAAAATATAGCAATCAACTAGATAGCTGTAAATGAAGCGGTGTAGCGGCATAATATGCAATTATTTATCATTGTGTATATAGAAGTATAGGGGCTGTAGTGGCTCAGTGGTCAAGATGCTGAGCTGCAGACTGGAAAGCAGCAGTTCATGACCCAAGTGCTGAGTGACAGAGTGAGCTCCCATCTCTGGCCCCAGCTCCTGCCAACCTAGCAGTTTGAAAGCAAGAAATTGCAACTAGATAAATAGGTACTGCTTTGGTGGGAAGGTAACTGCATTTGGTGGGAAGGTAACTGCCAAAATCTCAAGAAATAAGAAATAAATTCTGTGCACCTCGGCATTTAGTCATGCCAGCCACATGACCATGGAAACGTCTTCGGGCAGTGCTGGCTCTTCAGCTTGGAAACTGAGATGAGCACCGCCCCCTAGAGTCGGATTCAACTGGCTTTCAAGCAAGGGAAACCTTTACCTTTATATATAGAAATATATAAAATGGCTGTCTTACTTTCTCTACTGTGTAATGGTTTACAAATTAAAAATATACAATCTACTATTTTTCATATAAACCTAATTGTATTTAAATGTACCTAGCTAGTTACTTCTAAACAAACCCCCTGTTTGTAAGGCATAATGTTGCCATATAGGATTACCAAACTCAAGGTGGGCCTGGAGATCTCCTGGAGTTACAACTGATATCCAGACCACAGAGATAACATGGGAACAGAGTTCCCCTGGAGGAAATGGCAGCTTTGAAGGGCAGACTCTGTGGCATTATATCCCAGTTGAGCTCCTTCCCCTTCCCAAATGCTGTCCTCCCCAATCACTGCCCTCAAATCTCTAGGAATTTTCCAAGTTAGAGCTGGAATCTCTAGTGCCATGATACAAAAATTTCCATACTAAAAACTAATTCAAATAACTCCATCCGTACAGAACAAACATCACACCGTGCATATACATGGCTAGTGATTAGTATTAAAACATATCTGTAGATTTTGTATAATGATTTAAGAGAAACCCATGGAATAATTAGGAATTCAGTGCAATGACTGCAAGAGAAATCACAATTCCATCTATGTCACTTTGATAATAGATGCCAGGTGTATCAATGTTTTGTTGAGCTTGTTTTACTTACCGCTTTGTATGTTCTTTTTTGTCCAGCATGTTTTCTGATTTGTTCTCCATTAGGCCCTGTTTCCACATGCATGGAATAGATAATGTCAAAGAAATCTTCCACAACAGCTACCCGTCTTAAAGACAACTTCTCATCTACACCAACTCCATCCTAGAAAAAAATAATAGGGAGCACAGGTTGAATAGATAAACTACCAGGGAACACACATATCCTTAGTTAGAGATAATTAGACCTCTGCATTGATATCTGAAAATCACTATCCCAGAGTAATACCTAGCAACTCAATCAATATTGTTATACAATAAATATAGAATCTTAAGAATAAGATACTGAATGAAAAATGCATCTTTAAAATACATAATTTGGTTTTATGCTGATAATTTCCAAGTTAAAAAAATATTAAACATTTTCAAACTTGTCAAATAAAAAGAAGAAACAGCATTCGAAAACTGTTGATGCCAGGCAAACTGCCTCCATTTCAGTACATATTTCTCCCCTCTGCCCCTCCATCCTGAGGGTGGGACTAGGTCCTTTTTCACTGTCTTGACATGGAGCCAAAGACTTTTGGCCCATGAGCAGAACAAAGTAAGAAAGCCAGCAGAGTGTGCAGGACTATGCCTAATTTCACCATTCTTGCTGGAGATGATAATAGCATCTCCAAAAAGAAAACATACATTGCCCACTAGCTGTCAGGTGACTTATCAAGGCCTCTCAGGGCATAGCCATAAAATGGTCCAGCCATGTCAATATTCTGCCAATATTCTGTCAATATTCTGCCAATATTCTATTCCTTGCATTAGGATTACAGATTGATCTAATTTGGACTGTTTAAATTGCCTGTCCTAGCCCAAACCTAGCCCAACAGGGTAACTAAAAACTATGAAAATGGAGGAGAGGTACCTCCGTCCAACCTAGATACTCCCCTCCATTTTCTTATTTAGAATTATTCTTAGGACCTTGGACCATCCCCCTCCTCTCTTTTGGCCAAACTTGTGACATATCCATAAACCTGCCTTGCCTCCTCCCATTTTTCTAAGTCAGGAAAGAGAAATCTCTTTTCGTTTCTAATGCAAGCCTCCTATAAATGGAGACAGAATTTGTTCCCAAATCTGTCTTCACTTGGGAATTCTTTCCAGAGATCCTCTAAGTGCACCCTGTTTGCTCAAAACCCAGGTTTGTGTAGGGTCTCCAGTCTAGCTAGGGTTGCCAATCCAGGGTAAGTCCTTGAGATTCTAAGGGTAAACTCTCAGAGGGATAATGCCATAAACAGGGGATAATGCCATAAACTCTACCCTCCAAAATATCAGTTTTCTCCAGGGTAACTGAACTTTGTCATCTGGAGATCAGTTATAATTCCAGGGGCTCTCCAGGCCTCACCTGGAGGTTAGCAACTCTAATTTTAGCTCATGTCATATTCTTCTCTGCTCTATTCTCCTTGGATTACTGTATTTTGGACTTTTTGCTACCTGGAATCTCAGTTTTTTTGCTAAGGGAACTGGAACCTGGCATGGATTTAATGATTCTGGGTCTCTTGGCAAAACTTGAGGATGGGTCCCCAAAATCACACAGGCAGCATGGGGGGGGGGGGGAATCAGCTGAAGGACAGTTGAGAGGCACCACCTGACAACTGATCTCCCTTCCCCCGTGCTGCTTGAGTCTCAGGCAGGGTGTGGTCATAGGGTTGCCAGGTCCCTTCCAGAAACCAGCAGGGGAGAAAGAGAAAGGCCCAGGGCCACATTGCCAGTACCACACAGGTAGTGATGTCATCATGCCAGCACCTTCCGCATGACAATCTTGTATTTGGGCAAAAACTCTATGGTAAAACCAGCTTCTACCATAGAGTTTTTGCCCAAATACCAGAGCGTTACCTGGAAGTCACTGATGTGATGACATCACTTTCTGTGTGGTGCCAGCAACATGGCCTGGACCTTCCTCTTTCTACTGATAAGTCCCCCTGCCGGCCAGTTGATAGGCAGCTTGGGGGGTAGGGCCTGGCTTGGGGACCCCGACCTCCATCAGGGAGTCTGGCAATCCTAATAGGGCAATTGGGGGCCCCACCACCCTCCAGCTGATTACCCTCCCCTGCCTGATTCTCAGATGGCATGGGGGACCAGCAATGACTTCGTGATGGGAGAAGCTTCATGGCAGGAGCTGGGGCAGCTCACCACTGGGAGGGGGGCTCCCAGCACAAGCCTCTCCAGCATGAGGCCCAGGGCAGCTGCCTCAAAAATCTTGTGATAAAGTCCACCTCTGAATGGACCTTCACTGGGCAAATAGCTCAAGCCTCTTCTTCTTTCTCATTTTTGGTCTTTTTTCCACCTGCTTTGGCCTCTTGTCTCCCTCTTCATCAGATCTCCCACAAATTGTGACAGTCTACTATACTAAACATCAAGCTCATATTAAGCACCAAATACTCTAAACACATGCACACACACAGAAATACACACAGTGTGCAGTATTTTTCACAGGAATTGTCACAGGATATAGAGCTTCATCTGCTTGCTTTATAAAAAAGGACTTAAATCTGTTTATAAATGCCAGTTTCTCTGACCTTGCAGCCCTTCAATAATTCTATAATTCCTGATTTCTTGGGGGGGTGAGGCTTTCTTTCATTACTTATTTTTATGACAAAAGCACTCTGAACCTGCTCAGGACTCTTTCATCATCATTAAAAATTACACCTAAACAATAATTGGGATGCTTCAATCAGTATCCTTTTGAACTAGTTACTAAACAGACTGTCAGTGTAATGCTCACTAAAGGAAATTTACAGCAATCATAAAGCTTGAGCAGATTTTCCCCACCAAGTGCTGTCATTGAGTCTCAGTCTTGACTTCTAATTGGTTCTGCCCCTAAAGAGTGTTTATTAATAAATGAAGAGGACATCAGTTAGCTTATTCTTACTGTGAGAGAATTTGACTTTATACATTCCATAGTTAACAGTGCCACCTACATTTCAAAACCTTGCAACTGATGTTCATATTATTACAACTTAACAAGCAAATTCAGCTATGAACTCCCTCATGCCTCTATATACTAAGCACCGTTTCATGCTTTTCTCATCCAAAATTCACAGCACTGAATAACCTGTAAAGATAAACATGTATAACTTTAATAAATATCATACTGGAAAACAGTCCAGCTGGGGGTTTTCTTTTTAAATGTGTCCCTCCATTCCTGACACATACATGTTCCACTTTAGAAACACAACCTGAGGATACATCTGGTCCAGCTCTACAAGTTTCATACCATCTACTACTAATCTTAATGCATACAAATGGAACAGAGTTTCTGCTTTGATTCCTCTTTTTCCCTGACTATGAGCACTCAGGTGGCTTGGAACCCCATGTGGCTCCACATGATGCCACCAGGATGGGGCTCCATAAGCATCCAAATCAACGTAGCTGAAGCTGTATGCTGCTGTGGTGGAAGCCAGTCTGCTGGGAGGAAGAAAGTCTTGCTTCTTCCTTCCTGCTCTCTACATTTAATTTTTAAAAAGAGTGCTGCTATCATCATTTCGTCAGCTACTTTCTTTATGTAAAAAAGGAAACATGATGTGAAGATTTTGATAGTGCAATTGCTTCAGTGTTCCTTGTTGCATGGTATTTTTATCTATGTCTAAATGTGCTCATACACATTGGGAATTTGTAATGGAGAAAAAAAAAGGCAATATGAAAACAGCAAATTACACATACATCATTTCCAAAATTAATTTTTAGAAATTCTCCACATTAAACCGAAAGACAGGCAAAGTAGAATTCAGCACGCACAGAGCCAACAACAGAATAATAATGAAGTTTAATGGGAGATGTGTGTGTAAAGTGCCACCAAGTCGCAGATGACTTACAGCAACCCCAGCAAAGGGCTTGCAAGACAAGTGAGATGCAGAGGTTGTTTGTCATTGCCTTCCTCTGCAGAACCTTCCTTGGTAGCCTCTATTCCAAGTACCAACCATGCTTAGCTTCCGAGATTTGATGAGATCAGAGTATGCCATGCCACCTTCCCTCCTGTAATGGGAGAAATCCACTCTAAATTCTTTTTTCTGGCAAAATCACACATAAGGTGTATTTCACGTGTAAATTTTTATGATTCGCTTTCCCCAAAAAAAGTTGTTTTAAAAAACGTGTTCGCTTTTCTTTGCTATAAAGCTATAATATTATCCATTGCTTGTGTGTCCATTTGAAATAGGCCTCATAAAAAATCTCTTTTCTTGAGCACAAATGTCACACGTGAAACACTTGAAGAGTTTTAAAATATATTCAGAACATACTGCGTACCTGAAAAAAAGTTTGTTTATAAATGTGATTTTATTAAGTTTCCTTTTCTAGATAACATTCTCTGGCCTAAAGACACATGCAAAAATTAACAATGCAGTCTTAAGTACTTTCATGGGAGTAAGCCCTGTTGAATGAAATGAGACTTACTTCTCAGTAGAGCTGCTTAGGATTGTGCCTTTACGGTGTGCCCCCAGTACCACATAAACCTGAGCTCAGGGTACACAGCACACAACTCCATCTCTGAGGTTTTTGACATGCACATTTAGAGCACACAGTATTCCACTGTCATGGCAGGAAAGGCATGGAGAGGGCACTTAGCACCACACAGAGGAGGCACTTACACCCAAGAGGGAGAGCAAACCTCCTTGCTGTGTGACTAGCATGTCTCAATTCAGAACCCTGTTGCCAGAGACACACATCAAAAGAACAACCACATACTGACAGGTGAGTAGGGGTGGGGTTCCAGCAGGTTTGCCGAAGGATTCCGCACCCCCACTTCCCCCTCACATGCACCCCTACAGCCAAGTCTAGTGGTGTGTGAATATGAAAGAAACTCAAAGAAGCTGCACCCAGCAGTATGCCCCAGGTCATGAGATGAGGCATATTCCCAGGAAAGTGTTCCTAGGAATTCTGGCTATGATGGGGGGGGGGGGGCAGGGATGCTAGCAGCCCCATACTGGGCTGTTGGCATGGTCCCTTGCCAGGGTGCCTGCTCCCCAGGTGGTGATAGTGGGCACAACTGGAGTGGGGTGGGGGTGACTGGCAGCTGCCCCACTGTGGTCTGTGGAACCATGGAATCTCTTGCCATTCAGGATAGGAGCCCTATGCAGCAGCAAGATCTGATGGAGTGGATGCAGTTGAACTGCAACCCACACAGTGGATGGGTATCATCAGGATGGCTATGACATGCACCAGAGGGGTGGAATCCTGACAAAGGGATCTCCCGAAACCTTGACTGCAGTAGTCAGGGCCACTGCTCTGTTCATCATCATTCCATATTTCTCTGTTCAGTGTCTGTACAGGCAGTGATTCATCAGGGAGTACACCTTGGAGGATGACATTCCAAGTGCAATATATGGTTTGGCTGCAGTGCCCAGTGTGGATCCTGCCACTCAGCCATGGGGTGGGGGTGCTGTCTCACTGGTTCCAGCCCAGCTCTTGCAGCATCCCAACTCAGGCAGCCATCTGATAAGGAGGGCTTTGCTCCCTGGCCCCTCCTACTCTCAACCCACTTGTGCCATGCCAATCTCTGCCCCAGCTCCTCCCCCAATCTGAGATTTCTCCATAGGCCTCTCCAGAATGGTCTCCTTCACACATCTAAAGTGGGAGGAGTTCTGCCTCAGGGAATCTCATGCTGAGATCAGTGTCAGTCTACGGTGCCACTGGAATGCTCTTTTGTGTAGCTGCAAAATGTAACACAAGTCCAGGGGTACCTTAAAGAATGACAACATGTATTTCTCTAGGAGCTTTTGTACTTTGCAGCTCACCTCTTCCGACATGTTGCAGATAATTGCAACAGACTGACATGGCCACTCATCCACAGAACTACACAGAACTCATGCCCTCTGCTGGCTGCTGTGTGCAGCTTGCACGGTGAGCAGGCTGGTGGATGGTCCAACCGGAGCTGTATCTGCTACAGCAAGAAGGGCAGGTATCTGTGTCTCACACTCCCTCACAGCACTGCTGGCATCTGATGAGCCATGCAAGTTGACAGTGGAGTGCATGGGGAACACCATGGAGAGATTGTGAAGAGGTGTCTCAGCCAAATGACTGATGTCCAGGGCAGACCTTCAGCTGGGCTGTCCTGAATGCCCAGTCCCATAGGGCTGCAGTGATGTAGACCTGATGCCTAATGGCATGTCCCTTTTGCATCTGCCTTCCTGGTTGCTGGTTTTGGGTGTGGGGACTGAGGGTTCAAGCCTGCCCTCTGTCTTACTTTTGCTTTCTGGGGGGAGGGCTTTTGTGTCGTGGAGCAGCCATGGTGGCATGCGGCCAGCCCTGTTGCTGCTAGTCAGATGCCTGCAGGAGGACAGATGGGCACCCTGTCCACTGGGTGGGTGCACTTCCCCTGTGGGCTATGGGAGGCCACTCAGGCCACATGCCTCTGTTGGGATTACATTGGCATTGGTCTTTCCTTCTTTTCTCCTGGTGCTGAATGGGGAGAAGTGCCTTTGAGGGGTGGTAGCCACATTAATGGGTAGTGGTTGGCTGAGCCTGTGTGCGCCACTCAGAGGGATATCATCAGGTGCCACTGCCTGATTGGTGGGTGTTATCAGGATTGCTGTGGGCTCTGGCACACTTGTTCTGTTGTGTGCCTTGTGGGGGGGTGTTGTTCCCCCCCCACACACAGAATGTCCTTAGGAAACCAACCAGTGGCAATACTACTGTACTGGCAGCCACTCATGTCCACCATGGCATCCCTCCAGACTGGACTGTTAGGCTACAGTCCAAAGGGCACTCTCATAGGAGTATATTTCATTGGAGAACATGAGGCTTACTTTCAAATAAACTCGTAAAGAACATACAACAGAGGTATCTGCTCTCAAATGAAACTTAAATAAATAGATCACTGAACATTCTGCATTTTTTGTCTTTGCACATTTCCACAACATGTGTTTATTAATGCATATTAGAAATTATCTCCACTCAGCTTTACTGGTTTGAAAAAAACATTTAACCCCAGAAAAGTGCAGAATTATCACCCTGATCTGCAGAATCAATCCCACAACTTAAGCACAACTTAATTCTCATGTATTGAATCCTCAAACCAGAGGTAAGACAGTGGACAAAACTGAAATTATCACAATCAGTAACATTTGCTGATGAATTTGAATCTGAATTTATCTGTCTTACTATGGCTGCAGTCAGATGAGCCTTTAGATCCGACATAGCTGCTGATGCCTGATGGATCTAAAGTGCACAGACAGCGACATCTGTGAAAGGTTCTGCAGTCATCAGCATCCCGTTCTGCCCCACCATAGAAACAGAGTTAAAAGACACAGGGGAAAGTCCAGTCCTAACACTTGCCAACGGGCCATAGACGGATTTTTCCTAGTCTGATCACTCATGTGCACACTCAGGCCATTGGGATGGACTGCTCAGTGCATCCTGACTCAGTGCTATTTTTCCCAGTTAGTAATATGTGAATAAGTGCATAATCATCCCTATTTCCAGGCCAGCTGTGAAAATAAGCTGGAAAGGGAATGATCTGTGTTAGGTGATCACAGCTCACTGTGAACCACAGAGATCATAGTGTTCCATGGAAGGATCACCAAGCTGTGACAGCGGCGACTCAAATCCCCAAAGATAAAAAGCGCATGTGCAAAAAACTGCACAGTTGTTTATGTGCATGCACAAAATCAGGCAAAAGACCCTCACACCTGTCCACACCATATGATCATGCAGCGACAGGCTGAGCCTGCAGCGAAATGGGATGTGTGACCAAGCTACTCCATGTCAAATACCAACAGAGGGAAAGGAGCACTTCCCGACCACACCAAATGGCACGTCTGACAGCAGCCTATTGATACCAAATTAAATACAGCTACAAACATGAATAATCAAATTGTCATTAACTGAACTTCTGTTTCTTCAGCTTTTGCTGAAGAACAATCAAGGTGAATCTTTCAAAACAATAATTCTCTACATAAATTGGGATTGTTTAATATACATGATGTCTGGGATTTTATTGGATTTATGTGCATATAAACCCATCCCAATAGACAAGGAACAGAAAGAACTATGCACTTTCTGTTAGATCTTCAGTAGGCATAAATAAAGCATCCAGGAAAATCAATGGAGCTCTGACAACTCATGATCTGCCTCTTACCTCATGGCAGTGAGATAAACTAGGACTGTACATCCAGATTACAGCCTTTAAATTCTCCAGTTAGACAGCATTGCCTGTTTTTATCCTTGATACAGACAACAACCTTTTAAAATGGACCCTAGTTTAATGATCTAGCACACTGGGGGGAAGGGTTCATAATATAAAAAACTTGGGTCCCTGTTATGACAGCATTATGAGATACCTATTGTTTTCTCTGAAAATAGATCATCACAGAAAATGTGAAGAATTATTGTTGCCATCATGAGAGAGAGAGGAATATATTCTGTTTCAATTAAAATGATCCCCAAAAAGTTGCTAAAAGTGAAATAATGTAATTAATGGGTATGTACAGAATATGGATCACTGCTATCCAGGGTTTTTTTCTTAGATTTGTAAAAATTGTAATCTAAAAGGCAGCAATTCACAGGCACTGACAGATTGAAAATCACAGATAGTGTGCAAGAAATCATATATTTGAATATGAGTCCAAACAGAAATCCTGTGAAGGGGTCTGGGGGCGGGGGGACGACAGACCAGCCATATTGAATGCAGTGCAAACTCTCCAGAAAAGCAAGAGCTAGCAATTTTAAGATAGATTGGTCACACCTCTCCCCCAATATATAAGAAACGTTTTGCCTAGAGTAATCAATGTAAATAAAAGTTTTTAAGCAATGCTTAAACTCAAAAGACTGTTGTATTCAGTAAAAAGAAAAAGGGAGTGGGAAATTAACAAAATAAAAGGTGGGAGCAAAACATATAAACTGTTGATTCTTTCTTAGGCCCCTACTTGTATACATACATAGCGTGAAGCCTAAAATCAGTTACTATTTTGAGAGGATCGATTACTCTTTGTCAAGCAGCAGCAGAGAAACCTGTCTTACAAGCTGATCCTCTGACTCCCACCTAGAAATACCTTTTTAAAACTGTTCAACATTTGTGCCAAGTATCTGTTAGTAAATATCACATTTTATCCCCAGGTTCCAACTCTAGCAAAATATTTAGAGCACTCTGACCAAAATCATGGCAGGAATGGATCACAGGCTTCTACATGACAAGTTTTCCTTGACTGCCTTTCTTGCAAAGCTGAGCTGGAGGGACCAGTCCTGTGTTGTCAGAACTAGATGACCTCATCATCTCCGTCTATGGTCCTGTAATGCAGCAGCTGCTCAGCAGCTTGTTGTAAACAGGTTCATTGTCTCAGCACTGTTCCCAGTGGACAACTGTCTTTTCCTCCTAACTACGGCTACAACAAACTCTTAATTGGCACCTATGATTGCAGTCTCAAGAGCCCCCAAAGGGCAATTCATTAGGTCCATCAGCTCAGTGTCTAGCACAGTTGAAGCTGCAGGCAGACAAGGAACCTAAGTGACCTTTTGCGTGTTTTGCACACCTCTGATTCTGGATCTCAGCAGGGTCTGCTTTTTCTACTGGTACAACAGGGAGCAATTGCTGCACTTCAGAACTAGGTGCAAGGAGAATGAGGCTATGATGGCAGTGGCTGCTAAACCACAACAACACATTCTGGATATATTCTTAATAAGAACATCATGGAAAAGTCTGTGTATATCTGGGATGCCACTGCTTAATCTTCAGGACATGAATTTCAGGGTGTGGATGTAGCAGAATAGCAAAGGTAAAAGTAAAGGTTTCCCTTGCTCAAAAGCCAGTCGAATATGACTCTAGGGATGTGGTGCTCATCTCCGTTTCCAAGCTGAAGAGCCAGCGCTGTCCAAAGACATTTCATGTGGCCGGCATGACTAGACACCGAGGCACACAGAACACTGTTACCTTCCCACTGAAGTGGTATCTGTTTATCTACTTGCAGTTTCTTGCTTTCAAAGTGCTAGGTTGGCAGGAGTTGGGGTCAGAGATGGGAGCTCACTCCATCATGCAGCACTTGGGTCTCGAACTGCTGAACTACCAACTTTCTGGTCTGCAGTTCAGTGTCTTAACCACTTGAGCCACTGCAGCCTTTCTTTCCCCAAATAAAGATCTACGCACCCCCAGCTCTCTTGTGGTTAAACAGAAGAAAGGAGTGTTATCATAAAGAGGACATACATGCCATTTATTTGATACTGCCTGGGAAAGCAGATATTTTGTACATCGGCATCATACATTTTTATTGCACTTTTTATCATTTAACAGCCCTAATATTCTCCTAATAATTCAGCTTGGTAAGGGTGCTTAGGATTTTCTTTGCCATCTCTATCACATTCACAGAATGCAGTTTCCAAGGTTCCCAGAGCAAAGAGGATAAAAATATAGAATTCTGGATGAGGATGGGAGGACTTGGATTCAAATTCCCACTTTGCCATTAAATTGGTTGAGCTGCCTTGGACCAGTAACTATCTCTTGTACTAACTTACTTTACAGGTTTTGTGAGGATAAACTGTGGGCAAGGAGCAGACTCTAAACTGTGAAAACACTCTTGTCACTATGTCATGTCTGCCAGTACAGACTGATTTACATGATACATTTATCTTATATTCTAATAGCAAAGTCAGGATATCTTTGGAAACTTAAATCTGGTGACTGGAGCTATGAACGGGCAAGACAGATATTTCTACAAACCTGAAAAGGGACCTAGGACAAATCCCTGCTGTCTGGAGTTCAGTTGTAATTCTGGGATATTCCCAGGTCCCACCTAGAAGCTAGCAGCCTTAGGCCTGGAAACAACCTCTGGGTGACTTGATACCACACAGCTTGCATGACTGAGCTAGGCCTGGCTGCTTGGTACTGTTCAACAGTAACCACCCTGTGCAAGCCAATGTAGTGGTGTGGTTAGAGCTTCAGAGCGGGACCTGTGAGACCCTGTCTCAAATCCCTACCTTGCTATGGAAGCTCACTCAGTGATTTTGGACTGGTCATATACTTTCAGCCTAACCTACCTCACAGGGTTGTTGAGTGGATAAAAAGGAGAAGAAGAGAATAATGTAAGCTGCTTTGGTCCCCACTGTGGAGAAAGGTGGGGTATAAATGAAGTAAATAAAGAATAAAAATAGCTGAAGTTGGGAGGCAGATAAAAGGTAAGTTGGTGAATGGCTGAGAGGGAGAGAATGAGGCAGGGAGAGGATATGGGGATTACCAACAAGAGGGAAAGAGGTTAGCAAATTCCTAGAAATGCTGGGAAGCCTGGAGGGGTTGAGGAGGGAAGGGACCTCAGGGGATTTAATGCCATAGACTCTACCCTCCAAAGCAGCCATTTCCATCAGGGAAAGTCTAGAGTTGCCAACTTTCAGGTGAATCCAGTAAAGATGGAGTTTCTGTGGCTGGAGAAGGGAACTCAAGGCCTTTTAGGTCAATACCAAAACCTTGAACTTGACTTGGTATTCCACTGGGAGCCAGAGTGCAGCACTGGATGTATACGAGCCACCCGTGATGTTCCCATCAGGACTCATGCCGCCGCATTCTGGATCAGCTGGAGCTTCTGGGTCAATTTCAAGGGCAGGCCAGTATAAAGTGAGTTACAGTAGTCTAGCCTGGAGGTGACTGTTGCATGGATTACTGTGGCTTGGTCAGGGTACATCAGGAAGGGGGCAAATTGCAGAACCTGGCAAAGATGGGAATACACCACTCTGGCAATGTGCATGACCTGGGCCTCCATATTCAAGGAGGAATCCACAATCACTCCCAGACTCTTGATGGATTGTGCCAGGATCAGTAGCACCCCATCAAGAGCGGGCAGCCTGTATCCCAACTCTGAAGTTCCCCTCCCCAACCACAGAACCTCCATTATTGCTGGATTCAGTTTCAACCTACTCTGCTTCTTTTTTATTTTTATTATTTATTATTTATTTATTTATTTTATTGCAATACATGAAAAGAGTTAAAATATAATTCAATAAGATACAATACAAAGTTCAATGAATCAGAACATACTGTACTTAACTTGTGATATAAAATACTTTAAGCAATTGTGTATTTTGTTATTAAACCTCAGAACTTTCTATTATCTTAGGACTCTTGTAGTCTGAAACTTACTATCTCTTACTTGTTTTCTTCCCTTGTATCCTTATCTAATTTCTCCTATTGCTTATCTTAATTTTACTGAAAAAGTAACAGTGAGGATTGATTTATCCAACTAGATTGTTTAGTTTTATTATTTGGCACATTATTTGATTCAGTAAAATGAGCTCATTTCAGCATTGCACTCTTGTGGTCAATTGTGTTTTTTTTTTTTTTTTTTTTGAGCAATCCAATCTCTGAGTTTGTCAGATATGAAATAGTCTCAAACTTTTTTGTACCATTGTTCAATTGTGGGTGTAGTTTTGTCCTGCCATTTCATTGCAATGACACATTTGCTTCAACCACCCAACCACGGCCTCCAAACCCATGGCCAGATTTTCTGGGGTGGTATCTTGGTGGCCATCCAATAACAGGTACAACTGGGTGTCATCAGCATATTGATGACACCCCAGCCCGAAGCTCCATGCTAGCTGAGCGAGAGGATGCATGTAGATGTTAAACAACATCAGGGAGAAAAGTGCCCCCTGAGGGACCCTGCATGTCAAGGGGTATCTGGAAGACACACTCTCCCCCAGTGCAACCCTCTGTTCCCAGCCTTGGCAACCCTAGAAGGACAGAAGGAAGCAGGAAAAGGGGAAAGACTATGGGGGCTTTCAGAAAGGAAAAGAGGAAATAGTAGGAGGACGGGGAGTTAGATGCCTCCTGCAAGTCCTTGCAGGTTCCCACTTGTGCTATTCTATAGATTCCACAGTAGAAATGGCTGGTAGAGTTAATTATTTTTTTTTAACATGATGAGAGATCCACAGAAAGACATCCGTATTCCATTCCATGGATAACAGTGCAATCCTAAAGGGGGACTGATTTCGATTGATTTAGAAGGGTATAACTCTGTTTAGGATTGTGCTGTAAATCTACTACTGCAAATAGGTTCTGGGGCTCAATTCTGGGAACTGCTTAAGTCAATAAAGTCCTAACAAACAATGTGCTATGCATAGTTTAATGACTGGCAAATGCACCATACTACATAAGTGACTGCATCTGGCTATTTATAGCTTGTATTTATTTATTATTTGCAGCATTTCTATCCCACCTGTCTACAATGAAATTCTGAATTATGTTTGGAAGCAAACTGGAAGCCAGTGCAGAGCTACAAGTACAGAGATGATATGTTCAGAGTGGTAAGTCTTGCCTGGTTCATAACATTCAAAGTAGTTAAACCTTCTCAGTACTTATCCAAGACAACTCCATGTAGCCCATCTTGCAGTAATCTAACTAGGAAGTTATCAAAACACAGATGATAAGATAATTTTTATTCCAAGAAAGAATGCACTTGGAGCACCAACCAAGACTGGTAACAGGTGTCCTGAGCCACAGATGCTTGTTCTTGGACATCCAAGTGTGTTGTCAAATCTAGAAGTCACAAGTTGTGGACCTGAACCTGGTACTTAATGTGGAGTAAAATTTCATCAAAAGTAAGTTTAACAGCATATCTGTAGTCATCAGGTCAAACTCTGGTCCACAGCTCATCTCTTCAATGCCACGTGGTTGTAACTCTGCACCTTCATAGGTGTACAATACCAAGTATGCATGGAAGTAGTACCATTAGTATCTCAATTCAGTATGGTCTCAGGCCCATCCCCATGACATCAATGGATCCCCACCCTGTGACATCACAAGGCTCCATTCAATGGGCCACAGGGTTTGGAGTGAAGGAGGAATCCGATTTCCCTTAGTGTAGTCCTGCCTCCATCTTAAAATGTCTGGCTATGGGCCTGTCTGGATGTAAGTCCTATAGAACACAGTGAAAATTACTTCTGAGTAAGCATGTGTCCATAGACCTTGACTGTAAAAGTTACATCCTTCACATTCTACTAGTCCTATATTTTTTTGGAGCATGGGGACGCAAAAAAATTCAGCCTCCTTTTTAGCAAGATAATAGTTTAACTGCAGTTTGAGAGGGGTAGCCATTTCAGTCTGCTGCAGCAAAATCCAACAGAAGCCTAATGACTAACAAAATTTATTTCAACATAAGATCTCATGAGTCGCATAACTCCATTAAATGTATGGAGTCAGCATCCATAGGAGATATATTTATATAGTAGATAGAGAGAGAGACAAAGAGATCAGACGGCTCTTTAGATCTGACCCAGGCATGAGTGCCTGGCAGATTTAAAGGGAATGTCCAGACAGTGACATCTGGGAAATGTGCCATTTCCGTGATCAGCCCGTCTATCCCCGCCAGGGAGCCGTACTTTAAAGATACTGCTGAAAGTTCGGTCTAAAACTTGCTGATGGGCCAATGGCGGACTTTCTCCCATCTGGTCGTTTCAGTGCAATCAGCCGTTGGGATGATCAGACCATCCCAAACGGCCACCATTTAAAAACATTCTTAGTGGTTTTCGCATAAACACATAAACATGTGAGGGCCGCAGAGCTCCACTCAAACATTCTAGACAATTTCATGTTTCTGAAAAGGCCCATGAAATTTATGAACTTTGTTAATTGAAATGGTACCTAGAGGAAGGTACCACTGGTGGTGCTTTTAACATTCAAGTCCATGCATGCGTGGAAAAAAACAAGTAGATGGTGAGGCACATATGTGCATGCACGAACAGATTTTTTTTAAACAAAAACAAAAACCTGACCACGCAGCTCCTTCAGGTGGATGCTGTTTAGACAATCCACCGTGGAGTCCGCGTGTGATAACGGATTCACAGGGAAGCTGTTTGGTCATGCAAGACTGGATAAAAAAAATCAGGATCAAATTAGAACCAGGCCAATGGCAGGATTAGCTGCCCGTCTGAATGCACCCAGAGAGAGACAGACCAAACCCTCCTTGATTAGATCTGGTTTCATTTTTATCCAATTATGCCCATCTACCTACAGTGCAGAGCGGTCCTCACCCACTCTGAATGGAGCAAATTTTCTTTTCTTGGCTGTTGTTTCTAACTGGCCTCTCTTTGTAACATCATCCCGCTTCCAACTTCCTGATGCTTCCTGCTTGTAACTTAAGTATAAATATAACTTTTATAGATGTACCCTCCATGCATATGATGCAGTGAACTCTGACTCATGAAACATTATGTTGAAATAAATTGAGTCAGTCTTTAAGGTAGCACTGAGCTTCAGTTTGAGTTTAACTGCAAGCAATCACTGAAAATCCTCCACTGATCAGAATGAGTTGTGGATCAGGCTCCAATATTACCCTTAAAATGGTTCCTTCTTGCAAAAGTACACAGCTCATTGTTATATTGTCCTCTGGTGTGTTCTATTTAGACCAAATCCGAATTATGACTGCATACACTAGATTAGAATAGAGCTACACTCCACAATTCTTTGCTCCAATAAGAATGTCACTTAAAGTTCCTAGGCTGAAAAGCCCATCATAATCATCCTGTTGTGTATCCTAAACTCAAAACAATTCTAACAGCACCAGCATTTTATTCTGTATTTTCTGAACAGGGTAAAAATATAGCACCTTTCAATGAAGCACACCTGCCACCCAAAACAATACCTCAGGCATTGGACAGGTGACTCTAACCAGGTGGTGTTTATAATGACAAAGAAAACTACAGCTTTATTTTCTCTCTGTACAATTCACCAAAAAAAAAAAAAAAAGGAAACCTTTTGCAATACGCAGTGTTAAAAGATCTTTGGTGGCCACAGGCTTAAAATTATACCATACTGGTTTAATTTCACATAAAGTTCCTTTTAAGAAAACGATGTAGATATTTATTCAAATTAAAACTGGTTGAGAAAAAAAGGGCTGGTGATATATGTCTTAAATGTCTTTGTATGGAGAATCAGTTAACATACAGTGCTATAACTGTTAGAATGTATAATTTAGTTTGTCAGTGTGTGTATGTTTGCTAACATAGTCCAATACGGTTTCATTTGGCTAAAAAAAGTGCATAGATGATAATGGAACATAAGAAAAAGATCCACCTCTGCCTAACAAACATAGATGCAAAAATATCACATTTATTTATTTAAAACGTTTATTAGCAACCTTTCTTCCATATGGAGCTCAAGGAGGCTTACAGCATAGATGAAACACATAAAACAAAATACACTGAAAGTGGAAAAACCAAGATTTAAAATCACAATTCCAGATTGCTAATAAATAATAATACTTAATTGCTAATAAACTTAAATAAATACAGTCCTAAACATAACCATTTGTCATTAGAGTTCATTTCTGATTTTTGTTGTGGTCCCTTCAACTGATCTTATTGTATGATGCATAACAGCAGAATTTTACTTTTTTCCCCGTTAGCCTACAGGCAACCTCCAGTAGAGGGAGCTGGCTTGTTCTAATGAAATTCATTGAAGAAGCTTTTCTGTCACTGTGAGGATGATGCAGAAATCAGCAAGGGAAGAGGGGAGGGAGTGCAGTTCTGTCATTAATGCTGTTTAATATACCACCAGGATATAAAATCATGTAAGGAAAACTCTCTGTACAGTTTGTTTACTCTAAGAAGCCTATGCACATTTGTCTGGAAGTAAGCCTTCCAGTATTCAGTGGGGATTACTCCCAGGTAAGTGGGCATAGCATTGCAGCATAAGCTTGATTCATAGTTAATAGCAGCAATGTGGGAGCCGTTTCTTGGTGGCTTCTTCCCACTTCCTTCTGATAACATTTTGATCCAGAAACCAGGACAGGGCTGATAGCATGATTCTTTATCACTTGCTGATCACACTTTGGAGATCCCAACTGTTTGGACGATTCATCAAGCTGAGCTCTGAAATAGCAAGGATTAGAGATTGTGGAAGTCAAGATAGTGGCATGCTCTCTAAGAGAGAAAGATAATTGCCCTGCATGGGAAGGACACTGCAAATCTTTGTCCTGGGCCCCACAAATATTTTGAGCCAGCACTGCTACTTCCGATTTGCTCCTGAGCACAGGCCTTCTCCAATGCCTTTGTGGATGCTTACTCAAGAGTGGATATTGTTGACACAAGGGTGGCACACTCAAGCAGGAAGCAATCAGAGACAAACCCACTGTTAACAAGTCAGTAGAAAAGTGAAACAAGACATCAGTATATAGCCGGCACTACAGGAATCAGATCAGGAACCCTGAAACATTTGTCTCTGAGCAATTCATGGAGCACAAAGAATAATCAGCTGTTGTATATCCTAGTCTTTTACCACTGTAGGACATGTTTATCTTTCTGTTCTTCCAAGGAGTTCAGAACAGTATAAATAATTCTCTCTTCCTTGTCCTATCATCACAACTTCCACCTGAGGTATAGTGATCCAGTGAGCTTCATGGCAGAGTGAGGTTTTAAACCCAGGTCTACCATATCCTACTTTGGCACTCTGTAGACTACCCTGCCCACATAAGAACCTACTCCTACTACAGATTATTCCCAGCATCAGATTATGATGGAAACAACCATTTAAGTACCCAATGGCATGCAGTTGTTCTCCACCACCAGGGCTCATTTCGTAGCAGGAGCTGTTCTGCATATTAGGCCAAACCCCCCTGAGGTAGCCACTCCTCCAAGAGCTTACAGTAGCCCCTGTAAGAAGAGCTCTGTAAGCTCTTGGAGGATTGGCTACATTAGGGGTGTGTGGCCTAATATGCAAAGGAGCTCCTGCTACGAAATGAGCCCTGTCCACCACTCAGACTACTAACATGTATTTGGTTCAGAAGAGGAGGAGGAGGAGGAGGAGGAGATTGGATTTATACCCCGCCCTTCACTTAGCATCTCAGAGCGGTTTACAAACTCCTTTCCTTTCCCCTCCCCACAATAGACACCCTGTGAGGTAGGTGGGGCTGAGAGAGGTCTGCGAGAAACTGCTCTTTCAAGAGAAGCTTTTACAAAACTATGGCTTGCCCAAGGTCATCCAGCAGCTGTAAGTGGAGGAGTGGGGAATCAAACTCCCAGATCAGAGTCTGTGTTCTTAAACACTACACCAAACTGGTTTGAAGAGCTGCTTGAAATTAAAACCATCTAAAATGGAGATTACCTGGCTGGGAAGGTTTGAACCTCTAGGGGGCCTTCAACTGTCAGCTCCTGATAGGGATCAACTTTCATTAATGGACTCTGTTAAAAGCTTGGGGGTCTGGCTTGACTTCTCCTTGTCCTTGGACAAGCAGGTGTTAACAGTGGTGAGGACAGCATTTTTCAATTTGTGCAAAGACTGCTGACTGTCTCCATATATGTCCCATTCTGACCTAGCCATGGTGATTCATGCCACAGTCACCTCCCACCTAGACTACTGTAATGCACTCTACATAGGGCTGCCCTTGAAGTCGCTCCAGAAATTATAGGCAGTCCAGAATGCAGTGGCAAAATTGCTGACAGGTTTTCCTTGGAGAGATTATATCTATCCTGTCTTGAAACAGCTGCACTGGCTGCTGATTGAGTTCTAGATCAAATTCAAGGTGCTGGTGATTACCTTTAAAAGCCCTAAATGGTCTGAGACCTTCATACCTGGCAAATAGCCTCTTCCAACATGTTCCCCACTGAAACTTGTGTTCTTCAATTCACAGTCTACTTGTGGTGCCTGGCCCCCAGGATGTTTGTCTGGCATTCACAAGGACGAGAGCCTTCTTTGTGGTGGCCCTGTCCTGGTGGAACCAGCTGTCAGATGATATGCAGGCCCTGTGGAACTTATCTAGGTTCCACATAGCCTGCTAAACAGAGCTCTTCTATCTGGCTTTTAGTTAGTTGGGTTTGGTTTCTGCGGGCTGCCTTCTAGTTTTATTTAGATTATGTTCTTAAACTGAAATTTGTTAATGTTTTAACCATTAGCCACCTTGAGACTACCTGGCAGTGAGAAGTGGCATACACACACACAAACCGTAGATATCTTACTTTGCATAAATCTCCTGTGGCTACACACATTATATCATTATCATAATGAATTGTTACAGTCAGATATTTGACTAGTAGATAGTGTTCTGCAATTTGAGACTCAGACAAGTTCTTGGGAATGAAAGATGCATTCTCACAGGATTCTTTATAATTATTAATAATAATAATAATTGTCACAGTCAGATATTTGATTGGTAGATGGTGTTCTGTGATTCAAGATCTAGCCAAGTTCTTGGGAACTACCAATGTATCATTGCAGAATTCTTCTTCTTCTATTATTGTTGTTGTTGTTGTTGTTGTTATTCACAATCAGGTATTTGACTGGTGGATGGTGTTCAGCAATTCAAGATCTAGCCACATGGGAATTGCAGAGGTATCTTTGCAGAATTCTTGCTGTTTCAAATGACACTGTCTTCTGGAGCTGAGCTGGTGACATTAGTTCAAAGCCCAAAATGTCCAAAGGTTTTTGAGATTCCTAGGCACTGCTCCAAGGGCTCCAATGACAACTGGCATGATGGCAACTGTCTTTTCTCAGAGGTGCTCTAACTCTGTTCTTAGGTCTAGGTATTTTGTGATCTTCTCCTGTTCTTTCTTTTCTATTCTGCTGTCTCTTGGGATTGCAATGTCAATGATCCAAACCCTATTTTTCATTTTCCCCCTACAATTGAGATATCAGAGGTGTTATGTTCCCTACAGGTGTTTATCTGTTTGTAATCAAAAGTCCCAAAGAATCTTTGTTTCATTGTTCTCCATGATCTTGTCTGGTCTGTGCTCCCATTAATTTCTGGCTGATGGTAAGCCATACTTCTTGTAAAGATTTCATTGCAACATAGCTACAACTCTTTTTTTTTTTATAAAGATTTTTATTGATTTTTTACTATTTCTACAACTTTACCGCTAATAACTACACTATATTATCCTATACAGAGAATACTGTTTGCAATAATCAAGTTAACTAACTTTTAAAACTGTAAAGCAATATACTTTCTTGGTTAAACATTATAAGTTCATGTTTCTGCTTCTACACATAACAAAGCTGATTAACTGGCACATACAGCAACGAAGAAAATGCCTACTATTCAGTTTACATTTAGACATAGTGTACCATCATTACATATTGTTTATAACATTATTTCTTCTTCGTTCTTTTTAGTCTCTTTGCTGAGCTTGGGAGCAGCAGCTCCCTTTTCTGAGTCCGATGCTTCTTCTCCACTTTCTGAGCCATCAAAGCCATACATACTTTCCTGACTTCCGGAAGATTTGGGAGTAATGGCGGACGCGTTCCTCCGCAACTGCGGGGAACGCGATCCGTACCCGGCGGGAAGAAGGGGCTCAGGACCGGTGCCGAGCCCCCAGAGACCCCAGTAAGGGGGCTCTGCCTGGGGTGGCACGAAGGAGACCTCTTCTGGCGGTGGCGACCGCGGGATCGAGGTCCCTTTCATCACCCCTGTAGGTTCCCCCGCCGTGGGAGCCGTAAGGCTGAAAGCGCAAAACCATGAAGCAGCAGAGAGCACGAAGCAATGAGGCTTGAACTTACAGTTACGCAAGGAGAAAACGTGAGTCCGAAGTAAAAATGAGCAAAACACAGCGGGAAGACGGCGGGAGGAGTGAAAGCCACCACCACCCCCTTCGAGACTGGCGTACTTACGAGACTCTTTACTCGGCGTTACTGCATGAATAAAAAGTTGCCGGCATTGCTAGATGGCGGTATCGTGCACTTAAGGATATAAACTTTAGAAAAGATATAAGTGCTGTTGAAAAACTTGTTTCTTTCATCCATCTTATCGAAGTGTAAACAAAAAAAGTGCAGCCTCAACAATGGCAGGGAAAACTAAACCTTCCCCCAAACTAGGAAGTACAGCTCCGAGTTCAAAGGTTGATACCACAGAGATGAGCGCTGTGTTCTCCTCGTTATTGCGACCTCTAGTGGATCAAATGACGTCCCTTAACAACAAGATGGACAAAATGCAGATGGAATTACAAGAGTCAAATAAAACTACAGAGAAGCTGCAGCGGGACCTCTTGGAAGTAAAAACTTCAGTAAAAAATCAAGACTCAAGACTACAAAAGGCGGAGAAAGAAAAGGCTCTCCATTATGATCAGCTTTTGAAATTGCAGATGGAAAGATCGAACTTCTTCCTAAGACTTCAGAATGTGCCAGAGAATAAAGGAGAAGACCTTAAAAACTTGTTAAGTGAAGCACTTGAACCAATAACAGGCTTAAAAGCAGCGGATTTAAAAAGCGACATGGATATGGTTTACAGAACCTATCCAGATTACACTAAAAAGAAAAGCCTGCCTGGTGAAATTATGATAAGGTTCTCCAAGAAATCTAGAAGAGATGTGGTGCTTAAAACCACGAATAAAGCGGTTCTGAAGATCCAAGGAGAAGAAATTAAAGTGATGAAAGACATCCCATTCGAAATAAGGAAAAGAAGGAAAGCCTATGGGAAACTGACATCTTGGCTTCAGTCTGAGTCTATCATTTATCGTTGGAATACTCCAGAGGGACTAAGCTTCAGCATTAAGGACAAGAAGTATAAGATTGACTCTGTACAACAAGTGAAAAATTTTTTGGAAAAAAGCAAAGAAAAGAAAACTGGAAGGGACTCAGATGACTCACTGGCTTCGCAAGAAAGTATGTATGGGTTTGATAGCTCCAAGAGTGAAGAAGAAATTTCTGACTCGGGAAAAGGAGCAGCAGCTCCAAAAGTACAAGATGAGACTGTAAAAACAAGAAGAGGACGGAAGAAGAAATAATGGCTAAATTGTTTTATTAAGCATTGCATTTATGTGTTTTATAAATTGTAACTAAGCATATTTCCTCAGGTGGACATATCTGCCAAATAGTTTTTTTTTAAAATAGCAGTAGTAACAAAATAACTGAAAAATTAACCATGGTTTAAAAATGCTTCATAAATCATATGTAACATGGTAATATTAAGCAATGGATAAAGTGCTCTCTGTATAAGGTATATGTAGCCTAGATTGTAGCGAAATAAATGTAGCTTATAGATAAAAAGCAATAAAAATCTTTTTTTTAAAAAGCCATACATACTTTCCTGTGACTCTAGTGAGTCATCTGACTCCCTCTCCGCTTTCTTTTTCTTGCATTTTTCCAGAAATATTTTGGCTTGTTCTACAGAGTCGATCTTGTATTTCTTGCTTTTATAGCTGAAAGACAGTCCCTCTGGAATATTCCAACGATACGTAATTGACTCAGACTGTAACCATGTTGTTATATTCCTGTAGGCTTTTCTTCTTTTTCGAATTTCAAATGGAATATCTTTTAGAACCTTGATTTCCTCTTCTTGGATCTTCAGCGTTGTTCTGTTTGTGGTTTTTAACACCACATCCCTTGTTGATCTTTTGGAGAACCTTATCATGATCTCACCTGGCAGGTTTTTCTTTTTCACAAAATCTGGATAGGTCCCCAACATAGCTACAACTCTATTGTGACATTCTTTATAGTCAGTTTGAGCAATTTTACTGCAGGCATTGACAATGTGGTCAACTATTTCATCCTTTGTCTTGCAAAGTCATCATTTACTATTATCACTGGTCTTTGAATCTTGGCTTTCATACTGTTCATTTGGAGTGCCTGTTCTTGTGTAGCTACAATGAGTCCTTCTGTTTCTTTCTTCAAGTGCCCATTTTGGAGCCACTTTCAGGTCATAGAATCATAGAGTTGGAAGATATCTCCAGGGTCATCTAGTTCAACCCCCTGCACAATGCAGGAAATACACAAATACCTTCCATTCCACACCCCCAGTGACCACTGTTCCACGCCCAGAAGATGGCCATCTAGCCTCTGTTTGATCTGCCTAAGTTCACAGAATCAGCATTGCTGTCAGATGGCCATCTAGCCTCTGTTTGAAAACCTTCAAAGAAGGAGAGCCCACCACCTCCCAAGGAAGCCTGTCCCACTGAGAAATAGTTCTGTCAGGAAGTTCTTCCTAATGTTTAGCCAAAAACTCTTCTAATTTTATTTCAACCCATTGGTTCTGGTCCGACCTTCTGGGGCAACAGAAAACAACTCTGGACCATCCTGTATTTGACAGCCCTTCAAGTACTTGAAGATGGTTATCATATCACCTCTCAGTTGTCTCCTCTCCAGGCTAAACTTACCCAGCTTCTTCACCCCTCCCTTATAGGACAGTCTCCAGACCATCTTCATTGCCCTCCTCTGGACATGTACCAGCTTGTCTATATCCCTCTTAAATTGTGGTGCCCCAAACTGAACACAATACTCTAGGTGAGGTCAAACCAGAGCAGAGTAAAGTAATACCATCATGTTCTGGACACTATACTTCTGTTGATACAGCCCAAAATCACATTTGCCTTTTTAGCTACTGCATAAGAACATAAGAGAAGCCAATGTTGAATCAGACCAATGGCCCATCCAGTCCAACACCCTGTCACACAGCAGCCAAAAATACCAGGGGCTTTCAGAAGGTCCACCAGTGGGGCCAGGACACTAGAAGCCCTCCCACTGTTGCCCCCCCCAAACACTAAGAATACAGAGCATCACTTGCCCCAGACTGAGAGTTCCTATCTATACCTTGTGGCTAATAGCCACTGATGGACCTCTGCTCCATATGTTTACCCAGTTCCCTCTTGAAGCCGTCCATGCTTGTAGCTGCCACCACCTCCTGTGGCAGTGAATTCCATGTGTTAATCATTCTTCGGGTGAAGAAGTACTTCCTTTTATCCGTTCTAATCTGACTGCTCAGCAATTTCATTGAATGCCCACAAGTTCTTGTATTGTGAGAAAGGAAAAGTACTTCTTTCTCTACCTGCTCTATCTCACGCATAATCTTGTAAACCTCTATCATGTCACCCCTCAGTCGTCATTTCTCCAAGCTAAAGAGCCCTAAGCACTTTAACCTTTCTTCACAGGGAAAGTGTTCCAACCCTTTTAACATTCTAGTTGCCCTATTCTGCACTTTTTCCAATGCTATAATATCCTTTCTGAGGTGCAGTGGCCAGAATTGCACACAATATTCCAAATGAGGTCGGACCATCAATTTATACAGGGGCATTATGATACTGGCTGATTTGTTTTCAATTCCCTTCCTAGTAACCCTCAGCATAGTGTTGGCCCTTTTTATCGCAGTCGCACACTGTCTCAACATCTTCAGTGAGCTATCTACTACGACTCCAAAATATCTCTCTTGGTCAGACTCTGCCAGTTTGGACCCCATCAACATGTATTTATAGTTAGGATTTTTGGCCCCTGTATGCATCACTTTGCACTTGGCCACATTGAACCCCATTTGCCATGTTGATGCCCACTCACCCATCCTCAGCAGATCCCTTTGGAGTGCTTCACAATCCTCCTTCGTTCTCACCACCCTGAACAATTTAGTGTCAACAGCAAATTTAGCCACTTCACCGCTTACTCCAAACTCCAAACCATTAATGAACAAGTTAAAAAGCATCAGATGCAGTACTGAGCCCTGTGCTACCCCACTGCTTACCACCCTCCATTGTGAAAATTGCCTATTTATACTCACTCTCTGTTTCCTATTAATTAGCCAGTTTTTGATCCACAAGAGAATTTGTCCTTTTATCCCATGACTATTGAGCTTACTTAGGATACTTTGATAAGGATATTTATCAAAAGCTTTCTGGAAGTCAAGGTAAACAACGTCTATTGGGTCCCCCATGTCCACATGTTTGTTCACCCCCTCAAAGAATGCTAAGAGGTTAGTGAGACAAGATCTTCCCTTACAGAACCCATGCTGAGTCTGCCTCATCAATGTGCCTACTAATTCTCTCCTTAATAACGGTTTCCACCAGCTTACCCAGTATTGACGTCAGACTGACTGGCCTGTAATTTCTCAGATCTCCTCTGGAACCCTTTTTAAAGATGGGTGGTGACATTAGCTACCTTCCAATCCTTTTTAAATGAAATATTACATATTTTTGTCAGGAAATCCACAAGTTCCCATTTGAGTTCTTTTAGAACTCTTGGATGTATGCCATCCGGGTCTAGTGATGTATTAGTTTTTAAGTTGTCTATCAGTCATAGGATCTCCTCTCTAGTCACCTCAATCTGATTCAGATCTTTCAATACCCCTCCCAAAATCAGCATTTCTGGAGTGGGCAAGTACTTCCCATCTTCCACAGTGAAGACAGAGGCAAAAATGCATTCAGCTTCTTAGCCATTTCCCTATTGTCCTTCAGTAATCCTTTTACCCCTTGGCCATCCAAGGGCCCCACTGCCTCCCTGGATGGTTTCCTACTTCTAATGTTTTTGAAGAAAGTTTTATTGTTGGTCTTTATGTTTTTTGCAATATGCTCCTCATATTCCCTTTTTGCCTGCCTAATCACAGACTTGCATTTTATTTGCCACAGCCTGTGTTCTCTTTTATCATCGTCACACTGCTGATTTATGTTCAGTGTATGGTCTACTAAGACCCCTAGATCCTTTTTGCACATACTACTGCCAAGACAAGTCTCCCCCAACCTATAATTATGCTTTTGATTTTTCCTACCTAAATGCAGAACTTTACATTTATCCCCACTGAAATTCATTTCATTTGTTTTAGCCCAGTTTTCCAGCCTGTCAAGATCATTCTGTATCCTGACTCTGTCTTCTACCATATTTGCTACCCCTCCCAATTTAGTGTCATCTGCAGATTTAATAAGCATTTCCTCTATTCCTTCATCCAAATCACTGATAAAGATGTTGAACAAAATAGGTCCCAAGACAGATCCTTGAGGCACTCTACTTGTCACTCCTCTCCAAGAGGATGAGGAACCTTTCACAAGCACTCTTTGGGTGCGACCTGTCAACCAGTTACAGATCCACCTAACAGTAATAGGATCTAAACCACATTCTACCAATTTGTCAACAAGAATATTATGTGGAACCTTATCAAAAGCCTTACTGAAATCAAGATAAATTATGTCCACAGCATTCCCCTGATCCAGCAAGGTAGTAACTTTCTCAAAAAAAGAGAGATAAGGTTAGTCTGACATGACTTGTTCTTGAGAAACACATGCTGGCTCTTAGTAATCACAGCTGTCCTTTCTAAATGCTGAAGGACAGTCTGTTTGATGATTTGTTCTAAAACTTTCCCAGGTATAGACATCAAGCTGATGGGTCAGTAGTTACCTGGATCCTCCTTTTTCCCTCTTCTTGAAGATGGGGACAACATTTGCCCACCTGCAGTCTTCTGGCACTTCACCTGTTCTCCAAGAATTCTCAAAAATAATGGACAGAGGCTCATAAATTATATTTGCAAGTTCTTTTAGTACCCTTGGATGCAGTTCGTCTGGCCCCGAGTACTTAGTTTCATTTAAAGAAACTAGGTGTCTATGTACTACCCCTATTCCTAGGTGGCAACTCCCTTTCCTCATCATGTGTTCTGTTTTTGTCATGTTGAACATTGTTCCCCTCACAAGAGAAGACTGAGGAAAAGAAAGAGATGAGCAGTTCTGCCCTCTCTTCATCACCTGTTACAATTTCACTTTCCTGTCCACACAATGGGCCTACCATGTCCTTACTCTTTTTCTTACTTTGAATAAAAGAAAAGAACACTTTTTTTTTTTTTTAGCATCTCTCGCTAGGCCTAAGCTCATACTGAGCTTTAGTGTTCCTAACTCTCTCTCTACAAGCACTGGTTATTTGTTTATATTCATCCTTGATTATAAGGCCCTCCTTCCACTTTCTAGATGAATGTTTATTTCTCAAGCCTTTAGAAAGCTGTTTATGGAGCCATGGCTTCTTTAGGCTCCTCCCATTTTTCCTTCTCATGGGAATCATTTATGATTGTTGTCTTCAGTATTTCACTTTTAAGAAACTCCCATCCCTCTTGAACTCCCTTCTCCTTAAGTATTTCTGACCATGGGATTCTACCCAGCATAACTTTCAGTTTGTCAGAATTTGCTTTCCTGAAGTCCAACTTATATGTCTGACTACCTCCCTTCTCCAAGACTGTAAATTACAAAATTACATAGTGCCCACTACTTTCACCTCATCAACCAGTTCATCCCTATTGGTAAGAATCAAGTCCAAGATAGCAGATCCTCTTGTTTCCCTCTCCACTTTCTGAAGAATGAAGTCAGCAAGGCAAGTCAGGAATTTACTGGACCTTTCATTTTTAGCAGAGTTGACGTCCAACAGATATCTGGGTAATTGAAATCTCCCATGACCACCATGTCCCATCTCTCTGAGAACTTTGTAATCAGTTCTAGGAGTGTCTCATCCAAATCCTCTGCCTGGCTTGGTGGTCTATAGCAGATACCCACCATAATATCTCTATTATTTTTAACTCCTTTTACTTTTACCCAGAAACTCTCAACTGGACTTTCATGCTCAGATTCACATATTTCCTCACATGTATATACCTCCTTTACATATAATGCTGCTCCTCCACCATTCCTTATTTGTCTGTCCCTTTAAAATAAATTGTACCCCTCAGTCCTAATATTCCAGTTGTGAGTGTCATCCCACCAAGTTTTCAGTAATGCCTATTAGGTCATAGTCCCCTTCCTGTATTAGGACTTCAAGTCCCTCCTGCTTGTTTACCATACTCTGCGCATTAGTTGTAGAGACATCAAAATCCATGTTTTATGCACTCTGAGGCTTTCATATCTGTATTTACATGTGAGTTATTGTTACCTAGCATACGTGCCACTCCCCGCAAAACTTTAGAGTTCTTATCTCCAGTTATTGGCATCATACTGGGCTTTGCATTTTTGTCTCGCTCCCCTGTAGGATTTAGTTTAAAGATCTCCCTATTAGATTTGCAAGGCTGTTTCCAAACAGCCTACCCTCGTAGGCTACCCTTTTTTCCTACCCTCGTGGGGTGCAAACCATCTTCTGATAGAAGAGCTTAATCTCGAAAGCATAAGCCATGGTCCAAAAATCCAAACCTTTCCTGATGACAGCATCTACGTAGCCAGTCATTGATCTGCAGTATTCTTTCCCTTCCTAAGCCATGACCTTCAACAGGAAGCCATGACCTTCAACAAATCCAGTCGGTACACTTTAGCTTCTACCCCTCTCAGTAGGGAATCCCCAATTACCAACACACACCCTCTCCTATATTGGGGAGCAGAAGCTTGAGTCCTCTCATCCACAAGAGTTTGAGAAATTTTCTTCAAGCTTCATGGAAGCTGGGGGAGGAGCCCTTGTTCCAGTGGTTCAGAATCACTATCTGTGGGGAGATCTAGTAACCGATTGCTTAGTAACAGAGGTTCAGAATGTCTCTTGATTTTCCTGCTCCTGTGGGTTACATTCTTCTATGTGCCCTCCTCCTGTGTTGGGTGCTCCTCCATTTGCTGAGATACCCTTCCCTCCTCCTCCTGTTGCCCTCTCAGGAGTGCTTCATGCATTCTGTCCATGAAATCTTCACCTTCCCTTACAAACTGGAGTGTGAACAAGCACGCCTCAAGTCCCTGTATCTTCTCCTCCAGTAGGGCTACCAACTTACACTTGCTGCAAGTGTAATTTCTGTTACCCTTAGGTGAGAATACAAACATGCCACAGATTTTGCATATCACTGCCTCAGCTCCCTCACCAGCCATGCTGCTGCAATCCATTTCAAAATTAGTTCAATTTAACTGGCACTTCCTTGATAACTCCCCTGCCAAACTGCCTCTTAAGACTGCTTGTGAAAGGTTTGCAAAAGCAAAACTAACTTAACAAATACAGAATGTAAGAGCTACTTAGTTTTCTATGGGGCCCTCTCACCCTTTCGCTTGCACCTCTGGCAAGGAAGAGCCTAATATAGTTAAAGGCTCACCCAGCAGAGGGGGGGGGGGAAGAGTCAGCCCCAGGCAAAACTGTTGCAATCTGCAATCAGCTACACCCAGTCAAAAGAGACAAACAGAACCCACTATTCCTCAAACAAGCACCACTCTCCAACAGGCTGTACACACCCTCAAACACTGTCTTCCCACACAGTAACCTCAGCTACTTCTCCTCAGCAGTTAAGGAAAGACACCACTCCAGCAGCAGCTTCCTCTCCTGCCCCTTCTCAGAGCCCAGCTCAGGTGTTTTCACTATCAACTTTGTTCTCTGTGTCTTTCAAATATTGCCGATACAAGTACTTTTCCTTCCAGTTGTCAAACTGAGTTTTGATTTCATGGTTTTTGTAATACTATTTGGTTTCTGTAACCATAATAGATCTGCCTTGTACACTTCAGCTAGAAGCTTCTCTTTGCTTTTCTTGGTGTAGTCATTCAGTGCTCATTTTTTCGTCCTCAACTGCTTGCTTAGCTTTCCAGAGACCTCTTCCACCTAATTTTCTTGGCAAATAAAGACGATCAACATCACTTATAGGGTGTAGTGAGTAATGCAATGTCATTATCTTGCAAGTTTTGCAATCTATAACTCTTTGGTAATACTTCTTGGTTGTATTTTTCTTAACAAAGGTATGTTTGATGTTGTCAACTTCCAAAATTCCAAGACGTTTGTAGTTTTCTTGAAAGCCCAGTGTTTTGATGTTGTTGTTGTTTGGCATCTTGATTTCTTCTTGTTCAACAACCTTTCCTCTATTCAGCGCTAATGCTGCACACTTTTCAAGGTCAAATTCCATTGCTGTATCCTTGTTGAATATTCAAACTGTTTTTAGTAAAGAATCAATCTCTGATGATAACTTTCCATACATTTTGAAGTCATCCTGTCTTTGAAAACTGGGATCCTAGGCCTGTGCTGTTGAGAATGATTATGAGTGGAATTAGGACAATGACAAAGAGCAGAGGTGATATTGAGTCTCCTTGGAAAATTCCTTGTTTAATATTAATTGTTCCAATTTCTTCTCCATTCACCATCAGCCTCCATTTACTCATGGCATTTTTAATAAACATCATTACAGTTTTGTTGATGCCTATCATTTCTAGTGTTTTCAGGATCCATGTATGAGGGAGTGAATCAAATGCCTTCTTGTAATCAACCCAAGCAACATTCGGGTAGGTTTTCTGCCTTTTAAAATTTTGTAAGACCATTTTATCAATTGATAACTGATCTTTAGTGACTCAGGATTTTAGGTTAATTCCTTTTTGTTGATGTGGTAAAACTGAACTGAACTATAGATATTCTTGAATGGAATTGGCTACAATTCCTGTCAGCAGTTTAAAAGTTGTTGGGAGGCAGACAAAGGGGCAAAAGTTGCTTGCCACTGATCCTTTCTCTTTGTTCTTCAGAATGAGACATGTCCTGCCAGTTGTTATCCATTCTTCTACTGCTTTGGAACAGAGCACAATTCAGGGGTCATTTCATAGAAAAAGAGGTGCAGGAGCTCATTAGCATAACTCATTAGCATAACTAATTTGCATATGTCACACTCTCTGACATCACCGGAAGTATGTCAGAAGGTATGTCAGAAGGCAAGAAAGAAAGGGGAGAGAGGGAGAGAGCTGGCAGAGAGGGGACAGCTACTAATCCAAGCCTCAGAAATACCACTACTCTGGGAGAATAGCTTCAGTGGTGGCTGAAGCCTTCAGAAGGCTGGTCGGAGGAACAAGGACCTTTCCAGGGGACGGAGTCATTTTGCTGCAGCCGTGACACAAGCAGGCATTCCCCTGCGGCGGGGGGGGGGGGGGGGCTGGCACCAACTCCCAAAGCTGCGCTCCCCCGAGCTCCTGCTCAAAATGACCCCTGGAGCACATGATTCAGCTGTTGCACCTATTGTGGATGAAGTCTTGTCAACTTTTTAAGCCAATAGCCATAAACTTCATATCTTCCAGGAGCTGTCCAGTTTTTCACTTTCTTCATTTTTTTGCAGGCTTTCCAGGGTTATTGTCAGATTTTCCATTTGCTTTCCTTTGAGTTTGTTTTCCATATCTGTGATCCAAGTGGCTTTTTAATTGTATTCCTTTGAGTCTTCCCAGAGTTCTTTCCATAAGGTTGTTTTCTTTTCTTTGTCTGGTTTTACTTCTACTTTTTCAGCTCTCCCTAGTGTTTTGTAGAACTGCCTCTGGTTAGTCTGGAATTAGAAGTTTTGTCTGTATTGCTGGATCCTACAGTTGTACCTCTTGATCTTCTTGGACATTGCAACAATTCTTTGTTTGATATATCCTTCAACTTCTGCTATTTTTTTATCTGATATTTCTTCCTGAGGTTTGCTTTTCTTCTTTCCTTCTTGTGTTTCCTTTCTTTTAATTCCTTTAAGGTGCTTTAAGTCTGAATGGCATTTGTTGATTTTTTTTCTCCAATTTCATTTGCCACTTTCAGTTTACCTTAAAATCCTTAATTGCTTTTTTCTTAATGTCCATTCCCAGTTCTCAAGTACATCAAGTGGTTGGTTTCAGTTGTTTGCTGAAGGAATTGTTTCAATCACTGCATTGATATTTTCAATGATTCTTGCAAGTCATTTATTTGATGTTGTTCTGAGCACAAGGAATCTTTGTCTGTCTCCTTTGCTGTTAATATGCTCTAAGATTCTTGCCTTCAGTTCTTCCTGTACAGAGGTGGACTGATGATGTATTGTCAATATCTCACTCTTAATTAGCAGACTTTCAAGAGCAACTTCATTTCTATGTCCTATTTCTGGTTGATTTCATTTATTTCTTGCTCTTGATGTTCTTCCTTTGAGTGGCTGTTGTTCCTTATTTCATCTAGCTCCATTGCTGTGCAAAAGTTATTTTGCATAATAAAATGGCACTGATCTGCTAGTAATTGTTCAGTCATTGTAGAATCGGGACACTTTGTATATTTCATTCATTTCAAATATCCACGCTGTTCAGGCCTTGATTTAAAATAACATTGCATAATGATTCTGTTTCATTCTTGAGATTATTTTTTTCTGACTTTGCTGGTTTTCCAGTAGCTGATTAGGTCCCTGCTCTGGTTGCCTTTTGGATATTATTATTGTTATTGTTGTTGTTACTATTGTCATAGTCAGATATTTTACTGGTATATGGTGTTCTGGAATTTTACATCTAGCCAAATTCTTGGGAATCGCAGGAGTATCTTCTCAGCAGGAGGTTTGCTATTCCAAGCAACACTGTCTTCTGGAGCTGAGCTGGTGTTATTTGAAACTTCTAGGCACTGCTCCAAGGGCTCCAGTGACTTGATGGTAGCCTGCTTCTCCCAGAGGTGTTCTAACTCTATTCATAGGTCTTGGTATTTTGTGATCTTCTCCTGTTCTTTCTTTTCTTTTCTGGTGTCTCCTGGGTTTGCAGCATCAGTGATCCAAACTTTAACTCTCATTTATCATCATAATTTCTTGCTGAGACTTGTTGGAAGCAGAACTAGAATTCATAAGGGGAGTTAGTCAGGTATACCGCTTCTGTATATTACTCAAGGAACAAAAAATATGGAAAACTTCAGCTTCACATGAAGCTGATCTGAACCAAATCACCATTTATAATAGTCCCACTTTGCCACTAATCTGCCACAGAGCTGCCAGATTAAGTGTTTGGGTGTTCACAAAGCTGAACCTGTAAGAGACTCACAATTTCATCTGTGAGCAAGAATAAAAATGTGTAGAATATAGTTTCCCATACCAAATGGACAGTTTGAATTTTTAGTCATGCCATCTGACTTGTCCAACAAACTCAATATTTCATTACTGTGCCCTGTGTGATCTCAGTCATTATGCTGTTTTATTGATATGTTCTGAGGCTCAACCAATACACTAATAATATCTATATCTAGGAAGTACTAGGTTGTACTTGGGAGACCTCCAAGGAAAACTCTGCAGAGGAAGGCAATGGCAAACAACCTCTGCTTCTCACTTATCTTGAAAGCCCCTTACCAGGGTCACCATAAGTCATTTGTGACTTAATGGCACTTTACACATGCATACACAACATACCTTTAATAACACAGAAAACATTTTCACTTCTGCCCTTATTCTAACTCACCCTGATCCAAAACAACCTGTCAAAGTAGACACTAATGCTATAATGATTGCTCCCTTGGAGCCATACAACCACAGCAAATGCAGGAATACCAAGAAATTACACTCATGTACCTACTTCTCATGGGGCTGTGGAGGCTCAGAAGTTAAGATGCTGAATTGCAGACCAGAAGGTCTAAAGCTCAGCAGTTCGAGACCTGAGCGCTGCGTGATGGAGTGAGCTCCCATCTCTGGCCCCAGCTCCTGCCAACCTAGCAGTTCAAAAGCAAGAAATTGCAACTAGATAAATAGGTACCGCTTCAGTGGGAAAGTAACAGCATTCTGTGCACCTCAGCATTTAGTCATGCCGGCCACATGACTACACAGGAGTCTTCGGTCAGCACTGGCTCTTTGGCTTGGAAACGGAGATGAGCACTGCCCCCTAGAGTCGGATTCGACTGGCTTTCAAGCAAGGGAAACCTTTACCTTTACTTACCTACTTCTCACAGAAGCTTCTACCTGGAAAAAAAACTATAGAATTGCAGACAAGGAGCTATTAGAAACTCCAGAAGTGTATGACACATAGGGTCATTACCTTGAAGGAGTTAAGCATTTAATGTTAGTCCTGACAGCCTGCAGGAATATAGACTGGTTCTATAATTATACACTAGATTACTGATCTCCATCCTGCCTTCTGTAGCCTGGTTTGGGCTTGTCCTCATCTCAGTTACCCAGCTGTCCTTGAACCTGAGTACACAACATATTTACACTTATTTCACATTTTCCCTTACAATCAGAACACATGCTCATGGGAAGCCTGATCTTTCTGTACAAACCTAACTGAAAAGGATGAAGCCTAGACTAACAGCACATTAATCTGTGCCTGTTAAGAAGTAGTGGTGGTGATGACATGAAGGCTGAGACTCTGAATCACCAGATGGGTGGCTGAAACAAACAAACAAAAAGGCTTAGTCACTGTACTAACATGATGAATCTTGATTCAAGAAGTGGCTGGCATATTGCTCAGGGTCACCTTTTTTCTGCTAAGCTCCTTGTACAGTGCAGTTTTTCTATCATGGAATGATAGATATTGAAAGAAGACAGCCATCAGCAGTTTGCTTTTATGACAACCTTGCATTTTGCAACTACACCAAATAAAAGGGTTGTGGGGTTTGGAAGGAGTGTTACAATTTTGTGAATATGGCTTCAATTTGTGTCCAGAGCACATTTGAGCCAAGACACATTTAGGTTTCAGTATATGAAGTAATAAAAAGCACCTGCAAATTGCCATTCCCTCAGTACTCATGAACCAGACTTCTCATACACATGGATGGTGGGGTGGTGGTGGTGATTATTAGGTTTTATAGTATAAAACCAGATTTGAACCCAGGTACTGTTTACTTGGGCTCATTCTGTGTTCATATGTACATTAGCGCTTGTATTGTCACTTCATTTTGTGTGTGTTTCTATATCTGGATCAATATAAGCATGTATTGCCAGTATAAGTGTATCAGAACTGCAATGTGACCAGTGCATTCTCAGTGTACACTTGATTCATCCTATGTTGATCTGTATCAGCATTACCACCTGAATCTACATTTATCTACATCACATTCTCTGTGTGCACATCGTATAGCATTGCCCTGTATATTTGGTGTTGCATCAGTTCCCTTTGTTGGCACTCAACCAGCAAGTGGATGTGGATTCAACTGGCATGTTTTCACTGTATCTTTATGCTTTATATTGGTAAATGCAAAAATGTTTTTGCATTTACCAATATGAGCCGAGGTGAGCGGGTGTCAGTATCAATGGCAATCAACACAGCTTGGGTTTTTTGTGCCTTGTGTATTTCACATCTCTGTATATGTGTGCATTGTCCTTCAATCACAGTTCCTTGGGGTGACCAACATCAGACTATGTGTGGACTGCTTCACATATTACACTCTTAAACATTAATGTAGAAATTGCCTCACTGGATCAGCCCAAAGTCCATCCAGCCGAGTATCTTGTCCCAGCAGTGACCAGCCAGATGCCTAGCTCCCAAGCAGCACCGAAAGCCCACACCCATCCCCTGCTGTTTGTCTCCTGCCCTGTACCTGGTCCTCAAAGGCACACACGGTGTGTGAACTGGGAAGTTCCATTGAATTATAATGGCCAAGAGCTAGGATAATTTATATACGGAAAGCACTTATGAATAGTAAGAAATGGTGAAACCCTGGCAAAGTCCATCGCTTGCCCAAGTGTGTATTTTGCTGTGTATATGAACAGTGAAACACACAGATGGGCAATCATCATCAAACAGGGCAATCAACAAATGGATCTCATGCTTTTTTTTTCCCTATAAAGAAGCGCTTTTCGCGCAGAAAAAAGGGGAACGAAGCGTGAAGCTGCCCTGACACTGGGGGTAGAGCTGCGAGCCCTCTGCCCAGCTTATGTCAGCCTGCCCAGCATCAGTTCAGTTCTCTGTTTCTGCGTGCCAGCGCCCCCAACTCTCTCTTTCGTGGGGGGAGGGGGGGAGCGCCGTGCTGGCACGGCGTGCGTGCGTGCGTGTGTGTGTGTGTGTTTGGGGAGGGCGCGTGGGAGTGCTTCCTGTCAGCCAGCGCGTCTCTTCCCTGTGGCGACTTGGCTGAGGTTGCTCGCTGCCCGTACAGGTGCTGCTCAGCTGGCTCCCGCTGCTCGCAGACCCGGTCTCCATGGGAACTCGTCTGCGGGGGAGGAGGGGGGCGTTCTCTGCCTTCTGCTGCTGCCGGGCCTGCCCCAGCTCCTCGCCTCGTTCCTCTCTCCCCCCTCCCCACCTCCCGCCTCCACCAATCCGGAGAGGAGCCTCGGAGCCCAGCTAAGTGTGTCCTGGAGGTATTTCAGGGTTACTATAGGAACGGGACGGGAAGGGAGGGGGGAAGAGTGGAGTGGGGGGGGGGGGCAGAAAGCTGCTCTTCCTCCCTCCCCACCCCCGCCAGCATCCCACCCCTTCCACCAGGCCCTGACTCAAGTGCCAGTCCGGGCCCGGAATCAATTAATGCAGCTGCAGAGCCAGGGAGGCAGGAGGGAAAGAGGCTGCCTGCCACACCCCCAGCACACACACACACACACCCACCCATCCCGTCCTCCTCGCGCCATCTCGGCCAGGGAGCCTCTGCCTTCGCCGTCCGGAAGGGCTGCCCGTCCCGGCAGGTGGCCTTCCTTGCCACGCGCGGCAGGAGGCGGGGGCGGGGAGATGGATGAGGAGCGTCTGCTCGTCGCCCTCCCTTCCTCCCCGCCCGCGCTGGCTGCTTCTGCTCACGAGGCGAGGCGGGATGCTACTGTTGGGAAGCGCACGCCCGGCAAATCCCCGTCTCAGACCTGGCTCCTGGGCAGCTCCCCGAAGGTCTGGCCTTGACGAAGGAACAGGCGATCAGAAGCCTGCATAACAAAGGGCGCGTGAGTGGCAGCGTCTGTGGAACTGGAGATGGAGGCACCCTTGAGACAGAGGGAGCCTGGCCTTCCCTGGGGGGGGGGGGGGGGGGCAAACAATGGCATCAAGGCAGAACACACCGGCCGCCCCCCCCCCCCCCCGCAGCAACACTTCCCACTTTCAGAGTCAGCATCATTACTGTCTTTCAGCCTGATACTATGCATGTCTATTTTCAGCCCCACTGAGTTCAATGGGACTTCTTCCCAAACACGGGTGCAGAGGAGTACTGTTGTAGTATGAAGATACCCACTCTCCTTAGACAAGGTGCACCTTAGCTCTTTTGTATGTTGTAGCCAGTCAGACACAGACACACACACCAAAAATCTCATCTCAATCATTCCACTGTGCATTTCCTGGACTAGAGATCATTCAGTTGTGGGTACCATCGCTGCCATCTTTCTTCCTTTGTCTTGCCAAGGTCCCTGTGAATTTACAGAGGGTCAGGCTGGCCTAGGGAAACTCCTAGAGCAGCCAAGTGTGGCATATGGCCCCCTTCTAAGCTGCCAGCAATAAGCTCTTTGATTCATCCTGTTGTGTCTCTCCCAAGGTATATTACTAAGCTTGGCGTCTGCGAGATATGCTTCTGTGTTATTATCTGAATGTTGAAGGCAGTGCAGGTGAGATGTAAGGGACAGATGAATGTTTGGTTTTGTTTGGCTTTTGTTGTTTTTGCAATACAATCAAATTGGATCTGAATGATGGTCATACAAGACCTATATGGCTTATTTACTAGACCATATGGCTTGTAGAAGGGAGGGAGGGAGGGTAAGAAATGTTTACTAGTTGCTGAACCAATGGCGGGCAGATTTCTCCATCCAGGATCACTTTCTCAACTAGTTCAGTAAAAGATGACTAGTGGATGGAGTACTTGTTTGATGCAGTCCAAAATCTGGTACCAAGAGTTCCTGTTAGACCTATAATTCTGTTGGATGTGTGATTATTTTTTAGGTATGAAATCAGTTCATGTACACATCTTATTAACACTGGGAACCTTGACAATGAAGGACTGTGGCAATCTAATGTTGTTATCAAGTTCTGCATGATAGGTTCAAATGTTTTAACAAAGAGACCCACTCTTGCTGTTCCCAGTTCTTTCTTACTTGAAACCACACCCTTAAGAACATAAGAGTCCTGCTGTGTCAGCCTAGTAGTCCATCTGGTCTAATGTCTTGTTTCACACAGTAGCTAACCAGTTGCCGTGGAGGGCCAATAAACAGAGCATAGAGAGCAAGGTTTTAACCGGATGCTGTCTTCCAGCACTGGTATTCAAAGATATGCTGCCTCTGTATATGGAGGCTCCTTTCATCTGTCCTCCATGAATCTATTTAATCCCTTTTTAAAGCCATCGATGCTTGTGGCCGTGGCTACATACACTAGCAGTCAATTCCACAATTTAATTACTAATTGAATAAAGAAGTACTTCCTTTTATCTGTCCTCAATCTATTGCCCATCAATAGTGTTGCCAACTATGTATTGGTTAATTCCTGGAGATTTGAGGGTGGGCCCTGGGGAGGGAGCTCGGCAGGCATGGGATGCCATACAGGCCACCCTCCAAAGCAGCCGTTTTCTCAAAGGGAACTCTGTAGTTTGGGAATCAGTTGTAATTTCAGGAGAATTCTAGCCCCAACCTAGAGGTTGGCAACCCTACCCATCAACTTCACCCAATGCCCTTGAGTTCTAGTATTTTGGGAGAAGAAGAAAAAATTATTTGTATCCACTCTGACTATTGTCTGCATAATTTTATAAAACTCTATTATTCCCCACTTTCCAGGAGATCTCCATGCCCTCCCTGGAGGTTGGCAACCCCAGGCAGGGTCAGAAACCTGTGGCTCAATATGGAATCAAACATGATTTTGTACTTACCTTCCTAAGAGATGCACTCCTCCCACTGCTGCAGCCAGCACAGAATGGCAAGCTGGTCAGGTGACCATCTCAGACTATCACAGGAGGTCAGGGTAAGAATAGTGACATCAGAAAATGACTGAAGCCACTTACTGCATGTAATGTCCTTGCATTGTTCCCTCACCCTGCCTGGCAACCTCTGAGCTATGTGGCCACACATGAGCAACCTGGAGGGCTAGAAAGTCCAGGGATATTTAAACCCTATGAACAAGGAGGAGGAGGAAGTGGGGATAGATGCCTGACATGGTGGAGGAAGAGAAACTGGTAATAGAAATATAGAGCTGGAAGGGACCCTAAGGGTAATCTTGTTCAACCCTCTGCACAATGTTACTTCCCTGCCACCCCCCAGTGACACCAGCTCTATGCTCAGAAGGCAGCAAAAACTCTCCAGGATTCCTGGACCAATCTGGCCTGGAGGAAAATTCCTTTCTGAACCCATAATGGCAATCAGCATTACCATGGGCATATAAGAAAGCACCATGAGAGCCAAGCACTGGCTCATCCCTTTCTATCCTCCCTCTCATGATCTGCCTAAATTTACAAAACCTGCATTGCTGTCAGATGGCCACCTAGCCTCTGCTTAAAAACCTCCAAAAAAAGAAGTTCTCACCACCTCCCAAGGAAGCCTGTTCCACTGGGGAATTGCTGTAACTGTTTGAAAGTTCTTCCTAATGTTTAGCTGAAAACTTTTAATTTCAACCCATTGGTTCTGGTCTGACCTTCTGGGATGACAGAAAACAACTCCATCATATCATCCCTCAGTCATCTCTCCAGGCTAAACATACCCAGCTCTTTCAACCTTCCCTCATAGGACTTGCTCTCCAGACCAGTGTTCCCTCTAAGCTGAGTTAGTGTGAGCTAGCTCACAGTTTTTTAGCCTCTGGCTCACACATTTTTGTCTTAGCTCAGGAAGGATGGCTCCAGAACAAACTAATTTATGCAGTGGCCAGATTGCTTGCTCACAACTTTAATGCCTGTAGCTCAAAAAGCAGAATTTTTTGCTCACAAGACTCCACAGCTTAGTGGGAGCATTGCTCCAGACCCCTCCAATGTCTTTGTCACCTTTCTCTGGACATGTTCCAACTTGTCAACATCCTTCTTGAACTGTGGTACCCAAAACTGAACTCAGTACTCCAAGTGAGGTCTAACCACAGCAGAGTAAAGCGATACCATGACTTCACATGATCTGGACAGTATCCTTCTGTTGATGGAGCCCAAAATCATATTTGCTTTTTTAGTTATCACATTACACTGCTGACTCATGTTCAGTATATGGTCTACTAACACCCTTAGATCCTTTTCACATGTACTACCAGAAGTGTGTCAGAAGGCAACGCCCACTGCTCAGCTCCACCCCAAAAATCTACAGGTATTTCCCAACTCAGAGCTGGTGAGCCAGCTTTTCACTTTGACTACAGATACTTTAGGTTTCCTTTGCTCTTGCAGGGAAGCTACCCTACAAGAAGCATGAAAATACAGATCAAGTTAGTAGGTTTTTGCTTTTTTCCACAGTGCATCACCATATGTGCCCGCTCCTGGGCTTGTTACTCCCGGAATGGCATTCCTGCGTGTTCCTGCTTGAAATGACCACTGATCATTTATAAAGATGTTGAACAACATAGGGCACAGGACAGAATCCTGAGGCACTCCACTTGTCACTCCTCTCCAAGAGGATGAGGAACCATTAACAGGCCCTTTTTGGGTGTGATCTGTCCACCAGCTACAAATCCACCTCACAGTAGTAGGATCCAAACCACATTTGACCAACTTGTCAACATCATGTGGAACCTCATCAAAAGCCTTAGTGAAATCAAGATAAACTATGTCCACAGCATTCCCCTTATCCAACAAAGCAGTAACTAGCTAAAAATGGAGATAAAGTTAGTCTGACATGGCTTGTTCTTGAGGCTCAAGGATTGACTCTTTGATAACTTGTTCTAAAACCTTACCAGCTATGGACATCAAGCTTATTCATTGGTAATTACCCAGATCTTCCTTTCCCCCCTTTTTGAAGATGGAGACAATATTTGTCTGCCTCCAGTCTTCTGGCACCTCACCTGTTCTCCAAGAATTTTCAAAAATGGTGGACAGAGGCTCTGAAATTATATCAGGAAATTCCTTTAGTACCCTCAGATGCAATTCATCTTGCCCTGAGGACTTGATTTCATTTAAATAAGCTCGGCCTTTATATACCACCCCTAGAGAGCCAGTGTGGTTTAGTGGTTAAAAGCAACCAACTTTAATCTGGAGAATCAAGTTTGATTCCTCACTCCTCTACATGAAGCCTGCTGGGTGACCTTGGGCCAATCACAGTTCTCTCAGAATTCTCTCAGCCCCACCTACCTCACAAGGTGTATGTTGTGGGGAAACAAAGGGAATGTGATTGTAAGCTACTTTGTGACTCCTTAAGGTAGAGAAAAGCAGGGTATAAAAACCCGTTCTTCTATGCCAGGGGTGGCCAACCTGTGGCTCGGGAGCCACATGCGGCTCTTTCACATATATTGTGCGGCTCCTGGCAGGGCAACTGGGGAAGCAAAGGGGAGGCATGCTTTTTCTCTCTTTCTCCCTTCCTTCCTTCCTTCCTTCCTTCCTTCCTTCCCTCCTCCCTCCCATCTATTTGCTTTCCTGGTTTCTCTCTCTCTCTTTCTTTCCACTTCTTTAATTCTTTCTTTCCATCTCTCTCAATATCATTAGCAAACAAGTAATATCATTATCAATAACTGGTTTTCCTCGTTTGTTTTTATTTTTGGCAGTCCCATTTAATGTTAATAAAAAGCAAATTTGTATATTTTAAAAAATAAAAATGTGTGTGTGATATTTGTTCCTGTCTTGCGGCTCTCAGACATCTGACGTTTATTCTATGTGGCTCTTATGTTAAGCAAGGTTGGCCACCCCTGTTCTATGCCTATCATAGACTGCAACTCCCTTCCCTCATCATATAGTCTCTTTGTGCCAGGCGGAGCACCATTTCCTGTAAAATAAAAGACTGAGGCAAAGTAGGAATTGAGCAGTTTGGCCTGTTAAAATTCCACTTTCCTCTCCCCGCAGCGGGCCTACCACTTCCTTGTTCTTTGTCTTGCTCCAAACATAACCAAAGAACCATTTTTTGTGTGTTTAACATCTCTCACTTAACTAAGTTCACACTGAGCTTTAGCTTTTTAATACTCTCCCCACAAGCACTGGTTATTTATTTATATTCAGCCTTGGTTCTATGGCCCTCGTTCCACTTCCTAAATGTGTCTTTTTAAATTCTCAGTTCTTTAGAAAGCTTTTATGGAGCCATCCTGGCTTCTTTAGGTTCCTCCCATTTTTCCTTCTCATTGGAATCATTTGTGATTGTGCCTTCAGTATCTCACTTTTAAGAAACTCTCACTCGTTTTGAACTCCCTTCTCCTTGAGTATTTCTGACCATGGGATTCTCTACCCAGCATAACTCTGAGTTTGTTAAAATTTGCTTTTCTAAAGTCCAACCTGTATGTTGGACTGTATATATAGCTTTTCCCTTCCCAAGATGTTAATTTCCAAAATTACATGGTCATTACTATCCAGGGTGCCCACTATTTTTTCCTTATCAACCACTAGAGTTTGCTCATAATTTCTTTAAACTAAAATTGGGCAGCTTTGGTGTTTTAATAGGAAGCTGGTGGCACCTCTGCTGAAGAACTGAAGTGAGTTCTCTTTACTGATCCTAATGCTTTAAAAATGAAAAAACCAGAAGGCAGAACAGAGACAAGATCAGATGTTTTCACCGTTATTTGGCATGGAAGACCAATTAGACTAAAATCCTTGTAGTTAGGTTGAGGTGAGGGGAGTTAGGAAGACACTAGTTCTATGGCAGACTCCTACAGTTGTGCCTCTGTCCCTTGGTAGCAGTTAGCCAGCTCTCTTTTCTGACTGGCTGTGGCTAAATCTCTGTTTGGGCTCCCTTACTCAGTGAGCACTTTGCAAGCTTCCCGCTGGCAGCTCTTCCCTCACCTGTGCAAAGGCTTTACCTTGTCTGAGCCCTTGCCCTCAAATGTTCTGTTTATATGGACAAACAACTGGCACTGAAACAAAACAACACCTCTTGATTAAGTTTGTGAATAGATTTTTGCTTCATTCAACATGCATCTTTGGGGTCTGATTACATATGATTTCAACAGAAAACATGTTTCCTATCAGTCATTTGGCCCTGAAGAGATAAAGGTTAGCTACAGGCAGTAGTTCTAAAGAGATTTACAGATGGCTGTCAGGTATACAACAACTTCTCTTGATTCACTTGTCATCACAGGTCAAATTGATTTGCAGATTATCGAAGCATGACAAAAACCTGAATAACCTATTTGCTTACAGATTATGGAAGTACAAAAAAAAAGTAAACACACTATGAACAGCTAGTCCACTGAAGAATACTGGGGAACTCAAAATCTTCTGTTCTGTGTTGTGTTATTTTGTTTGGTCTTAACGAAAGAGACATCATGGCTTTTGTTTTTGCCTCTATTTTTTTGCCTTTTGTTATGGACCAATGTGGAGGGCACCAACTTTTCTACATTGAGAATGCTGGACCTGCCAATTAGGGAAAAAACAGAGGTTTCACTACAAAAATTTGGTTTACATTAACTTAATACTTAGTGCATTAACTAAACTTAATCTGCAGTATTGTTAATAAAAGGAGTACTATGTTTGTACTCTTGGGCTCTTAAAGGGCCTCTGTGTTGTGTTTGGCATCAAAGAAACATTTGATCAAGTATTGGTTGTTGTGTATTTAGTGGGATGGATTCTGTTTTTTTGCTTCTTATTCCTGGCTTGCCAATGGGCAACCTGATCCTTAGCTACACCACATGCCCACTGAAGTCAGCAAAGCATTCTACATAGGATGCTGATGAATAGGCCTTAAAATCTTGATGAGATCTCTCCCCTCCCTTTTTGTAACATCCACCTTGATGGATAATTCTGGAGAATGTAAAAGCTAGCACACTGTGGTGTTTGGTATTTGGGTTGGCCCTAATAAAAATTTTTACAGGGCTTTTGTTTGGGGGTTATGGACAACAATAATTCTATCAAACCACTTCCAGCTCCCCCCCCCCCATATTATTTTCATCTCTAGCCTTCAGGCCTAACATGAAAATGAAACTGAAGTTTCCTTTGTTTCAGGTGACCTAAAGTTTTGTTAAGAGAAAGATATAATGTTGCTACAGATGGTTGTGGGTGGACAGGGCCTCACATGCGAGGTTAAGTTTTTACCAACGTTTTGAAAACCTTAAGTTCCATTTATTTAGCCCCCAAAATAATATGCCTTTTAAACAAAAAAAAAAATAACATGCAGATAAATAGATCTTAGATAGATTTACATCCTGATATTTGCCTTTGAATTAAAGAGTAACTAGATATGATATGAAACATTTAGAAAGTGAAGAAAAATGATAATCTATATACTAATAGCCATGTGCCCCCCCCCCCGTGCAGATACCTAAATCCACGGGGGGGGCACTTGGGGGAAGTGAGGTTTTCCTACACACGGGGGGGCACTCCCCCCGTGTGCCGAAAAATCCAAAAAGTTTACAAAAATATTCGGGGGATATTTAAATCCCCCCAAAACTAAAAGCATTTCCTGTGCATGTGCAGGGAATGCTGAAGGAACTGGGATGGCCTGGTGGTTGAGAGACGTCTAAAAGCAGCGAGGCCTGGCGGCTGTGTGCCACACGGGCCTCGCCAGGGTGAATGCGTGGGGGGGAGGGGGGAAGAGTGGCGAGGCCTGGAGCCGCCGGGCCTTGCTGGGGCAATCCAGAGGTGGGAGGGGGTGGAGAGGCAAGGCCTGGCGGCTCCGGGCCTCGCCGGGGCGAATGTGGGGGCAGGAGGGGGGAAGAGTGGCGAGGCCTGGAGCTGTTGGGCCTTGCTGGGGCAATCCAGCGGTGGGAGGGGGTGGAGAGGTGAGGCCCGGCAGCCCTGGGCCTCGCCGGGGCAATCCGGGGATGGGAGGGGGGTGGAGAAACGAAGCCTGGCATCCCCGGGCCTTGCCAGGGCGATCCAGGGATGGGAGGGGGGTGGAGAAGCGAGGCCCAGCAGCTCAGGGCCTCGCTGGGGTGATCCAGGGATGGGAGGGGGTGGAGAGGCGAGGCCCGGCAGCTCTGGGCCTCGCTGGGCGATCCGGGGGCAGGAGGAGAAGGAGAGGCAAGGCCCGGCAGCTCTGGGCCTCGCTGGGCCACCATGGGGGCAGGAGGTGAGTGAGAGCAACCAGGGGGGAGGGAAATGCCAGGCCCAAGTGGCATTAAGCCACTCGGGTCTGAACAAGAGCGGGGGGGGCAGGAGGCGAGTGAGAGCGGCCGGGGGGGTGAGAGGGAGGGAGAAGTACCATCCCCGAGTGGCTGTCAGCTTCTCCCCCCCATGAGTATCGCAGGTCCCCCTTTCTTGTCTATATACTAATAGCCAAGTGGCCCCCTCCTTGTGGATATCTAAATCCACGCAGAGGGGGCACTTGGGGGGCAGGGAGATTTTTCTGCACACTTGGGGGACTCCCCACATGCGCAGAAAAATCTAAAAAGTTTTTAAAAACTTTGGGGGGATATTTAAATCCCCCCCCCCCAAAATAAAAGAGCGTTCTTTGTGCATGTGCAGGGAACGCTCTGGAAACTGCGGTGGCCCAGCAGTTGGGAGGTGTCCAAACCTCACCTCCAGTGCTGGGGGGTGGGAGGGAGATCGGTGGGCCATTGAGAGCCGCTCAGGCCTTGCCAATGCCTGTGGGGGGGGAAGAAAAGTGGCAAGCCCAGGGAGAGCTGCTCAGGCCTCGCTGGTGCCCACTGGGGGGAGAGAGAAGCGGCAGGCCCGGCGAGAGCCACTCAGGCCTTGCTGGTGCCCGTGGGAGGGGGAGAAGCAGCAGGCCCAGCGAGAGCCACTCAGGCCTTGTAATTGCTGGTGGGGGGGAATTGGCAGGCCTGGTGGCTAGAAGCCACAGGCCTCACTGTCAGTGCGGCGGGGTGGCGGGAAAGGATTGGTGGGCCCAGGCCTTGCTGTGGGTGCCGGGGTGGGGGAGAAGACTCACCTGCACCTGCTGGCTCCACTCTGTGAAGCTCCTTCTCCCCCCCCCCCATGCGTATCGCAGGTCCCACCTCTTGTACACATACTAATACTGATATTGAAATATATATATAAGACACAAAATATATGTGAATATGTGAAGACCGATGAACATTCATGGGGTTTTTTGTTTGTAACATCTCTTATGCATGTTTATTGTTTACATAACTCATTCATGCACTACTCTCTTATACACACCATTCACTTAGGCCGCGGTCACATGGCCCTTTAAAGCGGGAGGAACTGCTGTTTCCTCCCACATTTAAAGGGGCCGATCAGACTGGTCGCAGTGAAGCGGGCTCCAGTGCGGGTTCATGGCGCTTTTTCCAACCCCAGGAAAATCAACTATTTTCCCAGGAGTCGCGCTTTGAACCTGCAATGGGCCGATCTGGACAGCCTTCTCTCGCAATGATTGCGAGAGAGAGCTGTCCAGATGGTCCCTCCCAGTTCCCCCCCCCCCTTTTTTTGCACTTGGGCACTCAAGGACCCAAGTGCCAAAAGGGGGGGACCCGGTCTGCTCCGCGCCCACCAGCCGCCATTCCCTTCCCCCTTCTCCCCAAACTTACCTGGCGGCCGGCAGGCTGGGGGAAGGATGCCTACCCCGGCTGCCACTGCTGCCAGCTGCCGCCTCTGCCGCTGCCTTTCACTACACACCGCCACCTTCTGCCACCTCCGCCGCATGCCCCTGCCTCCCGCCGCTGCTGGGCTCGGGGAAAGGTGCCTCCCGCCACCTCCTTCTCTGCAGGGGTTGGGATGTGTAATCATCCCAACCCAGAAAAAAAAACAACGGTTGCTTTAAATCTGGGAGAGCTCCCAGATTTAAACAACTGTGTGACCACGGCCTTAGTCTGCCATTGTGATTGTGCTGCCTCACCCTTCTCTGCAACCCTTTCCACCAATGGCTCTTTCCTGCTAGGATGTACCATTGGCTCTTTTCTTTTTTAACTACATGAATCATTCATTATTAAAGCTATTTGTTTTAGTTATTCTATTTTTTTGTTTCCATTGTTTTCAAAGGAAAACACACTTCTGACTAGCACTTTGCCCCCCAACCCCAATTAGGGTGAGAGTTCTGGCAATTGTACCCTTCCCCAAGGAATTCTACTTGCCATATTTCAGACAGGAAACATCCCACTTTTGTGGGTGATTTTTTAAAAACTTTCAGAGCAAGCATTTGACAACCCAAGAAAGCAAGGACCAGAGTGGGCACAAGTAATGTACAAGTAATAAATAAAATGTCACCAGGCATCAGGTTTAGCAGAGCATAAGGCCATCTGTATACTGGACATGCAGGGATAAAGCTACAGCACAGCTTTCAGAGCTATCACCCAAACTTTTGCTTGATCTGTGAGTTATTCTCACAGCTACGTATTAGATATGTTTCCATGATCCTAACCAACTTAAAAAACACAGAATGGAACTGTGCCTGTTGGAGTGCTGTTGGCTCTCTCTGCATGTTACAGAATACAGTGCACAGCAGTGCTGCAGCTGCTGGGGGGGGGGGGCAATTAGAGCATTTGCTTCCAGCTTTGGCAGTCTGCAACATTGTCTGTGGTCACTGGCATGTACACAAAACATTAACCTTTGTCTATCCCAGTAGCCTCTAGTTTGGGGGGAGGGGTTGACACCATCCTCCACAGCTGTCAGTCTTGTTCCCTCACAGTGGAAAAAAAAAAAAGGAATATTGCAAAAATTGTAGTAGGAAAATTTGGCAGGTATACTGTGTATATGTGTAAATGTGGCAAGTATACTGTGCTCAATAGCCATGACCACATATGGGCCAGACCTCAGATCTTTCTGCCTTGCTGTGGTTGGTCCTGAGCAGCTGCCAAGCAGCTCTACAGAAACTGTGGTGGTCCCACTTCACCTTCCTCTGCCTTGCAGGATGCCCCCACATCTGCACAGTGGGTTGGATTGACTCCCCCTCCCCAGGCCTATAGACTGTTGGGTCAGGCAGCTGCATGGCACAGGGGAAATGCACATTCACAAAACAGCCTCATTGACAACATGGAACTGGACAGGCACCAAATAGTTCCAGCCCTTCAGAAATGCCATGTTTCTTTGTGGCTACTGGCTGACCAACGAGTTCTCTCACTGTTCATGGCTGGCTGTCAGACAGAGACTTCTCAAGCACTAAGACACACACACACACACCCACGCACAATGAATGCCACTATATCTGAGGCTCTGTACATTCCATATCATCCAGCAGAAGGCTCCTTGCCTTCTCTACCACAGCAGGCTACCATTCAAGAGCAAGTGGAACTCCCTGAGTGGAATTGTCTACCTCTAGCACCCTCAGTTTCACCCAGGATCTCAGGAATAAAGAAGGTGGTGATCAAGAACCAAGCCTGAATCAGATGAAGGAGCACATACATGGCAGTTTGGAGCATCCCACACTCCCATCTTATGTAATAAGGAAGCACCACTCACTAGAGCGTTGCTGGATCCAGGGCACACTTCTGGCTACAGGAAGGAGTGTGATTATCTACTGTCTATATAACTCTTTGCTCGTTTAACAGCTCTCCAACCTTGCTTATGCTAGTCCTGGGCAGCTCCCTGGTATCCATTTTGTATGTCAAGGATCTGCTTCAGCCTGGCCTGATCTCATCAGCCTGCCAAAGACCTTTTCCTCTGATTGCCCAGGTAAAAGACAGGACAAAATGGGACAACACTATGTACACCACCTTGAGTGGCTGGGAGAAAGAATGGGACATGGATATAAAATAAAACAAATCTTAATTCATTCTACATAAAGTGTTTAATGGGCTCAAAACACAATAAATGAAAAATCACAAATACTCTGGGTTCACTTTCTAATTAAATGGAGAAAATAACAGTGGGGCAACAGAGGAAATAAGGGCCCTGTAAATACTGAATGCAAAAAAGTAAAATCAGAAAGAAGCTGAGATTTCAATAACATTGGAAATAAAATCTAAGATATCAATAATCATACTGAAAAAAGCAAAAGGAAAAAATGATTTTATAAAGTATTTCAAAATAATAGAAATTTTCAGGTGCGAAACAGGAAAATCCACTTGCAAATGGTTGCTAAATTGCACTGAAAGTGCATTATCCGACTTGTGAGGAAAGCAGCAAATACAGAGAATACAGAGAAATCAAGCATAGAGATAAATAGTTTATTTTCTGTGTTCACCTCACTTTGTTGATGCCAGAAGCCCAGAATATCTCCCATCTCTGGGGTTTTGTACAATATTTCATTACAGCCCCTCTTTCTTTGTCACTAGCCACCAACTTACTGCCTCTTTGTTCAAGCCATATTTTCCTTTGTGTCTCTGCTTTTTGGAAGCAAGGAGTCTGTGATGGTGGGGAGGCAGGAGCTTGAGGTTGCCAGTGCCTTACTGGTGAAGGAGTACAAGAATTTTGTGGTGAGCAAGGGATTGTCACTTCTTAGAGAGAAGAGGGAATGGCGGGTCACTGTGTCTAGCTGCACCTCCTGGCAGAGCAGAACAAGGGAGAAGGAAAAAGAGAACTTGAGGCTTCTGGCAGATACTTGTAGCATATGCATTCATCTACCTCGCCTTCCTCTCAAAAACTACAGCAGCAGTTCCTCTGCTCTCATGTGAAGGTAAGTAGAAGGGACTGTGTGTGTGTTTTAAGCAACACTGTTCAACTTTGGACTCTCAAAAGCTGCTGACACATAGTGGCTGTGCACAGGCAATATAGTATCCTCATAGTGAACAATTACTGCTTCTGTCTGCTCCTCCCTAGTCTCTCACTTATTTCATGACCAAGTCCCTCAACACTCACTATATCCTGAGCAGAGGGTGCAAAAATTAGCAGCACTGTAAGGAAAGAAGGACAACTGTAGGTCAGGCTCAAATGAAAATACTGGGGCTAGTGGTTCTAGAGCCTTGTTCTTTGCACCATCACAACTGCCTGCTTTCAGACAGAGCTGCTGGCTCAGTCTGCTCTGCACCACAGTAGGATATTTCTGGTACAATACCTTATTGGTATTTGTCAGGTATATCCAGGAATCTGGGTGATATTCATGGTTCTTTGGAATACTGGATGTCAAGTCCCCAGAAATTCTGGAGGTATTCCGAAATATTCAAAAATATTCAGGGCTGGCATTTTAAGGCTTCCAGGCCTGTTTTTCTTCATTTTTATGAGTTTTCCAGGCAACAGGAAAGAGTGGGGAGGGAGGCAGTTCTCCCAGGCAATAGAAGCAGATGCTAGGGGGAGCACTTGTGTGTAGAAAATAAATACAGTGCCAAAAATATTATTCTTGCCACTCTCATAAAGAACCCCCCCCCCAAATATTATTTGAACAAGAGATATTAGGAAAGTAGACAGGCAGCTCAATTTAATACAAGCCCAAGCAGACCCCACAAAAGCACCTAAACTAAAGCTTGTGCATGCTGTATTGCTGCTGCATTTCTTCTTTACAGGGGTGGGGAGAAACAGGAGCACCAGGGCTGTTAGTTCTGATAGGCTTGCCACATTGGCCATGGGTTCTGCTGGGATTCTCTGGTTTGACACTTGTTGTGTGGACTTGCCACTTTGGCCCATGCCTCTGCTGAGATTCTCTGGTTTGATGTTGGTTCTGTTGGGCTTGTTGGTTCTGTTTGCATTTGGAAGCTTTTGGCCAGTGGCTGCTCTTGTGTGTTTGGCTATTGGCTTTTTGATTTCTTCCCCATAGGAAACAATGGAGACAAGTAGGGTGTCTGAGAGCACCTGTTCAGAGACCCATAGAACTGGACTTGTTGGTCCAATTTGCTTGAAACTTAGGGAGTCCTTAGTGGACAGGCAGCACTTGTCTCCTGCAATTTTGGCATCATTAGGTTGAAAAAAGTCACTCCAGTGCTTCAAAAAAATCTCTCATAGTGATAATGCAACCCAAATAATTCTGGAATCCCCCCAAAAAACTGAACCCAAATCCCAAAACTTTTTAAAAAGTGTACTTTAACAAAATTAATGGTTGTCCTGGCAACCACTGGAATTTTACTAGACATTTGTTTTTAAAACCTTCTGCCGAGACTGAAGGCTTCCTGCAAGCTAAAGCAAAGCTTCAGCCACAGCTACGCAGATGGATAAGGCAGGTTATTTCAGTTCTGTTGTTCTTATTTATTTTTATTTTAAAAATTATTGTTTGTCAAACAAAATATATTTAAAATACTTATCAATATAGGAGAAAAAAACATGGCCAAATGGCATTTTCAGGGTAATTCCATGAAGCACACAGGTGCAGCGCTCATATAAAATAATATTGTGAATGCAGCAAGCTATGACGTTGGTGAGTAAACTGAGCAAGGACTGAGCGCTAGTAAATAAATAAGTACATTAATTAACTAACTAATTAAAATCATCATATAAAATGAAGATAATTTATCTCAACACTCTGACATTTGGCCGTGAGGATATGCCTGTAAATTGATTTAATCTGTCTAAATTTCAGGAAGTCTAATGTAAAATGGCAAAGTTATAGAGATTTGTAAAACTTCCTAGATCCTGAATGTGCTGAAAGTTTGTGACTGCCTTTTGTTTACCCAAAATACACTTACAACTTTTCTTTTGTCAATTTATGTTCTGTCAGAAATTCACAAATTTTCTGTGGCTCTTGCCCTCAGTGGTTTACAAAAATCTATCATGCTGTTATGCATAGAAGAGCAGGTATAAACTTCCCCTTCTCCATCCCTGACACTGAGTGGTCTATCCATATTTACAGAGATTTTATAGGAGTTTGTGGCATGTCTCTGGGCATCAAGCTTTTGCAGTATGGAATTCCTCCCTTCACATGCAATGACCTATGCATGCCAATCAGGCATTCATCACCCCCCCCCCCCCACAAAAAGCCAAGTACAGGAAGCTTGATTAGCCCCTACTCCAGTGATGCCTGAAAGATGCCATTAAATGCCTATGGAGAAAAGTACAATGCTCAGTTTAAGAACATCATGGTAGTAAGAGGAAAACTTGAACACTAGGTGGCTCAGGCACCCCAGATAAGAAGACAGGAATGAGGTGAAGGGGCAATGTTCCTCTTCTTTCTCAAGGTAGTTTCAAGGTTGCAGGGGAAATAGCAATATTCTTGTGATGCTCTTCTCACCCTCTAAAAAATACCCAGGAGCTTGGCTCAGGAATGGAAAACAGAGGAGGCAATGTGGCATGGCTTCTTGCCAATGCACCCCATCCTGGATTCCACTTCTGACTTTAGAGAGGCTAATGCGGGTGAAGCCATGATTGTAGCTTAGAGCATGCAGAGGATCTCAGGTTCAGTCCCTGGCATCTCCAGTTAAAAAGATCAAACAGTAAATGATGTGAAAAGCCTCTTTAGAACCTGGAGAGCCACTGTCAATCAAAGTAGACAAGACTGAGCTTGTTGGAACAATGGTCTGACTCTGGATAAGGCAGGTTCCTGTGTTCATATGCATATTCCTTGCCTTCTTCTAAAAGACAGTGTTCAGGTATGGAAAGCAGAAGGCATGAGCAAGTCTGGAAAAGGAGACTATTCCTCCCCTCATTCCCTCTATGGCAATAACCTCAGCAAAAAGAAGGAACTGGGTAGTGCAGGTAAAGTTGAGGGAAGAACTAGAAGTCCTCGTCCCTCACTCCTCTCATCTCCTTCAAACTTGACAGGCATTTGGCTAGCATGGAAAAGCAATCCTTGCTTCTGAGAAGGGAAATCTTTGTTCATTAACCTTTTGGATTTTTTGAGAATATCAATAAGCCTGTTGACAGGGTGATGTAGTAAACATTGTATTTAAATCACAAAAGGCTCCTTAAAACATTGAATAAAAGCATAGATCATTTCATGGATCAGTAACTAATTTTTTTAAAGGAAGTGGGTGGTGAATGGAAGGAGGTGTCCAGTGGGGTGCCACAAGGCTCAATTCTGAGCCCAGTACTTTTCAGTATTTTCATAAATGATCTGGATGAGGGTGTGGAGGGGCTACTCATTAAATGTGCAGATGACAGCAAATTGGGAGGAGGAGCAAACACACCAGAAGATAGAGACAGAATTCAACAAGATCTGAACACACTGGGAAAGTGGGCGGATGTGAACAAGATGCAATTTAACAAGGATAAGTGCCAAGTTCTACTTCTGGGTAATAAAAATGAGAAACACCCATACTGAATGGGGGATACACTTCTGAGCAGAAGTGTGTGTGAACAAGATCTTGAGGTACGGGTGGACCAAAAGTTAAATATGAGCAGCCAGTGTGACACAGCAACAAAAAAGGCTAATGTGATCTTGGGGTGTATCAACAGAGGCATAACATCAAAATCACAAGATGTCATAGTCCTGCTGTACACTGCATTGGTCAGGCCACACCTGGAGTATTGTGTGCAGTTCTGGAGGCCTCACTTCAAAAAGGATGTGGACAGAATGGAGCGCATGCTGAGGAGAGCGATGAGGATGACAGGGGCCTGGAGACCAAGCCCTGTGAGGAAAGACTGAGGAACTTGGGAATGTTTAGTCTGGAGAAGAGGAGGTTGAGGGGGGACATGATTGCTGTCTAAGTATTTGAAGGGCTGTCACTTAGAGGAGGGCAAGGAGCTGTTCCCGTTGGCAGCAGAGGATAGGACTCACAATAATGGGTTTAAATTAAGGGTGGGAAGGTACTGGCTGGATATGGAAAAACTCTTTTACAGTAAGAGTTGTGCAACAGTGGAATCAGCTGCCTAGGGAGGTGGTGAGGTCCCCCTCACTGACAATCTTCAAGCAGCAGCTGGACAATCACTTGTCAGGGATGCTCCAGGCTGATTCTACACTGAGTGGAGGGGTTGGACTAGATGGCTTGTATGGCCCCTTCCAACTCTATGATTCTGTGTGGTAATGCATGGTCAGTTAAACATTAGAGTCTTCCAAAGATCTGTCTTCAGTCTGCTATTACTTAACTGTCTGCTATTACTTATTTGCAATTGGGGATAGAAAATGAGGTAGAATGTCTGAGAGTGTTAACAAACATTTAGATGTGGTTACCCAGAAGAGATTATATACTTGAACTACTAAAAAGCTTTTTACAGTCCCCCACACCAAGAACTCTAAATTAAATTTAACAGTTTTGAATTAAGAGAACAGCTCTCTTATGGATCAGTATGGGTTTTGAAAGGTCAGGAACCATAGAGTAGGAATAAGGGGAGAAAGTCAAGAGTGGGTGTGTGTATATATATGTATGTATGTATGTATATATAAACCCTAGCGTACTGGCACTTTCCAGCTCTCCCACTAGCTGTGTTGTGTGCTCCATCAGCCATTGGCCCATCAACCACCACTCAAGAGTTCTCACATGCCATTGGTTGGGTCCTGGGTCTGCTCCTCTCCCCTGCCCACTGCCGATTTGGCCAGTCTTCCCTGTCAGAATAAACTGCCAAAACAGCTGTCTCTCCTGATGAAGATGCTTCTCCTGCTTGGCTCCACCAAGGCTGGCTGGCTACTGAGGTGAGCCACTGGCCATCAAACCATTCACTTCTCCTCCTGCTGTGGGGCTCACTTTCCCCTCAGTGGTTATTGCTAGGCAACTAAGCTTAGTTCTGTCAGTAAAAAGGCAGGGGCAGGAGGCCCTTTCCAGGCCTACTTTGGCCTTTGTGGGGAACTCATTGGGGTCAATCCTGACTAGGGTTGCCAGCTCCAGGTTGGGAAATTCCTGGAGATTTTGTGGGGGAGTCTATGGAAGCCAGAGTTTGGGGAGGAGAAAGGCCTCAGCTGAATAGAATGCCATAGAGTCTACCCTATAAAGCAATTATTTTCTCCAGGGGGAGAGAGATCTGTTGTCTGGAGTTCAGTTGTGATACCAGGTGATCTTCAGGCTCTACCTGGAGGTTGGCTCCCCTAGGCCTGGCAACACCCTCTGCGTGACTTCATGACACCTGACTGGCATGACTTAACTATGCCTGGCTGCTTGTCCTGTTTACTAGCAGCAGCCCCGCCAGGACAGCCAGAATGGCATAGCAGTTACCGCTTCAGAGCAGGATCTGCCAGACCCAGGTTCTTGCTGCAGAAGCTGATTGGGTGATTTTGGATCAGTCACAGACTTTCAGCCTAACCTACCTCACAGGGTTGTTGTGCAGATCAAAAGGGGAGAGGAGAATGTTGTAAGCTGCTTTGGTCCCCACTGTGGAGAAAGACTATGTTTTCTCCTGGGGAACCATTGTTGCTATTCTCCAGGTGAGGGCTGAAGATCACTCAGAATTGCAATGACTCTTCAGATGACAGAGATCAGTTCCCCTAGAGAAAACTGTGGACTCTGTGTCATTATACCCTGCTGCTGACGTTTCCACAGTAAATTGATGCTGAGTGCCCAAGGCCCGGGCACCCACCCAGAGCCTCTTCTAAAGCCTGTTGTATTTATTTCCACAATGGGCCCTATTCCTAGTTAAATATAAAGTGAGACATACTGGGTCAAAAATTATACACTTTACACATATATATCTGGTGTATAAACTACTGAAACAGAAAGGAATTAATATTGGGTTATAACCCAAAATGTTAGCTCAGTGCACAATGACTGCAAAAAGTATAATCAGTATATCTAAAAAGAATTAATTTAAAAATTAAAATCAAAGCCACAGGTACTATACTGCTGTTATCCAACTCCATAGTGTAACCACATTTGACACACTCTCCCAAATCCCGATTGCCCTATCTCAAAAAAGGTGACATAGAGATGGAGATAAATTAAAATGACTGTGATAAACTAAAATGAATGGAGAGTCTTAATATAACAAACAGAAAGGTTTGACATGAAACAAGTGACATCAACTGAAAATATTTTCTGCCTTTCAAAAACTGCCCCTTAGAACTGAGGGTCTTTGAACTAATTGAGAACTGTAAGTGTCAGCAAAAACTAGGGTTGCCAGCCCCAGTTTGGGAAATTCAGTGATTTTGGGGGTGAATCCTACCAAGGGGAGGGTTTGGTGAAGGGAAGATCTTACGGGGGTTCAGTGCCATAGTGTCCACCCTCCAAAGCAGACATTTTCTCCAGGGGAACTGATCTCTGTAGTCTGGAGATCAATCGTAAGACCTGCAAACCCCACCAGAAGATTGGCAGCCCTAACAAAAATAACACTTTAAACAATGCACAGTTAATTTGTGGGATTTGTTGTCATAATACTGTAATAGCCACTACCAGAGATGGGCTACATAAATTTTTGGAAGATATATCTATTAATGGTTGTTGCTATAACTGTTGAAAATTGAACCTTCATCAGGGGTCATTTTGAGCAGGAGCTGGGGGAGCTCAGCTCCAGTTGGTGCCAGCCCCCCGCCCCATGCGGGAATGCCTGCGTCACGGCTGCAGCAAAATGACCCCATCCCCTGGAAAGGCCCTTGTTCCTCCAACCAGCCTTCTGAAGGCTTCAGCCACTGAAGCTATCCTCCCAGAATAGTGGTATTTCTGAGGCTTGGATTAGTAACTATCCCCTCTCTGCCATCTCTTTCTTTCTTTCTTTCTTTCTTTCTTTCCTTCCTTCCTTCCTTCCTTCCTTCCTTCCTTCTGACATACTTCTGGTGATGTCAGTTGGTTAAGCATATGCAAATAAGTTATGCTAATGAGTTATGCTAATTAGCTCCTGCACCTCTTTTTCTACAAAATGATCTCTGACCTTCATACACATTACTTGTGAGTTTCATGGCTACTTGTTCATAGAATACTGAACTAGTTAATCCTTTGGTCCAGACCATCAGTGCAACTTTTGTAATAAAGAACAATGACATGGGGCTTCCTGAAAATAAGATAACAGTAGCCAAGTCAAGACCTGATAGGTATAAAAGGTAGGATAATGATCAAATGCATCTGGAATATATGGTTCAAGAAACATAGTACCTTTGGAGCAGGGCTATTATTGGGCAGGAACACACAGGAACGGAGTTTAGGCTGGCTCCTGAGTTGGCCACACCTACAACCAAAACCTCTGGCATGCATGGCTACAGAGCACACTGCCCTCCCCACATTACACACAAGAGGGAAAGGCCACATGTTAAAATGCTGTCTTTCCCTCTGGGGAGCCCCTCCAGATTTCCTTGTCAATTTCACTCCCCACCAGTCAGCTGAGAGTGAAATTGACAAGGAAAAGCCTCTCTCTGCCTCCCTTTTTCTAGCTGTCATGTCGCCCCTGGAAAAGGGCAGGCAGGGAACCCAGGTATATTAAAAATGCCTTTCTTTCCTTCCCTGATCTGGGGGAGGGAGAGAAAGGCATTTAACCATGCCCCCCTGCACTTCCCTGAGTTTCTCTTCAATAGATCACAGGCCCTTTCAGATCTCAGGCACTTCAGCAGTGCCTTTCCCTGGCCCTCTGGTTCGGGGGGGGGGGGGGGAAGACTAGAAAGGTGATGCTGAAGTGAGGCGGAGAAGCTTGGGGGGGGGGAAAGGCAAGCGTCCACGCCTGCCCTGTGCTTTCCCAGCCCCCGACTAATATGCTAATGAGCTGTGCTGTCAGGGGTGTGGCCTAATATGTTAATGAGTTTCTGGTGTTGGGTGTGGCCTATTATGCTAATGAGTTCCTGCTGGCCTTTTTCTACAAAAAAAGCCCTGCTTTGGAGTAAGAAGACTACACAGATGTAGAATTACCAAAATGTATTTTGGTTCAGAGGTTAAGACACTGAGCTGCAAACCAGAAGGTCTGTAGTAAGGCAGTTTGATATCCGAGTGCTGCAGGATGGAGTGAGCTCCTGTCTCTGGCCTCAGCTCCTGCCAACCTAGCAGTTTGAAAGCAAGAAATTACAAGTAGATAAATACGTACTGCTTCGGTGGGAAGGTAACAGCATTCTGTGCACCTTCACATTTAGTCATACTGGCCACATGACCACGAAAACATCTTCGGACAGTGTTGGCTCTTCAGCTTGGAAACAGAGATGAGCACCACCTTTTAGAGTCGGATTCAACTGGCTTTCGAGCATGGGAAACCTTTACCTTTACTCTAGTATTTGCAAATGCCAGACACGTTATCCACCAATAATATGAACAAAGCAAAATAGCAAGTAGTACAAACAAATGATTTTGCCACAACTGTGTATATACAAGGTGTAAATCAGGAAAAATAGAACAATGATAAGATCCTGGGTACACACTCATTTGGATATTTTTCACAGTATCTTCATCAGATTACATAAAGAATGTATAGACCATATACAAATATTCCCAAATTCCTCATTCTTCTGTATCCTCATGGTAATTCATGAAGGTAGAGATAATAACAGCAAAAAGTCAAAATAGTGCTGAATAGGAAAGGGTCTGTAACCTTCATAACAATATTAGTACAGAAGTAGACCTCAGGACATTACAAAATGTCAACACGTGGTTGTTCCCAGTATGAATCCATTGTGAGGAAAGGGCTGATTATAACATTTTTTTCTGTCTTCACCATCCATGGGTAAGATAGTTATGAACACGATTGTATTTTTTCTCACGACCCCTCCCCTTGCAATGATCTTATACCATTAACTTAAATTCAGCTAGTGTATTTGTGGATTACCATACTGATTTCCTAGAAGTGTATATCTGTCCATTTCTGCCTACTTTTATCACTGTTCATAGGTCAACTGAGATTGCAACAGAATATAAAAACATGATAGCAAATTTTTGAAGAGATGAGATTTTGATATAGTATTTCTTCAGAAAATTTGTTCTCATTTTCTAAGTCTCTTTTGATAGCTATACCTTGAAAGATAGTATGACAATTAATTAAGTAAACTAGTACATAATTACATAATGAAGCTTTCATTCAAGCTAAGTCAAAAGTTACCAAGTGATCAAACATGTGCCCATTTAAAAAAAAAGTTCTAGAACTGAGAAAAGAAGAAAATATGATAGCATACAAACTGTACAGCATATTAGGAATTATTCTGTAGAATCTGAGTACAGATTATTGAGAATACTCTACTATGTTGGATATGTGCATTAGGGATGTGCACTTTGGGGGGAAATTTGTATTTTTGGGATCCTGATATCAGGAAGATGAAAAATATAGGTAATCCAAGTTATTCAGATTCCAAATACTGGTTTAGTATTTGGATCTGGGTTTGGGGGCGGGATTCCAATATTATTTGGCTCTGTTATTCCTATGGGGAAACTTTCCAGGGGGGTTTCCAGGGCTATTTATAAAGCTGATGACACCAAAATTACTGGGGAGCTGGTGATACCTGTCCTCTGAAGAACCCCTAGTTTCAAGTACATTGGGTTAAGGGGTCCAGTTCTATGGGCCCCTGAATAAGGTGCCCCTAGCCATTCTCCATTGTTTCCAATGAAAAAAATCCATGTTTTCTCCAGGATAGAAACCAAGAGCAAAATGCATTCAAGCATTCTGCAACAACCACTGGTCAAATACCTCCCATGCCCAACAGAACCAACAAGCCTAACAGAACCATTGCAGAACCAGTAAATCCCAGCAGAACCAGAAGCCTACATGGCACGCCCAACAGTATCAATGTCAAACCAGAGAACCCTAGCAGAACTTTAGCAAGCCCAACAGAACCAGGTTCAATCCACAGGAGCCCAGCAGAACCCAGGGCCGATATGACAATGCCAGCCCAAAAGAAGCAATGTCAAACTAGAGAATCTCAGCAAAACAAACTTAAGCAGGTAGGACACTTTTGCCAGCCCAGTAGCACCACTGGAAATCTACGGAGATCCAGCAAAACCAGAGAGCTGGGCAGACCAGTAAGACACAGATATACACAAACGCACAAACATTAGATCAGCTCCCTCTAATATGTGATCCCATTTGCCTGTGACAACTGCCTCCTTACCCACTCCCTCCTGTTGTCTGGAAAACCAGCAAAAGGGTGGGAAAACAAGCTACCTTAGAAAGTTTTAAAGTTTAAACTTCTGGCTCTGGATATACCTGAATATACCCAAATATATTCAGATAGGATTGCATTTACCAGCTTTGGCAGAGATTCTGTGAGGTGTATTCAGATCCATCTATGCCCGAAAAATATACAGTTTTTTGGGGGTACATTTTTAACTGGATATATCCGAGTGCACATCCCTAGTGTACATGGCACAAAGTAACAATTTAATCCATTTTTGTGTACATAGATAATCCCCACACTTAAAATGAAAAGTGATAATTCTAATCCATACTACTGACAGATAATTCAAGACCAGAAAGTGGTAATTAGTCTCGAATAAAAATGTATGATTTTGTGTGTGAATCCCAAGATATATTTACACAAATTTTCAGTAATATTTTCACAGTGAAACCAATGTCCTTTCTGTGGTGTGGACCCTTATGACACGAACAGTCCTTAGTTCAGGTAGCAGTGTCCTCTATACTGGTATGCATTTCACACATACTATTAGTTTTTAGTGCTATCTTTGCAAGTCACAGAAGTTTGCAACGATGCATCAGGGTTGCCATCTCCAGGTTAGGGATTTGGGGATGGATCCTGGGGAAGGTGGGGTTTGGGGACAGGAGGGACCTCAGCAGGGTATAATGCCATACATTCTACCCTTTAAAGCAGCCATTTTCTCTGGAGAAAGCCATCATCACACACAGTTCTGAACAAGTGTGATACACACACACAAAAGTCAACCAAGAGACATGTCTCTCTCCCAAACAGAAGTGTCAAGGGAACAGTCTTGTCTCATAGATGCTGCCTCCTGCCCCTTACCCTATTCCTTGTTTCCTATTTTCAGATCATAATCTCACTCCTATCTCTCGCACACATATGTTTAAAATATTTGAACTCCTAACTATAATCCAAGAGAGGACTGTACTGTTTGGCCAAAGTGTAAATGTTTCATGAGAATATATTTTTAAGCAAGGGTCACTCAAGATCATGAATGAAAGCATGAGAAAGTTCTTGCCTAGCTTGCCTAAGTTCTGTATTTATTAATACAAATGTTTTCTTCTGAAACCTGTATATTTCTTCTGATATTCATAGATATCAATAATACAGGACCTGACTTTCCATAGTTTCTGTAGACTTATAGCTGCACAGCATTTACTTACACTATAGATATTAAATAAAGATTAAATAAGAGTAGTTATTTATGTTGAGTGTATTCTGCATACAGCATTTTACAACCTTTTAAAAAGTAACCTCCCTGATTTAAAGTGAACATTTGGCTTCAAATGGCCAAATATCATTTATGGCATTACCACTTAACATTACTGAATTTTCCTTCTTTTTAGTTTTATTTTCAGAGAAAAAAATGCATCAAGCAATCAAGGGTCTCAAAGAAGCTATTCATGCAATCACATTGCACAGTTACTATTACTTACACTAAGTGATGGAGATGCTACATGTTGCTAAGCAATAGTGAATGGCAACTATTAAAACTTTATACTAATCCTTGTCAGCCATTTGGCACATTTCTCAGTCTAATGCTTCAGTATAAGGCCTTTTGATTAGGCATCATTCCAGCAACATTCTTAAGTGCAATTTGGACTTAATGAAAGAGAAGAGGTGACAAATATAACCAAGACAAAAGAGTAGCAAAGGTATATTGCTCACTGAGCTGTACATATAAATACTCCACTGTGTGTTGTCCCACTGTGGACCTAAAATGGCTGTATTGCAGGATGTTGTTGCCTGGTGACCAAAAGTGCATCTCCCTCACTACAGAGGGATGTAAAAACTGGGAGACTGATTTGCTTCTGTTGCTCTCCAGAAGCAAGACACTGAAACGAATTAAATCTACATTCAACAAGCTAAACCTGTAACTGTGGACTGTTCTCCAAGTGAGAAAGGGCAAGGAAAGATGAACTATACGATCAAGCGTTTTATTCACTGACCAAACATTTAATAAACAGATTAGGGGGCTACTTCTGAAAGCCTGCAAGTTGTCCTTGCTTCAATGAAGTCTGTGTTGCACGTCTAGTCTGTTCCGGTGCAAACTCCCACCTGCTATCAGTCTCTCTTTCTTTCATTAGAATCAAGTAGTTAATTAGCCTCAGCCTGTCCTCTCCCCTTCTCTCTTTCCCTTTAATGCAGCAGTAATGATGTCTAATTACCAGCAGCAGTGGATTACAGAACCTTCAGGAGCAAATCTTTCTGGCTGACAGCAAAGCTTAGCAACAAACCTTAAAGCTTCAAGGAAATTCTAGACAGTGAAGATGAAGACCATTTGTTTACTGTTAGTCAAATGGGGGTGTTGAAGTTGTTGTTTCATGTCTCATATGAGCTCGGGGGGGGGGGGGCTGTTTTAACCATAATTGTCAATGGTGAATGACTGTTAACTGAAATATATTTTAGCTACACTGACTTTTCAAATGGTTGAAAAAAGGTTTTGATTGTTTTAGTCTCAGGGGGCTGAAAGTTAACTGTCCTGTGCAGTGTAGTAGTTATATGTAACAATCAACAGCTGACTTCAACCAGGAGTGGTCATAAATGACTAAACCCTTCTGTAGGTGCTGTGGAATGAATGAGATGGTGAGCTTCTAAGAAACTGACTCAAGTATCTGTCCATGGTGCCAGAGAGTTGTAAGATGACTCACATACACTTTGAAGGCATGGGAAAATTAAAATCACTTTCAAAAGTCAACCATTGATGTATATGCAGTGTGCCTTAGATAAAGTTGAAAATGCCATTAAACTACTACCAGATCTAGTGCCAAAAAGTATGAAGTTAGTGGTTCAGTAGCCATCTGAGTGCTATGCACTCTAATTGAAATTTATATACTAAAATGGGACAAATTACAGAAACCAAATACTGAAATGCATGAAATCAGGTTTTTTAAAAAATCTATGCAAGAGATGCTCAACCACAATATACAATAATGCATACTGCACACGATCCAGTGTAACAAGCATGATTGCACTGGACTGTGGCCACTGAATGTAGAACACAAAATGTTTCTGGATATATTATTACTATCTTGTCATGATGCCTCTGCAATAGTGATCTATATGACTGTCAGTTCAATCTTAAGAACACAATCCTGGAAATAAGCCCCACTGAACAGAGCTAAGTATGATTCTGAGTAAACTAGCTCATGATTCCTCTCTTCATATCTGTTAATGTGACAGATTTATAGTTTTTCAGTCCAGTCCAGTCCAAGAAGATAAGCACTTAGGTGAAACAGCTAGTAAGTGGGCATATCATGAGAGTTTGGCCACAGAAATGTGGCAGTATCAAGAGCCTAAATAATGGAGGGCTCAATATCCTTTTAGAAATGACACAAAATATGTAATTGGTGCAAACATACAGAACTTCTGAAGAACCCAAAGACAATTTTATCTTTATTAAATCTGAATTATCAACTAATTACATCTTGACACAGTAAAATAAGTCTTTCTGTAGCTTTTGTCTACAGAGCAGCAAAAAAAATCACTATAAGAAATAAAATGTGTTGCTCACAAATAAAAACCTATTCCAGTGAAGGGAAAAGTCAATAAAAGAAATCCAATTAAATCAAGTTATATATCTATAGTTTTAGTTTTATGGCTATTGATACTTTAACTAAGGTAAATATTGTAGTCAGAACTTTTTAGTGGATGCAGTCCCTTGCTGGAATAAATGGTTTTTGCACAAGAACAGTGCTCAGTAGATGGACTCAAACCCAATAACTTTCACAGGGTAGTATGATATTCTGTATTCAAAGTCTGTTCTTGTAGGTAAACTTAAATCCTGAAGCCAGCAAAAAAGGCACACTGTTCTAAGTATGTACTTTTGCAGTCCATCTTCGCAATGTAAACCATTTTCTCAATACAGTTTCATATCTATACTTTCAATAGTTTTATATATAGGATATGCATAGGAATAGAAAAGTATCTGGATCTCTTACTACTGAACAAGGCACTTGCACTTAATCATAGCATTTCCCTCTACAACATACACCTAGCTACATTATCATAAGAAATCTCTATCATACCACCATTTCCCCTAGTCCAAAGTGAGATTCCAACCTGCAAGAGACTGTTCAACACACCCTCATACCAAAGAACAGGTTTCCACCACTGCACACATTTTCACAAACCAACTCTAAATGTGAAACTCAAAATGCAAGAATTGGTGAGGAAAGGAGATGTGAAAGCCACCTACTTGTAACCAACAGTTCCCATCTTCTAAACCGGTACATTCTGTAGCGCCTGCCACGGACACAACCCAGCATAATAGCTAGCTTTTCAGCGTCAGCCTCTGGAAGGCTTGCTCTACTTCTGAGATGGCATCAACTGAGAGACTTGAGCAAGCTCAGAGGGAGAGGGAGTGCAATCCCCCATTTGGTCATGTGCAAGCCTATGGCTCTTTTGTTGATTACCCTGCCCTCCTTTTTCTGCAGCCAGCCAGGCATATCCCTGATGCCCAGGGATGTGGGCTAACAATGAAAGAAAAGAAGCTGATATCCTGGGGAACACCCCCCCCCCCCCAATCAACCACCAGCCCTTCCCGTTGGGCCTTTTGCCAGGAGGGTCTGCTGTGCTCTATTGATCAAAAACTGTCTAAGAATGGGCATCGCGTGGCTGGAGGACATGCCACCATCCCCCTCCCCCTTCGGAAAAATACGTCTTCCCCCCTCCCCCCCCCCAAAAAAAAAGGAGGAAGAGGGAAGAAAAGATCTTCCACAGGGGTGCGTTTTGTGTATTTGTTGGGTAGAAGGAAGGAAGGATCACAAAGCCCTAAGCGAGGGGAAAGGTGCCAGGCAAAGAAAACCCTGGGGGGTGGGGGGAGAGAAGGAGCCAACAGCGTGAGCCAGCGAGGGGGCTGAGGTGGCAGCGATGTGGCTTCTGCTGCTGCTGCTCCGACTTTTCCTTCCCGATGTGGCTACATAGGAAGGCAGACAATTTCTCTACTAACCGTGGTCTTGACTGGCACGTAGAGGACTTGCTTCCCTCCTCCTCCTCCTCCAGCAGCAGCAGCACCGCCACTGACCTCGTCCGGACTGCCGAGCTGGAAGCCTTTGGATTTGACCCAGAATTTAAATTTGGCGTTATCCGTGGAGCTGGTTTCGGAACCGTTCAGGAGCTGGACAATCCGCTCGTATTTTTTGCGAGTCACCGTCTTGGTTTTGCCCGAGTCCCCGTAAGTCCGGAGGCACCAGTCCTGAAACTGGCGGTACATGTCCCGGTCGCCGCTCTCCATCCTCCCCGGGCGAGACACACACACCCCCGACGCAGGCCCGGGCCGGCTCTCCCACACCTCGGGGCGGGCGGGGCGGGGGGGCACCTGTTCACCCCGGGCTCATGGAGGAGGGAGGGAGGGAGGAAGCCTCCGGCGCCCAGAGCCACAGCCGAGGCAGCGGCGGAGGAGGTCCCGCAGCAGGCAGTCACCCCCCCGGGGGGCTTGGCGGTCAGTTCCGGAGCGGCTCTCCAGTCCGGCTCATTTTTGACAACTTGCCCCCCCGCAACAGACCTTCGCCTTCTCCGGTACGTGATCTGTCCCTTTAATCGCGTGCCCGGCAGGACTATCCCGGCGTCGCCAGCCGCGTCTGTCTCCCGGGGGGTTCTGCCTCCACAGCACCGGAGACCTTGCCCCCGGCCGCTCAGCAGCCGCCGAAGGGGAGAGGGCGGGAAGCAAGTCCCCGCGAGTCGGGCTCTTCTCTCCTGGGCATCGGCTGCAGCCGGGGGTGGGGGAGAAAGGCCCACCCTCCACCCCAGCCAGCCAGCCAACCCTCGCCTGCCTTCCTGTGTCTACCCTGGAGGACCCTGCTTAGAGCTTTTCCCGAAGCAACCTCGCCGGGCCGGGCCGGGGGAGGAAACGCTGAAGGGCAAACGGGCCTCTCTTTCTCTCCCCCCCCCCCCCCGGGAGGATGCCGGCTCAGGTCTCCTTGCGCTGGGCGTGAAGGCGGCGGCGGCGGCGGGATAGAAAGTTCTCCCCGGCCTCAGACATCCAGCGCGCGCCACGGAGCAGCAGCTCCACGGAGCCTGTTCAGGGGCTCGTCTTCTTCCAGACCTCAGAAGCTGCTCAGGGGACTGCCGGCTGCTGGCTGCGGTGGTTTGATTCCGCGGAGCGCTTTCCGAAAGGCTCTCAAGGTGCCAGCTGCGGTGGGGACCCGAGGAGGAGGAGATCAGACCCCGGGGGCGGCCGTCGGCTGGGGCTGCGCGAGTCACGCCGGGGCTGGCTCACGGACGACGAGGAGGAGGAGGAGGACTCCTCCAGCCCGGACTCTCCCCTGCTCTGCTCTCTCTCCGGCGGCGGTGGCGGCGGCGAAGCACTCGAGGAAGTTTGGCGTCGGGATGCGCGCCCGGAGCCGCCGCCTCCCCTCCCCGCCGCCTGGATGAGTGTCCCTCGGCCGCCGTGGAAGGGACCCCCCCCCCCGAGCGCGCCGACTGGCCCGGCCCCGCAGCCCCCCCCCCCTTCCCCGCCTCGGCCGCCCAAGCGCTAGGCGAGCCTCTTGACGACGACCCTCCCAGCAGGCGACGGCAGCAGGCGGCCGTGGCTCCCTTCGACATCTATTCGCCGCCCGGGGTAGGGAGTTCCCATCCTCCTCTCCCCCGCGCCAGCCGCCACGCGCTCCCCCGCCGCCTCTCTGGCGCTGCCTCTCGCATGGCTTGCTCGGACCCGTCCGGTCCCAGCCCCTCTCTCGCTCGCTCTCTCGCCGCACGCCGCTCCCAGCTCCCGGCCAGAGGCCCCTCCCCCCGGGGGGGCTCACGGGCGTGAAGGGAGAAGGCTCCGCGCGGGAGAGGACTGGCCCCGGCACCTTGCGCGCGCCGCGCCTCAGCCTTGTCCCAGGCAGGCACTTGCCAAATGGTCAGCGCGCCCGCCTGCTTCGCCCGCCTCCTCCTCCCTCCCTCCCTCTGCCCCCTCCCCCCTGCCAGCCTCTCTCTGTTCAGTGGCTCCACTGGAAGGTCTCGCAGCGCAGGAACCGGGACTGACAGCCGGCAGCGCAAGCAGAGCGCGAGCAGAGCTCCCTGCTAAACCCCTCTCCCTCTCCTTCTCCTCCACCTCCCCCCCCACTCCTCGCCCGCCCTCATCTGATTGGCCGGCGGGACAAAAGTTTCTGTGGAGACGGCTGAGCGGCGACGTGACGGACAGAATTGTCCCATTTAGGGATGCCGGGCAGTGCGCGCGCTGCAAGCCGGGCGACTGCAGGTTAGAGAGCGCTGCGCGGGCGAGGCGGGGCCGGCCCGAGCGGCGGACGGCAAAGGTGGCGCAGGGGAGGCGGGCAGGCGGGCAGGCAGGGGGAGGCCGCTCCGGAGCCTCTCAGACACAGCCAGGTGGGGGGAAGGGGGAGGGGCGTGCAAGGGGAGCGTTTCCATGGAGACTTCTCCCGGTCTAGCCTAGCCTCCCCCCCCCCCCGCCTCCCTTCCTCTTCTAGCCTCCCATCAGATCAGCTGACACATCATTAGCTTAGGACCTAATTATTGCTTATTGGAGCAACAAATGAGCGAGAGGGACAGCTGCGGGGGTGGGGGCGGGGCAGGCTGGGAAGGAGGGTCCCCCCCCCCCCCCCGCGTTGAGCCTGGCGAGCCCAGGGTCCCGAGTGGCTCGGCGTTAACTTGCAGGGCTCCAGGCAGCCGCCGTGGCAACGCCGCTCCCCCGCCCACCTCTGCCTGCCGGGCGACTTTTGTTGACTTCCCGGGGACCAGATGATGCTGCTCTCGCAAGGAGCGGGACCCGGGATCTGGCTTCAGGCCCCGGGCGGGCAGGGCTGCGGCGGCGAGAAGGGCCCAGCGCAGCAGCCCGCCTCTCTTTGCTGCCGGCGCCAGCAGCTCCCTCGCGAAACACGTGGCGGCTGTCAGGGGCCGGTGCTCGCTCCAAATGGGCCGGCATTTGTCTGCTGCTGCCTGAGCCCTCCTCGCCCCGATCCGCCGCACCGCTGCTGCTGGGAGTGTCACAACATACCGCTCTGAAGCCCCGCGGGGTCTTACATTTAGGGGCTCTCAACAACCTCCGCGTTGAAGAGGGGGCACCTCCAGAGAGCATTCGGGAAACCAGCGCCTACTTTTCACAGAATGCTGCGTAATTTTCGCATGTTCTCTCAGAAGACAGTCCCTGTGAGTTTGAGGGGAAGTATTCCTAGATACATGTTTTGCACACAATTTAAAAGAAAATAAATAGTTGATCACACATCTCAATTTCCTTTTTTCTTTTGAATTGAGTGATGCTACACATCATGATGTTAAAAACAAACTTCAAAGTACAATCTGAAAGACCTGGAAAACTAGTCAACTAAGAGAATTACATTTTTTTAATTATTTTTTGAATTACAGTGATGAGTTATAGGCTTATGTATTATATTCTATATATGTTATATTCAGTTTTATTATACTTATGAGATGTTTTTCTTATAGATGATTATAGTCTTGAAGTATTTGCGATTCATTTTATTTTCATCCAGTGATAGTCCAGCAATTATATAATGCTTTCATATTATTCTCTTGTAGTATACTCCTGAAGAAGTGGCTGAACAAATGAAGTATTAATCTGGAATCTTCGTTGTGTTATGATGTTACTATGTATTATGATGATCCTATATTGATTGTTATGGCATTGACCTGTTGAATATTATTACATTGCCATTGTACTGACCTGTTGATATTGTATATGATTGTTATCTTCCCATTCTTTGAGATAAATAGTTGTTATTGTTTAGCATCCAATTTCTTATCTTATTCCTTTTATCGTTTATGCTGGGAAGTGTCTTTGAATATGCTCGTTGATATTGAGAAACTACATTCACATTACATACGGATATGTTATCCTTTTCTTTTAATTGTATTGCCCAGTGCTTTTTTTAAGGAGAAGAAAGAGCGGGTGCCAATACTCATGTATAAGATTGCACTGTTTCCACCAATTCCCCACTCAGGACTTGGGGAAGCCCTCCTCAAAGGTGTCAGTACTTAGTACCATTGAGTACACATACACAAACACACGCACACATTCAAAAAACCCTGGTATTGTAAAACATTCTAGTCAGAAAATGCTGCAGTTTACATGGGAAGTGGGAATATAGAAGGAGGCAGTAAAACAGAGATAGTGATCCTGGATTATTAATTGACTAAGAATAAGGCCTGTTATGGAAATAAATACAGTGGGATCTAGAAAGAGGCTCTGGGTGGGTGCCCCAGCTTTTGGCATGTCAATTTGCTATGGTGACCTCAGCAAAGTATAATAACACAGAGTCCACTGTTTTCTCCAGGGGAACTGATCTCTGCCATCTGAAGAGCCATTATAATTTTGAGTGATCTTCAGCTCTCACCTGGAGATTGACAACAATGGTTCTCCAGGAAGAAATGGCTGGTTTGGAGGGTGGAGGCTATGGCATTGTACCAGTCTGAGGTCCCACTCCTCCTCAAACCCCACCCTCTCTGGGCCCCACCCCTCAAATCTCCAGGAATTTCCCAATCTGGAATTGGCAACCCTATCGCCTTCCAGTCAACCATCAACCTACCTTTATCTGCCCCCTCTAACTTCAGTTTTTTTATCTCCTCCCCCTCCCTCCTAGAGAGCAGTTGGCATTCTGAGTGATCTCCAGCCCTCACCTGGAGACTGGCAACAATGGTTCCCCATGAGAAAACATACAGTCTTTCTCCACAGTGGGGACCATTGCAGCTTACAGCATTATCCTCTCCCCCTTTTGATCTGCACAACAACCCTGTGAGGTAGGTTAGGCTGAAAGTCTGTGACTGATCTGAAATCACCCAGTCAGCTTCTGCAGCAAGAACCTGGGTCTGGTAGACCCTGCTCTGAAGCACTAACTGCTATGCCATACTGGCTGTCCTGGGGGGGGGGGGCGGCAGCTGTTAATAAATAGGACAAGCGGCCAGGCATAGTTAAGTCATGCCAGTCAGGTGTCATGAAGTCACCCAGAGGGTGTTGCCAGGCCTGGGGGAGCCAACCTCCAAGTAGAGCCTGAAGATCACCTGGTATCACAACTGAACTCCAGACAACAGATCTCTCTGCCCCTGGAAAAAATAACTGCTTTGGATGGTAGACTCCATGGCATTCTATTCAGCTGAGGCCTTTCCCCTCCCCATACTCTGGCTTCCGTAGACTCCACCACAAAATCTTCAGGAATTTCACAACCTGGAGCCGGCAACCCTAGTCAGGACTGACCCCAATGAGTTCCCCACAAAGGCGAAAGTAGGCCTGGAAAGGGCCTCCTGCCCCTGCCTTTTTACTGACAGAACTAAATTTGGTTGCCTAGCAACAACCACTGAGGGGAAAGTGAGCCCCATAGCAGGAGGAAAAGAGAATGGTTTGACAGCTGGTGGCTCACCTCAGTAGCCAGCCAGCCAGCCACAGAGGAGCCAAGCAGGAGAAGTGGCAGCAGTGGAAGCCTCTTTCCTTATGAAGAAAGGTTGAAGCGCTTGGGGCTTTTTAACTTGGAGAAACAATGGCTGAGGGGTGATATGATTGAGGTTTATAAGATTATGCACGGGATAGAGCATGTAAAGAAAGAGGTACTTTTCTCCCTTTCTCATAATACAAGACCTCGTGGGTACTCAATGAAACTGCTGAGCAGTCGGGTTAGAACAGATAAAAGGAAGTACTTTTTCACCCAAAGACTGATTAACACATGGAATTCACTGCCACAGGAGGTAGTGGCGGTGGCTACAAGCATGGATGGCTTCAAGAGGGAATTAGATAAACATATGGAGCAGAGATCCATCAGTGGCTATTAGCCACAAGGTATAGATAGGAACTATGGGGCAAGTGATGCTCTGTATTCTTGGTGTTGGGGGGGGGGGGGCACAGTGGAAGAACTTCTAGTGTCCTGGCCCCACTGATGGACTTCTTGATGGCACCTGGTATTTTTGGCTACTGTGTGGCCTGATCCAACATCGGCTTCTTTTATGTTCTTATGTTCTCTTCCTGAGCAGGGAACAGCCATTTCAGTAGCCAGCCTGATGCAGAGGAGTGAAACAGCAGAAATAGAAGTGTCTTCGTCAGGAGAGACAGCCATTTTGGCAGTTTATTAAGACAGGGAAGAGTGGCCAAGCCAGCAGTGGACAGGGGAGAGGGATGAACCCAGCCCCCAGCCAATGGCACGTGAGTACTCTTGAGTGGCAATTGACGGGTCAGTTACTGATGGAGCGCACAGCACAGCCAATTGGAGAGCCAGAAAGTGCCAATACACTAGGACTTCAACCTTATTCTTGAACGTATCAAAGTACTGTACCTTAGCTTTAAATCCTTAAATGGCCTACAACGAGGGTACTTGAAAGACAGCTTTCTCTCATATCATCCTGCCTGCCATATCAAGCCCTGCCCTGTGTGTCTCCACTCATGGAGCGTGACAGCCAGAGACAAGGCATTTTCAATGGTTGTGCCTTGTCTATGGAATACTGTTCCCCTAGAAGTTCACCTGTAGTGTAATTCTATGCAGCGCTACTCTAGCCTAAACCCGTTGGCTTAGACTGCAGTACCTCTGCATATGATTCCACTGCTGTTGCCTGGTTTATTGTCTGTACTTTAATGGAGTTTTCCCCTGATTATTTGGTGTTATTTCCTTGGTTATTTGCTGTTTTTGCTGGGACTGTTTTTATATAATTCATGAGGGTTTTAGTGCTGCTGTTTGGTAAATTAATTTTTTAATTCTCTCTTGTTGCTTTGAACTGGTTTATAATTCACTTCAAGCAGTTGTCTAAACAGATAGCTAAGAAATAATCATAATCATAATTAATTAATTTGTTCTCAACTCATTTTTTTTAAAATTATGCTCAACTTTATATGCAATATAAATTATGTTTGTGGTTCTGTTTCAGTCTGGAATCAAAGAAAGGTACAATAAAATTCAAGTTCCTAAATTCAAATACCCAGGAACTCTAAGAATTCCTCTTTAGGATCAGCACTCAAGTTTTGCTTAGTAAAGAAATATTATGAGCTGGTTTTCCAAATAAAAGTTAGAGTTGTGTTGCTGTCTTCCATGTTCTCTTGTAATCCAGAGGCATGGAGACTAGGGGGTGCGGAGAATAGAGTTGACTGACAGGGATACTTCTGAAATTCTCCTCATCCAACTTTCTCCTTGGATTATGCAGTTCTGAGTTACATTGCCTTGCTTCCAAAGAGGAGTTGGTGAATTAGGAATTGTTTGTTCATTTTAAAAATCTTCTTACAAGGAGCTTTGCATGGGCAGTTTGCTGCAGTTTTCTTTCATTTCTTTTGCATCTCCTCCTTTATGTATTATTCATATGCAAATATATATTGATAAAACTTTGCAAAAAAAGCAGTCTTAATGTTATTGTGTATATGGCTGTACCAAGATTATTTTTGTGTGATGCAGGAGTACATGCATATATTAGTAAAACTTCATAAGAGCATAAGAAGAATCATGCTGGATCAGATCAAATGCCTGTGAGGTCCAGCATTCTGTTCACACAGGGGCCAACCAGCGACCTATAAGAAGCCCACAAACAGGAAGACTGCAACAGCATTATCCTGCCTATGTTCCGCAGCAACTGATTTAAAGATGCATACTACCTCTAGTACTGGAGAGATTAGATACCCATCATGATTAGTAGCCATTGATTTCTCAGTCATCTATGAATTTGTCCACTCCCCTTTTAAAGCCTTCCAAGTTGGTGGCCATGACCACATCCTGTGGCAGTGAGTTCCACAAATTAACTATACCCTGTGTGAAGAAATGCTTCCTTTTGTCTGTCTTGCATCATCTCACCCTTCAGCTTTGCTGGATGAGCCTGGATTCTAGTATTATAGGAGAGGGGAAAGAATTTCTCCCTGTCCATTCTCTCCATGCCATGCATAATTTGAAATATTACGTCTCCCCTTGCTCACCTTTTTTCTAGGTTAAACAGCCTTAAGCATTTTAACCAATCATCATAGGGCAGCTGCTGTAGTCCCCTGATCATTTTAGTTGATCTTGTTGGCACCTTTTCAAGCTCTACAATATGCTTTTTCAAGTGCAGTGACCAGCACTGCACACAATTTTCCAAGCGTGGTCTCACCAAAGATTTGTATAAGTACAGTATGATAGTGGCAGTTTTATCTTCTATTTCTGTTCTACTTGTGACCAGCATGGAATTTGCCTTTTTCGCCACAGCTGCACAGTGGGTTGACATTTTCATCGAGCTACTCACTATCACTCCAAGGTCCCTTTCTTACTCGGTTGCTGCCAGCTCAGAACCCATCAGTGTATATGTAAAGTGGGGACTACTTGTGCCAATATGCATCACTTTACATTTGCCCACACTGAACCCTAGAATGGATACCATGTAGTCCTGGTGATATGTAAACATGCAATTTATCTATAAGTTCTAGAACCTCCTCCCTTGTCACTACCATTTGCTTAAGCTCCGCATCTTCCCTTCCTGAAAAATATCTATTCAGGAACAGGTATTTGCCTTATATCTTTGGCACTGAATACAAATGAGAAAAATTTATTTCGCTGCTCAGCAATTACGTTATTTTCCTTTAATACTCCTTTAATTCCATTGTCACCCAGTGGTCCAACTGCTTCCCTAGCTGGTTTCCTTCTCCTTATGTATTTCTTTATTGTTGGTCTTTATGCTTTTAGTGAGTCATTCAGGGTACCTAGAAATTTTACCTCTTTGGCATGCTTGGAACACACATTTATCCAGGTAATATGAGTTTAGTTAAAGTCACCCATTATCATAACTCCCCGTCCTTTGGATGCCTCACTGATTTCATTTTCCATCTCAAGATCACCCTGAACATTTTAGTCAGGGATCCGACAGCAGGTCCCCAGTATTAAATTACTTTTGGAGCCCAGTATTGTCCCTCACAGTGATTCTGTGGAGGAGTAAACCTTTTTGAGGTTTCTAGTTTGTTTCTTTTTAAGGTTTCTAGTTTGCTAGACATTATATCCTCCTTGATATACAAAGCAAGACCTCCTCTAGTACACCCTTCCCTGAGATTCAGAAGCTTCTGGCATTTGCGCAGAAACACCTCCACACTGTGTTTGTCTCTAGAGATCTCTAGCACATGCCTTTTCCACTCCAGCCTTTTGGCCTCTTTGGCTATTCTGCTTTACTTTAGCCTCACTTTCCTTATCTGCCCAATCCCCATTTGTGTAATCAGAATCATTTCCCCCTTCATCCTTTTGGGACAAATCTGTCCAAACTGTATACTCCTCAGCTCCTGTCAGCTTCCCCCAAAGTTCAATTTAAAAGTTGCTCTGCCACCTTTTTATGTTATGCTCCAGCAGTCTGGTTGCATTCTGGTTCAAGTGGAGCTCATCCCTTTTGTACAGGCCCAGATTGTCCCAAAATGTTCCACAGTGCCTAATAAATCTAAAGCCCTCCTCTGTGCACCATCGTCTCATCCACACAATGGGACTCCCCAACGGTGCCTTTCTATCTGGCCCTGTGCATAGAACAGGAAGCATTCCAGAGAAAATTAATTTGGAGGTCCTGGCTTTCAGTGTCCTATCTAGCAGCCTAAATTTGGCTTCCAGGACCTCATGGCTACACTTCCCCACATCACTGGTGCCAACATGCACCATGACCCTGACTCCTCCCCAGCCCTATCTACCAAACGAACCATGATGCAGTCAGGGGTGGGAGGAGCAAGTTGCTATGCTTTATGAATACTAATATGTTCTTCTGTAACATATGGAGGGTGTAAATGAACTGAAGGAACCAAAAGATCCAGCACACTGCATGTGATGTTGTTCTGGAATTAATTTTAGAAATTCTCCTAATTAAACTGGAATTAAGGAAGAGCGGAGAGCAGTGCAGAAAGAAAAAGAGAAACTGAATGGGAGAAATGCATCTGAGATTTTATTTTGTTTCTCATGACAAATTGGCAGACATTTCCAGTTCAGAAAAGCTTTAAACCATGAGTGCATTTACATGTACATCCCACCCCCTCCTGATTTATCAGGCCAGTAAGTCAGGAGGAGAGAGTGTCAATCCTATATTTGTTTCACCTGCACTGATTTTCTGCCTCCATAGGGATGCTATTAAAAGATTTTGCTGTCCTGGGATATAGTGAGGAGAGACCATTAAGTCATCAGCCAATGCAGAGACTGTTGGCAGGATGTGAATGGCCAGTTGTGAGGTGGACTCTTGCCCATCCTGGTTGGTGAAAGCCAGCTGGAAGGAGCTAAATGCTTTTCTGGCTGGAGCTTTCTGTGCTTCCTTTTGGGAGGGCAGTGTAGTTGCTTGAGTCTGGTTGGTTTTTTAAAAAAATAAACTATATGCCATAATTACATCTTACACCATCTCAGATTTTATTTTCCTTGGGGAAGATTGTTCAGCAGATGGTCACATCTAGTCGCTGTCTGCTTTCTGGAACTCCAGCAGTTGGATTGTTGTTGTTTTTAACCAGGCATGGAACTAAGAGTTTGAGCTTTGGTCAGTGATCTGTGCCTAGAAATTAACAGAGGAAAATATACTGCAATATAAAATCTCTCTGCAGCCTTTGGTATTAGCCATAGCTACAAATAAATGGCACTGCATGTGCTGATTTTGCCTCTGAAAGTCCCATGTGTATGGTTCCTGTGCACTTATACCAAAATGCATGTAAGCTCCTGTAAAAGTGATCCAGGGTCCATTATTTTTCAGTGCTTATGGCATATGTTATGTCACTAGGCGCCAGTGACATGCAGTCCAAGCTTGGCTCCAGGAAACAATAGCAGCCAAGGATCCTGGACCTCCTAGATTCCACCAATAGGAACTTTGGCGGGAGATTCAAACCCTCCAATAGGACTGTGGGTGTGTCTCAGGGGGCCTTATATAGTTGGCCGCTTTGGCCAGTAGTGTTGTGTTGTTGTGTTCCAATAAACCATGAGCTGATCACCATGCAGTTGTCCAGCCTTTCCATGCGTCAAACCCAGTACGCAACGTTGGCAACAAGGATGGGATCACGCTGAGGTAGCCAGGCTGCAGGGGCACCAAGGAAGAAGGACCATCGCCGCTGCTCCAGCTGTTGAGCACTGAAGGTGTTTAGGCCACTTCCGCGCCACAACCAGGCAGCACAACGGGGAGCCAGGTTGGTTCCTCCATTTGATCCAGCCCGTCCGCAGCAATGGGGAGCATGGGTCGCTGGCCTCAAATCCATCCTGGTTTTCTACCAGGTGACGGACAAGGAGAGGAAGAAGGGTCTCCTCATCGGCTCATACAGCCCCGCCATCATGGATCTGGCACAAAACCTCCTCTCACCAATGATGCTGGAGGAGGCGACCTTTGCACAGATTGTCACAGCGCTGCAGAACCATTTCATTCTGCAGCCGTTGGTGATGTCGCGCCACATGGCCTTCCACTCCCATAACCAGCAACCGCAGGAATCCACCATGGAGTATGTGGCTGAGCTTCACCGGCTTGCCTCACAAGTTTGGGGCCCATCTGGAGACTCAGTTTGTCTGTGGCCTGCGGGAAGAGACACGCTGGAGATGCATCATGGAGGTGGAGACCTGCACCCTGTCCTCTCGACCGCCACCTCTTGGGAGAGGTCACATCCATCCACAACTGTGTCCACCTGCCAGCCAACGCATGTCAACCACACACCAGGCGAGCACCAAACCCATCGACTCCAACAGGGAAGAGGTACACCGGACCCAAAAGCCCACCAGAAGGAGAGATCCAGGGGTGGAACCAAGTGCAGTTCCAGTCCAGGAGTCTGCCAGGCAGGAGTGTGCCAGCTGTGGGGGGCATAACCAGAAGACATGCTGGTTCCAGGATGCCACTTGCCAGAGCTGCGGCCGCTCTGGCCACATTGCACATGCTTGCTGTTCCAGGGGGTCCCAAGCCCCAATGACACAGCTCCCTGAATGCCACTGGACCTCCACTCACTATGAAGATGATGTGACCCCAGAAGAGCTCTACCTCCTCATGAGCAAATCCCCACAACAGGTACTGCAGCTTCCGAGCCAGAGCTCACAAGGGGTGTCTACTGTGGGGGGACAGAGTCATCATCCCCAGCACCCTGCGTCACTGAGTCCTCAAGGCCCTTCACGAGGCCCACCTAGGGATTGTCTGCATGAAGGGCCTGGCCAGGAGCTATGTATGGTGGCCTGGGATTGATGTGGAGATCAAGGCATGGGTGAAGCACTGCCAAGCATGTCAAGCCATCTGCCCAAATCCACCGAGTGCACCAGTCCAGACCTGGGAATCCACCTGCATGCCATGGTGGAAGCTCCATATCGATTTTGCTGGCCCATTCCACAGACTCTTGGTCCTGGTCACTGTGGACTCATTCTAAATGACTGGAGATAAGCCCCATCTAGCCACATCCTCCAAAGCCACCATCCATGTGCTATGCCAGATCTTTGCGACCCACAGGCTGACGGACACCATCATCTCCAACAACAGAACGCTGTTCACGTTGGAGGAGTTTCAGGAGTTCCTTTGAAGCAACTTGATCCGGCATGTGAGATCTGCCCCATTCCACACAGCGACCAACAGGCAAGCTGAGCAGATGGTGTGGACCACCAAAGAAGCCCTCAACTGCCTTATGGAAGGTGACTGGGAATTCCATCTGGACTGCTTTCTCTTGGCACAATGGACCACCCCCAACTCGGTCAGTGGGTGCTGCCTAGCAGAACTCCTGATGGGCTGACGGCCCGCCATTCTATTGGACAGGTTGCATCCCAACAGGGCTCCAGAGTCACACAGCCTGTTGGAACAATGGGAGGCACCAATGGGGTTCTTCCCAGAAGACCCATATACATTTGCAACTTTGGAAAGGGTCCCCCTTGGCTGGCTGGATCATTCGCCCAACAGGACCCATGTCATACAAGGTCTCAACAGAAGATGGCCAGATCCTGTGAAAGCACGTGGACCAGCTGAGGAGATGCCTGCTTCCTGCCACAGCTGACCCCCTACCCCAGGGAACATTGCAGGCACCCTGCCGGACAACCCAGGACTTCACCCTCCAGGCGTGATGATCCAGGAACAGGCTCCCGTTCCAGCTGCCAAATCAGATGATGGGACACTGGCCTCCATTCCTGCACCTGAAGACGTTTCTCTGCTCCCGCAGCCGAGTATACAGGAGGGTCCGCCTGACAGGGCTCCAGAAGCCCCGGTTCCTGCTCTATGGCATTCCCTGCGGGAGTGCCAGCCCCCAGCCTATTTAAAGGATTATGCCACATAGGCTGGGCTCGAACTATGGTGGGAGGGGTGTTATGTTCACTGACTGCCTCTAAGCACCAGCAACATGCAGTCCGAGCTTGGCTCCAGGAAATAATAGGGGCCAAGGATCCTAGACCTCCTAGATTCTACCAATAGGAACTTTGGCAGGAGATTCAAACCCTCCAATAGGACTGTGGGTGTGTCTCAAGGGGCCATATATAGTTGACCGCTTCAGCCAGTAGTGTTGTGTTGTTGTGTACCAATAAACCATGAGCTGATAATCACATGGTTGTCCAGCCTTTCCATGCGTCGAACCCAGTGCACAACAGCATATCTGCATGAACATGAACCTAAAGTCATAGGTTCCTCTGTGCATTCATGTATCTCCTAAACAGGGATATTGATTACAAGGTACTAGTGGAACAATTTTGGGATGTAAGGGTTTTCCACTGTATTTTTTCTTGCTTGTTTATCTTTATTCCTAATGATGAGATTACAGAGTAATGACTGATAGTTGTCATCCTTTGGCCTAGAGATGCCATATACCTGCCAGTTCAGTTTGTGCCCTGTTTGCCAGGTGCAGAGACCTGACTTTTCAGTGATTGGTTCAATAATTTTTGATATGTTTTTGAGTGTTCAGTTGGTTTACTGTATTTCTTACTTGCCGCGCACTACAATGCAGTTGGCTTTTTGCATATGCGCATTCTCATACACATCAGAGTGCTATGCCCCCCCCCCCATCCTTACCATGTAGCTGGTCTACTCAGCAGGCAACTGTTTAAATAGACAATTAGATGACTCGCAAATCAGTCATCAATAAACCCTGTTTCAATAAAATCCTACCCTTTGATGTTCATCAGTAACACTAATGGCTACCTATCAGTTTGAATTGGCAGCATCTTAGCACATGCTCAGTTTTGGGGAAACCCAATTCAAACCAGTTTGACAGGAATTCGCAGCTGCTCAGCATGAACCAAAAAGACAGAGTTATCAGCTCATATCTGATCACCAGCTTCAGTAAATTCGACAGTTGAATGTGTTAACAGCAAAATGTACAGGATTCCTACTCCTGCCTAGTATCTTCTCACAGATCCATCTTATGCTTCTCCTGTTGGCTGCATATAAGAACCCAGTGAGTGGCATTGTGCAGACTTGTGGTCAAGTTGCAGTCATGTACTGATGACACCTTTCTTTTTCATCTAGTTTAGAACCTGAAACTTCTAACCAGTGTCTGCCCATGGTCAGGGATGACAGAAGAGGAATTCAGATAATATGAGAAGTAGTGAATGACAATAGTCTTTGTCTCTGATAAGAGAGCAACACTTTTGATGCCTGGAATATTGGTGCTAGCAATGTGCAGTCTTCCTAGGTTAACTAAGGAAGTTTTTGCAACATGAAGAATTTGAAGGCCATAGTGGCACCAGGATTATCAGGTTCTGTTGGAAGCCATGAGCCTGTTCCATTTATTTCACCTTGGAGGAACTTGTCAATTTTTCTTTTAGATTCAGAAATCCTTATTTGTTTCACTATCACCTCAAAGTATGACTGCCAGATTTTAGTTGGTTTTAGGCTACCATTGTAGAATGTTTGAAGGCTACTGCAGGTACAGAACATAAGAGTCACTCACTGAGAAAAATACATCAATATAAGTATACTATAGAAGTATTCCAGCATCACCACTGGCTTCCTGAAAACTTACAGTGCAAGATGCCATTTTGACCAACTCTAAATGCTTTGAACCAGTGTATCTATAACACCTTTTTTCTCCTCTGTATTCCATTTCAATCTCTAAATCTAATGAGGATGTCCTTTTGTTTGTACCATCTCAATATACGAAATTGATAGAGATATTCTCAGAAATTATTGCTCTACAACTGTGGAATTCTCCCTCCTTGCCCAAGACCAAGCCTTTGCACATTCTAGAAATATCAAAGGGCCTGTTTATCCTTTCATTGCTACTTAAATTAATTCTGAAAGCAAAATTAGAAATTATGCTAAATGCATAGCATATATGCAAACAGTGGGCAGATCTCTTCTGCTACAACTTTGTCATGCCTTAACATCATAATATTCAACATTTTCCCCAGCTCTTGCCCCCATCACTGGCTGCCATTTGTGGCGAAGAACATGGAACATTATGACATCAGGATACAGTCAAACTGTACTTTGGATGAGGGAACAGTCTTGAGGCAGCAGGTTCATGGCTGAACATGAATTGGAAAGTAAAATCTCTCCATCCCTTCTTGGCTAAGGTGATATACACCAAATTAGGCAGGGTTTTATTCTCATCCATGCTGTGTTCACCAAGTACTGTGTTCAACTAAGTACTTCATTTCTGTAGCATCTGTACATTCCTGTTTTATGGTTTGTTTTCTCTAGTTTGGTCCAGTGCCCAGTCATGCTGAGAAATGTTTTCTCTATACCATACTATTGGGAAGACCCCTCATGAAGAAGGCATCCCTGGACCACCCAGTGGCTAATATTCCATTCTTGGACAAGGTGCTTAAGTGGGTAGTGGCTTCACAGCTTCAGGCACTCTCTGAGCAGTCAGATTACCTAGACCAATTTCAATCCTGATTCAGTCCTAGTTTTAGGATGGAAATGGCTTTTGTTGTCCTGACTGATGACCTTCACCAGGAGAGTGACAGGTAGAGTGCATCCCTATTAATTCTCCTGGAACTTTCAGTAGCTTTCGATACCATGAGCCATAGTATTCTTCTGGAGAGGCTGGCTGGGTTGGGAGCAGGGGGCACCACACTTCAGTGGTTCCACTCTTACTTGATCAACTGATTCCAGAAGGTGTGCTGGAGGACTGCTGCTTGGCTCTGAGGCATTTATACTAAGAGGCCCCACAGGGTTCCATCTTATCCCCTACGCTATTTAACATCTACATGAAACCTCTGGGAGAGGTCACCTGGCAATTTGGAGTGAGGTGCTACCAATATGTGAATAATAGCCAGCTCTATTTCTCCTTAACAGCTAAACCACATGGGTCTGTGGGAGTCATGAATAGATGCCTGGAGAAGGTAATGGGATAGATGAGGGCCAATAAACTGAAGCTCAGTCAAGAAAAGTTTTAGGTGCTGTTGGTCAGTGGAGAAGGTGCTCAGGGATTGCGGAACCATCCTGACCTGGAGGGGGTTGCATTCCCCCTGAAGGATCAGGTTCATCGCTTGGAGGTGTTACTAGGTTCTGGCCTATAGTTGGAGGTTCAGGTCAATTCCATTACGCATAGCACATTTAATCAATTCCAGCTGATTTGTCAGCTTCAGCATTCCACAAAAAGAATGATTTGGCCTGTAATCCATGTTCTGATGACATTCAAGGTAGATTACGGTAATGAGTTCTATGTAATGTTGCCTTTGAAAATGGTTTGTATACTTCAGTTGGTCCAAAATGTGGCAGCCAAACTACTGTCACGTTGGTTACAGGGATTCTGTCAGCCCTGTGTTGAATGATCTGTGCTGGCTACCCATCAGTTTCTGGGCACAATTCAAAGTGCTGGCTCTTACCTTTAAAGCCCTAGATTGCTTAAGGGCAGGGCTGGCATCTCCCATACTATCCATCCCACCTGCTATCCTTGCCCACACCTTCAGAGGTGAGAAGGTTGGTGACAAGAGACAGGGCATCTTCTGTGGTGGCACCTCACCTTTGGAATGCCCTCCTCCTTGAGGCTCAGTTGGCACCTACTTTACTTTTTAGGCACCAGGCTAAAAGACATCTTTTTACCCAGGCTTTTAGTTAGGGGTTTATCTTATCAGCTTTTTATTGGCCTGCTCTATTTTATGGACAGTTTTTATGCTGCTTATGTCTCATGGCTTATGTTTTAAATAGCTTGTGTTTTATACTGTGGTGTTAATTCTAAGCCACCTCAAGCAGGACTCTGAAGAGGTGGCATAGAGATATTGTAAATAAATAAATATATGATGGACTTGTAGCAAGCTACCACAAAGAGAATGAATAGTGGGAGCACTTTTCACTGGTAGTTCTGGCAACGAAATCAGTTCATATACATTCCTCATTGTTTTCTAGGAAGTGTGGTACTATATACTATTAGAAAAAAAATTCCTAGAATTCAGAGAAACAGATTTATGGCAGACACAGTCAATGAGCAAAAAATTATCATCCGGGTAAAATATGTTTTCTTCTGGAAAAGCTGCATCTACTCCCATGGGAATGAAGCAGTTATTCCATCGCTCCCACACCTTCTAGTGAAACAGGATGCTTGTAGTAATCCTTCATTGTTTTCTAGGAAGTATATTGCTACTTGCTATTTGAAATGTATTTCTCTGTGGTCAGGTGACATTTCCAACCAGCTTTAGTGTGTTGATGTGATGTTTAAAGACACAAAATGGATGTGCAACCATACTGTGCCTTGATAAAAACGGTAACATAATGACCTCTAGCTGGGAGTTTCTCAGCACTGCCATGCAACACTGATATCATTTTATGTTTGAAACAGATGTAAGGTCACAGAGCAGTGGAGAAAGGAGAACAGGAACATTATATCCATGTGTGATACTGTATACATGGTCACTATAATCACTTTTAAGAGTGAAGTGCAGAACAGCAGTATAAGGATAACAGGTTACTGTACCCAGATCAAGGGCTTCAGTCTGTAATGCTTATAAAAGGATTGATCCTCTCTGGTTATCAATAATAGCTTGGTAATGGCGGGTGTTCTCTGACCTTATACTCTTTTCTTGAAGAACTACTGCATGATGAACAGATTCCCCTGACAAGCCTGTTGGTGAAATGCATAAGGAATTTTTGGGAATTTTAACTGAATAATAAAATACCTGATTTTGCACCATCGGCCTTGGCCTTATTTTTAATCTTCTGTGACTGGTGCAGCCCTTTTATTTTCTTCTTGCCACACAGTGCTATACCCCAATGTTGAAAAACTGTATTTGAGAATTAGGCATTAGATCATCCCACGTACATACTGCAGATAAAACGCTTGAAATAAACTGAACAATATCTAAGGGAATGCCAGAAACTTAGTGAGTGTTCATTTCGGTGGGAAACTGGAGGATTCTGAACATTCACTGGCCAATCTATAGAATTAGCAAAAAAAAGTTTCTGATTGTTATAACTGCATTCTTACTAGCACAATTTACCATACTGGCACACTGGTAAACACCCCCAAATAATCCATGGTGACACATTTAAAAAAAAAAAAAGTAGCTGAAGTACTCCAAGACTCTGTTAGTCCCATCTTAAGCAGAGTTACACCATGACCTCAACAGACTTAGAAGACTGTAACTCTGCATAGGAGGGCACAGTTAGACAGCTGAGCTAATTTAAAATTATTTACCATTTAACAATATTTACCAAGGCAGTCTGATAGATTTACCAGAATTAGAAAGAACAACGTTTTGCCCCTGATCTATATCAGTAAGTGTGTCATCAGCAGACAGTTTATTATTTGTTTTCTGAAATAATTGACCATTTATTTTTACTTAATAAATATTTTTGCTGTATGGAATGCACTGTAGTATTGGATTTGTTCACTATGCTGTCCCCCCTCCTTTTTACAAAAGAGTCTGCCCACTGTTTCATCTATTAAACAGACTTCATTTTACTCATCTTTATTCCTAAGGAAAATTTACAGCTTCCAAAGCGCATTGATTGTTAAACCTGCCTACAAACTTTTCCCAGTGGACTTGCGGGATAAATCAAGATGAATCAGAAATATCAATAACAACAATTCCAGCATTGTTTTTTTTCAGCTATACATTCTACAAGGTTTATTTCAACATATAGTTATTGTTCTGTGCAGCATCTGACTGGTAGCTAGAAAGAAAGGCATTCCAGAAAATTAAGAGGCTAGTAAGCCATTGGGCCTGTCTCTAGATTTTCATAATGTTTGCCTACAAAGAATTTTCCCAGTAGTGACAACATCATCCTATCTGCCGACCACAAACCAGCTTGTAAAGTCTTGTGACCCAAGGCATATTATGAATCTACAACAGATCTTTATCATAGCTAGCCCTAGAAAAATCTTATGAAATAGGTCAGATAGTTCTTGGTGAAGAACTGAGGATGAGACAATGATGTTGAATATGTAATTGGCCCATCAGGGATTTGTTCAAACCACAATTGATTACGCCCAGCACATTTCATCCATAGGAACATGGGTCCTCTAGACCCCATTCACTGGCTTTGTGGTCTATTTCATGAGATTGCATCTGAGTCTATCAGATGTATGCAGTAAATTATAGGAATCCTAGTCAAATATTTTCTCAGTACTTTTAGGTATCACATAAATACTTTACCCTGAAATATTTCAATGTGATTTAAGAGGCAAAGATGAATTTGAATGACGATGCACTACAAGAAGCAACACACCCAATACAAATGTGTTCTAAATATACTTTAAATTGGTGCAAGTAAAAAAAATCACACAAGAGTACTTACACATTGCAGGGCAGCATTTTGTAAAAGACTATGCAATACCAGGTATCTCAAAATCCATGCCATGTCACAAATTGGTCAAATTGTCTGTAGGGGACTGAAATACATATGGCTGATTTCTTGTCCATAGCAGCCACATGACCAAAAGAACACATCTTTGAGTGAGTTATATTCCTGTTCACAGCAATTACTTCCTTAATTATTTTTAAAAAATTGCACATACCACAGCACATTATCCAATAAAAAAGTAACCTTACCATTACAAAAAGTTATTTAGTAATACAGGACAGTGGCCTTGTGGCATTATGTAAATGTCAGATACCACTGTATTGATCATACTGTTCAAGAAGTAGATCTTGAGGAAGACTTTGAAGAGAAAGTAGCAGCTTGATTGATAGAGAGGGGGAAGCAGTTCTGCAGTAGCATGGTTGTAGTTGGGGAGGTGTCAGTGATAGAGCATTGAGAGCCAGCATGGTATAGTAGTTACAGTTTTGGACTATGATCTGGGAGACCCAGGTTTGAATCTCCACTCTGCCATAAAAGCTTCCTGGGTGGCCTTGGGCCAGTCACACACACTCTGCCTAACCTACCTCACAGGGTTGTTATGAGGATAAAACAGAGGAGAGGAGAACAACGTAAGCCACTTTGGGTCCCCATTGTGGGAGGAGCAGGATAAAAATGAAATAAATAAATAAATAACTGATTCAGTGGGAAAAAAATTATATGTTGCTGTTTTTATACAAAGTAATATACTGTAACCCTTGGGATATTTTAATTCATAATTCATTTTATGTTTATTTCTTCTATGTATTTGCTCAATGTTCTCCCTTTTATAATGCCAATAAAAGGATGATGATGAAGTAGAAGAAATAAATAAATAAATGTGGATGCGGAAGATCCCATGTTTAATTCCCATGAAATACCTTGATCTGAGAATTTAGAGATTCGTTGGCAAACTGAGTAGACAATACTAAGCTTGATAGCACAATAATCTAGCTCAATATAAAGCAGCTTCATATGAGGGGGAGGAGAACAAAGGAAATGGATAGGAGAAAAGTTTGAGTGAAAGAAATAAGTTCCAGTGAAAATTAGAAAGGAAATATTGTGCCACTTCTCACAATCCTTTTGGCACAGCAAGGTTATTCCTTATCACTGAATCAGTACTGAAGTCCTACAAAGTCGCCTCATACTAAAAAAGAATAGTGGTCCCATTTTGCTCATTATTATCTACTCTGCCACCTGAATTGCTTTTAACAGGCAACACTGGAGATTAACCTGGGATATTCTGCATACAAAGCATGTGCTCTACCACTGAACCATGGCCCTTCTGGTCATCTGGGTATATCCACATGAATACAGAACAAACTGCTCTGTATGCTCTCACAGTGATATCTTGAGATGACATTTTTTGCTTATAGGAAAGCCCTCAGACAACTGCTTCACTGCAGATTCAAAGAGAAATACAATTCCCACTCACTATCTCAGTTTTGTAAATATAGCTGGCAAAATGCAGCTGAATGCACAGAGACTATAAGAACATAAGAAGAACCCTGCTGGATCAAACCAATGGTCCATCTAGTCCAGCATCCTGTCTTCCACAATGGCCAACCAGTTTCTCTGGAGGGCCAACAACAAGTCGTAGACACTGAGACCTTCCCCTGGTGTTGCCTCCTGGCTCTGGAATCCAGAGGTTTAGTGCCTCTAAATGTGGAGGTTTCCCTCAGTCACCATGGCTAGTAGCCACTGATACTTATCCTCTATGAATCCTTCTTATTCCCTTTTAAAGCTGTCTGTTTCTGTGGCCATCACTACATCCTCTGGCAGCAAATTCCACATTTTAATCACTCTGTGTTAAGAAGTATTTCCTTTTGTCCATCCTGAATCTACTGCCAAGCAGCTTCACTGGATGCCCTCGAGTTCTAGCATTTTGGGAGAGGGAGAAAAAAAATTTCTTTATCAACTCTCTCTACCCCATGCATAATTTTATAAACCTCTATCATGTCTGACCCTAGTTGTCTCAAAATGCAGATGCTCCATGCTCAAACCTGGTGAAAACTGAATATCTGCTAGCACAAGGTTGTTTTCAGATGTTGCCTTTACTGAAAAGAGACAGCCAAAGCTAGGGAAATGTTTGTGCCAATGTAAGGTGCCAATTAATTTGACAGAGGTTTAATTCTTCACTTTGACTTCAATTATATTTCTATGTATTTGATCCTATTTATTGCTATAGTAATTAGCACTGTATTTTGTAAGATAGGAAAGCTGTTTTAAGATAGTTTTGGGCAGTAGTAGAACATTAAATGCAATTCTATGATGAAGAGTTTTCCACCAGGGGGCACTTGAAAATCTTGCATGATACTGTTTCAAGAAAAAAGAATGAATTTGTTACACACAATCCTAAATGGAAGCAGAGTACTAAAGCACACCTTGACTGATGGTCCTGAAATTAGCACTAAAAGGGAAGAACTAGCCATGTTCACATTATCATGCAAGATGTAACACTCAAACACATTAAATCTTCCCTATACAAAGATCCTTATTTTTTATATTACCAGCCCACCTTTACTAAATTATAGACCCACGTTAAATTACAAGTCCATAAAACAATTCAGCAATCTTATCAGCTGCCTAATTGGCATAGACTTGTGAAAAGAACATTTATGCCACTCTTTAAAAAATATGGAATGTATTCCTTTTCTTTCATGTCTACTACCTTACCATTGTTTTTTTGCTCCTTGGTTAACTGTGGCTAGCTGCCTTCCGGTAATAACCATAGCTTTGTAAAATAAACATGAGTTTCAATGAACTATTGTATAAAATAAATTTTTAAAATCTAGTTGGTGTTCATTTGTGTATGTCTGCTTAGGTATGTTTAAAAAAAAAAAAGAATGGCTGTTAACTCGAATACAGAAAAAAAAGGAAGCATACTTTTGACCTGGCATAGCAGAAGGAGGAAGAGGAGCTGGATTTATACCCTGCCCTACACTCAGGCTGAGGACAGACTGGCAGTCTCGGCCACTTTTGAAGCGGAGGCAGAGCGGCCGTTCAGACAGCCGCATCTGCCCCGAGGAGGCGGCCCGGACGCATCGCGTCCAGCGCCGCGCTCCTCCCGCAGCAGCCGAGCACCACTTCAAAGTGGTGCTCCGGCTGCTGCGGCGCGCGTTCCACCCGCCGGAGCGGGTGTGAATGCGCGCCGGGAGGGGGACCCGCGCGGCATCTGCACACCGCCGTAGGAAGCTGCCCGCAGTCTGAACACTGCAGGCGGCTTCCTTCCAGTGGCGTGCGAACGCCGCGCCGCAGGGGAAATTCCCCCCGCCTTAGTCTACCGCGCTGCAGAGGCGCGGCAGACTTTAAGTCTTCAGACTTAGAGTCTCAAAGTGGCTTACAATCTCCTTCCCTTCCTCTCCCCACAACAGACACCCTGTGAGGTAGGTGGGGCTGAGACAGCTCTGAGAGAACTGTGACTGACCCAAGGTCACCCAGCTGGCTGCATGTGGAGGAGTGGGGAATCAAAGAGTCCACTGCTCTTAACCACTATACCAAACTGGATCTCAGGTGTCTGAAATGAATGAAACAAGGAAATTGCACCCATTAAAGGAAAGGGAATCCATAATTTCAAAAACTTAATTATGCTCAGAAATATCATAAGAATTGTAAGATTTTATTAGAAGGACAGACTGAATGCTGTATGCTTCAGTGAGGTACTTTACAGAATTCCATAGACATCACTGACTGTAATGACCAGACTCTCTATGTACTGTGTACTTTTCAGAGTACAACAATTCACAGTTACTTATTGCTACATCACACCCCACAGCATGACTCTCTTCTGAGGAGCTTAAAACACAATGAAACCTGTGAAACACTAAATCCATTTTGAAATCCCAGATTTCATGGATTTGTCATCAGCTCAGACTCATATTTCCAAGTCAAGCATTATTTTTACCCTTGTCTACTGACATGGGAACAAATACATCTATAAAAATGTAACAGGTAAATGGATACTAATATAAAAGACCGAAGTAGAGGAGAGAGCTAGATACTGTTGCTGGAATGAAGGAGCATGGGAATATTAATATGCCTCAACTGAAGGATGTAACAGTTCACTCTTAATGCTTTGCTGTAGCTACAGCAGCATAAAGCACTGCAACAGACAAATCAGGATCCTGGCATGGACAAAGGAAAAGAGATAGTTGTGTCCCACAAAATTCCTGCAGCGCCCCAGCTGGTGGTGGTGGAAAGTGCCACCAAGTCGCAGTCAATTTATGACAACCCCATCGAATTTTAAAGGCAAGAGATGAAGTGGTTTGCTACTGCCTGCCTCTGCATAGCAACCCTGAGCTTCCTTGGTGGTCTCCCATTCATCTACTAACCAGGGGCTGACCCTGCTTTGCTTCCAAGATCTGATGAGATCAGGCTAGCCTGGGCCATCCCTATGAGGGCAGTGCCCCAACCACTCCAGCAAAAAGAAAAGCCCTACAAGGATCTGCCTCACAGTCACAATTTCCCAAGATTCCACATCATCCCTTCTCCTTACCTGAGAGCCAACAAGTTGGTTAAGAGAGATCAGAATTCTGTATTATAGGGATAAGCCACTCCAAACCTCCTACTCAGGGCACTGAAAACTGCTGCTCCAGCAGTCAGGCAAGCAGGATGTACTCCCTTTTTGTTTTGTAAGAGTGAAAGCTCTACCTTTACAAGGCCTCAGCTTTCCACTCTCCAGGTTCATTCCAGGGTGCACCCACATTCAAGTCAATGATTCCAGACATGGCTTGAAATATAAATCAAATTTATTAACTTAAAGAGTGTTGCAAAGCGTAAATCACTCAGTCACAGGCAAAATAACACAAAAACAGATAAACCTCACTATTACTACCTAAGATGTGCCTATCTGAATACTCCAGACCTAACTACCTTTCAAGCATCTCTAAATGGCATTCTTCAGTCATCCATCTTACCCATCCAATAGGATACAGGCCCTCTTAGCTGGTATAGCATGGAGTCATGCCAAAGTGAAAAAGAATAAAGAGTACCCCTCCCGTGCACATTAAGAAAGTGTCTTGTCTAGCAATCAGTGCATTACCCAGCAACTCAATTGCCAATCAGGGCTGACCAGTTAATTAGTGTCTGCTGTGAGAAGAAAACTAGGGAGAAGGGACAGAGACTCTGTAAGTCTCCCAAGGTTGACTCCTCAAGGAACAGAACAGCTCTGCAGGTGTCATTAATCAGCAAAGGGAACACTTCTAAACAGGTCAAAATCCCAATGACAGTTAGAGTTCTGAAGGAAGGTCCAGTCACCTCATTAGAACCTGGGGCCTAAATTATCAAGTTCCTTATATGTATGCTTTAGAAACATACTACAGTGCATTAAAACATCAACTGCTCAGTGAAAGTAAGTTTGGGCATTCTTCAGAGCCCACACACCAATCTAAGAGGAAATTCTGCTTTGTAGATTGTTGGAAGAAACTTGTCTACTTGGGAGCTGTCCACAGTTCTGCAGATTGCCTTTGCATATTGCTTTGCCCACCCACCCCTAGAATGAAACACACACACACACACGAGTTATGGGTTAAACTGGGATTTTATTTATGCATAAGCTGATCTGCCTCAGTTACCAATTAAGCACGGGTTGCCTTATGCCTGCAACGCAGTCTTCCTTTGGGCAATCCCATCCCAGCTCAGAGCCAAGATCCTTCATTACCTCAGCCAACAAGGAGACAGCTGACCTATTGCCCTGGTCGTTTTCCCTAAATGCACAAGCACAACTTGAGGATGTGGTCCTGAGTACCTTCGAGCATGAAAAAGGGGCAGCAGCTGGCCCCAACACATTCACCTCTTCCCCAGCCATTCCACAGAGGCTCAGTCCCCAATGGCCAGCTGGGAACCGATGCTGGAGCAGCTGGCCCTCTTGCCTGCCCAAAACACGATGGAGTGCCCACAAATCAAAATATCAATGGCTGCCATCTGCACGATGTAACCTGCAAAGAGATATAGCATCAACCTTCACCTTCTCCTTACATAAACCCGGTATGCCTTAGAATGTCAGCACCTCACACGCTGTACCTCCATGGCACTGAACCCCAGCCCTGCAGCTGTTGAAGCCACTCCGATACAAAAAGAATGGGTGCTGAAGTTACTCCCTGCCAATCCTGCTCTGTCCAGAGCCCTCCGCAGAACTGACCAGAATTGATATTGGGTCAACGGGAGGCTGTTCTCATGCTGGAACAGCGGCCTGGGCCATCCTCCTACCATTGTCAGCCAGCCAGCTAACGCTCACACTGGGAACAACTCCTCCTCCAGATTCCTGTGAAGTGTAACCCTCTGACCTACCCCCAACTGGTCCATCTTGGAGTGCCTAAGCAGCAGTGTCACTGACTCACCCCCCACATTCACATCTGATGTCAGCAAGGCCCTGTTCCTCCCATCCCACCATGACTGGATGAGCAGCTCACGCATACAGAGCACACCAAAGAAGGCCAGCAGGGTGGCTACATGAAAGAAGGTGGCTTCTCCTTGTGATGTACAAATGCTGCTGAATGAGCGCACTAACGTCCGGATGATGTCAGACATAAAAGATTGCCTAGTGTTTGGTGCTGGTGGTGCCTCCTTGACCCAACCCTCCATCATGTGCCTGAACCTAAAATCCCGTGTTGTCCCTCAAACCCCTTGCTTTCAACTGGAAAGCAACCACTGCCAAATATCCCTTAATGGTGCAAACAGCCAAGCTTTTTCTTCTCAATACCACCACAAATTGTAGCAAATGTTCAGTTCCTCCCTGAACCTGTGAAAAGCCAAAAGGTGCCCCCTGTATGCCCTCAGTGTACCTGGCGCTAACAATGCTTCGACTACCCACATGACCTCACTCCACCAAGATTCCAGAGAGCTTCTGGCATCCCCTCTGTTTCCTTGTTCACCCCCAGAGCTAGTTCCCAGAATCTGTCCTCCTGAAAGCGAGATAATGCATCAGCAGTGTTGTTATGCACCCCGGGTACATGCTCCACCACAAACACTCATCAGTCCCTGCTCTTCCTACAAAAAGGAAATCATCCAGATAATGAGTCGCCCCACCGTAACCCATCCGCCTTTGCACCACCCATTCCAGAAAGGAGCTGAAAGTCTCAAATGCTGCATACGAAATTGAGCATCCCACGGGCAGGGCCATGTCATAGTAGAATTGGCCTTGAAAAGCAAAACCTAGCAGCTCAAAGTCCCCGGGGTATATAGGCAGCAGTCAGAAAGCGGACTTAATGTCATACTTTCCCAATAGGGCACCCATCCCAAGTTGTGCCACCATTCGTACTGTGCTGTCAAAGGAAGCATAGTGGACCGTGGACCGCTCAGCCAGTATCCTGTCATTCACAAACACCCCCCCCCATGAGGATAAGACAAATGATGGATCAGCCTGTATTCCCCAGGTGCCTTTTGGGGTATGACCTGCGCAGTGCAGGCATGGGGAGCTCCATGAAGGGGCCTGCGACCCTATCCTCCTGCACCTCCTTATCAATTTTTTGCCGCACCATGGCCTCCAACACCTGCACTGATTTTAAGTTCCTCACCATGCTATGTACCCTTTTCCCCTCAAAAGGAATGTGGAACCCCTCCTGAAACCCCTCTTCCAGGAATGCCATCTCCTGCCTGCAGGGGTACGCCTGCAGCCAAGCAAGCAGAACTTCAAGCTTGATTGGCCCGCGAGCCCTTGCCAGAAGCTCCATCCTTGGATGGAATGGCCGAGGGATGGCTGCTGCCCTCCACCTCATCCAGCCTGCTGCCCTTGATAGGCCAGCATTCCCGCGTTGGCTCCTAATAGGCTCCCCACCCTTGTGCTTTCTTTCGAGGATGTGGGGTGGGTGGGCAAAAGCTTGCACTTGCTCATGTGCAGGCACCAGTCTTCTCTCAGTAGGGATCTCCCTGTCAAATCTCCATTGGCTCTAGTACTGGTTCATAGATCATAACTTCCTCCTTTCTGATTCCATCAGTCTTCAAAGGCTCTGTTTTACCTGTGGGGTTTTACTAGCTATGCTGGCAGAGATTCTTACAACTGGGCTAAAGAAGAGTCTCAAAATAAGTCTAATGGCAATGGTACCCTAAACTAACTCCATCACTGGTATAGTGCAGTATGAATGCATGGCATTCTAATGCTACTTTAAAAGTCTATGATTTTTATGATAATAGAATGTACTTGGATGTTTAATATGTTAAAGGATATTAAAAAGCTGAGCATAGCTTCTTCTTTTTTTGGCTGACTAAGGGATTTTGGATTTCTCCCTCAGTGGACAGGGTTAAACACCCTCTTCCCCTGTGAATGCCTCCTCTAACCCTGTGTTGGTGTTTCACTCATATTGTCTAGTTCTTCCCTTATGAAATCTGGGGTGTGTGTTGAGTGGTTTCATGATTTAAGTATCAGGCGACCAGTCCACTAAATTTTACTTAGGTTCACTTTCCTCTAAAACAAGAAAATTAAGTTGTATGAAAGAATCCTGCAAATTTTGGTTGTGACAACATACAGACTTCAGTGACTCATTCAGTTTTAACCAACAAAATGGACTGGCTTTAAAAATATTTCAAGAAGAGATAGCTGATACAAGTTCCCAAAATAGCAAAAGACAGATTATTCATTCTTTAAGGCTACTTAGCACAACTTCCATAGTCAAAAAGTGTTTAGATAGATGTGGGAAGAGATTTCTTATCCAACAGAGAAAGGCTCCCTATTAGAAAACAGGAGTACTGTTTAATATTGGCAGTATCCTTGTATTCTTGCAGCAGAGAACCACAGATAATGCTTAATATTAGGCACAAATACTGAAATCCCACACTTCCCCAAATTTCTCTCTGTAGAATTCTTTAAGCTCTTAGGAGCACTTTCAATCCCCATCAAGATTTTTAAAGATTTTCTCTTGGTTAGTTTACAAAGTTATATTCTTTTTCTGCATACTGAGGGAATCGTTTAAGCATGTAGAAACCCTGAACTTGCATGTGGGTAGTCTGGTTTTGCTACTTATCCACCCAGGAACCAGCCAATGTGTTGTTACATACAGTGATCCCAAACTTCAGAAAACTGTCTAGCAAAGTGGCTTACATCAACAAAGAAAGACAAGGACTGCCCTCAGGGTGACAAACTAGAAAAATAGGACACAGAAGGGAAGGAGAGTGGTGGGGAAGGGTACCAGAGAGAGATTGGTTTGACCATGTCAGACTAATGTTAGCATTTGTATACAATTTGGGCCAAACTGATCTTCCAGTTGTGGTGTTCTTGTTTGGATGAAGGTGGTACAACTATCCTGTAGCACTTGTACCAGAAGAACATGTTGCCATTAGCTGAGCAGAGTGGTGGAGATGCTCAAATGCCCTCAGGGTTATCTCATATTCTGCTTGCCCATCATAAATAGGGAGCTGGGTTTTTTGTCAACTCATTGAGCTGTTCTTGAACAGCAGCCTGTTCTTGAGCAGCAGTTATCCTGCAGTGGATAACTTTCAACATATCTAAACAGTATAGCACTGTGCAATCGGGAACATTTCAGGCCTCTGTGTACTTATAAGGCTGAAGGAGAGTCTTCAGCAGCCAATAATTTAAATAAAGAGTGAACAAAACAGTCTGTCAGCCAATGCTTATAAAAACACCATGTGTTTTAAAAAATACTAACCATTTTGGTCCACGTTATCAAGGTCCTCTCACACATACATGTTTTTACTCACCCTTATGGGAGTAGTACCCCCCAGCTGTCATTTAATGGCTTGATTGGGCCATCCATAACCTGAGGGGGGGTCTATTTCATCTCCTGTACAGATTTAGAAACAACCATGAGGCAGAAAGACATTGAACTCCATCACCACAGGGTTAACATACAGCTGCGAAGCTGTTTGACAGCAGCTCAAGTTGGATGGCAGCAAGGCTGGGCGATCTGAGCCTTAGCTCATGAATGATCACAGTGGCAAAAACAACATGTTCGCCTGCTGAACATGTTCATGGCACCTTTACACAGTTGTAGGAAACAATTCTATTGGATACACAGTACTCCTTCTGGAAATGTAATTCCCCCACGCATTAAAATTACTAGGATTCTGAAAAAAATGGGGGGGGGGGGGACACTTCCTATTATGACCCTGATCTGACCTAGTGCGTCCAACCACACAAGCTATTGGTGTGCCTGGGAGTGTGAAGAGAGGACAAAAGGAATTAATGGATTATGTGTTGGTTAAATTTCCGGGTCAAACAACAGGCTACACCAGCAAATCTCTCCACTACTATCAGTGGCCCAGTAAATGGAGTGCCAGGCATATCAAAAGCCTGAAATTACTCCTGGTTCTGGACTGTACTAACCAGTGTTACTACCTGAGAGACAGAAGGACATGATAATTTAAAACATCAAACCATACTGCAGGTTGCCAATATTGATGTGGCCCCCTCAGTGTGTGAGGCCCAAGGCAAATGCCTCTGAAGAAGATGTTTTCTCTTGACCTGAGTTTAGCCTATTCATCCCAGAAGCCCTGTAAACTGGGGCATGGCTTCATTTTTACAGGTGGTAAACTGATCTGTGATACAGTGACATCCATGGTTATACAGAAAGCTCATGACTGGTTTGAGATGAGCTGAGATGAGCTGTGGAGTGGCATTCCAGATTATTAACATAAACCACCCTCCCATTCTAGCAGCTATCTGTCCTTGAAATTATTCCCTTGGTGCATATTCAGTCTCTCTCACATCAGTACCATTTACACTTTCTCTTTCTATGTGTCAGGAAATTAACAAGAATCTTAAAAGATACTCAGAGGTTTGTGTCTTTATTATAGCACTGAACTGAAAACAAGAGAATATAGTTGAGCTTTTGAGGAACAAACTAATGCTTCAGTATTTTGATTTGCTTTCCTTTGGGAGTACTAAGCACATTAGTTGATATGAAAGGGGAAAAAGAAGAAGGCCTTATTTTTCTTAATTGCACCATGCTTCAGCAAAACCATTCACTAAGCTCTTTAAAAGAAATTATCTTTCATTCTCAGTCCTTGAACAAATTATAGACAAAGATCTGAGCAGGGTTTTGAACACTGCTGACCACTTGAAATAACTTCCATTATTTTTTCTTGATAGTTTGATCTTGAAGAGTATCATAATCCACAAATATTCCCATTCAACTTCATGAACCTGTCTTTTGGGAAAGAAGCTGAATTCTATGTGATGACCAAAGAGTTTTTTCATATAGCAAAATAGGTGTTTGTTTCCCAGAACTGGGTTTAGAGTAGGAGAACAGAATTTCACATGGAAGTAAGATATTGCTCAGAGGAGAATTTGACTTTACAGTTTAAAAAAATCTTAAGGATTTCCCTGGCAATAAATTCTACATGAAATGTGAAATTTTTGATTTCCTGCACTCATTGACATCCAGTATGATTTGGAGTTTGAAGCAATCTGCCTCAAAGCATCTTATGACTGCAGAGTATTTAGAGGACTGGAACTTTAAGCTTCTTTACAATGATTTGAATCTTGCTTTAGAGAAATGGATTCACTCAATAGGCAGGCTAACAGGTCAAAAAAACTTAATGGCTTCTGAGAAGCTAGCAACCAGTCCAGAAATGCCTTCATTTTCAGTAATGGATTACAGTTGATTCTACAAGCTGCTGGTGGCAGCCTTATGCAGGGACAATTATGTTATTTCGATGGAGACAAGAACAGAGAGGACCAAGGGAAGTTCACTTCATTCCTTGTGTGGCACCCTATGGGCCTTTCTAATCCACAGAAGAAGTGGACATAGGTGCAAATATTTTATTTATTTTATTTTATTTATTTCTTGGAATTTATATCCCGCCCTTCCCGCCAAATGGCAGGCTCAGAGCAGCTCACAACAAAGTTAAAATTACAGTCAATTTAAAATAGACATTTCACATTAAGCATTAAAAGTATACACATTCTACACAAGATTGGCAGCATTCCAATTTTACCCACAGGTGGGTCCGAGCAGCATTCATATGTAATCCCTGTGTGAACACACACAGGCTGGCAGATAGAATTGCCGGCAAATAGAACTGGCAGATGGGGCTGGTGGAAGAGCTCCGTTTTACAGGCCCTGCAGAACTGCATCAAATCCCGCAGGGCCCTGATGTTCTCTGGGAGCTCATTCCACCAGTGCGGGGCCGCCACTGAGAAAGCCCTGGCCCATGTTGATGCCAGCCGCGCCTCTTTCAGTCCAGGCAGGACCAGTCGGTTTTAGGATCCAGACCGTAGTGCTCGCTGGGGAACATATGGAGAGAGACGGTCCTTCAGGTAGGCAGGTCCCAGGCCATATAGGGCTTTATAGGTAAGCACCAGCACCTTGAACCTTATCTCAGCCCCACCTACCTCACAGGGTGTCTGTTGTGGGGAAAGGAAGGGAAAGGAGTTTGTAAACTGCTCTGAGACTCCAAGTGAAGGGTGGGGTATAAATCTAATCTCTTCTCTTCTCTTCTATCTTTCTAGTGTTTTCTTTTGATCCTGGTCATGGAACATGCCTCATCCCTCACCCAAGATCTTAATTGCCATTAAGCAATAAAGGGCAGCTGAAATCTGGTACAAAAACATATGTACCATAAAATGCTTAACGAGTCTGATAGTTACTTGGTCTAGAAAACTATTTTTCACAAGAAAAGGTGAGAACACACAGTTGGACAACAGGGACTCTCCATTAAGGTGATTTTATATCCCCACTATGCATGATGGCTTCTACACAGAAGCTAACACTGGCATGACATAATTTTGACCCTCTGCACTCTCAGCACCATAGTCAACACTTGTGTGCTATATTTGGTTGATTTCATTATTCATCTTCCAGCTTTGCTGACTTTGTACATTGGAGCCAGGGTAGGAGAAAAATATTAAAATCAATCAGTCAACAGAACACAGCAACATCAGGTGTCTGTCAGATGGAGCCAAGGTTTAGTTTCTGTTGCCTCTCTTTCTATCTCTTTTCATTAAATAGATACCAATCCTACTTTCTGCTTTCTTTATATGGGAATAGGCAGAGCCACTCATATATACATGAGATAGAGCCCGAGGACAGATTGGCAGTCTCGGCCGCTCTGCCTCTGCTTCAGAAGTGGAGGCAGAGCAGCCGTCCAGACGGCTGCAACTGCCTCCAGGAGGTGGCTCGGATGCATTGTGTCTGGTGCTGCGCTCCTCCCACACCAGCCGAGCACCACTTCAAAGTGGTGCTCGGCTGCTGCGGCACGCCGTGCGCACGCGTTCCACCCGCCGGAGCGGGTGTGAACGCACGCGGGCAGGGGCAGCCGCGCGGCGCCCGCCCGCCACTGCAGGAAGCCGCCCGCAGTCTGAACGCTGCGGGCAGCTTCCTTACAGCGGCGTGCGAACACCGCGCCGCGGGGGAAATTCCCCCCACCCCAGTCTGCCGCACCGTGGAGGTGCGGCAGACTGGCAGTCTGTCTTCAGCCTCTGATTTGGCTATGCACTAAAAAGACTGCTTATTTTTCCCCACTTCATAATACTACATAATACTCATGACTCCTTTTGACAGGATATAGCACCTGCCTTTATTCCACCTCCACCACCTGCATTTCAGAGAGTACACGCAAAACAATTGCCTCTGCTCCTTCTTAGCAGGCACAACACCAGAAAAGTGGGGAAGAGCAAGCAAACAAGACCCTCTGTCTATATGAAATATAAAGTTAGTATAGTTTTGCAGATATATTCAACAGGCTTATAGGGCAATAGTTTTTTGGATTTGCCTTCTCACCTTTCTTATGAATTGGCACTACAATGCTCAGTTTCCATCCAGAGGGGGGAAATACCAGTTTCAGTAATCTGGGGAAAAACTTTAGTGAGCACTGATGACCACCAGTCAGAAAAGGACTTAAACAATTCTGGGGGAATAAAGTTCTCCCGTGGAGATTTCCCCAAAGCTAGAGAGGCAATAAGACCTTTAACCTCAGATTCAGTGACTGGTGGCTGTCCTGGCAACAGGACACCCACCACCACCCTTGCCACCAGAGATGCCCCCGCTGGCACCTGAAGTCACCTCCACAGACACCCTGTAACCTACCTGGAGGCCTGGAGAGGTGGGGAAGAGCCACTGAAAGAGCCCCAACCCAGCGCGCCGACACAACACAGAGCCACCCACAGCAGGATGAGCAAAGAGGCTGAAGAGGCTCCACTGCAGTCAGGGCCAGCCACACCGAGCCATAGGCCCAGCACATGGGCCTGCCCATGCCCCTGAGCTCAGCATCCCGAGCACCGCTGTTTGCCGCATCTGAACATGGAGGACATGCTCAGGACTGAGGTCACTCCCAGGGCCTGGCATTGCTGGCTAAATAGAGGGGTGGAGCCACAAGGGGAAGAGTGGGGGGGCAGGCTCAGAGGATGCTGGAGGGAGCAGGGCAGGGATAAAAGCAGGGCAGCGACAAGGGGCCAAGGAGGATTGCCTGGAGCTGGCAGAGTTGTGCCCAGAGAGAGAGAAGAGGAGCCATCCAAGAGGAGTGGGAGGCAGGGTGCGGTGAAGTAACCCCCCTCCCCCACTCAGACATCTGAGGCCCCTGCTGCCCTGAGGGAACAGGTCCCAAGGTGGCCGAGCTTCATCAGAGCTCCGACTCCAGCGACAGCGGGGGGGGGGGGGGGGGGCGGTCAGCAGACTCGTGCGACAGTGGCCAATCAGGTAATGTAGAGGATTCAAAAAGGGAAATCTGCCTCTGTGAGCCATCAGTCAGAGGTAAGGACAGAGGTACTCCAAAGATATTACTAAAGTGTTTAAACCAATCCTTTCCTGAGGAGGAAGTTTACCAAACCCAAAAGAAACAAGTTCCCAAAAATGTGTCTCTCTTTGCTCTGTAACTGCCAGATCTAATTCATGCCACAGACATTTGGTATGGTCAAGCGTTTTTTTGTTTGAGAAAGTTTTTATATTTAGATCTAAGACGTATGAGTTGTGCTACAGATGTTTCATCTTTATGGTAACAAGACAGATACATGTATTTACCTAACTCTTTCTTGGCTGATTTGCACTCCTGGTCAAACCACCCACTGCTATAGAGGATTCTAGATTTTAAAGATCTATTATTTGAGATAGAAGATAAGGCAGTACAAAAAAGTCATAGACAGAACACACTGAACAAATGACCGCAGACACAGTAACGCGTAATTTCTAAAGAAGCATTTTACATTAGGTATCTAGTTACTAAATACAAAAGACTATTTAAGTACACACTAACCATCATAAGTTTACAAATAATACAAATACCCATAAGCTAGCAATAGTACAGTGCGAAGTTGATTTTCACAGGACAAAGACTCCAGATTCCATTCTTCATTTCGTCAGCCTTCCTCAGGATGCTGTGCTATGTATTATACATAGATGAAAAACAGCTTCCACTTTCACAGGGTGTTATGTACATAACAGCTTTCAGTTTTAAGGAGCAATAACTACTCATCCAATATGTACTTAACAAATTTTAACTGGGAACCAGTCACCAACAGTATCCAATCTCAAGAAGCCAGCATACATATTGAATAAGTAGTCATTGCTCCTTAAAACTGGAAGCTTCGTCCTGTGAAAATTAACCTTGCACTGTACTATTGCTATCTTATGGGTCTATCTATTTGTATTATTTGTAAATGTGCTTACTTATGATGGTTAGTGTGTACTTAAATAGTCTATTATTTGAGATCACAGGTTTTAGGTAACTAACAATCTCTTCAAAAAGTTTGATAGGATCACTCCCACACTGCAAAAGTAACTGAAGCTGAGACCACAGAGTGTCATTTGTCAAAACCGGAGCCAAGATTGTGAATAATTGGTCAGACCACTTAATTTTCCTAGCCCCAGGAAAGGTATCAACTAAATGATCAGGGGCAGGGCTTAAGTGAATGTTCCAGCTAAAGTTAAGAAGAAGACTTAAGGGACAATGATCACTCTCAACTCCATTGACTACTTGAAAGCAGTCCAAGATATAATAAAGTTGGAGAGATGGCTAGATAATCGAGTGTACTCGCCCAATATGGGGACAGGTAAGTAAAGATGCCACCAGAAATGTCAAATATAGTGCCTTACAGAATACACAGATTGTGGAGAGAAAGCAACTCCAGAAGGCATAGGCCAGACTTGTTAATGACCAAATCTTGTGAAGTTTGGTCCAGAAAGTAAGCTTGTTCTGCAGTCAGAGTCTTGACACCAACCAGTGAATCACAAGAGCCAGAATCAATCCTAGTGTTAAAATCACCACAAAAAACAAGCTGGGCATTAAGGAAGTGGTAAGTCAGGGTTTCAAGAATAGCACATAAAAGTTCCTAAAAAGTTTCTTTATTCTGAGATGGGAATTTAGGGGGTCTGTATGCATTAAGTAAAAAAATAGCCGATCTGTTGTCCCTGGATTAAAAGGGCCTGAATATATCTTGGGCATTTACTTTCCAGGGTTTGTACTTCAGCTTCCAAGTTGACAGTGATAAAAACTGCACAAGTTGGATGACTAGGAAACTTTTAATCATGTAATCCATCCCAACCAAGCCAGCTTTGGAAAGGGACATAGCACAGTTGAGCACTGCCAAAATCTTTACCATTTAGCCCTCTCGGGCATCAATGGTCCTACTAAAGCCCTCTTTGTAGCATTTGTAGATCTAGCTGTTGCATTTGATTCCACAGACAGGAACTGTCTCTGGAAGAAGCTAGCCAGCACAAATATCGATAAACACTTGCTGGTTTTGCTCCAGGAATTACATGTGGATATTTTCGCCAGGATCAGAGTGGGTACTTCAGGTTCTCTAACAAACAAAATTCCAATTCTTAGGGAGGATTAAGCAGGGATGCGTTCTTACTCCCCTGCTTTTTAACTTCTCCCTAAATGACATAGGGCACAGGCTGATAGGGCCTGAGTTTGTTGCCCCCACATTTGGCCATCAGAAAATTTCGATTTTATTATATGCGGAAGACATGATCTTACTTTCCCTTACTCAAATTGGATTAAAAAGGCGGTTGCACCAATTAGGCAAGTACTGTAAAGAGGAGGCCCTTAATATAAACTACAACAAAACCAAGGTCTTTAGAAAATGGCCTAGAAAGTGTTCTTGTTGTAGTCATGGAACCCTTATTGAATAGGGCAGCTCCTTTAAATACTTGGGAGTGAACATTAGCAAGACCTTAAATTGGAACACACACCTGGAAATTGTCAAATCTTCCACTATAAAAATAATAGAGGAAATCTTGAAATTTTATTATACTAAGGGAGGATTTCTAGTAGATCCAGCAGTAAAATTATTGATACATAAGGCAATCTCTCATCTTCTTTATGGCATAGTGGTATGTGGCTAGAAGGAACATATAATTTCCAGCCAGAACATATAAATTCAAAACTTATTTATTAGGTGACTTCTTGCCTTGCCTAAAGGGACTCCCGCAGCCCTAATGAGGGCAGAACTTGGTTAGAAGAAGAAGAAGAAGAGAAGAGATTGGATTTATATCCCGCCCTTCACTCACTTGGAGTCTCAGAGCAATTTACAAACTCCTTTCCCTTCCCCTCCCCACAATAAACACCCTGTGAGGTAGGTGGGGCTGAGAGAACACTGAAACAACTGTCCTTGAGAGAACAGCTGGTACAGAGCTATGGCTTGCCCAAGGTCATCCAGCAGGTGCAAGTGGAGGAGTGGGGAATCAAACCCGGTTCTCCCAGATTAGAGTCTGCGCACTTAACCACTACACCAAACTGGTTAGCCATCAATTAGGGACCATGTCCATCTTACCTTACTTAAATTCTGGACCAAAGGTAACATTGCCACCACTAACACTCTCAGCAACCAGTGTTTCCAGTTAATGTCACGTAATGGCACATTTTGGTCTTTATGCTACAATAACATACTTACTTGTTATTCTGTTCCAGATGATCCATTGGGGGCCTTGAATAATGGCTCCCATTTACAAAACTGGGTTTATAGATGTGATGCTTTACTGGATAATTTTACAATTTCTAAATCCAAATTTTTTCCTTGGTTTAAACCAGGGCTATTTGGGGGCCAGAACGCACCAGAACACAGTTCTGGCTGGCTTCCGAGCCCGCCCTTCCCTTTCCCACCCCCCCCCTCACCAAAAGCCCTACTCCGCTCACCCAGAAGAAGCAGCAATCCAAGCAGAGCACTGGCATCACAGTTCTTTCCTTCTCCAGCCTTCTCCAGCCTCGTGGTGAGAAATCCCTCTTTTGTCTCTTATCTCAGGAGTCAAGCCATAGCTTCCCTACAGTGTGTGTGTGGGAGGGGCAGTTTCAGAGTCCTTTACCCAAAGCAGTTTGGTCTCGGAACTTTTTTTTTTAAGCTGTGTAGTCTGCTCTTGCACACTTCCTGCAATGGCAGTTGGCAGAGGATGCTATTTGCCAGCTCTAAAGTTTTGCTCCTCCAGGCTGCACAACTTCTGCTTCTTCTGGTGAGCTTTTGTGTTGTAAATGTAGAAATCCTTGGGGAACAGGGTGAGTTCCCTCCTCCTGTAGCTGTCTCCCCTTCCCTTTTATTTTGAACACCAAAGCAGAAAGAAAGGTGGAGTGTGTGTGTGTGTGTGTGTGTGTGTGTGTGTGGACAGAGAGAGAAAGAGAGAGGAGTAGAAAAAACTATGACTTGAAGCAAAAATGTGGCTTCCATTTTCCCCTCCCTCTCCAAAAGCACGCCTTTGCCAGTGTTTGATTCCAACCCAGCTCTCCTGTCTTCCCCCTGCCACCAAGTCCTTTTTGGATTTCTCCAGCTTTCCTGCTCTTTGTTTCTTCTTAGCTTTTATTTTTAAAAAGAAAGAAAACATTTTTTTTCTTGTTTCTGACTGCTCATGCCATAAAGGGATGTACTAAAAGGAAGGACAGGATTGTCCATTGGAAACAATGGAAACACTTGAAGGCCCATTGGAAATAATGGGAGCCAGGGATGCCAATTGACTTGCATGGGCTCCATTGAAATACATTACCGTACAAGTAGAGTTGCAAAAAAAAATGCAGAATGGATTTTCCATTATGGTCTCTGGGCCCAAACAGACTACTCTGGGACTGGAATGACAGACCCCAGCTTGGAATGACAGCCCCAGGGGGGTAGCAGAAGCATTCTGGGACTGAAATGACAGGCCCCAGAGTGGAATGACAGGGCCTGGGAGCAACAGGAGAGTTCTGTGACTAGAATGAGAGACCACGGAGTGGAATGACAGCCCCTCGGGGTAGCAGGAGTGTTCTGTGACTAGAATGTGAGAGCACAGAGTGGAATGACAGCCCCTGAGGGTAGCAGATGTGTTCTGTGACTGGAATGAGAGACCACAGAGTGGAATGACAGCCTCTGGGGGTAGCAGGAGTATTTTGGAAATGGAATGACAGGCCCCAGAGTGGAAGGACTGTCATTCCGCGTTGTGGTCTCTTATTCCAGTCCCAGAATAATACCTGTTTATTGCAGCTAATTCAATGACTTTTCCTCTGAGTTTAGTGGTAAAAGTGTTGAACCCGATGGGCATTTGTAGAGTGTATGTGATGCTGAGAAATACTGCATCAGTGCATAAGATCTGGGCCATAATCTACAAACATTGCTTAATTCGATCAGTTGGCATCCTAAGGGTTACAGCCTTCTAAGCCAAAGGACTTCAGTAGATTTAAGAGGGTGTTGTAATTCTGTTCAGGATTGCACTGTAAGGCAGGCATCATTTGATCTCAGAATTTGTTTTGGTTTTCATGTATTTCTGTATTCTATTTTATATATTTTATCTATATTGTAAGCTGTTGAACTCTGTAAGGAAGAAAGACAGCTAATATATATTTTAAGTAAGTAAATCAATAAACTCTAGGACATGCTGAGGTAGAGATTCACCCTATGACCAAATTAATGCCTGCTGACTTTGAGTGTTAAGGTTGCAAGCATATCTTAAACATCACCACATTCTCTGCTCCACATACGTCTGCCAGTTACATGGCTACATGATGACTTCCCTAGCCACTTAATCCAGAAGGTGATTTTGATAGTGCAACATAGCCCAAAGGAAGGATGGAAGATAGTTGATTTGTCTAGAAGGAATAAGTTTTGATGCCTGAGAAATGGGGAATTGGGGGAGGGGTGGATTCGAACAGATTCTTTATTTTAGGCATTTGATAACCAAATAAAGCTCCCCTAATCTGTTTGTTTGTTTGTTTTTGCCCTTACTCAGATAGCCCAGACTAGCTAGCCTGTCTCATTAGATCTTGGAAGCTAAGTAGGGTTGGAGACCACCAAGGAAGTCCAGGCAGAGGGCAGGCAGCGGCATCTGTTGTCTTGAAAACCCTATGGGGGTTGCCATATGTCAGCTGTGACTTGACAGCACTTTCCTCCACCACCACCCCTAATCTGTTTTATGAACTCATTTTGATTTTATTTTGTCAACAGGAACCTGTAGGAATCGATTCCAATCCAGTCTGGGAATAATCGTTGGACATAAAATATTGGTTCAGGCAAGATTTTGTATAGATGGGACAGAAATATTTGAAATAAACAAGTTGTTCATCCTCTCACCCCCATTCCACAATGCACCACCTTGTTCCATCCTTTTTTCCCTCTCTGTCTGAATGCTGGGATGTGGAATGGTATGGTTTAGCCCAATCTTATAATCTCTCAGAAGCTTATCAGAGTCAGTACTTAGATCAGGGATTTCCAATGAAGACAGAGGAAGGCAATTAGAAACTACCACTGCTTCCCAGGTGCCTTGAAAGCCCCTTGCTGGGGTCAACACAAATCCACTGTGACTTAACGGCATATACATACATATCTGGATGCCACCGATTTCCATTTTTATCACACCTTCCCTCTCCCTTTCCACCTCTATATGTAAAATTGTGAACCAAGCATCCTTGGGAAATTGTGCAGCCCAGAGACAACTGGTGACCTGTCACCATTTTGGAAACTTTTGGAGGGATGAATTCAACTTAGATTTAAAGACTTATCTCATCACTTCAGTATAGTTTTCCAAGTTCCAGAGTGTTTATTGAGATGTTTGCTTATGTTACTGTTAATGTTACTTTTAAAATAAATATAATATTATTTATTAAAAGGATAGAATTGGAAACTTCAAAAACACTTTAACAGCAAGCAAGGTAAACAGAATAAGAAGCAAAAGGTGGGTGTGGCTGGATGACCACACTCCTGGTTAACACGGGGGTGTGGCCTAATAAGCTAATGAGTTGTGATGTCAGGGATGTGGCCTAATATGCTAATGAGTTCCTGCTGGGCTTTTTCTACAAAAAGAGCCCTGGTTTAAACTAATTAAAAGAGATCATGTTAGATCTTCTTATTTGGTGAATATCTCATCTCAAAACCTCAGAAAGGCATACATTTTCAGACAATGCCAATGGCTTTGCTTATGGGAAGATATTCTCAAATACTGATAGCTTTACATGTTTGTATATGTGGTGCCTCAGTTCCAGAGGACACATTCCATTATATTTTATTTCGTCCAATATATTCAGAAGTTAGAACTAAATTTCTTGATAATCCGTTAATAGGACAAAAAATTTCCTCTGACCCATTAGTTGCTTAGAGTGTCTCTTTTTGCCCTGGTGGCAACAAATAAACAAACTAACAAACAAATAAATAAATCAGGGCCAAGATTGCTGCCTCAGCAAATCAACTTCCATCAGGGCCCTGCGGGACTTAATACAATTCCACTTTGTCACAAATATGTGTTTGCACTTTTGGACAGAGGGTTTATTTTTGCAAGAACTGCAATGAAAAGAATGCTATCTACTTTTAGACAGCCAGTTAAAGAAACAAAAGAGTAATATAGATAGGTGACCTGGTCTGATTGGAGGAAATATCCAGCAAACTGGTACTCTGAAATGCCTGATTTACAGAGCAGCCATCCTCTAGCAACAGATTAACATGAAGACAATACAACTTACTGCAACTCATAGGCTGAGCTTTTTGATCCAAAAAACACACACATGTACAACATGTATTTGTGCATGTGTTTCATGAAGGGGCATGTGTCTTTGTTATTACTGCAAAATGAGGTTAATCCATCTTTTAGATTAAAATAATGTACTAAAAATGGAACAACACAATACCTGAACTGCAAAAATATGCTACAAGTCATTTCCATAGTTTAATGGACTGCTACTTAGTAACAATGCTTAGTCTCTAGTGTCATAGCTTATAAGTGAATCAATGACCTATAAAGGTTAAGGGGAAAGTCACCTGTTCCTAGACCTCAAATGCTCTGAAAGCTGAATTCTTTTCTCAGTCCTGAAACATTTTTGCCTCTCTCAGAGGAGGAAAAACCCTGGCCACTGCTCATTTGCATGTTTTAATTCACTTAAATAGATGCAAATTAAAAACTGGACTACTGACAACTCCATAGAGAAAGTAGAAGGTTTCTTTCTACATTTTTACATCTTTATTTTAACCATGGGGAAAAGTCAAAAGAGCATCATAAATGCAGACTCTTAAGTGTCGGTAAATAGTGTCACTGTGAATTTTTTTTTCTCATTCAGTTTATAAAGTAACAATAAATTCATGAAATTATTCACACAGATGTGCATTTTAAACATACTTGGGAGTTTGCTTAATGGATATTTTCCTTTCATGCATCACAAATGCTAACTATACCCTGTGTAACAATGACTCTTTGAACAAAGTTCCATGTCTTTTGAGAAGAAAAGCTGACAACTAGTGAAAACATAATTTGGGGGGAGGGGGACGATGATGTAGACTTGGAAATGGCACTGCTTGGTTCTTTGGAACCCAGCTCACTGCTGCAGAAAATCAGGAGTCAGAGGCCAAAGCCCAATATTGAAATTCACTGCAAATATCCCAAAGAGATAGTTACTATCTTGGTATCTCTAGCTCATTTCTGAAAACAAATGACTATTTTTGCTTCAGTTTAGTAGATTGAATATGAGCTGTCAGTCCAGCAGATTAGCTTTGTATAGTAACATGGAATGCGTCCTAACATACTAAGGCAGGGTGGGAGAGGGATAGCAAATGACTGAGAGCAAGAAGCCACAGTGAGTACTAAAGACACAGAGAGAAAGCAATGAATCTGACAGGGATAAAGTGTGAAAAAGGACTTATGGAGAGGCTTGAAAGAAGAAACACTATAGGTTTAGATAGCACAGGTACCTCCTATGAAAATCAAACATTGTGGCTCCTCTGGAGGGTAGCAGAACATCACAACTGACTTCCATTGACAGCAGAGACTCACCAGACGCTGTGGTGTTTCTTAACTGCCTCTTTATTGTATTTAGCAAAGTCCATACAGGCTTTCTCATGAGCGCGATTCCTTTCATTTGCCTGCTTCTGCCTCTTCAGAGCTTCAGGGGGCTGAGCTGTGCCTCTGCCTTGGGGCAATTCTCCTAGGCCTGCTCTGCTTTGGTAGCTGTATCTTGGCTTAGGCCCCAGATCCTCCTCTAGGTTCCTCTTCCTTCCTTGTTTGTACCCTCTCAGCCTTGCTCAGCCAGCTTACCTTCCTCATCCCCCTTGTCTCTTATGAAGTCTCCCTGGGGGTCTACCCACATTGCCCCTCTCTTCTCTCAGCTTGGTTCCTAACACCTTCTTTGCCTTGCTCCACCCTGTCCTGGAGCAGCTGCTTGCCTTGAGCCCAGGGATAGGGTACTCAGGGATGGGGTGATTCTTTCTTACCCTTCTGGATTTGATCATTGCCAGGATGGGAGACATTCTGGGCTGTCCAAGATGGTACACTTGTGAGAAGATACAAGAGTACCTGCACAGCCAAACCAGCTGTCTGCCTGAGTAGATATTATAGTTCCACAACCATCAGTTGGACAGAGGAGGTGGGCAAAGATTTGCAAAGCATAAACAGGAGCTGAAATAGGATTGCCACGTCCCTTAGTAGTTGGTGATTTGATCCTTATGCAGGTAGACAGCTGGGTGGCGAAACCGCATACTGACTGTATGGTGACTTGCCTGCCTAGTGCAAAGGTAGTGGACATTACGTGTGTTCTAGATAGGCTGGTAGATAGAAGGGTTGCCAGCCTCCAGGTGGGGCCTGGGAATCTCCTGCTTTTACAACTGATCTCCAGCTGACAAAGATCAGCTTCCCTGGAGAGAATGGCTGCTTCAAAGGTGGGATTCTATGGCATTGTACCATGCTGAGGCCCCTCCCCTCCCCAAACCCTGCCTTCTCCCAGATCCACCCCCAAAGTCTCCAGGTATTTTACAACTCAGGCCTGGCAACCCTAGTAGATAGTGCTGGGGAGGAACCAGTGGTTGTGGTATGTGTTGGCACCAACAATGTGGGGAAATGCAGTCTTGAGGTCCTGGAGCAAAAATTTAGGCTGCTAGGCAGGAGACTCAAGGCCAGGAGTTTGTTATCGCCCACCAGAACAGTGTTGTAATAGGTGACTTTAACTACCCACACATTGACTGGGTCAATATGTGTTCAAGTCGGGAAAAAGAGATTGAGTTTCTAGACACTCTCAATGACTGTGCTATGGAGCAGATGGTCACAGAACCTACCAGGGGAGAGGTGATCCTGGATTTGGTCCTAAGTAATGCCCAAGACCTGGTGAGAGATGTAAAAGTGATTGCACTGCTTGGGAACAGGGACCATAATGTTATTGAGTTCAACATTTGTATCAATAGGGAGTTGCCCGTAAAGACTGACACAATCACTTTTAACTTTAAAGGGGGTAACTTCTCTGATATGAGGGGACATGTGAGGAGGAAACTGAAAGGAAAAGTAGAAAGGGTCAAAACCATTGGGAAGCTTGGAGACTATTTAAAATTACAATCCTAGAAGCCCAGAAAAAGTATATATTGCAGGTTAGGAAAGGCACAAATAGGTATAGAAAAAAGCCTGCATGGTTAACAAACAAAGTAATGGTTAACAAACAAAGTAATAGAAGCTGTAAAAGGTATGAAGGATTCCTTCAAACAGTTCGCGGGGAGGGCGGGATATAAATCCAAAAATAAATAAATAAATAAATCAGCCAGTATCATAATGCCCCTGTATAAATCGATGGTGCAACCTCATTTGGAGTACTGTGTACAGTTCTGGTCACCATACCTCAAAAAAGATACTATAGCATTGGAGAAAGTGCAGAAAAGGGCAACTAGAATGATAAAAGGGTTGGAACACTTTCCCTATGAAGAAAGGTTGAAGCAGTTGGTGCTCTTTAGCTTGGAGAAAAGATGGCTGAGGGGTGACATGATCGAGGTTTATAAGATTGTGCATGGGATAGAGCAGGCAGAGAAAGATGTACTTTTCTCCCTTTCTCACAATACAAGAACTCGTGGGCACTCCATGAAATTGCTGAGCAGTCAGGTTAGAACAGATAAAAGGAAGTACTTCTTCACCCAAAGAGTGATTAACACATGGAATTCACTGCCACAGGAGTTGGTGGCAGCTACAAGCATGGATGGCTTCAAGAGGGAATTAGATAAATATATGGAGCAGAGGTATAGATAGGAACTCTCAGTCTGGGGCAAGTGATGCACTGTATTCTTGGTGCTTAGGGGGGCAACAGTGCAAGAGCTTCTAGCATCCTGGCCCCACTGCTGGAGTTCCTGATGGCACCTGGTGTTTTTGGCCACTGTGTGACAAAGTGTTGGATGGGCCATTGGCTTCTCTTATGTTCTTATGTTCTTCCTTGCTCTGCCATGGGGGTTGAAGGGATCATTCCAGGTGTGGGCGGGGATGCTCCAAGCCCCACCCCCAAAAGCAACCAGCCACCCCTCTCCCTCCCCTCTTGCCCGATTTAAAGGGCTTCAGCTGGTTGGTGGGGACCACATGGCCCACCAACCAGCTGGGTGGCACTTTAAATTCAGCAGGAGGGGGGAGGGGAAGGTCACGGGCACAGGCTCCTGTAATAAAAAGACCCTTTTTAAAGTCTTTTTGCAAGTAGGGTGGGGGCCACAGATCTGCAGCTATCAATATTACTAAGGATTACTTAGGAGAACAGCTAACTACAGGATTTTATTTATTTGTTTGTTCAATATCTAGTCTGCCATCTTCTGCACAGCAAGGCTCAGGACGAGTTATAACAATGTAAATACAGGAATATAAACAGCAACAATTAACCTAAATATAAAAATAATCTCTAAAATACTATATACACATCAATTGGCCATTAGACAATAAGATGGTAGTCAGTAATACAAATTAATACATCCACTCCCACAGGCTCTACATGTATGCAACAGTTAAATAAAACTGAGGCAAGTGGGTGGACAAAGAGACAAAACAAGATCAAATATAACAAAGCATGATAGAGCATGATGACAAAGCATGCCAGAGCAGGGGGAGGCCAATCCAGATGAACTTCCACCACCTCAACCATAGGCCTGGTGGAATATCTCCATTTTACAGGCCCTGCAGAATTGTACCTAATCCCGCAGTGCCTGGATCTCACTTGGGAGAGTGTTCCACTAGTCCAGTGCCAGAGCTGAAAAGGTTTTGGCTCTGATTGAGGCTAAGTGGATATCTTTTGAACCGGGGATCACCAGAAGATGTTGATTCATAGAGCACAAGGCTCTTTGAGAGACATACCAGAAGAGGCAGTCCCAAAGATATGTTGGTACCAGACCACATAGGTCTTTGAAGGTCAAAACCTTGAACTTGATCTGGAATTCAACAGGGAGCCAGTGCAGCTGGGGGAGCACCAGTTGTATATGGGCTCTTAATGAAGTTCCTGTAAGGACACCATTTTTTGATGCAACATTTATTTATAATTGATCTATATGACTTGTGACTGTTTTAACTATATATGGATGCATCGACACAGTGAGCCACTGATTCCCCTGCATTACCTGCACCATTTTCACAGAGGTTTTTTGACGGCTTTTTGTTCTAGTCGTTTTTGTTGCAATATTATGGCAAAAAGTGCAACAAAACAATGAAAGAGGAGGTAGAGATTTACAGAGACTGTGGTAGTAAATCACAGCACATTAGAGTGCTATAGCAATTACCAAGTTTTTTAAAGCACTCAAAAAACCTTTTGGTGGCTTGGCAGGAGAAACTGCGGCTGCAATTGCAGGAAAAGCCAGTTTCACTATGCAGCACTGTTAGGAAAGGAATACATTGAAGCAACCTGTGAAGCAGCCATTAACAGGTTAACAGATGAATAGTTGGCTGAAAAATCAGCTCCTTTTTTGCCTCTCATGAATGGGACATGAGCCAAACCAGCATGTGTTCAAGAATCTCTACTTGCTGTATCATATATCCTCTACCCATATCCTGAGGCCCTTGGTGATAAGAAGGTTAGCAACTTTCTCCCTGATACATAAGTTTTTCACACAGATATAATTATAAAAGATTTTCATTCTTGTACAGGGAAAGAGATGAATGTACCTCAATGATAAAAATGCTTGAATAAGAACATGCACATTCCCTCCTGTTACAGATTTCATGGTCTAAAGAAGGAGTGACTCCAGTATTGTGTACTCTACATTTTTAACTGATATACCCATCATCCATTAACGTGTTCTAATTGTAGAAAGGAAGAGTCCATATTCAAGATTTCTTAACAGTGAAGACATAACTAATCTGTGCTAATTAATCATCTTGTTTAGCACTTAGTTCAGCATTCTTCTGCAAGAATCCCGGTATGATGGACCACAGTCTACTTTCGGCCACCATTGTAAAACATGGAAAAGTCAGGACTGGGAGGACATTGCTCCTTTTATTCTTTTAACATTTTGAAGGGATGTCACTCGGGGCACAGGTAAGATTCCTGTGCTACTAAAAACTGTATAATGGGCAGACAATAAATAGGTGAAGCTTCTTGTGGATGAATATACCTCCATGGCAAGCAAAGGTATACCAAGTCAATTTCTGCATATCGTAAAGCTGTTAGAACTGCAGGAACACGGGGAAAAATGGGAACCAGTGTGTTGTGTCCGCTGACTGCCACTAGGTGCCAGCGAGAGTAGCCCAGAGTTTGGCTCCAAGAACAATAGGGGCCTAGGATCCTAGGATTCCCTCCAGTCCATCAATGAGATCTAGGCAGGAAATTCAAACCCCCCAATAGGACTGTAGGTGGGACCAGGGGTGTGTCCTGGGTGTGTATATAGTTGGCCACTTGGCTGGTTAAGCCATGCTTGTTGTACCTTGAATAAACTAAGAGCTGATCACTATGCCGTCGTCCTCATCTCTGCGGCCAAGAACTCAGTACTCTTCACTGGTGATGAGGATGGGGTCCCGATGAGTACAGCTGACTCCAACTCCAGCACCACATCAAGCACCGATCTCTCAGCCACTGAGCACCACCAGGCCCCAGCGCCCCCTGACCCCACCAACTGCACCACCGGACAACACTCCTCACACCACTCCAGCGTCATGGCTGCCACTCCAGGACACATCCAGGTGTTTGACCCCGCTCACCCTGAGTTCTGGGAGGCATGGGTGGAACAGCTGAACAACTTCTTCAGCTATCAAGAAGTGACAGACAAAGCAAGGAAGAAAGCACTGCTGCTAGGCACCTGTGGGGTCGTCCATTCTCTTAGTGCAAAGTTTGCTCGCCCCTAAGAAATTGGTCGATGCAAACTATGCAGACATCACGATGGCCCTAACCAGCTACTTCGCTCTGAAGCCGACCAAGATGGTGAGGCGCATGGGTTTGGGGGCGCACCAACAGAAGTCGGGAGAGTCAGCCACAGTATACATGGCCAAACTACACCAGCTGGCCATGGACTGTGAGTTCCGGGAGGTGGAAGACATCATCCTCACTCAATTCATCTGGGGTGTCCAGGACTACAAACTTCACTGTAAGCTGATGGGAACCTCCGACTTGAAACTAGAGGTGGCCCTCCATGTAACTACGGTGTTCGAGACATTGCACCAGGACTGTGCTACTTTGTCAATGCATCAGGCTTCGACAGCATCAGCCTCTGACCACTCTGATGAGGAAGAAGTAAGGCAAGTCCGCCGCCCCAACCAGAGGGAGCATCGCCCCACAGCCACACCGACCAACCCTCCAACACCCTGTGCAAGCTGCAGAGACCCATGAGCTGAAGTCTTGCTGTTTCCGTGACGCAGCTTGCTGTGCATGTGGAAAGCAGGGATACATCGCCCGCACCTGCTAATCGAGGGGACCCAAGGTGCCCGCACAAAAACAGCTGTCATGCCACTGGGCCACTACCCACCATGAGATGGATGCAAACTCCAAGGACCTATACCTCATCACGGTGGAACCACAACAACAGGTACTAAGACTCCCCTGACAGAGCACTGCCCCCAAAATCCAGGTCCGGGTTAAGATAGAGGGGTCTCCCTGCACCATGGAGTTAGACTCTGGATCTGTGTCCACCATCATATTGGTGGAAATGCTAAAAAGACTATGTCCCAAGGGGGGGGGGGGCGTGTCTGAAACCCTCCAGCATAAAATTAGTGGATTTCCAAAGAAACTCTGTGCCGGTGAGGGGCGGTTTAGAGTCCAATACCGGGGGTTCAATGACTACCTCAGCCTTATCATAGTAGAAGGGAACTTGGTTAATCTCCTGGGCCGCGCCTGGTTCACCCCCCTCAGAATCACCATAGAGGGCATCTATACTTGTGCCACACGGGACTGTAGTGCAGTCTGCCAGAAATTTCCATCCATATTTGACGGGTCTCTGAGGTGCTCTACTGGACCCCCTGTCTCCCTGCAACCCAACCCCACCATCCGGCCAATCCGCATGCGAGCCCAGCATGGTCCGTTCGCTCTTAAGCCAAAGATCAATGCCGAGTTGGACCGTTTGGTGGCACAGGGAGTCCTAGAACCCATGTCCCACACAATTTGAGAGATCCCCATTGTAACGCCGGTAAGGCCAAACAGTGACATCTGCATCTGTGCGGATTACAAATGCACGCTAAACCAGGCCTTACAGGATCATGCATACCCTGTACCAGTAGTGAGTCATGTGCTAGCAACCCTGGGGGGGGGGGGGCAAAGTATCCGGCAAGCTAGACCTCACCCAAACTTACCAAGAATTATCAGTGGATGAGGCAATGGACACAGCCCAAATGAATGTGACAAACAGGGGGGCGTTCAAAGTAAAACAGCTACAGTTTGGGGTGAGCTGGCCCCAGGGATCTTCCAGAACCTTATGGACTCTCTCTTGAAAGGGATTCCTGGGGTCACCCCATTCTTTGATGATGTGATGATCGCCATGGCAACTCAGGAGGCATTCGAGACCAAGTTGTGCATTGTCCTTAGCCAATTCCAGGCAGCAGGTCTAAAGGTGAAACAGGAGAAGTGCCTTCTCAAGGTGGATCAGGTGGATTTCCTGGGTTTCACCATCAATGCAGATGGGCTCCACCCTGCCCGGGACAAGATCAAGGCCATTGTGGAGGCTCCAGCCCCCAGTCCAAAGCGGAACTGCAGGCATTCTTCGGACTTTTGAACTCCTATCACACCTTCCTCTCCCACAAGGCAGCTGTTGCAGAGCCCCTACATTGTTTGCTAGACAAAACCACCCCCTGAGTCTGGGGGCCCCAGTGGGCGGGAGCATTCAAGGCCATAAAAGCGCTCTTGATATTAAATTCGGTCCTCACCCATTTTGATGAGTCCCTGCCAATGGTATTGTCATGCAACGCGTCTCCCTATGGGATGGGGGCAGTACTGGGGCACCAACTTCTGGATAGTTGGGAGGTGCCGGTAGCCTACTACTCCCAGACCTAGTCAGCAGCAGAGCAGAACTATGCCCAAATAGATAGGGAGGGGTTGAAGATTGTAGCAGGGGTAAAGAAGTTTCACAACTTCTTATACAGGAGGCCCTTTATGGTTGTCACAGACCATAGGCCACTCCTGGGACTCTTCACCACCGACAAGCAGATCCCACAAATCTTGTCCCTGCGGGTCCTCAGATGGTCAATATTCTTGACAGGCTACAATTACCACCAACAGCACTGGCCAGGAAAGGCTATGGGCCATGCAGATGCCCTCAGCCATTTACCCTTGCCCATGATAGAGCCAAACCTGGCCCCAGCGCACCATGTCCTCCTCCTGGACAACCTTCTGGAACAACCTCTGCAGGCAGCAGACATGGCCCACCACTCGGGTCGAGATCCGATCATCCCCTGGGTTCTGGGGTGCACCAGGGGTGGCCCGTGGCAGCTGCAGGGCCCAAATTCACCCCCTTCATGGCTCACCAAAATAAACTCTCTGCATACAAGGGGTGTCTGCTCTGAGGGGACCAGGTGGTGGTTCCCGAGGCTCTGAGGTGCCGAGTCCTCACCACCCTCCACAAGGCCCATCTCGGGGTGGTCCGAATGAAAGCTCTGGCATGGAGCTATGTGTGGTGGCCAAAAATTGATGCGGAGATCAAAGCATGGGTGAAGGAGTGCCAGGCGTGTCAAGAGAGCCGTCCCAATCCACCTAGGGCCCCACACAGCCATGGGAGTCAACCCAGACACTGTAGTCAAGGCTCCATATCAATTTTGCAGGTCCATTTCATGGTGACCATGGACTCATATTCTAAATGGCTTGAGGTCACCCCCATTTCCACAACATCATCCAAAGCTGCCATCCGAGCCCTTCGCTGCCTGTTTGCAACCCACAGACTCCCAGATACCATTATGTCCGACAACAGGACTGCCTTCATGTCGAATGAGTTCCAGGTGTTCATCCAGAGCAACCTCATCTGACACGTAAGGTCAGCACTCTTTCACCCCGCAACCAACGACAAGCAGAGTGCATGGTGCAGATTGCAAAGGAAGCCCTCAGCCACATCACAAACAGAGATTAGGAGTTTAGGTTGGCCTATTTCCTACCAGCCCAACACACCACCCCGAATTCAGTCAGCGGCAACAGCCCTGCAGAACTTCTGATGGGCAGATGACCGATGGCACTCTTGGACTGATTACATCCAGACCAGGCAGAAGCTCCACAGGGTTTCTTCCCATAGGATGCCATCTTCCTGCACAACTACGGGGAAGGGGCCTCAGTGATTGGCAGGGAGGATCATCTGCCCCACTGGACTGGTCTGCTACAAAGTCTCCACCAAGGATGGACAGGTCCTGAGGAAACAGAGACCAACTGCGCCGGTGTCAAATCCCCGCAGCTGCTGAGCCAGGGCCCACAGGAACCCACAAGAGACTGTCACTCGGGGCGCCACCCAGCAACCTTCCTCGAGAGGACACAACAGAAGACTCCCAGCCCCCTAGCATGGAGTTGGACAAAGGATCCCCCAGTCCTGCGCCTGAGGCTACCGTCGAGCCACAGGAAAGACCGGGTCCCGGAGTGAGCTCCTCTCTGGAAATTCAGGACCTGCCGGCCCCGGCATACCTAAAGAACTATGTAGAAGAAGAAGAAGAAGAAGAAGAGATTAGATTTATACCCCGCCCTTCACTCACTTGGAGTCTCAGAGCGGCTTACAAACTCCTTTCCCTTCCCCTCCCCACAACAGACACCCTGTGAGGTAGGTGGGGCTGAGAGAACTCTTTCCCAAGCTGTCCTTGAGGGAACAGCTGGTACAGAGCTATGGCTTGCCCAAGGCCATCCAGCCAGGTGCAAGTGGAGGAGTGGGGAATCAAACCCGGATCTCCCAGATTAGAGTCCGCGCACTTAACCACTACACCAAACTGGCTACCTATGTAGCCTAGGTATTGTGCAATCTACGGGGGGAGGGGTGTTGTGTCCACTGACCGCCACTAGGTGCCAGCAAGAGTAGCCCAGAGCTTGACTCCGAGAACAATAGGGGCCTAGGATCCTAGGATTCCTTCCAGTCTACCAATGAGATCACTATGCCGTCGCCCTTGTCACTGCTGACTGTAGGTGGGATCAGAGTTGTGTCCCAGGTGTGTATATGGTTGGCCACTTAGCCGGTTAAGCCATGCTTGTTGTACCTTGAATAAACTAAGAGCTGATCACTATGCCGTTGTCCTTGTCTCTGCTGCCTCGTCTCTGCTTCTAGTGTTCCCTCTAAGCTGAGTTAATGTGAGCTAGCTCACAGTTTTTTAGCCTCTGGTTCACAGATTTTGGTCTTAGCTCAGGAAGGATGGCTCCAGAGCAAACTAATTTATGCAGTAGCCAAATCGCTCATTCACAACTTTAATGCCAGCAGCTCACAGAGTAGAATTTTTGCTCATGAGACTCCACGGCTTAGAGGGAACATTGATTGGGAACCACTTTGAAACAACAAATGCTTGGAAACAAACCTTACTAGGATGTTATACTGTAGTGGGAGAAAGAGGAAAGGAGAAAATATCTACTATCCATAAAAGGTGCTGCATCAAAACACATGGCTGTCTCATTATTTTAAACAGGACCACTGTTTTGACTGGCCCTGCTCCATTGCCTTTAACAATAGCTTAATGTACAGAAATAAAGCAGGTGAAAAATTTCCCAGAACAGAGATAAGTGGTGGGAAAATCTTCACCTGCTACATTTCCGTGTGCTGCACTCCTGAGGAACAGAAGGTCCTGCAAGCTTTTCAACATACTACATCAGGAGAAAATAATTGAAGATTCAAATCCTTTTGTGGGCTGCCCATCAGCAAATGCTCAATAAAAGCAGTACTAATTCTGGCTAAAGTTGCTGCCAAATTTCACCTGATGTTGAACTGTGAGATGGATTTAGAGATTCTTTTTGCCCAAGGTGAACAAAAAGACATTAAACAAGATCTGCAAAGTTTTCCAGGTGGTAAAAAGTTAGCAGCCAGAAAACACTTCACTCATATTATGTTTGGAAATACTTTACAATATCTGTTTTCCCACCAGATTTAGGGTCTGTGTATCACATTCTGCCCTTTCTTTAAGGAGTATAAGGCAATATACATGGTTCTCTCTGCTTCCTTTTTGTCCCCACAGTACCTCTGTAAAATAGGTTACACTAGGAGAGAGAGAGCTGAATGGTGATCTAAACCTCAGTCCAGTGGTGGTCCAGTTCTCTAATCATATACAATGCTGTGGTGCCTGATAAGAATTGAAACTACTATTGTGATTTATCTGACAATACTGCATATTCGCTAAGAAAAACACAGCTTGTATTACTTAGAAATCAGAGGTCATTAGTGTGCCAGTGTGTAATAAAAATTTAAAAATATTTCTGAAACATATAAGATATGTAAAGATATTTATGACATCTAAACATGAAAGTGTGCTTTCTGAGTTGCAGCAAAATGCTTACTTTGAAGTTGTAATATCCCACGCTTACCAGCTTAACTCTTAAAGCAAAGTTTGCTCATGTCAATCAAGGGTTCTGTTTGACAGTAAATACATTTTGCATTTGTGCACTGCCAGCTGGGAATTGTAGAACTGTCAAGTAAGTACTGAGCATGCACAAACATGATGAATGTCACTGACTGATTAATGCCATGAATCAGTCAGTTACGAAAGAAGCACAAGCATTCAATACGTGGTCAATTTTAAATGATAAATAATTTGCACATGATGTTCCTTCAGTATATATAAGTCCAGCAAGCCAGTTGTAAGTATACATCAGCAGCATTTATTCTGTCAGCCACCATGATGAGTACCACCAGACAGAAAACTACTTGTAATAGATTGTGGACAAATCATTAATATGATTAGATGAGGTGCATCACTCAAGAGAAAACTAATATTGTGGATAAGGTAAGTTTAAATAGGGATGGGCACGAACCAACTCACAAACTAAAGTTTGTGCTGAATTTTGGTGGGTTTGTGAAGTGAAGTTCACAGCAGGTCAACCAGCACTAACTTTCCATAGACTGTCTCCACTCATGTTTACCAAACTTCAAAGCAACAGGGCGGTCAGTTTCAAAAAAAAAACCCCTTTGCCAGCATTCTTTTGTGTTCCCTTTCCATTTTCCTGAGCTTGCAAAAAAACAAACAAACACACCCTTCTTGGATTTGTTGTGATTCTGTGCTTTGAGAACAGTCCTTTTAAACTTGCAATGCTGTGGCACTGGGTTCTGCTGAGCATTTTGTACACTGAACTGGTTATGCTAGGTTTGCAACCCCTCTTGCTTGGAGTGTGAATCTGTGTAATCTGAACGTTGTATCTGGTTGTGCTGGGCTTGCAAAATCCTCCACCTTGCTTATGACTCTTCTTTGAGATCAGTCCTTTTAAACTTGCAATGCCACAGTGGCACGGGGTTCTGCTGGGCATTGTGTACACTGAACTGGTTATGCTGGGTTTGCAACCTCTCTTGCTTGGAGTGTGAATCTGTGCTAGACATCAGTCCTGTTGAGCTGGCATTTCCACAATGGCACCGAATTCTGCTGGGCACTCTTTGATTGTACTGGTACTGCTGGGCACCCTGTACATTGCACTGGTTCTGCTGGGTTTCAAAAAATCCACCCCACCACCTTCAGGTTCTACTGCAGGTATCCTCTGGATTGACCTTAGTCCTGTTGGGTTTGCACTGCCACAGTGGTACTGGTTCTGCTGGGCACATTGTGCTGGTTCTACTGGCAAAAATGCTCCCCCTTCAGTTTCTACTGCAAAGATTCTCTGGGACTTTTTTCTGCTGGACTTCTATTCCCCTTGATTTTTTGCTGCTTTCCCCCTCCATTGGAAACAATGGAGGATGGGAGCACCTTCTTTGGGCAGCCAGAACTTGGACCCTTTACATCCAATTGTTACCAAACTTGGCGGGCAAGTAGAGAAGAGTCAGCCAGAGATCCCCTGAAAAATTGGTGTCTCTAGTACACTGGGGGGGCATTCTATCACATTATGAACCTCCCAAACTTAACCAGTTCATTTAGCCCCTAAAGGTTTGCGAGGGCTCATGGTTCATAAACCGGGCACATCATGAACCATGAATCAAACCACATTTTCCTGGTTCATGCTCATCCCTAATTGTAAATGCTTTATTTTTGGAAATTGAATAATCCTTACCATTTACTGCCAATTCTTTAACAGCTTTACAGAAATGGCTTGCTCCTTTTCCTTGCTCACTGCTACCTTACAGTGCATTTACCATGAAATATGTACAAAATTTTCTCTATCAGATGTTCAAGGGGATTTGTCTCCCTGCACTTTATCTTCAGTTCAATACAGTCCTTAAAACTGGACCCTGAAGTAAGCTAGATCTTCATAATACTTGAGGGAAGCTTGTGCATTTCCCTTATACACTGGCCATTCCTAAAGGAGCAAGTTAAATGTCACTCAGCTTTAAGTCAAGTGAGCTGTATCCAAGATCTCTGATGATCATCAGCCTTTTAAAGTCCCCTTTAGCTAATTACTGTTTCTAATTTAGCAGCAAGAGTCCACTGGGGAAAAAATCAGGAAAGCCTAGCACTGCAGGAAATACCAGAAGGGAAGCAGAAGGCCTTCCGCTGTCCATGGTAGAGGGCTAGTTTTGTTTGAAGAGAAATAAAACACAGGAGGAGGGGCTCTGGGCTTTATAAAAACATCTCCCGTTGTTCAACACTGGAAAGGCATTACTGTCAGAAGCGCTGCTGTGGCTTCTCATTCAGCACCAGCAGTTGCCACTGTTTGTTGGCAGCAAAGTAAAGGAGTTTTGCTATCCTGGAAGGCTGGAGGAGAAGGCACACTATGGGAGAATTGCGGGGGGGGGGGGGGTGGACTTAAGTAAAGTGTTTGCTGTAACCCTGCAAGATGCTCCAGAGGGATAATAGATTTGCTTTTGCTTGTACTATGAGGAATCTGTGTCTTTGAAAGCAAATGACCATTAATTGGAACACAACCAGAGTGCCACCATGTGGTGCTTCTTTTATGGGCTCCTTTACAAAGAGGAAACAAAACAATCACAGAGATATGACCACTGAATGCAAACATGGATACTCTGAAGATGTGGTTTTTTAAATATTTCATGGGAAAGAGGGGGGAAAGTCATCTTTAATTTTAAAGCAACATCACAAAAGGTATTTGGCTTGTCTGGATTTGAATCCTGGGTTTATTATCTTTTCTAATCACACACCAGCAAAGGGTTGCTTAGCTTAAGGCTGTATCCTCCTTGCATTTATCAACATAATTGCTCTGCCCATGGCATCTATTTTATATTGCCACATAATGGAGGCATATGCAATGTTAGTGGGGCAGTTTAGTAAAACTCATGAGCACATGAAACTGCCTTATACTGAGTTAGCTCAAGAAAATGAGCAAAGCATCACAGAATGCAAAGACAAACATTTTTATAGAGCTTCTGTGCTTTTCACAATGGCATGATAGGCTGAAAGTCATAAAAGGCAGCTTGTGGTGATAGATTAAGAAGGTATGACATGAAGATGCAGAATGGAGGTTTTTTTAAAAGTTGGTGGCAACTCTCATGGCTATATTAAGGGCATTTGAGGGCAAAGTTTAAACTAGCGGTCTCCCTTAAACAGAACCAACTGGAAACTTAGCCTTCATTGCCAAAAATAACACATAACTTTCTTCCCTTGTGCTAGAGATTCCCTTCAATAATGTTTAGAGGGAAAACAAATTTACTTCAACATTCTGGCCTTGGCAGGGAGGGCGGGATATAAAATAAATAAATAAATAATGTGATGTCAAATAAAATAAAAAAATAATGGATGACGCTTCGGTGTTAGATCCCTTCCAGTCAGGCTTCCGCCCAGGGTTCAGGACCGAGACAGCTCTGGTTGCCCTTACTGATGCCCTCCGGAGACATCTGGATCGAGGTGGCATGGTGGTGTTGCTGTTGCTCGACCTGTCGGCTGCGTTCGACATGGTTGATCATCAGCTGCTGACCTGCCGCCTCGCCCACGTGGGGATTCAAGGACTTGCTTTACAGTGGCTTGTTTCTTTTCTCCAAGGCTGGGGACAAAGGGTGGTGCTAGGGGATGAGCAGTCCCGGAGACTCCCGCTTGAGTGCAGTGTGCCTCAGGGGGCTGTTCTGACCCCGATGCTTTTTAACATCTATATGCGCCCCCTTGCCCAGATTGTCTGGAGGGCGGGGCTGGGTTGTCACCAGTATGCTGATGACACCCAGCTCTATCTGATGTTGGGCGGCTGGTCTGGCTCAAGACCGGACGATTTGGACCGGGCATTGCACACCATGGATGGTTGGCTTAGGCTGAGCAGGCTGAAGCTGAACCCGGCAAATACGGAGGTCCTGTGTTTGGGTTGGGGCGGGCCATGGTCGGGGCTCCTGCTCTCGATCTTTGACGGGGCACCGTTGGTGCCTTCGCCGGTGGTTAGGAGTTTGGGAGTGTTCCTAGATCCCTCCTTGTTGATGGAGGCCCAGGTAGCGGCCACTGCTGAATCGGCCTTTTACCATCTGAGGCTGGTGCGGCAGTTGGTTCCCTCCCTGGACCATGCGGACCTGGCCACAGTGATCCACGCAATGGTCACCTCGAGGCTAGATTATTGTAACGTTCTCTACATGGGGCTGCCCTTGCTGCAAATCCGGAGGCTTCAGCTGGTGCAGAATGCCGCAGTGAGGTTGCTGATGTGTCTCCGTCGTCAGGAGCACATACGACCAGCACTGGAGGCACTGCACTAGCTACCAGTGGCGTACCGAATTCGCTTCAAGGTGCTGGTGCTTGCCTTTAAAGCCCTAAATGGCCTGGGTTCGACCTACCTAAGGGACCGCCTTCCCTGTATATACCCCAGAGAGCACTTCGGTCTGGGGCCCAACACCGCCTGGCCGTACCTGGCCCGAGAGAAGCCAGGCTCACTGCCACTGGGGGAGGGCTTTTTCGGTGGCGGCCCCTCGCTGGTGGAATGAGCTCCCAGAGGGACCTGATGCAGTTCCGCAGGGCCTGCAAGACGAAGCTCTTCCGCCAGGCATATGAATAGGGGCCGCGGCCTCCGTGTACCCCCTTCCACCAGCAACTACCAACGTGCACCCAGGTATTACCATCTAGTCGCCAATGACCCTGGCGTGCACCCAACATTAGAATGTACACTATCGATAGTGTGAGCACTTTAATAACTGTATTGTATTGTAGTGTTTTAATGATGAAAGTTTTAATGTTTATGGTTTTACTGTGGACTTGGTCCACTAAAATGTGTAAGCCACTCTGAGCCTGCTGTACGGGGAGAGTGGCCTAGAAATTGAATTAAATAAATAAATAAATAAAAATAATTCCTTCAGCCACTACAAAATGCCAAATGTTAGGTGCTGTTTCTCCCAGAGCTCAGTTCTGAAGTAATTTTGATACATTGTCAAGAGATTGATACACATTGCCATTTTTTTGAAGAAACATATGTCAGTACCTGGAAAAATATAACCAAGATGTATAAAACCAATACTGGTGTGGAGACTGGATAGTCAGACCAATAGCTGAATGGGAATCTGAACCTGGGCTTCCCCACCTAAAGTACAACATGCTACATCACATGGTTCCAGATTATTTAAGATATGTATACTTTGATTGCAAGTAGGCTTGAGAAAATGGAAAGTGCACCCCTTCTGCCCTTTCAAAACAAGAAAAGGAGAAACAGCCCCTAACATTTGGCATTTTACTAGAAGCAGATCTATCAGAGAAATACTGGGGAGAAGCCATCAACATAGCCACTTATCTACAAAACAGGCTGCCCACAAAAGGTGCCAATAGCACACCATATGAACTGTGGTATGGGCAGAAACCTAGCATGAAACATCTAAGGGTGTTTGGGTCAAAAGCTTTTGCCTACACCCCCAAAGAAAAGCAGTCCAAGTTGGATTTAAGGACTCAGGAAGGTATTTTGTTGGATATACTTTGGGATGTAAGGGCTATAGAATCCTTGATCTAAAAACACAGTCTATAGAATTTGCAACGTAGTCTATATAGACAAAAAGGAAAACATAAAACCACCAAAAAAATGGACACTATAGAATCCAAACTGATGGAAGAAAATAAAATGCATTAGTCAGAAGCAATGGAATCAACCACCTTGGGATCTACAGATGACACACCGGAAAAACCCCAGGAACCAAAGGGGGTGAGGAGCCAGAGGTCAGACAATAGGCTAGATCCAACAAGTGAGTACCACCAAGAAAACTCTCCTGCCTGATCAAAATAGAGACTGCAACAGAACCTTCCACATGGGAAGACATAAAGAGAATGCCTGCTAATCAGACAGAAAGATGTTTTTCAATTACTTCCATTTTCACCCTGATCAAGTAGGTAACTGTGCATTTAGAGAAATCATCAATGAAAGTCAAAATATATCTGTTCCCACTAGAAGTTTCTGTTTTCATTGGACCACGAACATCACTATGAATGAGCATTAAGGAGTGCCTTGTTTTGATTTGGTTCCTAATTCTTGCTGAAACTTGGTCTTGTCCCCTTTGCTTGGATGCAAAGCATGCAGTTCCTTTCAATTGTACATTTATTTATTTGTATGCCTTTGGTCAAATTCTGGTTCTCAAGCTAGGCAATTTCATAATTTTCTCTATGCCAAAATCTTTTGTGTCGTAACCTGGAACGTCTCTTATGATTGCCACTTTTGATCAAATTTGCACTTTGTGTGCATGTGTCCAGAGCATATAAATCTTCATGCATTCTTCCTGTTGCAATCAGTTCACCATCTTGTTTGATAAGACATCTTTCCCCAAATGAGGTCACCATTCCCCTTTTTGCAAGAACTCTCACTGAAAGCAAGTTATTTGCTAGTTGTGGCACATACAAACAGTTCTCAATAAGGATTTCTCTGACCTGTCCATCTGGGAATGTGCATTTTATAGTTCCCAATCCTACCTCTTCTGCCACAACATATCTCCCATCAGGTACACTTAGGTCCCTTCCACACGAGCGAGATAATCTGGAGGGGAATCAAGGCTTTTTTTGCTCCAGAGCAATTTGCCCTGCTGTTGCGTGATCACACAGTTCCATGGATCTGCCAGGGCAAACCGCCACTGCATGATCAGACGCAACCGCGGGTAAGTGGGGTTTTTTTGTGGTGGGTTTTTGAGGTGCTTAAATGGGGGATCAATGAATCTCTGCAAGGGGGAAGGGGGAATCAATTCTCTGCTTCTCCCCCCCAAGGCTTTTGATGATGCGCACATGGAGAAGGGGGAAAAACAGCATCACATCAGAACAGCGTGTGATCACGCTATCTACGACGCAACACTTCTGCACTGGCGTGATCACACAGGAAAACTCCGGCTGTGAGCTGCAGCAAACCATTTGATACTGGAGTTTCACTAGTAGTTTTTTACTACAATTCCCCACCGGATCAAAACGGGAAGGAAGGGGGAAAGAAAGGAACAGGAAGAAAAGGAACAGGAAGGAAGGAAGGTAGCTAGGTGGGGTGGAGAGAGAGAGAAGAAAGAAAGAAAGAAAGAAAGAAAGAAAGAAAGAAAGAAAGAAAGAAAGAAAGAAAGAAAGAAAGAAAGAAAGAAAGAAAGAAAGAAAGAAAGAAAGAAAGAAAGAAAGAAAGAGGGAGGGAGGGAGGGAGGAAGGAGGAAGGAAGGAAAGAAAGGAACACGGAGAAGAGGAACAGGAAGGAAGGTAGGTAGGTAGGTGGGGTGGAGACAGAAAGAAGAAAGAAAGAGGGAGGGAGGGAGGAAGGAAGGGAGGGAGAAAGAAAGGAAGAGGAAGAAAAGGAACAGGAAGGAAGCATGGGGGGATTGGGGATCTTCTCCTGGGGCCGGCGGCCTGCCGCGCCCCGGGAATGGTGAGCGGGGGGGTTGGGTATCTTTTCCCAGGGCCGGCGGCCTGCCGCACCCCGGGAATGGTGAGTGGGGGGGGGGTTGTGGAGTTTCTCCTGGGGCCGGCAGCCTGCCGCTCCCCAGGAAAGGAGAGCAGGGGAAGGGTTGGGGATCTTCTCCCAGGGCCGGCGGCCTGCTGCACCCCGGGAATGGTGAAGGGGAGGGTTGGGGATCTTTTCCTAGGGCCGGCGGCCTGCCGCGCCCCGGGAATGGTGAGCGGGGGGGTGTTGTGAAGTTTCTCCTGGGGCCGGCAGCCTGCCGCGCCCCAGGAAAGGTGAGCGGGGGGGGGGGGGTTGGGGATCTTCTGCGGCAGGGGGGTTGGGGATCTTCTCTAACGGACCCTTGAGGCAGCGGCCCACCCGGCGGGCCAGAAAAATGCCCTTGGCGGGCCGCATGTGGCCTGCAGGCCGTAGTTTGAAGACCCCTGCTCTAGCATGTCAAATAGGTTTGTGTGGAAGGGACCTTAGTGTCTCTCTTTTTTCTTCATTCAGAGTTTCAAAAAAATCTGTGTGCACTCATGTGCATTGAACATGCACTGTCTAAGAGCAATATATGACTTTTGGTTGCATCTTTAGTTAATATAAAACACTACTTCAGGGGTGGCTTCTTCATATTCTCCCCTTTTGTTTGTCTTAGAGGGGCGCCCTTCTTTTTAAAAGCATTTACAGATAGAGCTATTTGGTCAGCATTCTGTTCAGCCTTTCTGTTAGGCACTTCAAACCATTTATGTTTGAATGTTCACTCCAGTTCATTTATCACATTTGATAGAGAGAGATTTTCTTTTTACTCTCTTTGGCATATAACATTTTCATAAGTCTTTGGTAGACTAGCTAAAATCAAAACAACCAAATCCTGTTCTGCAATATCTTTGCCAGCACTTCTTAGCTCTTAACTCAGAGCAAGCATTTTATCTAAGTGCTCTTGCAGATTACCCCCTTTAATCATCCTTATGCTAAACAGTTTCTTTTGGATATAGAGCTGGCTCTTTAGAGAGGAGTTAACATAAAGTCTCTTCAGCTCACTCCAGACTGCCTTTGCAGTTTGCCTTTGAATGACTAGCAAAACATCTCTGTTGGACAAAGCTTTTATTAATGAACCTCTTGCCTTCTCATTGTGCATATCCCAGGGCTTCTGCTTTGCTGGGGTATAATCTCCTGGCAGGGATTCCTTGATGACATACCACAGTCCCATTTCAAGCAAGTGGCTTTTCATTCTCTCCTTCCAGGTGAGAAAACTGTTGCCAGTCAACCTATCTAGTAGGTAATTGTGCTGAGCTTTGCAGGAAGCAGCCACTTTGCAGTTTCTTCTTTTTGCCTACCGATCTATGTAAAGTTTTCCCTTTTTCACCGTGGTGCTCATGCTGGGCCCAGAACCCTGTTGGCAGAGTTTAAACATGCAGAGGACCAGAGCACCAACTGTTTTAAGAAAGTAACTCAGTTTATTAAAGAATAAATAGACTCTGATGGGAGAGATGCTTAACTAACTAACTGCTGTGAGAGACAGGAATGAAGAGGGAGGGCTCAGTTGAAGCAGGAAGTCTCCAAAGAGCCAATTAGGAGACAGGAAAGACATACATGCCTAATCTAGCTATGCTAACTAGCAGTCCTTCAGCTGTCCCCTATATGCTGTTCTTCTGCTCTTTTTCAATTAGGTGCATTATAGACCATGTATATTCCATCATTCCTCACACTGGCTGAAGGAGCTTGCTGTTTGCTCCCTTCCCTGTGGCTTCACATAATGCCACCTATCTACTAATGCAGGTGGCAGAAAAAGATCAGGCAACTGGGGAAAGCACTGGAGTTGCTCGATGGTGATTACTCTGGGGCTGGCAGTGGTCCTAGGATGGTGGTGGGCTCCAGGCAACAGACAAAATAGCCCTCGTATTGAGGATAGTTTAAAAAAAAACTAATCCAAAATGCAGAAATTAAGAACAAATCTTTTCCTGGCACAAAAATAAGTGATGAGGAAAACTTCACCTGTTTAATTCTTCTATGCTGAGCTGCAAGTAAAAGCACCAGAGCAGAGTGATAACACTAAAAGGAAGTAGTTTTTAAAAATTGCATCCTTGGTTATAAAAGGACTTGCATACAGGACAATCCTATCCACAACTAAATTATAATCATATTTCAAAATATTCTTAGTCTTGGTATACGCCACAAATGTAAAACAGATTAACAGAACAGGAAATTTAGGACATTATAATATATATATTTCTTACTGAGAGAACACAAAATGTTAGTAATTCAACTATTAGCTGTGAGGCATTTGTGAGCTTTTTTGCAATAAAGTCCTGTCACTCAGCCGCGACCTCCCAGCCTATGTTGATACAGTAGATGAACTGGAGGTCCCTTGGCCATCTTTGGAATCAGTATTTGATAACTTCAACCAGGCCAGGATCCTGGATGCTGTTAGGCCTACCACATGCCTCTTGGATTCATGTCCCTCATGGCTGGTGAAAGCCAGTGGTGAGAGAGTACAGGGCCCTCTGATGGACATTATCAACCTTTCCCTGGATTTGGGGGTCTATCCGGAGGTCTGAAAGAGGCTGTGGTAGTATGGTTCTTGAAAAAGCCATCTTCGAATCCTTTACACCTTCCAATTACCACCCAGTTTTGAATTTATTGTTTCTAGTTAAGGTAATTGAGAGTGCAGTAGCCAAGCAGCTTCAGAGTTTCTTGGATGACACATCGGCACTTGACCTATTCCAGTCTGATTTCTGCTCTGGCCGAGGGACAGACATGGCATCAGTTGCCCTCATGGACAATCTCCACAGGCAACTGGATTGAGGCAGGTCAGCACTGCTGTTATTGTTGGATCGTATAGCAGCATTTGACATGGTTGACCACAACCTGTTGATCCACCACCTCACCAACAAAGGAGTTCATGGAGTAGTTTACAGTGGTTTAGAGTGCTGGGGGAAGGGTGTCAACTAGGTACTCCTTAACATGTGGGGCTCCTCATGAGGCAATCTTCTCCCTGACATTGTTTAACATCTGTATGTGCCCCCTCACCCAGTTGGTGTGGAGTTTCAGGCTGGGATGTCATGTTGTATTTGTTGATTGGTGGCCACCCGGATACCCCACAAAATCTGGCCAAGGGGCTGGAGGCTGTGGTGGGATGGTTGAAGAAGAGCCGACTGAAACTGAATCCAACCAAGATGGACATTCTGTGGCTGGGTGGGTGGGATTCAGGATTGGGGTCCCAACATCCCTCTTATGATGGTGCACTTTTAATACCGGCCCAAGCTGTCAAGAGTTTGGGCATGGTCTTGGATACCTCCTTATGTGTGGAGGCCCAGATCATGAATGTTGCCAATCTGGCATTTTACCAGTTGTGACAAGTGAGGCAACTGTCCCCTTTCCTATCTAGCCTTAGCAGGCCACAGTAATCCATGCAATGGTCACCTCCAGATTGGATTACTGTAACTTGCTTTATGCTGACCTGCTCTTGAGACTGATCCGGAAACTCCAACTGGTCCAGAATGCAGTGGTGTGAGTCCTGATGGGAATGCCACAAGCAGCACACATTCAACCTGTGCTGCACCAGCTGTACTGACTTCCAATGGAGTATGGATCAGGTTCGAGGTCTTAGTACCAACCTTTAAGGCCTTGAGCAGTCTGGGACCCATGTATCTTTAGGACTGCCTCCTCTGGTATGTCTCCCGGAATGCTTTACAGTATGCTGAGAATAACTTACTGGTGATCCCTAGCCCTAGAGATGTCCATCTGTCCTCAACCAGATCCAGGGCCTTCTCAGCCCTGGCTCCTACCTGGTGGAACTCTCTGCTAAATAACACCTGAACCCTGTGGAACCTTGTGCAGTTCCACAGGCTGTGCAAGGCAGAGATGTTCCACCAGGCTTTTGGTTGAGGACAACAATAAGTACCACCTTATCGGGCACTCCCTTCCCCTTCCGCACCCTGCTTTCTTCTGCTTATTGCAAGACAGTGATGCAAATTGTAAACTTGCTTTGGTGGCATTTGATGTTGTTTTAACTGTTTTAGCTTTTTTAGTTTTAATTTGTATAACGTTTTGTTGTAAACCACCCTGAGCTCTGTAAACTCAGAGAAGGGCAGTATATAAATCTAGATGATGATGATGATAGATAGATAGATAGATAGATAGATAGATAGATAGATAGATAGATAGACAGACAGACAGACAGACAGACAGACTCACTGACCTTTGGTAGAGGCCTTGCCCCTAACTTCTGAGCTGCAGGAGGTAGTCAGGAGGAACTAAATGTTCTCCATTGTGACATCTAACCTGTGGAATCTCCTCTCAGCATTTCTTCACGAGCCTACTCTTTTGCATTTTAGATTCCAGGTGAAGAGACTCTTGCTTTTCCTCTCTGTTTGCAATAGGCAATAACTAAGTTAACTTTATGATTGCTGACAATGTGTAAGCCTCCTCAAGAACTATATTATAAAGGGATATAAAATGGTTTAAATGAATAATTTATTAGATTTCAAAACATGACATAATGCCTTACTACTCTAACACCACAATCCTAAGCAGTTACACTCTTCTAACTTCATTCAAGTCAATGGGCTTAGAAGGGTATAACTCAGCATAGGGTTACACAATAATAGCACACTCCTGGAGCAACTCTGCATTGGATTCCACTATTAGTGTTATACTGCCACTGTATTACTAACAACTATACTCTTTTAGCAGAATGAGTATCTTTAACGTAAATCAGTTCATCCCAAATGAACATGACATACAATAGATGAAGGTCTATCCAGACCCCTATAACAGTTCTTTGTCCTCTGGCTCATCTTTCCTTTTGGGGGGGGGGGGTCTGGCAAGAACTCATTCGGGGTAATATGTCTTTGTGCTTAGAGCATACAGAGTTCTAAAATTGTTGGGATTGCCTGAAAAGTGCAAATAGCTATTCACATGTGTGAACAGTAAGTGATCAAACATTGGAGAAGACTACAGCAGTTTTTTCTGTCAGTAGGGAGAGATTTTTTTAAAAAATCAGGGAAAAAATCCTGCTTATGAAAGCTGAGGCACAGAGAACACTTCTATTTGTTCTCTGATTTAGTGAACACTAGACAATTGTGTAATGCAAGTTTGCCTTACAGGTGACCTTCTTGAACTGGCTAAGCCATCACCTCTAAGGATGATTCAGTCTTCATGCTTGCTTGGTCCTAGTCATTTCCTCTGCAGAGACTGTCTTTCTGTGTGATAGCTTTCCTCCTGCAAACTAATAGCTTCAGGGAACTGAATTGAGACCAGATGACTTATTTTACTGAGGGCCACAGGCTGAACATGAATCATGAAATATGATGTTGGGCTGAGCCCAGTAGCTATCCTGACATTCACCATTTCTATTTTTGAAATAATTTCTAAGAATACCCAGCATCAATAGCCAACCATAAAAGTGTCACTCAGATTGTGAGGAAAAAAATAGGGAGGTGATAAATATAACAAAATTACCCATTATATAATCATACTTTCCTGGGTTATGAATTTACTTTATGTTTGAACAGCAGGGGAATGAAAAAACAAACAATAATGTATTAGTGGTGCAATATATTTGAAAAGTGTATTCTGGAGCAAGTTAAATAAATTACTGAATGAAGGTTTTTTTGCCAAGTTATCCTAGATTGTTCAAAGAACACAGAAAATGTTCTCGTGTTAATCTATTTGCAAGACTGGCAAATCTGAAAGGATTTTTATGTGGATGTTTGAAATAGTTATATATTGCTCTTCCTCATGCTTAAAACGGCTTACATAGAAAAAGCAACACTGAAACATAATAAAGCATAAATTACGACATTCATCAGTATCAGTCAAGAAATTATACCAAATACAGTCTCTTTAGGAGAGGAAGAAAGCCTCAGGTGTAAGACAACACTCTCCTGCTGTCTCCACTGTCCTACTTGGGACCATTTCCTCCCTTTACAGAACTGTGTCCCACAGTGACCATTCCATCTTATCATTATTGAATCTTTGAGGGCTGTTTTCTAAAAGCAAGCTGGTATTATAGCAAGTTCCCTGTAAATTGGACCACAGATGGGAAACCACCTTACCTAAGGCCACCTAGCAAGTTTGAACTGGTAACCTCCTGTCTGGTTCCTGATAAAGCTCCTTCTTCCAAGCACTATGGAATAGTGGACTAAGGAATGCCATAAATTTACCACCATGTAGTCCTGCAAGGCATTTTTTTTTTACCGAAGAGAAGGATTTATTTGTCATCCATCAATGGTTCAGAAGATCTTACAAGGCATTTATATATTGTATTTAACATGGCTTTCCATTTCTGTCAAGGTCTATGCCACCAAAAATTGACAAGATGATTCAGTAAGACTAGGCATCCTGTGAAAAAAAAACTTGCACTGAATGCATAGGCCTCTAGAATTTGCAGTTTTACTTCTGAGTTGGAATATAGTCATTTGCAGCCTAATGGAAATTTAGTTGATCAGAATTATGTCATGCTAGAGGAAATAATTAATGATGGCTGTGAAGTTAAGAAGCAGACTATTCTTCTTTTGCCTGTTTTGAACACATCATTGTTCCTATTTCCCAATCAAAGCCAAGTGTTTTTTAAATGGAAATGTGTCTCCTGTGCCCAGCTTTTAAATTACAAATTTCTTCTCCAGCATTTAAATAACAATACTTTAAAAAATAGGCTCCTTGGAAAGATGATGAATACTTTCTGCTGAGTAACAGAAAAGAGCAATTGGAGCTATTTTTAAAAGATACTTATATCCTATTAAGGACTAATTTTGTATTCAGTCAAATTTTATAACGATCTGTTATAAATTTATAATTTCCATGTTGCAAAATACAGAGAACCATACTGCTGTGTATACTTACAATGGTTCCAGAGCTTGAGAAAATATTCTCACTATTTATTTTTCAACTGCATACAGCTGATGTGATACATATATTTATATATAGTGGTTATGCTCTTGAAAAGTTTAAATGAAATACATAGCTGGAAAAAAAAAACCTTATATTTAAATAGGAAGGTGTGGCTGCAGTCTTCCCATCACAAATCAGTTTTCAACACAGACCATTTCCACTGACAAAGCTCTGCCAAATGTAGGCCAAGGACAGACTGGCAATCTGCCCCAGGGGAGCTCCGCTTGGGAAGCGGGGGGAGGGAGCCCGTTCAGACATCCACAGCTGTCCCTTGGCTCCCTTCCGCACTTACGCGCTTTGAAGCCGGTTTCCTCTCACTGTAGAAGGACACCGGGAGAAACCAGTATCCAGGGGCCATCTTCTGCATGCCTCCCGCTTTCAGGCAGTGTGAACCGGAAGAAGGCGGGATTCAAGTGGAGGTGGCTGTGTGAACGTGCCGTTTCAGCAATTTGTGCATGAGCACTCATGCGCACATTGCCGAAACAGCCCTGCCACAAGCTGCAGAGGCCGGCCCACCCGGGGCCACTCCGCAGCAGTCTGAATGCTCCGTAACAGCATCCTTGTGCAATACACTGGCCAGTGTGAATGGCCGGCCCCAGGGAATTTCCCCCCCGCAGCTTTTGCCTCTGGATTCCTCCTGCTCCAGATTGCCAGTCTGTCCTCAGCCATAGCATGGAAAATATGATACACTCATTCCTAGGACAGCAGGAACATTCCCATAACCTACTTCTTGAAGTTATTTTTGGAAACACATCTTCTCTCAGAGAGAGATGTATGGATCACCTTTCCAATGTTGTATTTGCATATTCGTTTATAGACTCATGGCTTCAAAAAACAAACACTGGAAGTTTCCCTAAAATACGACCTTGGAGTACTGGCTTTGGGCCACATTACAAATATGAAGTAAGAACTGGGAAACCAGCCCTGGCAAATCATTCTTTAGAACTAATGATATATGGTAATTGACTAATCTCCATCAACTTAAAATAGAACACACTATGACTTCACTTTTAATGCATTGCTTGTAGATAGAGAGCATAATTAATTTAGAAGAGACCATCATACATAATATTTTAATTCTAGTTGACAATGACCAAGAGAGGTAGGTATTTCCCAGTGAAATCAACTGACTGCTAATAATACCCTCTACACGTTTCCTAGCTCCGCCATTGTAGGTTATGGTCCCAAAGTGCTGATTCAATGATTCCTATATTCAGAAATCCTGCCATTGCTCCATCCCTCAGCCCCTTCCCCTCTGCTAAGTGCCTGTGAAACTAGGCAGAGTATGACATTCCAGAGATTTATAGAGACCATGTGCCCAGCAAGGATCATCCAGAAGTAATTGCCTCACCTCAGATGGGCTCTGTGCAAATCCTGGCCTGATGGATCCAGATGAAGGAAGCCAGTATGCTGTTCCTCCCACTGCCAAGAAACTGTGGAGTTCATTAAGCCTTGCTGTTCTTTTGCTTCTCGGGTCATCTCTCCTTCCATCTATCTATGTAGAGCTCAAGAAGAGAAAACTGGGAAGCAGAATAAGGAAATTATAAGGACTGAAGAGTTGGGTTCAGGGCAGCCTAGGTATCTGGAATTATGGATATTGTGCATGCTCAATGGTAATTGGGAATGGATGATGCTGAGAGTTTTATACCCTGCTTTTTTCTACCCTAAGGAGTCTCAAAACAACTTACAATTGCCTTCCCTTCCTCTCCCCACAATAGACTCCTTGTGAGCAGTGTTCCCTCTAAGCTGAGTTAGTGTGAGCTAGCTCACAGTTTTTTAGCCTCCAGCTCACACATTTTTGTCTTAGCTCAGGAAGGATGACTCCAGAGCACAATAATTTATGCAGCAGCCAAATTGCTCACTCACAACTTTAATGCCAGTAGCTCACAAAGTAGAGTTTTTGCTCACAAGACTCCACAGTTTAGAGGGAGTATTGCTTGTGAGGTAGATGGGGCTGAGAGAGTTCTGTGAGAACTGTGACTATCCCAAGATCACCCGGCAAGCTTCATGTGGAGGAGTGGGGAATCAAACCTGGTTCTTCAGATTAGAGTCTGCCACTCTTAACCATTAAACCAGTAGGAGTTACCAAGCATTTTCTAATAGTAACTACACTCTCCTGGTTTGGGGAATAAGGGCTTCCATTGCAAATTATGCCGAGGAAAATGCTGCAGAATAGCAAGATTGGGAAAGCAAAATAATGTTAGCTTGATATTTTCCCCCTGGTTTTCTATAGTGAAAGTTTCTTAAAAGACAACAAAAGTGTTGAACTTAGTGTTGTAATTCAGCTTACTTCCATAAAGCTTCGCTAAAGTGCTTATTGTACTAAAAAAATTGTTTGCTCCACTAGTGCCCCGGGGAAGCTGCATGTGAGAAATGTTGTTTAATGTACAGTCTGTTGTCAAATTTTCAGGATTTTCACAGTCACAAATGGGGACAGAAACATGGAAAAATAGAAGATGTGATCCATAGAGGGAAACCAGGCAACAAAGGAGCCAGTGAAACTGGGGCACCAACTAACAGTGGAAGATGAAAGCAGGGAGGCAGGGGCCTGATTTGGACTTTGAGGATGGCACAGGGGAAGGACGGGCTTTCCAACCAGGTACTCTGTCCACTCCTACAGCTAGAGTTGAACAACCTAGCCAAGCAACTAGGCAGAGCTACCCTTCAAACTGTCTGCTGTTTTGCTGAGGCAGACCTGAACTATCACTGCACTCTCCCTCAGGCAGACCTGAATTAAGACTGTCACTATGTTTCCCCCCAATATTGCATCCCCCCCTCTGAAAGGTGATTGGATGCTGGAGCAGCACTCCCATAGGCTCAGGGATGAAACAGCTGAGTGGCTGTTTTTCCCTTCAGGGGCAGGACACCTTCCTGTTTGTTACACTTACCTTCACGAGATTAAATGAACCCACTGTGAAGCCTATCTTACTGAAAATCAATATTTTTTCTTCTTAAATGATTTTAACATCTATTTGTTATAATGTGAAAATCAACTTGAATTCTAATAATATATTGTGATATTTTCCTGGGGTGATTCTTTTTTTTTTTTTGTAAAGTTTACCAGACACCACCCCAGGTTTTGTTACTTTCCCCACTGCACAGATCTTTCTATTTTGTACCTGGAGGCATCAAAAAGAATTCAGACCAGACTTTGAAGCCATAGCTAGCTTAAATTTATGTGCCTCAGGTAGTGTTCAGAAAGCGCTTTTGTGCTGTGCCAGGCACAAGTGCCTGGTGGATTTAAAGGACACATCCAGACAGCAAAATCTGGGGATCACGCTGCTTCCATGATCAGCCCATCGATCCCTGTCGGGGAGCCATACTTAAAAGATAGTGGTGTAACTTTGGTCCAAAGCATGCCAATGGCAGACTTTCCCCAATCTGGTTGTTTCACCAGCGTGCAATCAGCCCATAGGGGTGGTCTCCAGGCCATCCTGAACAGCCACCATTTAAAAAAAGTCTTAGTGATATGCGCATAACCGCTTAAACATGTGACATCTACAGAGCTCCGCTGAAACGATCTGGACAGTTTTATGTTTCTGATGGTCCCATGAACTTTATCAACTTTATTAACTAAAATGGTACCTAGAGGAAGGTACCGCTGGCAGTGCTTTTACCATTTAAGCCCACGCATGGGCGGAAAAACAAGTACATGGTAAGGCACAAATGCACATGCTCAAAAAGGATTTTTTTTAAAAAAAACCCAACCACATGGCTCCTTAGGGTGGATGCTGTCTAGATAATCCATGGTAGAGCCACACATGGTAAAGCGCTTCACAGGAGAGCTGTCTGGTTGTGCAACACTGGATAAAAAAGATCTAGATCAAATCTGAGCAGGGCCAATGGCAGGATTAGCTGCCCGTCTGAACAGCCAGGTTTCTCCTTTGACTACCTGGGAGACTTGTGTTGCTGTGTTGTTCTTTATAAGCAATCAGTCAAGAAATAAATCTTCTTTGTTATTTACATATGCCTGCCTCAGTGATCTCTGTGTTCTTCTTGCTCACCACAAAATTTACCTCACAACAGTGAACCCAAATCCTTTACATGTGCTACCATAAGAACATCTTGTAACTGACTGGAAAGTTTACAGTTCAAAACAAATCTGGTTCCTCAAAATCAAATCAGGGTGTGTGGGTCCCCTCAGTTGGTAGACAGGGCATGTTACAACAAGTATCATGAATGATTACTTTTGCATGTTCAGTTGGAAACTAATTTAGTTTTAGTTGTATGATTCACTGAATTTGCTTCTACAATGAAGTCTACATGAAAGCAGCCATCTTTGCCAATGGCCTTCCCAATAAAGCACAGTTTCCATGATCATGCATTTTCTACTGTGCTGAGGAATTTCTAACAATGACAAAAATTAACTCCACTAGATGGCTCTCAGATTCATAAACAGAAATACTTCAAACAGTGCACACTGAATAGTCTCAACTACTTGCACTCCTAAGAAATTAAAGTGCTGTTTATGTATTTTATAGGTGCTTTAATGAACAGAGAATAGCAGTTTCATGTATTGAAGATAGAAAGATGAATTTCTATATGCATATGTGATACATTTGATTTCCCCCATGAAGCAAAACAATATCAGTGTGAAACCTGCCATTGGCAGAAATCCTACACAAGGTTACAAGAGAGAAGCAGTAGAACAAAGTTAGAGTCCAGTGGCACCTTTAAGACCAACAAAGTTTTATCCAAGGTGTGAGCTTTTGTGTGCAAGCACATGAAATCTCACACCTTGAATAAAACTTTGTCGATCTTAAAGGTGCCACTGGACTCTAACTTTGTTCTACTGCTTCAGATGAACACAGCTGCCCACCTTGATCTATCTTAAGAGAGAAATATATATATATGACTCTGAGTAGGTTATGCATTTGGACATAAATTAATCAAATCCAACCAACTAGACTCTGCTGTTTAATATAGGCATTGTAACTACTTCATACAGGATAATAAACAGCACTGAGAAATAATGGTGGAAGTTTTATTGTACATTATCCCTTTTATTATTTTATTATTTTATTATCCCTTGCTGAAGTTTCCATTTCATGAGGCACAAAGCAGCAAGGAGAAAGTGAGAAGGTGAAGGCTGAAAGAGGGACTCAGCAGATAGGTATCTGACAGAGAAATCATCTGATCAAAAGAATTTTCCAGTGTTCCTGCTGAACAGGATTATACCACTTGGCATTTCCATCCACAGATTTTCTTCTTTCCACTAATTATTGCATTGTCTTAGAGACTTGGGTGGTTTCCGATTCTGTCTGCATGAGCTCTGTAATTTTCTGGGGCTCCACTGTCTGGGCTATGGCAATGCTTTTCATGTACCTGCTGTCAGGCAGGCAGGGATACAGAGACTGGGAAGAAGAAGAAGAAGAGATTGGATTTATATCCCACCCTTCACTCACTTAAGAGTCTCAGAGCGGCTTACAAACTCCTTTCCCTTCCCCTCCCCACAACAGACACCCTGTGAGGTAGGTGGGGCTGAGAGAGCTCTTTCCCAAGCTGTCCTTGAGAGAACAGCTGGTACAGAGCTATGGCTTGCCCAAGGTCATCCAGCCAGGTGCAAGTGGAGGAGTGGGGAATCAAACCCGGTTCTCCCAGACTAGAGTCCGTGCACTTAACCACTACACCAAACTGGCTCTCCTGGAAGGGGGTAGATGAAGAGGCTGGGGTTTTGCCCCCTCCCAGCACTAGGCTTTACAATATCCTTCCCTGAGGAGGGATACAGGCAAATGCCCAAGAGTAATAAGGGATGATTAGATCATCTGTCTATGTGACTGAGAACCACTGACTCAGGGTCTGAAATCTCTCTCAAAGACTTTAATTTCATATAAAAGTAGCCACACCTTTTCCCTGAAGAAAAGACAATCTGCCCCCAACTGCTGTCATCCCCAGAAGGGTTAAAAACAGCCTCCCAGTCACATATAAAGGAAACAATGGGTGGATGTCTAGTCTTTTAACCACCAATTCCTCAGAGCCCAAGGCCAAGGGAGCAAAATCCTGCACCATATTCTGTCTTATTCCAGTGACCCAGGGTGGCATTGGGAAGGGTTATGAGCCAAAGCAGTCGACCCCTGGTCTGAGGCCACTGTAAGCAGTGACAGCCATGTTTCTCCCACTCAAACCAATGAAAATAAATAAACCATAGAAGAAAGAATCCCAACAGGTGTAATAATTGTAAAAATATTTGTAAAAGTAATAAATTAAATGACCTGAATGAGACCCAAATAAAAATCTGTGTACATCCTTTTCCCAATCATATCCTTGTTGGTTTTTGTTAACACTTGAATCTGGTAAAGGTCACCCATGAGCAGCTGTGCTTGCACTTCAAGAAACAGCTATTTATTTATTTATTTATTTACTTACTTACTTACTTACTTACTTACTTACTTACTTATTGGATTTATAGCCCTCCCTCCCCTGTGCAACAGGGCTCAGAGTGGGTAACAACATAGTTGTAAATTACATTTTAAAAATCTTAGAACAATCAATACAATGGCACATATAAAGGAAACACAGCATAGTGTCCCATATCCAGAAGGGAAGTAAATATCATACTGGTTAAATAATAAGGGAATAAAAGGCAAAGGAGGGAGGTCAGCCATGGTGGAGACCACCAATTGTCCTCACCCATAGCCTGGCAGAACATCTCAATCTTACAGGCTCTGTGGAATTGTCTCAGATCTCACTTGGCTGACAGTTCCCCCAGGTCAGAGTCAGGGCCAGGAAAGCCCTGGTTCTAGTTGAGCAGCTGGATACTTTTTGAGCCAGGGATCACTAGCAGGTTGTCCCATTGTTGCAAGCTGATCTGCATGATAATACATATTTTTAAAAACCTTGCTGTGCATTGACACATAGAAATGTCTGGCTTTAAAAACAGATCTGGAATTACATCTTTTTAAAAGATTCTGTTGGTCAGTTCTAATGCCCATTTTACCCCACTGTAGGGTTGCCAGGTTTCTTTCTGCCACTGGCAGGGGGTGGGGGGACATTCCAGGAGTGGGAAGTGACGTCGCCCCCATATTCCCTGAAACAGTGACATCCCACACTACATGTTTGCATCACATGGAAGCAACATCAGCATGTTACTGACACTGGGGGCAACACTCTGGATTTTGGACAAAACTCTATGGTAAAATCAGCATCAAACCATAGAGTTTGGTCCAAAATCCAAAGCATCACCCTTTGACATGACTGATGTGTGATGTCATTTCCAGGTGATGCAGGAACATTGTGTACAATGTCGCTGTTGGCAGGGGATTCCCTCTCACCGGCCAAGTGGCCAGCAGCAGGCATGAGCCCACAAAATCATGGGACCCCCTGCCCCTACTGAGCAAATGGCAACCGTACCCCACTGCTAGGCATTAATATGCATAAACACCTACATTAATCCTGCATCCAACCTCCTGGATAATCATAGGCATTTTTGCCAGTGTTTCACCATAGGTGTGCCAGTCCACCCACAATGCCAGTATAGCACCACCAGCACACGGGGGAACAGTGGAGCTTGGATGGTATCTTTTGGTCACTCAAAGGTCAGTCCTCCCCCAATGACATATTGTTAGGCTTGTATAAGAAATGGTATGCATCTGAGAATATCAGAACAAAACACAATAACCAGAAGGACATACCCTGATCCAACATCCTCAACTAAATCCTGAATTAAATATGAGGCAAGCTCATTGTCAAACCATCTTGAGCTCCATGCTGAGCAACTTTATGCCTGCACAGAAGCTGCCTGTGTTACAGAGCCATACCGGGCCTTGATAATCAGCAACAAATAACAGACTTGACTAGATCTTCTCAATTACTGGAATGTGGACACGTAGTATCAGGGATCATTACTGGGTTATCAAAGTGACCTAATAATCAAGCATGGGATTTCTTGCAGCTCCTCCCATCTTCAGGCAATTTGTGGCATCTGTTTGTGAACTGATCACAAGAACTGATGGCAAGATTAGCTAGGGTCAGGGGAAGACAGACACTGAAGGCAACACAGAAACATCTAAATAAGAAGCTAAACAGCATTGGCCCTGGTTAGTACTTGGATGGGAAACCACCAGGGAAGTCCAGGGTTGCTACACAGAGGCAGGCAAACCACCTCTGAACATCTCTTGCCTTGAAAACCCTACAAGTTTGCCATAAGTCAGCTGTGACTTGAGGGCACTTTACACACACACACATCTAGGCAGGCCTTCAACAGGTACAAAGCAAATTAGTCAGAATAAAAAAGTTGCACTTCCCAAAGTTCACCTCAGCAATGCAATATTTGAAGTCTTCATCGTATAGAGTGAAAGATAGCTAAGATGTGCACCTCAGTTTTTGCAAGCTTTCTGGGTTGCCTGTTAGGATTAAAATGTCAGTTCTTCATAATTGTTTGGTGCTCAAATACTGGCCATTCGGATGAGCTGCCAGAAGATTCAAACTGTTGTCTGAGGGAAAGTCTGGGATGTGTAGTTCCAGGCATCTGCTGCTGCTGTCTCCTCTCCTGTAGGGAAGCCTGTGTGGAGGTGGTTTGTACTGGGTAGCATGGCATCATTGGGACATTCTTTCATCACCATGCATTAGTTGTTTTCTTCCAGACATGGATAATATTAGTATATGTTCAAGTGTACAATATTATGTTTGATGGGTGGTGATGAAGTTACCATGGATATTGTAAGAGTGTCTGTCAGTGTTATTAAGTTAGCTCTTGTTGCAATTGTTTTTTTTTCTTTTTCTTTTGCTGCTGAGGATGAAGGATTACAATTATATTATGTTGATGTATCTATTGTGTAGCAACAACTGGCATAGCACAGTCATAGGATTTTCATACCAAGATAGCTCATGGAAAATCGGGGGGGGGGGGGTTTACAAATTTTGGTAAACCAAACTGATTATGTTTTTGACATATGTGCCCTTGGATAAGTCATCCCTAAAGCACTATAAAGGATGCCAGTGACACACACAAGCCACAACAATATGTGAATGAGCTCTTATACAGGTTACTAACATGTATTTAAATCACAGTTCTGGATTTTATGATGCATTCACAAGACTGTGTACTCTTCTTTAATTTTTCCTCTCCCTTTAATGCTGTCAAGATGGTTAAGGTGTGAACCAAATATGGGTTTCTTCACTATTTCAACAATGTCCATGGGAACATTTTTGCTGCTTTTATTCTGCTTGTTCAAAATTAGAATTTTTAAAACTATCTTTGGAAAGAGTTCATCAACTCAACTTTTTGGACACTTTTTCATCAGACTGAAAGTGTGAAAAGAATATAGAAGACAACATAAGAACATCAGAGACGCCAGTGTTGGATCAAGCCAATGACCCATCCAGTCCAACACCCTGTCACTCAGTGGCCAAAAATACCAGGCGCCATCAGGAGATCCACCAAAAATACCAGGTGCCATCAGGAGGTCCACCAACATAGAATAGCATCAATTAATTCATTAGTGGAGAAGTAGTCTTGAGAATATTCTCCTTAGGCTTACAAAATGAGATTTCTCCAGTTCACTAATTAATTATGGAGTCACGTTTCAGCATATCACATAGCCAACAGATTAATGCTATACTTTCTCTGTATTATTTTGTACAGAGCAGAGACATACCATGTGAGGGTCAAAAGAAAAATTCTTGCACTAATCACATGATGGCTGTTTGTTCACTGCTGAGTTAAGAACAGTTGACCTTAAAAGCCACTAGCCCTTTTCTTTGAGATAAAAGTAACTATTTGTGGCAGTGTGCTGCCCTTGACTTCCACAGCATCTACTACACACTTTCACAGTGGACTGCATTTATAGATCTGTAAGCCTGGCTGCCACAATAATTCACACAAATCTTCTAGGTGCTCAGTTATAATATCCTTCACATGAGGGTGCTGGATCCGTTTGTGAATATTGCTTAATCAATAAGGAATAAAATGCCTGCCACTGTCAAGCTTCTGCTTCAGCTAATAAAGATTTAGTCTTACTTGCCTGATCATCCTAATTAATAAAAAGTAAGAGTCGGTCTGATTTATCTAAATATCTTTTTCTCACTGAAAAACCAATGAGGGAAAGCCTGGCATTTTATTTCTCATTACATCATTCTTTAATTGAAACTGTCCATTAAGCTGCTGTTTACAACTACAGCTCTGCTATGATTAAATCTGGAGCAAGCCCTAACATCCAACCAAGCTCTTATATCTAGCACAGTAAGCTTGCAAGTTATTGGAATCAATAGCTTGGGCAATGATGCTCTTAATATCCTTGTGCCTTCTGGGTAACAGAAAGCATTGATTGGCCATATCAGTTGCCTTTTCTAACCTGGTAAAACATTGTGGTGTCAACTCCTGGCTCCAACTCCATCATCTCTCTGTGCAACCCTAGGAGCAGACAGAAAGTTCGTATTTGTCAGCTTTTTGGTGGGGGGGGGAGAATGTAAGATACAATATCTATATACTAATTCCCATGGCGCCCCCTCCGTGCAGATACATAAATCCACACAGGGGGGCACTTGGGGGGGGGCAGAGAGATTTTCCTGCACACTTGGGGGACTCCCCATGTGTGCAGAAAAATCTTAAAAGTAAAATTATTTGGGGGGATACATAAATCCCCCCAAAAGTAAAAAGCTTTCCCTGCACATGTGCAGGGAATGCACTTACCTCAGATATGTGGCTGCTGGCGGCAGTGGCGGTGGGTGGAGAAGAACTTGGGCCTGGCGGCTGGAAGCCATGCAGGCCTTGCCATTGTTGGCAGCAGCAGGGGTGGGGGAGAAGAGCTTGGCGGGAGAGCTTGGTGGGCCCGACAGCTGGAAGCCATGCGGGCCTCGCTGTCGTTGGAGAGGGAGGGAGAAGAGCTTGGTAGAGAGAGCCTGGTAGGCCCGGCAGCTGGAAGCCATACAGGCCTTGCCATCATTGAGGGGGAGAAGAGCTTTGGGGGGAGAGCTTGGTGGGCCCGGCGGCTGGAAGCTGCGTGGGCCTCACCATCACTGGGGGGGAGGGAGAAGAGCTTGGGGGGAGAGCTTGGCACGCCCGGAAGCTGGAAGCCGCATGGGCCTTGCCGTAGTTGGGGAGAAGAGCTTGGGAGGGAGAGCTTAGCAGGCCGGGCAGCTGGGAGCCACGCGGGCCTCACTGTTGTGGGGGGGAAGAGCTGGGCAGGGGAGAAGGCTCACCTGCGGCAGCTTCCTCCTCTGCATGGAACTCCTCTCCCCGTGAATATCGCAGGTCCCCCCTTCTTGTATTATCTACTATCGACTCCTTGAAGAAGGCCTTTTATCAGTGTAGCCATTTTCCCAACATTCCTGCCATTCGTTTGCCAGGTTTAGGAACCAGAACAATTTTTGATAGTTTTGAATTGCACTATATGATTTTCATACAGTGGACACTCTATAATTGACTTCCATGGCAAGGTAAATAGGCAAAATATTTTCAGCATGAGGAATGATGAGAATCACATCCTTGCTTAAAGTAGGCTAGGTCTTTCCCTGAAAATAACTTCAGTTTCCATGAAGCAGAGCAAGAGTGTGCATACACAAATTGTTCTAGATCCAAACAGTCAGCCTGCCTTTGCCTTTTATTAACAGAGTCATACAGTTATAAGGAAAAGACTTACAAGCCACTGAGAAGGCAATCCTAAACTAGTCTACTTAGAGTCCTACTCACGTCTATTCTATATAACTTGTTGCTAGGAAACAGTTCTTAGGATTTCACTGTAAGTGTAATCCTAAATAAAAACCCACCCTTCTCAGTCCATTGAAGTCAGACTAAACTCTGTTTAGGATTACACCAAACTGTGAAATGTTAGTGTTTGTGAACGTTCTTCAGAATGTGATGAACAGCAGATGGGGAGGAAGGGAAGTGCCAGATGGAGGAAGCTGTGGGAATGCAATATGAGAATGTGCATACACAACTGGCTTTTCTGGAACAACTGAGCATATGCAAACTTTTCAAGCACAAGTGAACAGTTTGTCGTCCTGTAAAAAAATAGAATGTGATGGGTTATACTCCCTTCATATGTGTGACATCTCTGCATATTTTATTCAGTTTATGCTGGGATCATATGCCAATTATATTTTACAAGTGTGAACCCACAAGGGCTTGAGAGGCATCTCATTTCCCCCTCCCTCACTATTTCCACTTTCCCTTTCCTGAAAGCCCCCATAGATTCTTCCCTTTTCCTGCTTCCTTCTCTCTTTAGGGTTGCCAGCTCCAGGTTGGGAAATTCCTGGAGATTTGAGGGTGGAACCTTGGGAAGCAAGGTATAGGGAAAGAAGCAACCTCATCAGGGTATAATGCCACACAGTCCACCCTCCAAAGCAACCATTTTCTCCAGGGGAACTGATCTCTGTTATCTGGAGATCAGTTGTAATTCTGGGTGATATCCAGCCCCCACTGTGAGGTTGGGAACCCTAGTACCCACAGAGGAAACTGATGTTTTGGACAGTGAAGTCTATGGTACTATATCATTCTGAAGTCCCTCCCCTCCTCAAACCCCACCTTCCCAGGCTCTATGCCAAAATCTCCAGGTATTTCCTAACCTGGAGTTGGTAACCCTATTTCCTTCCTACCCAACAGTCAACCTACCTTTATCTGCTCCTCTATCTTAAGCTTTTCCTCCCCTCCCCCAGCAGCCTCTACTTAGGAAAACTGTCATCCAGTTTTGTGGTGCCAGCCAGCAGGCCAGATCCACTTGCACGGTAACCCTCAAGGAATTGTGGTGTGGCATCTCACTTTCCCCTCTATCCCGCTCTCCACATTATTTCCTCTTTTCCTCCCTCTGGCAACCCACATACTCCCTCTATCATGTTGGATTTTTAAAAAAACAAAAACAAAAAACAAAACCCAATGTTTGTTTGCTTTTGTTAGTTAAGATTTCACATTTTTCCGGCATACCTGGGACCCTTTTCAGGTCTATAGAAAGATCTGTCTTGCCTGTTCACAGCTCCAATCATCTGTATTTAAGTATTTTCAAATTTGGCCAACTTTGCTATTATTTATTTTATTATTATTATTTATTTTTCAAATTTATATCCCGCCCTCCCCGCGAATGGGCTCAGGGCGGCTTACAAGGGCACACAGGCCAATACAATACATTAAAACCAATAAAATCAACTAAAACAATACCCATAAATACAATAAATTACAATAAAAGCTTCCGGTACCCTGTATTCAGATGGCTACTCTGTGGTAGGTCCGAGCCCCCCTGCCACCAAGGCCGGGCTATACTGGCCCAGTTACATCACCGATGGCACACGTGATGGATGATATCACTGGTGGCGGCTCCTATTCAAAGACCTGGCGGAAGAGCTCCATCTTGCAGGCCCTGCGGAACTGCATTAAGTCCCGCAGGGCCCTGATCTCCTCCGGGACCTCATTCCACCAGACAGGAGCCGCGACCAAGAAAGCTCTGGCCCTAGTTCTGGCGAGCTTGACGTCCCTGGGGCCTGGGACACAAAGTCGATGGCCTGACCCCAACTGCAGTGCCCGCTGGGGTATATACAGAGAAAGGTGGTCCCTTAGGTATGTTGGACCCTGGCCATAGAGGGCTTTATAGGTAAGAACCAGCACCTTGAAACAAACTCGGTATGCTATAGGCAGCCAGTGCAGCGCCGCCAGTACAGGCCTGATATGGTCTCGCCTTGTGAGACCCAGCAGCAGCCTGGCCGTGGCATTCTGCACCAGCTGCAGCCTCCGAGTTAGCACCAAAGGCAGCCCCATGTAAAGAGCATTACAGTAGTCCAACCTCAAGGTGACCGTCGCATGGATCACTGTGGCCAGGTTATCACAGTCGAGGTAGGGAACCAACTGCCGCGCCAGCCGAAGATGGTAAAAGGCCGACTTGGCAGTGTCTGCTACCTGGGCCTCCATTGACAAGGAGGGATCCAGGAGCACTTGCAAACTCCTAACCTGTGACACAGGCACCAATGGTGCCCTGTCGAAGCTCGGGAGTGGGACCCCCCGCCCCAAACCACAACGGCCCAGACACAGGACCTCCATCTTCGCCGGGTTCAATTTCAACCTGCTCAGCCTGAGCCAGTCAGCCATGGCGTGCAATGCCCAGTCCAGCTCTTCTGGGCCAGAGTCTGACCGGCCACCCAGCATCAGATAGAGCTGGGTGTCATCTGCATACTGATGACATCCCAGCCCAAACCTCCAGGCAACCTGGGCAAGGAGGCACATATAGATGTTAAACAACATCGGGGAGAGCACCACCCCCTGAGGCACACCGCAATCTAGTGGGTGCCTCATGGACTGCTGCTCCCCTAGCACCACCCTTTGTCCCCAACCTTGGAGAAATGAGACGAGCCATTGAAGGGCCCGTCCCCATATCCCCACGTCGGCAAGGCGGTGGGTCAGCAGCTGATGATCCACCATGTTGAACGCAGCTGACAGGTCAAGCAACAGCAACACCACCCCACCACCCTGATCCAGATGTCGCTGGAGATCGTCTGTTAGAGTGACCAAGGCCGTCTCAATCCTATGTCCCGGGCGGAAGCCAGACTGAAAGGGGTCTAAGACCGAAGTGTCATCCAGATACCTCTGTAACTGTAACACCACCGCCCTCTCTATTAATTTGCCCAAATAGGGCAAATTGGACATCGGCCGGTAGTTTGCCAATTCCACCGGGTCCAGATGTGCCTTTTTTAAGAGCGGGCGGACCATCACTTCCTTGAGAGCCCCTAGGAATTTCCCTTCAAAGAGGGAGGTGTTAATAATTTCCGGGCGGTACCTCGCAACCCCTTGTGGCCAGCTTTTATTAGCCAGGATGGGCACAGATCAAGAATGCACGTGGTTGGGCGTACAGTCAAGAGAAGTCTGTCAACTTCCTCTAGGTCAAGCAGGTCGAACCCATCTAACCCCAGAACCGAAGACATGCAAGGGGCCTCGAGTTCCCTCACTGTTTCAACTGTGGCAGGGAGTTCACAGCGGAGCTACAAGACTTTATCTGCAAAATAGCTTGCAAATGCCTCACAGCCAATATCCAATTCCCTAGAATTTGGCCTGCTACGTGGCAGAGTTGTTAAAGACTGAATTGTCCTAAACAATTGGGCTGGGCGTGAGCTAGCGCATGCAATCTCGGCAGCATAGAATTCCCTCTTTGCTGCCTTGGTTGCCATCTCATAGGCTTTCATAAGCGTCCTATAAGATGCTCTTGACGCCTCGTTGCGAGCACGACTCCACCGTCTCTCTAGATGTCTTAGCTCTCACTTCATCTGTCACAACTCCTGGGAATACCAGGGTGCCACTCTGTTGTGAGGGTGAAGAGGGTGCTTGGGAGCGATCTCGTCGATGGCTACAGCAAGCCAGCTATGCCAGTCTTCAACCAATTCATCTAACGAGCCATCAGGGGGCATCAGTTCCCACAGAACCATCTGGAGCCGCACAGGGTCCATTTGGCTCTGCGGGCAAGCCAAAATAGGCTCACCACCTAGGTGTTGGGGAGGGAAATTCAAATGGGCCCCCAGGGCATAGTGGTCCGACCATGGCACAGCCAAGGCAGTAATTTGGTCCACTGTTACCACCACGGCGAAGATCAAATCGAGCGTGTGCCCAGCCCGGTGCATGGGGGCCGAGATGTACTGTGAGAGTCCCAGTGCCACCATGGATGACACCAGGTCCGCTCCCTGACTGGAAGCTGCGTCATCGGCATGGACGTTGAAGTCACCCAAAGCCAAAAGGTTATGGTGCTCCAGCACCCAGCCTGATACAGCCTCCATCAGGTATTAGTATATAGATAAAGTTGAATACAAATCAAGTGTGGTGAAAATTTCATATCATGTAGAATCTATGATAAATATAAATAATACTTGAGAATATGCTCTTAATATTCCTTTGAACTTCTAACCATCAACTATCAAGTTTTCAAATTCAGTCAAATAAAGACATAAGGTCTCATTTCCTCTGTCATTATTATGGCAAACTGCCCACTGGAAAAAAATTAGAAACACTGTGGTTTTTCTCCTCTGATAGTTTCATTGGTTGGGAAACTTGTATAGTGAGCTTGTTGAAATACATCTTTAACTGATCTCATATTTTACCCAAAAAGGATACTAGTTTCCTATTTTGAGTCACTGACAAGAATAAATTGTATTAATACAGACACATCATAATGTTCTTAAAATTATCCGACCTGAAAAGTCATAAAAGGATTAAAATGTAAAGTATTTGTTTTATAAGTTTACCTCTAAGAGACATGGTAAATAGGAACGGGCATGAACTGGGAAAATGTAGTTCAATTCATGGTTCGTGGCATGCCCAGTTTGTGAACCACAAACTGTCTCAGACTTTTAGGGCCAAATGAACTGGTTCAGTTTGTGAGATTCATGACACAGTGGAACAGCCCCCCCCCCCAGCATGCTAGAGACACCAAACTAGCAGGGGATCTCCAGCTGATCCTCCTCTACCTGTCCTCCAAGTTTGGTGAGGATTGGATTTATGGGATCCCAGTTACAGCGCCCCCCCCCCAAGGCGTCCCCAGGAAAGTGCTTTCTGGGGAAATGGCAGAAATGATAGGCTGAAGTTTAGGAGTGTATAGAACAGACCCTGTGTAAGTAGGGTACCACCCTCTGATGCAGCATTGCTCTCCAGAATGCAGAGTTCATGCAATGGAAGTGTGAGCTCTGCAAAAAAAAGTGCAGAGGCTACAAGCCAACAGACATGGCCAGAGTGAGCAGCAGGTGGAAGAGGCTGGGGAGTAGGAAGAACTGCAGCTAAGCACCTCTGCCTCAAAGAGCCCAACCAGGGAGAAGTCCCACTATTGGTTGTCAGTGGTGAACTGGGAGATCAGCATCAGCAAGGATGCCAGACATGCATAGGCAGAAGATTTGGCAGAGGTGATGGTGAGGGAGTGGCTTGCCAAGTCCCCTGAGTCCACCTAACACCCCAACCGCAGCAGGGGAGAGGAGTTTGCAATCAGGAGTGTATAAAATGTGGGTCCTCAGTGTAGGCACTTGGCATGAGCAGAGACACAGGGTGGCTCAGAGCCCTGAATCCACCTAAAACCCGAACCCTAGCAGGGGAGAGATGTTCACAATTAAAAACAAATTATGAATGTGCTCTGCTTTTAACAAGTTCCCTGCCTCTCTGTCTAACTGCCAACAGCCAACAGAGGAGAGCTGCGGACCTGAGATGAGGGTATATATAGTATTCTGATCCCATAGAGCAGAACTGGAACTCAGTTGTTGGAAGCCAGCAGTTCTTGTTAAGCTTTGGAGAGCCCCTATTTGTGTTTCCAATGCTGGAGAATTTCCTCCCCCTTTTGCTTTGAAGTTCTGTAAACTTTTTAATTGAGTGGAGACACTCTGTCTGGAAATGTAACCATTCACAAACAACCGTGAACAGATGAAAGTTCATTCGTCCTGCCTCAAACTTCACAAAACACAAACCAGCCCAAATCTGTAGTGATTTTTTGTTTGTGAGCCAGTTTGTGCCCATCCCTAATGGTAAATGAGGCAGATCATCTCAGAAGTTCTCCACTTGAACACATGAAGTTTCCTTATTGTATTGGCCCAGCCCTATTGAGAGTCCAGTGCTGAGGGCTCAGCAGAGTAGTCCAGAGGTATGGGTTGCAGGATTCAAGAAGCACCAAGCACAGTCCTAAATCAGGGATTACAGAGAGCAGGTTGTCCAAGTCCAGTCCAAAGTCAGAAGTTCAGCAAGCAGGTTGTATCAGTTCACTCTCAAGTCAGGGTCCAATGGTCCAGGAAGCAGGTAACCAGCAAGGTTGGTGGCTCAATCAAGCGTATTTGTTGCATCCACAAGCAGCTGCTCTTGGCTGGTTTTATAGCTAGGTCTTAATGAGCCATGTTTCCAACCATCTACTTGACAGTCATCCAGCAACTACTCATCTATCTTCTCCACTGACAGCTGACATCGCCCAGGAGACACACACTCTTTCTCCTGGCCTGTGACTCTGCACGTCACTGATATCTCTGGTGTGGGGGAGCCAGGTGATCTGGGAGTTCCTTCTGAAAGCTTGTTTACTGATTCAGAGCTACAGGGTGTGGGCTCAGCCTCAGGTGTGGGCTGTGAGCCCTGATCAGTCAATAACTTGATCTCCTGTTGTTCATCTGCTGCAGCCAGTTCCTCTTTCCCTGAGGAGTTCTTGCTGTCACTGGTCACAGGCTGATTTACGACACTTTTGCTGAATCAGAGCACTGGTTTAGCATGGACTGTGCTGACTATTCTGATACATCAGCTCTCCAAAGTCTCAGGCAGAGCAGCGGCGTAGAGTTAGTAAATTCCCAGGAGAGGCTGAGGCTCTTGCGTGTGTGCATGCGTGAAGTAGGCGCACACGTGGGGACCATGTCCCTGCTGCCGCTGCCACCACCATTGGCGCAAGAGCCTCCCTCCCCCGACCTGCTCGCCTGCCCACCCAGCTGGCCGGCCAGCTGGCCGGCTGGCTTCCCTAAACCCACTCACTCTCTCCCTCCCTCCTCCCTCCCGGGGCCATCCGGGGACCGCCCAGCGTGATGGCGCCACCTGGAAGTGATGCCATCATGCCAGACACATTGCCGGGGCGACGCTCTGGCAATTGCCCCGAAACTCTATGGTGCCATAGAGTTTTGGGGCAATTGCTAGAGCGTCACCCTGGCAACGTGTCTGGCATGATGGCGTCACTTCTGGGTAATGCCATCACGCTGGGCGGTCCCCAGATGCCCCAGGAGGGAGGGAGGAGGGAGGGAGAGAGCGAGTGGGTTGGCTGGCTGGCTGGCCGGCCAGCTGGCCAGCCGGCTGGGAGGCTCTTGCGACAGCGGCAGTGGGTTAGCAGCAGCAACAGTGGGTGGGCAGGTGGCAAGGGAGGTGCGATGGTGGGCAGTGGCGGGGGCAGGTGCCCCATTTTGCTGGGGGGGCTCAGTCCCCCCTGGTAAACTTCAGGGGTGGCCTGAGCCCCCGAGCCCCCCCATAGTTGATGCCTATGAGGCAAAGGTCTTTCATATCACCTGTTACTTGACCCTTTTAACTGTAGATGCTAGGGACTGAACCTGAACATTTTTGAATTCTTTACCATTGGGCTATGGCCTTTAGGCTCTATAAATGTATTTCATGCAATCAAATAAATGACCTGTTGCTATAAAGTATTTTAGAATATGAAACAAAATTCCATTCCAGTTTGTCAAACACTTGTTATGTATTACGGCACGTCAAACTCTCTTCCCTTTTGAAACAGTATTTTTATTAATTACAGAAAATGCAATCCCTATACTATCAGAATATAGCCTACAGCATATGAAATCTATTTTAGTACTGATTTAATATAGAAATAGTTGGAATGCCAACCTTATCTTCTTTTGAACCAACACAGCTCTTGTATAATAATTCTAAGAACGGAGAATCTGATGTTTGCATGAACAACTCTGGCAAAGGGTGATTCAAGACCCTGACTCCCTATTATCAAAAGAGTGATCTGATGTGGTGGATGTTGAAGATCTGGGGATGTCAGAGAGGACTGGTGGCATGAACCATCCTCAGAAGGTAGTCCCCAGTATTGCCACCCCTGCTATAGCCACCCCATCAAAGACTAACACAGAAGATAAGAAGAAATCTCAGCTTTCTTCCATTCTTGACCTCTGTCCAATGACCCTGGATTCCTACCATGCACTTTGAGCAAACTGCTGCAAGCTTTGGCCTTTAGCAGGTGAAAGCCTGGCTCCTGTGATTCTCCCCTCTCCTATGGACCCAGATGCTTCCCCTTCCTGTGTAGCTGGGCCAGTCATCACTACTCACCCCTTTCTTCAACGGCAAGGCTCTGCAACCATCTCTGGATTGGCTCACAGCCCAGCAACGCGCAAGTGTCAGGTCAATCAAGTGCTTCAGGCAGCATCTGAGTTGGATAAATTTTGCCATGTTGTGAGTTTGGAATGCTGTTGAGAATAGCTGACAATAACTGTTAGAGATAATGACTAAAGTTTTATAATGTTTAGCAGATAGCCATCAGCATCTGAAACCTAACTACTATTGAGTCACTTTTCCATTTAATAACTTCTTACCCCTGCTTATTATATCTGAAATATCCAAACTATGCATCAGTTACCTATGTAATACTCACTGTTGTATTTGGAAACCAGACTGGTAGAGTTTCTTGTGAGAACCTCCTTGTTGGCTAATAACTGATCTATTGCCACATAATGTAATAGTAATTGATTGGATTTATTCCCTTTTTCAAAAATTGTAAAACTAAAAGCTTTAGAATCGTCATAAGAATTAATTAAATCTGTTATCTGGTTAAGTGAGCTTTGACTCATGAAAGCTTATACCCTGGGAAACTTTGTTTGTCTTTAAGGTACTAGTGGACCAGGCCCATAGCTACAGTGGGGCCTGCCCCCCTGACTTCCCACCAAGGCCCCACAACTTCCTTGACAGCCCAGGCCCCTTGACTCTCTGGGCTGCCCGGAGGACTCACAGGTGCCCCTTCCCTTTCTCTACCTGCCAGCAGCCCAGCACACCCATCTCAGGCAGCCTCTGTTTTTGCTGCCCAAGGACAAGCTGGGTGCTTCCTCCTCACCTGGGGGGGTGGCATGGAGGGAGACCCCCTCAGCTTTCTTCCAACTGCCATACCCCCACAGCAAAAAAGGGTGGCGCAACCTGGTGGCTGCCTGAGCACATGGAGAAGGGGTGCAATCCCCAAGGCCGGCCAGCATCTCCAGTGCTTTCCCCATGTGCTCCCTCCCTGGGCTCCAATCAGCTGGAAAAAAACAGCAGGGAAGCCCAAGTGCATGGGGGGGAGGGGTGCCACTTTGCCTCTCTTCATATTTACCTCAGGGAAGCTTGTATAGCAGCAAGACCTGAGCGGCGTGGCAAAGAACAGATCTGGGCTACAGCCCAAAGGCTGTACTGCTCCAGGACCTCTTTCTGTGCCCGGGCAAGGGCGTAGACTTTCCAATTTCAGGGGGGGGCTGGGGCTGGGCCAGAGACATCACAGGCGATTGTCTCTGGGGGAGGCTCAGTACTTCCTGGAAAAGTTCGGGGGGGGGGGGGGTTCAGCTCCCCAGCCCCCCTGAAGTTGACACCTATGTGCCCGGGAGAGAGAAAGTTGGGCAGAGAAGTATGCGAGAGACGCCTATGAAGGGAAGTGAGAGCTGGGTGGCTGGAAACAGGCAGGGAGGACGAGAGAGAGAGAGAGAGAGAGAGAAGGAGGTTGGGGGATGCTGGCTGCATTGGAGATCCAGGAAAAGGGCTTGAGGGAAGGGGGGTGCACAGGAGAAATAGTTAAATTATCTAAATTGGTTACGTGCCCCCCAAGAAATTTAAATGCCCCCTGACTTAGAAATTTCTGGCTATGGGCCTATAGTGGACTTGAATTTTGCTGTAATTCTACAGACTTATGTGACTACCTACCTGAAATTAAAACCAACTATTTCCAGGGTTTTTTTTCAAAGTTTTTGTTAGGGTTTAATGCAGCATTTCCAGCCATCTTATTGTTACCTTAATTCTTATGCATGTTTTTCTGTCATGGTTATTCCTAAATGTTCATAGGTGGATACTCCTTATATAGGCTTTACAGCTATACCATCAGCCATTCTAATTCAGGAGAAATGGTAATCAGAATATACTGACCTCATTAGTGAAATACTTCTTGAACATACTTTTATTCTTTAAATTATTTTTAAGAAGATTATTCCCATAACCTTGTACAAATCTCAGAATGAATTCTTTTAAACTATATTTAAACTATATTTTAAGAATAATTTAAACATTATAACAGAAAACAGAATCAAGTGAAATTTCATTACACAAAATGTTGTCCTCTACAGGGATAGACCAGGCCCCTGGAGAACAGGCCTACCTGCCTCTTTCCACTATATTGGCAGACCCGGCCTCAGGAGAACAGATCTGCCCAGCCTTTCCCAATACATTGGTAGGCCTGGCCTCCAGAGAACAGATCTACCTGCCCCAGTCCACTGTATTGGTAGACCTGGCCTCCAGAGAATAGTCTACCCACCCCTTTCCACTATATTGGTAGACCTGATCTCCGGAGAACTGGTCTACCTGCCCCACTCCAATATATTGGAAGACCCAGCCTCTGAAGGTCTACCCACCCCTTTCCACCAAACTGGTGGACCTGGCCTCCAGAGGCCTACCCACCCCTTTCCACTATATTGGTAGAGCTAGTTTCTGGAGAACAAGTCTACCTACCCCAGTCCACTATACTGGTAGACCTGGCCTTGGACTGTTGACCTGTGCTGACACTTAGAAAACATAAGAACACTTGGGGTGGGGGCAGAAACACTTGCAGGCTACTTTGTTTTTGTTTTTTTAATGAAATATGGCAACCAGCATTACAGGTTTAACAAAGGTGGAATAATCACTGTCAGAACTCTGCCTAACCTAACAAACAGGAAGATGCTTAAATGTTATCAACCTGCCCAACCTACTTATTTATTCAAATATTTATATCCCAGCTTATAAATCATACTGAAAAGCATAATAAGGGTGTTCAAAAAAAATTCAAAAAAAATAGCTCTGAATAGGCTTAAACTAAAAATGCATGTTGTACATGTGCAGAATTTCATTTTACATTCCAAGCAGCAGAATTTCTTAGGGAAATTATGTTTGATTTGTAATGATGACATTAATCATAATAATTCAAATGACATTTGTTATGCAATACATGAGAACATTATAAACTATGCTTAACAGTGCTCAAAATATGGGGGGGGCGGGTAAGATGACTCTGACAATTTGTTCACTCCTTTTGTTCCTCATTCGGGATCTTCATAAAATAATAAAGACCAGGCAAGCCTAAATGCTTCTTCTAGAGCAGAAGTTCTGCTCAGATAGATAGGATGCAGTCTTCCTCTGTGGTGTCTGGTGGTCATCTAAGTTGGACTCCCCCAACTCTTTCCTGATTACTCCTCTTCTGGGCTACAGGTATATGCACAATTTACCTTGGTGACAAGCAGTGTTTCCTCTAAGCTGAGCTAGTGTAAGCTAGCTCACAGTTTTTTAGCCTCCAGATCACACATTTTGTCTTAGCTCAGGAAGGATAGCTCCAGAGCAAACTAATTTATGCAGCAGCCAAATTGATTGCTCACAACTTTAATGCCAGTAGCTCACAAAGTAGAATTTTGCTCACAAGACTCCACAGCTTAGAGCAGGGGTGTCGAACTCATTTGTTATGAGGGCCGGATCTGACATAAATGAGACCTTGTTGGGCTGGACCACACAGTTCATAAAATGTAATGCCAAGTAGCAGAGATAAAAACTTTGTAAAAGACACAAACGCAAAGATTTTTTTTTTACTTAAAATAAAAACATGTTAAAACATTAGCACTCCTTGCAATATTTTATTTAACAGTATCTGTCAACTGACACCTCTTGCTCTGAATTATTGCATCAAAATATCTGTGCTGCTACAATCTTGAGTATGCTGTTCAGGTGTGTATCTGTAAGCTGCAAACATACTTTTGATTTATTGACATTCACCACAGAAATCTCATGCTCAGAGTTCTGAGTCTAGGATCCAGAGGAAAACATGAAATGGCTGAGCAATTGAGAGAGTCTGGCAAAGCAAGCTATGATCCCGCAGCAGCAACAGAACTGGAAGCAGGAGATGGCCAGATCCAGTGCGGGCCTGATGGAAGCCCTCCGCGGGTCTGATCTGGCCCCTGGGCGGCATGTTTGAAACCCCTGGCTTAGAGGGAGCATTGGTGCCACGATTCTTATGGGCAGTTAGTGAAGGATTTTCCACAGGTCTGGAAAACCTTAGACTGAGGGCCTTCCACAGGTCTGGAAAACCTTAGACTCTGAGGGGGATGTTACCACATCCCTGAGTCATTTTTTAAATGCTGCAATCCTGCTGGGGAGTGCGGTGCTGGGGGATGAGAAGTTCTTCCCTCCCTTGCCATTTGCAAGACCTGAAATGGATGGCCTTTTGGCTCTACAAAACAGTGTGGAGGAGAAAGACAGGAGCTCTATATCCCCCTCCCCCACAAACACTGTAGTACTCAATGGGATCAGGGCCCTGGTGTATTTTTAAAGTTAAAAATCACTCTAAAATGACACTGCATCCCCATGACAGACTCAGGAACACAGTTTCATGTGTTTTGGGCTGGAGGGAGCTGGGGTTCTGAGCATGTGGAATGACTCTCTGATTCATAAAATAGTACCAAATCAAACCAGTTGTGTTGGAACTGAAGAGAGGAGCAGATAGGTACTGAGAAAGTAAGGGATCCTACCTGGGGTTGTGACATGGGTTGATCAGATAAAATAAACAAATAACTGCAGAACTAAAGGCCAGAGTGCCTTACCCAGCCAAGAACTTTGCTATAGAGACATGCTGGAGAGATGGGGGGAGGGGCGGTGGACAACTGAACAGGGGCAAGGGGCCAAATCACAGCCATCTGGAGCCTTCTAAAACAGTAACTAAGGGAGCCTCTAACTAGAGGTAAGGGCGCAGGTACCCCTTGCTGCCTATAATCTGAGCACTATGCAAATCCATACTCCAAACAAGGTAATCATGAATTTTGGCAACATCACTAATTGTAATCATTTTCATATGAAATGCCATGAATGCAAGTGCAAAGGCGATAACTATTGAGTATAGCCACTATATGGGACTGAAGGTATAGAAGTTGCATATATCCTTTCAGATCACCTCTGATTTACTTGAGAAAATATATACATTTGGCAGTAGATATAATAGTGTATGCTATTAGTCTTCCAAGACGTGGAAGCCTAATTATGCATACAGCCTACATACTTTTCTTATTTGAAAAATGTGAAACCTTCTTGGCCATCGTCCTAAGTTTTTCAGAGGTCAGCTTTTTAAACCAGGCACTCCAAGAAATGGAGGTGCTGGAATTTTAACCTAAGGTCATTAATCCTCTGAGAAGCTTTGATTTCACTTCAGGGGTTCAAAAAATCAAGATGCATAGCTAAGCAAATCAGATATCAAGCACTGGATCAATTGCTGTTTTTGTTTTAAGAAGGCAACAGATCCAGGCTTTTTTCAGAATAACATGCAAGTGTTCATAAAGTGTTAATATGTTAAAATAAAGCAACTAACCTGTGCCCACATCTGAAATACTTCCAATCCTAACTTTTTATTCAGATTAAGTCTCATTGATTTCAGTGGAATTTACTTCTGTGTACTTAAGATTGCAGTCATGCAGTGTGCCTGATCCTGTGCATCTTTATTCAAAATTAAGTTGCATTGAGTTCATTGGGGCCTACTTCACAGTAATTTTACACAGGACAGAACACTAACTATGCAATCCTAAACTGAGTTCCATCCTTCAATGGATTTAGAAGGGTCTAACCCTGTTTAGGATTATACTGTAAAAACCAGTTAATGTAGTCAGTCTGGGGCAAGTGATGCTCTGTATTCTTGGTGCTTGGGGGGGCAACAGTGGGAGGGCTTCTAGTGTCCTGGCCCCACTGCTGGACCTCCTGAAGGCACCTGGTGTTTTTGGCCACTGTGTGACAGAGTGTTGGACTGGATGGGCCACTGGCCTGATCCAACTTTGGCTTCTCTTATGTTTTTATGTTCTTAAGTTACAAATCCCTACAAAACTTCTATTACCTTGATGATCTTTCCAAGCAGATCTCTCCAAAGTGGAGAGGTCTGTCTGTGTGAGCTCACAGACTCAGCATCCCAGGAAAAAAGAGCTTCCTCCTCCTGCAAGGAGCTTTTATCATATCTGTTTCCCCTCCCTTTGACCCAGCTAGGCCAGGACAAAGAGGCACTTCCTTGCAATCTCCAGGAATCTGTTTCCCAGAGACTATCTAGCCTTCTCATACCTCCAAACCTCTATTCCCTGTGAGAAGAAGGGAGGGGGGCTTGCTTCAACCATTATCTCTCTGGCTAGATCTATTAGCATATGTATAAAGGTAAGCTGGGAAGCCATTACTCAGACTTCCCACTCCTTGCCTGTTCCCTGCCCAGAGAAAAAGAAAAAAAAACTGTTAGAACACAAAGTTGAGGCTGTGCCCTTTGCCAGCCTCTCATGAGAAAATGCATTTCTTCATAAGCAGTATTGTTATTTCCCTCAAAGTGACCAGCAGTAATTGCATTAACAAATTTTGAGAATCCCTGAAGAAGGAACATAAAGATTAGAAAAGGTAATTGGCTGTAAAAAAAATCCAAAAGGCTTCTTGCACTGCAAAAAACCAAAAAACACCAAATATATTCCACTACACAAAATCTACACAATATCAGAAATACAACTGTGTTTGGTATGGTTAAGAAATAATTCTGAGAAGCATACTTCTGTCCATGAACAAACACGTGGTTCTGTTTTCGTTAGAAGCAGGTTGTTAGCAAGTGAGGAACAGAAAACACTCCACCTTTCCTTTTATACACTATCTGAACCACTAGCAATATAGCACAATTATATTATTTTAAACTTTATTCATTACAGATTGTTGGGACTACCAAATGAGTGAATGGAGTGTAGAATTTAAATAATAATATCAGCCTCTGTGGGGTCAATCTGAAGAGCATCCCACAGTCACTGCTGGTGTCCATCAAACAAATGAAGACAGATAAAAGATGGCAAGTTACATTACTCTCTTATAATAAGACACAAGTACCAATCTGTAAATAAATGGGAATTTTTTACAAATATGCTAAGGGAAAATTGATTGTCATGAATTTGCAGGGTAGTAATTCTGAGTGTTTCTGGAAATTCCCATAATGAATAACCATTACTGTAAGTAAAGAGGGGCAGGAAGGATAGCTGTGCTCTTTGGGGAGTATGAAACTGATAGAAAGAATTGGCCTCTTTTGATTCTGTTTTTATAATCTGAACTATTCTTGTCCCCATACATTTACCAGATATGCCTAGCTAACAAGGTTGAAAAGCTGAAATCAAGAGGGCTGCGTTGCATTGTTCAGATACCCATAAATATTTTCTAGTTTTTCCTATGCTGAAGATGTGCCATTGAAACTCCCCCCCTACACAGTTTTTGAAGCTCCTCTGAGGTCAATACACAATTTGTTCTATAACATAAGAATAAATAAAAGCAAACTTGTACAGCCATGCATTTGATTTCTTAGCTGGTACTCTAGTCTGCTTAGCCATGTGGCAACTGCTAGAGCCTATTCCTCCACAGTTGCCAGTTCTGCTCTTGTGAAATGCTCCACTGGAGAAGATATGTAGACAGTGCAATCCTAAGAACACTTTCCTGGAGTATGCTCCATTGAGTAAGGTTTCAAGTAGACTTGGTTAGAATTGCTCTCAGATTGCCATATAGTTGCTGGTGCTTTGCAGGACATAGAAAGATGGTGGCATTCTGAAGGGCTTTCTATTACTTATCACTCTGCGTCTTTAAGTGTTTTGGATTTGTGATATTGTAACATTGCCTTATTATGAGTTTCTGTGAATCTGTGATATTGCCTTGGATTTTATGCATTGAGTTGGTGTTTTTTTAAAAAAATCTATGTAATTTTTTAATGATTGGCCGTATACTGTCTTGAACTGTTGAGAAGATGGATATGCATTTTCCAGCAGGGCTATAAAAGGAGGAAGGGTGGACAAAATTGACCCTTTCTTTTGCACGATTGGAGCAGGGGTGTCAAGTTTTAAATTCCCCAGGGGGGGGCTCGTGCACGCCGGGACTGCGTCCCCGCTGCAGCTGCCTCCCCCCCCCCCCGCCTGGCCATTCCTGCTTCTGTCCCTCCCTCCATCCGTCCAGGGGCCAGCTGGGCATTTGCTTAGCTCACCCCTGGACAGACTGAGGGAGGGAGGAAGGGACGGGCTGAGGCAGCCAGGACGGCGGGGGGGGGGGAAGAGAGAGAGAGAGACGGCGGCAGTGGCGTGGTGGCCCTAGGAAGGGCCCAGGGACTCGCGGTGGCGAGTGCTCCATTTTCCTGGGGGGGGGCTCAGTCCCCCCCGGGGAAATTTCGGGGGTGGCTCAAGCCCTTGAGCCCCCCTGTAGTTGATGTCTATGGATTGGAGTAAGCTCGCTATATTAGGACAGGAGCAATTCTTCCTCCATAATGTAGCAAATTATGCTGCATGATATTTTGTTCACAAGAGTCTCCAACCTTCAGCAGTGGTCTTCCCTCACAGAAATGTGCCTTTTCCTTACATGTCTGCAAGGGAACAGGATAGAAACTTTTTTTTAATGAAAGCTGGGAATTCCAAGAACTTGCCTAAACTATCATTACAACACTACTGCAATATATCAATTTTAGAAACTTTTTTGGAAAAAAAGAAAATGAAGCTACTTTTCTTGGGGGAGGAGAGGGGGTGTTTTGACTGCCCCATTGAGCTGGAGGTAGATGGGAGTGGGACAAAGAAATTCAACACAAACATTACACACTAGGAAAAAGCTGACTCAAAACCGGCTTCCAGAAAAACATCGGGATAAAACTGGTCTTGAAAAAATGGGGGGGGGGGGGACAAAAACCCCAAAGTGAAAACAAAAATGCATATAGAAATCAGGGGATAAACCAAAGCAGTATGGGTAGGGTTGCCAGGTCCCCTCGGGGGGCAGGGAAACCCCCACTCGATGGGTCCATTCCCCACTGGCCTGGATCAAGCCGCCAGGGGGAACCCCACCCCAAACTGCCGGGATCACAGAACATGCCCAGCATGATGACATCACTCAGAGGTGACGTCATTACATTGGGCATGTTGTGGGGGGGACGCTCTATCATTTGAGAGAAAAGTCTATGGTTCCCCCTCAAATTATTGAGGTCCCACCCCCAACGTGCCCGACATGACGACGTTACTTCTGGGTGATGTTATTGCGGTGCACGCACCAAACAACTCCAGGAGCTGACCAGAACTCCCCTGCTGCAGCCCTAGGTAGGGCTTGACAACCCTAAGTATGGGTCCAGTACTGATGAAAAACATCTGTGCAGACAAGCCCTCTGTGTTCAACCTGTTTTTAGTCAGTAAACTAATGACTACTTGGGCCCCATGCTTTTATTTTATATGCGTTTTAATATTTGTTTTAAATAAATACAAATAAAAAAAACTCCCCATGACTTTTAATCTTTGCTATTTGCAACACTGAGTTAAAATTTTGCTAGCACAATGTCAAACCACTTCCAGAATTTGTTCTCAAATGAAAACTGGATTAAATGAAAACTTGCCCTGCCTGAAACCAGAAATGGGGGAGGATGTGCTTTCAAAATCTGAATTTTAGCCTCGAACTGCAGACTAGCCCATAGTTCATGGTCATTCATGACTTCAGTATTCCTCTCACATACCACGGTGGTGGCTTTTCTGAAACTAATTAAAATGGCTTAAACAGTTCAGCACTGTCAGATGCTGAGCCCTTAGTCAGCAACTGGTTTTGCCAGAGGTCCACTTTGGAAAGAGATTAGTAGACAAGACCCCATTCCTGCCCCCAAAATGAGCCTGTCAGCAAGACTCTTTGCCAAATCCCCTTCTTTTTCTCCTTTTGGTTGTCAACGGGCTGATGGCAAATTGTACTCCCAGTGTGTAAGCAAAACCCATCTGTTGACTGTATAAAACAGAGAAAACTTTTCTTGACTCTCCAGCATGTCTCCACACCTTGAGTTGTTTTGTATCCTCATACGGATGAAATAAAACCCCAAATATTAAGAGAAAACATCCTCCCGTAAACTGCCACTAAAATATTAAGTTAAAAGAGACCATAGTATACTCCTTCGGAGTGTCCAGCTCAGTTCTTATGTAAATGCACTATTTTGTTCCACTTCCGCTCAGCAGAAGACTCATTTACCATATCAATAATGATATGCAACTGATGCGACTATAAAATTTGGTCAAGGCAGCATCAGCATGGTGACATAACAAAATGGGAATACAATTATTTGCATCATCAATTGGCTGATTCAAATAATTTCAGCCTCATTTAGTCTTCTTACAATTGCTACTCCAAGAGTCCCAGGGTAATTGTATTACACACAAACAAGTACGCTTTTATAGGGTTCAACAGAATGGGATCTATTATGGGAAGGCAATCCTCCTTGAAAGCAATCACTGATCTAAATATGAGATGCTGGCTTGGAACAGTTGTACAAAAGACCTTTTGGGATTGATTGACAGAAGCTGCACCACCTCATTAAGTTACAAAATAACGGGTCTTTTAAAAAGAAACTATGACAACGTTCTAAAGAGGTCTCCCAGCAGGCCCTTTGGTTATTGCCCAGTATGAGTTACAAATTAAGGAAGAAGAAAGCAAAGCAATACGAGGCAAAAAGGAAAGTTAGGTCTAAGCCAGTATTTGTCCACTTGCTAGCTGAATCATGTCAACTATCCCAAACTTTAAAACACCACATACAAAGCTGAGCTGAACAGAAGCAAAAACTTCACTTGTGCTTAGCTTTAAATCCCGTTAATTTTTAATTGGGGGAGGAGGTCTTAATAGGGTAATTCACTTGAAATGTCATCAAAACTGATTTTAGACTAACATGTTTTAATACTTATGACAGAACAATAAAGTGATAAAAGTAAATGATCTTAATTTTAATCATACTGTGTACTGTTTCTATTCTTGTAGAATTTCTGCTGCCTGGCTGTTCATACTTCCTGTTCAGGGCAATGTTAATGTCAAAAAGAAGCTAAGACAAGGAGCATCTTCAGTGCCCCCCCCCTGACTTTTGAATATCTGTTGCAGCCCATTTCATGATGCTGTTGAATGATATCTAGTCTCATGACATCCAATTATTTTTATAGTATTGAAGACATCACAGTTATTCTTGCACACCTCCTTTGTTGAATGGGTAATGCTGTAAATATTCATGCATTTTTTTAAAAAAAAAAAGCAAAACAGTGGCCACACTGGTCATTGTTGTCAGCTTTATAAGTGAAGATAACTTGTTTATATTATCTGTTTCAGTAGTCCAGTGAATGATTGAGTAGATCCCCATGACAGACATAGCCTGAGTCCAGTGCCTTCTTAAACCTAATGCCCCAAGCAATTGTGTGGATCTCCTGACCCTGAGTCCAGCCTTGTGTAGACCAGCATGCAACCTGCAGATCTGCAGTAGTCCAGGATACTGGAATACTAATCAGGGTCGGAGGAAATGATCCCAGCACAGCCATAATCTCAGTGATTAAATTCATATCCTTTTGAAAAAGAAGATAGCTATGTGCTGTGTGTGTTGGGGGAGAGGGGAGTAATTCAGCCAGAAATGAATGTTCAGCATCTGTGTATAAATCAGTAGGCTGCTGTAATACTGTTGCTCATTAGGTTATGCTGTACCAGTGAAACACTACATTAACCAGTTGGACATAATCATTCAGGTAATAACATGAGCTTGCACTTCCTAGTATAATTTGTTGTTATGAGCTGCAGCTGCATCTTATTCCTTCTCTGCTATTTTTATCCATTGTTCTCATGTAATTGTCCACAAAACTTTAACCCATCTGCTTGTTCTTGCTGCTGTAAGACATCAGTTCCTCTTAGCCTCCTAGGCACATCTATCTATTTCTGTCCCTTTCCTCACATGATAAAGATAAATTACATCATATAATGCCTCAGACATGCTGCAGCTGTCTCTTGATTTTGTAGATTTCTGGACATGTTCTATGCTGTTCAGATTGTTCTAATATGGGTTGAAAGCACCATGGAGTAAGATATGTTTTCTATCTCAGTAACTGCATGTTATGTGCCCTACACTTAGGAAGTCTACCATGGGGAAAATGTACCTTCTCTTGAAATAAACACTTCAACTTTTGTAAAGAATTTTTGTTATATTATGTTTACCTGACACAAAGCCCTTGGAAATAGACTAATTGCTTACCAGTTAGCCAGTAGACTTCAGTGGAAGTCTGTGATATGGACATGAGGTGAAAATATTGTAATTGACACATGATAAGTTCTGGTTTCTCCCAGGCAAGACCATTTTAGCCACAGGATGCAACTTATCTTTATAACCTAATATTTCTGATATAGTATGCCATAATAAAGACAACCATGGCTGCCTTTTGGGATGTAGTGGATAGGCCCCTTCAGTGCTTCACCATTCCTCATAGTCAAGACTTCCCATTGAGAAAAATGCCCCAGAAAATCCTGACAGGTTCCCATGACAGGTAAATATGTGCTTTGAAAATACATTGGGATGCATAGTAGAGAGCACCACAGGTAGGGGATGAAAATGGACTTTCATAACTGTGCCTCATGGCTAATCTGCATGGGAGAATTTTAATTTGCTGTGAAACAGGGCTCCTTCTTTTTCTGTTGGCAGTTAGGGAGGGAAAATGCATTAAGGGCTATAGTCCCTGAGAATTTCATCCCAGATGAGTAGAGACAGGGAAGTGATAGCTGAGAATGTTTTACCAATAGAATTAATTGAAATTACACTTAACTACAATAACACAATGATGCTGGAGAACCCAAACATTTTTTTAAATAAAAAAGAACAAAATCTGGGGGGGATATCTGTGTATATTCCTACTACAAATTCAAAATATAGGGATGGGCACAAACCGGTACTTGTCCCAAACACAAACATAAACCAAACCCAAACAAAAAAGCTCTCCAGAACTGAACTGGTTCAGGAAGTTTGGGATGCAGTGGGATGGCCACCAGGGTCCTAGAGACTCCAAAATCATGTGGTATCTCCAGCTGACTCTTCTCTACCTGCCCACTAAATTTGGTGAATATTGGACTTCGGGGATTCGAGTTATTCCCCCCCCCCCCAAAGAAGGTGCCCCCGGAAAGTGCTTTGGGGGAGATGTCAGATGAGAGTTCTGGAGTGTATGGAATGGACCCTCTGTGAGCTGTAGGCATCAAACTTGCAGTAGACTTCCCCAGGATGCCCTCCTACATGCCCTCACAGGAAGTCACCTAATTTGCCTGAACATTACATGGTGCAAAGTCAACAACAAGTCTGAATTTTGGCCTGCTGTGACTGCCCTGTCCCTTGAATCACCCTGCCAGCAGTCTGGGCAAAAGGGGATAGCTCTGCAGCAAATCATCAGCTGGGTATGCAAACAGAATTCCAGGCCCTTGTCCCCCCTCAGCTACAGTATCCCCCACACACCAGAACTTCAACAATATCACTGGATGCCTTGGCAACTGGAACCAAACTGCCAAGGTCCCAGTCCCAGGAAGGATATGCCTGCCAAGTGCAGGTAGTATGGGGCGATTTACACAGGCTGCTTCCAGTGCCTAGGATCGCTGGAAGTCCCCTAAATTGCCTGAACATGATGTGAAACACATCCAACATACTAGTATGAGGTAGATGTTGGTTTGTGAGGCAGATGTTGTGCTATGAGGAGAATGTTACTCCAGATGGTTCTTCTGGGTGAGGCTGATATTGTTTAAGTTGGCTGTGGGGCAAGCCCAACCCACCCAGGAGAGATAGCCGTGGACCGCATGCCAGATCACCCAGAGAGAAGAAGGAATGGGAGGGATATGTGGGGGGATGACTAGAAGCCTTGAACATACTCCAGAGCATGGTTGCCCAGAAGGGGGAGGTTGACCTTCAGGAAGGCCAACATATCCATCCTGGCTGAGCCCAGGTGGAAGCAGTGGGGGCTGAAGATGTCTCCCAGGTGGGAGAACACCTGCTCACTCTGGAAGCTGGTGGGAGGGCATGAGAGGAGTGAGGTCTGACCAGATGATGGTCTTGTGTGACCTGTACTCAAGGAGGTCAGAGTTGTTGGGCTCAGGGGACTCCGTGAGGCACTCCCTGACTGTCACCTCCATAGAATCCTCCACTATTGCATGCTTGGCCACCCCAGAGCTGCTGCTGATCTGCCACTTCACTACTGACACCCAGAACTGGGGCTTCTGGCTCACCCATCTCTTAGAGGGCAGTGCCCCCCCTCCTCCTCCAGCACCATTGGGAACATTTTGTTCCGAAACCTCCAAAACTCTCTCCAGAGCTCACACTTCCATTTTATGAACTCTGTGTTACAGAGAGTGATGCTGCCCTTGATCATACACACAGGCCAGCTAGTAGTTACGTTCATGGCAGAGAGGATGCAACCTGTTGTGGATGCCTGCCCGCAACCTGTCCGCCAAGGCCTTGACCCTTCAGAGAACTGGCATCTCCTCAGGGCCTGGCTGCACCATGAAGTCCAGCACCCATTCCAGCCCTCAAATGAGGGGGATGACTTGCCCTAGGCTGGCCATATTGGCACAGAGCATGTTGGTGGTGTCCTGGAATAGCTTCAGGACATGCACCATTTGGGAGAGGGTCAGCTAGTCACTGGATCTGATGCTGAGCTGTCTGCTCCAGTGGTCTACTGTCAGGTGTATGGTTCGGCCTCGTGCTTTGGAGAGCTCGTCCTTGACCAACTCCATTGCGGAGTGGTGCTTGGAGGGCAACACTCACTGGATCATGGTTCTCCTGGAGGAGAGGGTATGCCAGGGAACCAGGTGGTGCAGCAGCCTGTGACAGACCACATCCTCCATGAGGGAGGATGGTTGACCACCCACAGCAATCATCTCGGTGATGAGGTGAATTATTTTTTTCCTGAGCTTTCCCCCTTGCCCTTTTTCCTGGCACTGGTGGCATCCCTGTGAGCATGACCTCAGGGAGGGTGGCTTGCCTTGTAGTCTCAATTCCCAACCACAGTACCCAGAGCCTTTCTTTGAGGGGCCTCCTGTTCTCCCCACTACCCCCTGCCAAGTGGGAGTGGGCCTCTTCCACCTCCCACTAGTGGCCGACACTCCTGCCTCCATCAGTGACAAACTGGGGTGAGCCCTTTGGAGGTGCCTCTGGAGAACATTGGTGGACAAGTGTTGTGTGTCCCTGCCTCTCCGGACATGGGTGTTACACACCTGGCACTCCGTGATGCAGGGGTCACTCCCCAGGGTGCAGAAATATCTCCATGCAGTGGAGTGGAACCATGTCCCCACAACCGGGTTTGAACAGGTGGGAGGTACAGCTGCTTTCTGGTGTTGGGCTGGGGATTGCCAGATGGGGGCATACCAATGGAAGCAGGAGCAGCAGGGAGTTGGGAATTTTGGGATATGGAAGGGGAGGATGCATCAACAACAAGAACACCCTCTAAGTCACTGCTGTTTTGTACCATTGTTTAGACAGTAGCACCAAAAACTCTTGAGTGGCAGTTGGAAGCACCATGGACATGGAGGGAGTGGAGGGAGTGAGCATGGTGGCCCCCCATGATGATGTGCTGGGGGAGTCCTCCAGTGGAAGGGAGGTTGTATTGATTACTGCTACTTGGCACATGGGAAACTGAAGGCATCCTCCCACAGTCACAAGCGCAACCCCTTCCACCCCCTCTCATGGCACTGAAGACCTGACCAAGCACCGAACTGCAGTCCAGAAGAGTGTGTGTAGGAAAGCAGGCGGACAGGCAGAGATAACCCCAAAAGGAAAAGCAGCCCAGTGTGTGTGTGTGGGGGGGAGAAAATAGCAGAGCCCCCCCCCAAAAAAAGTAGTCCAAAAAGAAAAACCCCAAGGAAGGAGCAATCCCTCAACGCTTAATAACTGTAACCCAAAATGGGGATGTGAAATGAAATGGAAAGGAAGGAAGGGAAACCAAACCACTAAGGAAAGCAGATCAGACAGCAGGAAACACCCCACCCCCCAACAAATAGCAGCCCGTGCGAAAAAGAAAGAACAATCCCGATTCCCCCCTCACAGCAAACAAACAAACAAACAAACTAAAAATGAACAGCCAAGGAACCCAAGGCAAAGCCAAGACACCAAGCACCTGACTGAGAGCAATCCCCTCGCTGTCCAGCAAAACTCTTCATTCAACTTCATTGCTAAACTGCACTTTTCCTCTCCATCTCCAACCCACACCCAACAAAGGACACATGTGCTCCTCTCGGACTTATACAGTATCTGAGTCCCACTGGGGAGCTCTGTTATTGGCAGGCAGCAATGCCTGTCAAGCATTGGAGGGTCCTTATTGGAGTTTCCAAGGCTGTAAAACACCACCTCCACTGTTGTCTAGCAATTCTGCCCTAGGGTTTCTGGGCTGGTTTTGTTTTTCTGAGCCACCCCAAGCCATGCCCCAAAGCTCTGAGATTTATTTGGAGACCACATGTGTGTGAAACATTGCATCCTGAGTCCCAATCCACCCAAAATTGGGCCCAAATTTTGGCTCGTCATATGGTTCAAGCCCATCCCTATAAAAATATATACCGACCAGTCTCTGGCTTTACATAGTTGTATCTTCTTAGTCCTCACAGCCCTGGTACTATTCTTTGCACATTTCCTTTCCCAGCCACTTCTGAAACTGCAGTCTTGGTTCTTTTATTTTTCTCTCAAACATTTCCCTAAAATAATGGCACACTTAAACCCTAAAAATCCCAGTATATTAAACAGAGTATGCCCAAAAGTATGCTGGAAAAGTATACTGCAACTGAATTCTGTGATCATGAAGATTAGTTTTAGCTGTCAGGCATGAACAGATAGAATTAGCAAAGTAAATGGGTGCATAGATGCAATGGTAACAAAATCACTATTAAAATGTTTTTTAAAAGGCTGAGGTATTAGGACAGTAGTTGAGAGAGTCATAAATTTCTCTCCAGACAATTGCCCGATGGTTATAAGTAGAAAGGTGGCAAATTATGAATGAATGCAGTGCTGGCTGTCAAATCTCCTTTGCTAATTATCAGTACAGACTGCATGAAAAATGCAGTCTTAAAAGTTCTAAGAAGAGTGAGCCTGGATTTTATTGTAATGTTTGTTTTGTAATCCCACTGTGATGCACCAAAAATCATGAGGTTTGGCAATAGTGGGAGTGTGCATGATGATGAACATCTAAACTATTGTGAGTGCATGGAATGAGAATTCCCCATTGCCCTGCCTAGCTATGGCAGGTTCTCACACCTTCTATCAAGGCCTTTTAAAAAAGATTTTGAAGAGGGGACAACGCGTGTGGTGGCATTCAGATAGGGTTAGTTTAGCATGTACCTAGCTGTCCTATTTAACTCTCTGTAAGCCAGTATTCTGCCCAGAATAAAACAGTAGGCATGAACAGCACTGGCAGCAAACATTGCTCAAAAATAGAAATAGTAAACATTATTTGCTATACTTCTGTCACTTTTATTTTTGCTATATATGTTTTTTGGGGAAGGAGCAAAAATCTTCACTGGGGGCATAGGGCAGGATTTTGGTCCACATCCCCATGTTTATGATGTTAAAAAGGCACTGGATTTTTCAATCTTGAAAAGTCTGATTTCTCTCTTTGGGCACTGGAATAAACATTAGAGACAAGGAATCTAATAGTAGAAACTGGCTGCTGTGATGTTATTAGCAAAGTAGGGTTAAAGCTTTTTAGTGGCTTAGAGAGCAAGCCAGAGCAAGTCTATTCAGAATCCTAAAATCTGTACAGTAGGGCTTACTCTTGGGGAAATGAGACATAGAATGACAGTCTAGGAATCCCTGTAATTTATGTTTAAAGATGTCCAACTTGTAAATCCTTTGGCAAATCATACCTAGTTCATTATTTTGTTTTTCAAACCAGTCTTGTTTAAGGCTACTCAAACAGAAGACATATTTTCTTTGGTATTTCTCCTGTGTCTTTGTAACTTCAGTATTTGAAGCCTGTAGAGTGAGAAGGATGTTTCTGTCAAGCAGTATCTGGTTTGTCAAGTTCTTTTAACACACACACTTTCACGTGCTCCCTCAAATATTGCCAAAGATTCATGTTTTGCATTTATCTTCCATATAATCGGTGGCATTTATGAAGCACTAGTGTTAGATTATGTCATGGCTTCAAAGACTTCTCATTCAGTTTAGTGACAAGGCAGATCTGAAATCACTGACAAATCAACACAGAATAAGAAATGGCATTAAACAGCTGGAGACAAAGTATGCCTATTTCTGTAAAAATCATAGGCATTTTCATGTTTTTTGTCACAACTGCATTAGACTGTAGTCTACACACATGCATGCACACACAAACACACCAGTTGTGAGAGGCCCATCAGACCTTGGAGTCACATTTTAACATGACCTACTCAAGGAGCACAAATAGGTGCTGTCTTCATTCTCAGTGGCTACCTTTGTTTTATTAGAGGAAGTAAATAGGTTGTGCTGTGAAACACAGCTAAGAAGGGGAATAAATCTGTCCCTCATCTCATACTAGGACCAGGCTTAGCTCCCATCCCTGTGGTCTCTTTGCATATAGCTCTTTGTTTTCTCTAATTAATTTCTAAGGGAAAGTCTTTTGCTTAGGAATATCCTATCACGGAGGCTGGGGCTGGAGATTAGTGCTGCCTTTTCGCTCCTTTCTCCAGGGCTACATGCACTGTACATGGGTCCTCTATGCAATTTGCCACTTCTGCCATTATGAAAATCCATATTGTTTATTCTGCATCTGTTGGCTCCCACAGTGCACAGGGGATGTGCTTCTCTGTGCAACTCTTCACACTTGTCCTAGCAAGTATGTGCATGATTTGTGTTCATTTTTTAATTGCCATTGTTATATTATTATTATATTTGTTCATTTTCTTTATCAAATTCATTTATTTTCATTGGTTTCCATTGGAAGCACATTCTAATAGGAATTTTTTTTTACTTCCACCACCAGTTAGGATCAATTTATCAAGGGTTTTACTTGTCACTCACTCAAAGCATACTCCCTGTCAAACCTTAGGCAGATAGGTGAAAGACACTCCATTTTATAGGGAATTTTATAGGGTACGATAAAGAAGCGAGAAGGTGCTGATTACCCAGCTTTTACTTAGTACCAAAGAAAAGCAATGCATCTTTCTTGACCGAGCTGTGTTGTCCAGTTACTAATTCTGCAGGCAACAAACACTGAGTTTAGATACTACTTGGCCACTGTTATGTTCTGTGATTAAATCTGTGATTATCCTATTACCTTGAAATTTATTCAATTACCTTGAGACTTATCCACCCCTGGGATTATCCAACTATTATCCTGGGATTACCTTGAAACTTATTCAATTAATTTGGAACTTATTCAGTTACCTTATCCAACTGCCTTGTTTGGGCAAGGTCAGGGGCGCAGCTAACCTGTGTATATAAACAGGCCCCCTGACCTCTGTTTTCTTATGCTTCATCTGGACCTGAAATAAACTTGCTATGCTGAAATCACTACCACCGGCCTCCCGACTCCAGTACTTTTCAGCCACCTATTCATACTTTGTGTGAAAGCCATCTGTTTTCTGGGGCTGCATCTGTAGATCGTGCCTATATATGTCTCTGGCCCTATGATGATGATAGGGATTCCACCAATACTGATTGAATAGCTTTGTAGATGGAAGCATTGCAAGGTTTGTCTTTTGATATGAATCTTGCAGGTTTAAGAATTCTCAAGCTTGAAAGCTATAGGTTTAAATTCCAGTTCAATCATAAATTCACCATCTGGCTGTCAATGTCTTAACTAAAGAAACATCAATTGAGTTCCTGCATGCTGCAATATTAGAGGTAAAGCTAGAGCTGGGGGTGGGGGTGGGGGGAAGTATCAAGTTTAACTTTACTTTAACAGCTACCCACTCATTCTTTCCCTTCCTACTGCTGTACTATCAGAGCTTCGGGGAAGCAAAAAAGCTGCATTTGTTTGACTTTTATGATTCATAAACATACTGATGCATAAAACCACTGATGAGGAGAGGAAAGTTTACATGTTTCAGGTTGCTTTTTTCATGATCGTTTTCAGTGTTTTAGAAGCATTCTAGAAGAGAATCTCTGCTTGTGTAGGAGGCTTGCTTGAAATCAGTGGATCTGAATGGACTCATTCATTTAAGATCTACCTCTATTATGTACTCAGGTATAGATTGCCACCATTCTCTACAAAGCAGTGCTTGCCTAGAGCATCAAACAAGTTATGAAAGCAAACACTTTTAAGGCTCCACATTTCAAATAGCCAGGGGTCCGTTGGGGCCGGAGCGAGGCAGAGCAAAGCTCCGCCAGCTCAGGAGTAGCCACTAGGGCAGCCAGGGGCTGAATCAGATTTTCTGATCTGATTCAGCCCACTGCCGAATTGCCGCTGAAATTCAGTGGCAACTTTAAAAGCAACTGAAGGGGACGGGGTTTGAGGGAGAGGCTCCAAACTTGCAGGGTAGCTGCTGGGGCCTCTCCTCGAAATACCCACCAAGTTTCAAGAAGATTGGACTAGGGGGTACAATTCTACGGGCCCCCAAACAGGTTGCCCCATTCCCTCCATTGTTCTCTATGGCAGGAAAAAAGTAACACTTTTTCCCAGCATAGAGAACAATGGAGGGGATGGGACAACCTGTTTGGGGGCCCGTAGAATTGGACCCTGTAGTCCAATCTTCTTGAAACTTGGTGGGTATTTCGAGGAGAGGCCCCAGCAGCTACCCTGCAAGTTTGGAGCCTCTCCTTCTAACCCCCTTTCCTCCAGCCCCTCATATACCCTATGAGTTTTTGCCATTGATTTCAATGGCCCATAGGGTATAATGGGGCTGAAACTGACACTCCCTTTCTGACACACTTCTGGTGATGTCAGGGGACATGGCATGTGCTAATGAGTTATGCTAATGAGTTATGCTAATGAGCTCCTGCACCTCTTTTTCTACGAAAGGACTCCTGCAAATAGCCGTATGTAAGACATGATAGATGGCTTTGGTCTCTAAAGTATGATTGCCATTTTTTTCCTTAACAGAAGCTCTATGTCTTAACTCACCCCACGGCAGGCATAAATTTAACCAGTGTAGCTTTTATTTATTTATTTATTATATTTATATCCTGCCTTGCCAGCGAACCGGCTCAATGCAGGAACCGGCTTTTCTATCATCCATGTCTAAGAAAGCTACACCTGTAAGCTTTTTGCCAGTCAGGCAGCTTTAAAAACTGATGTTTGGGGGGTAAAATATTTCTATGAATTGCCCTTGTATCTCCCTCCCAATTCTGTAACATCATTCACTGGCAGTAAAATGAAAGGAATGTGATCTTATTGACCTGAGCATGTACAACTACCAGGTAAGTGAGCAGCAGGGTTGATTAAGCAGTAGTCTGAGAATATTTATAATATATATAAAACAATATAGTCTGAAAAAAATATATATATACATAAGCTAACTTCCTGCTATCAAAAAGTACCATTCGACCATAATTCTAGAACTTTTTTTAAAAAAGCACTCTGAAATGAAACTGGTTTGCTGCACTTTCTAAAAATCAGGGACAGAGTGTGGTCTTCCAGTATCCCATTCCAGAGTAGTAGAGTGATGGCATCAGCCTGCAGATGGGATGGTATCACATGCAAAAAAAAGGGGGGTGGAATGAAGCTGGCACCCAAGTTCCCTGCTAAGAGAGATAGTCCTACATATATGTCAGGATGAGTACAACCAAACTCAGGGTGAAGCTCACTTTAGAGCTTAATCTGTAGTGGTGATGGCAGTGAAGACAATTTACCACCGACTTAGAGGCATCCAGCTGAGTTCCGAATTGCTTTGCGCAGGTCAGGTTGACAGCATTATAAAACTTTCATCAGACTGCTGTAACATATTTGTCCATTTCTTCTGTAATTTGAGATGGTTTATGTGAAATTGTTGCTTGTCTCCGGTCTGACCTCTGCAATATGAAGGGCCCAGAACTCTAGGCACACAGGCAGATTTTTATTGTGGTACAGGGCCTATATTAAAACCAAGTCTCCCTCTGCTATGATTCAGAGGCAGGTTAGGCTATAGTAGTGACCTTCCAGTGCTTGTGAATTTCCTATAGCCCAGGTCAACTTTTCTACATACTCATCTGGAGACGCCTCAAGAATGCTGTCACCCATCCATCTTTCATCAGTGTCAGAAAACCCAGAGGCAATCATAGACCAGTTCAAACAGGCACAAAGCCTGTGTACGTCTGGATGTTTTTCACACACACACACACACACACCACTGCACCACGTGTACCCTGGTTGCTTTCTGCAAGGTAGTTTCTGAGTCTTATTAAACTCTTCTGCTAGCTGGTGATGGTAAACAGATGAGAAAAAACTGTTCAACATTTAGCTACTTTAGAAGGGCAGAGATAAGCAGGGTTCCTTGATCACTTATTCTCGCTGGGTTGCCCTATACAAGAAATTGTTTATTTATTTGTTTGTTTGTTTGTTAAACTTTTACCCCACCCTTCCAGCAGAGCCAGCTCAGGGTGGTTTACAACATTATAAAATACAATGACAATACTGTATATAATATAAAATATAGCAATACAAAATTTAAAACCATAAATATCACATAAAAAGCGCTGGTGTTAATTCCTCAGTGTAGTCAGCTACTTAGTTCCCGTCTGATGGGCACGGTACTCAGTTCGGGCTATAGTTCGACAAGAAGGTGGGCATAGCAGGATGGCACAACAGGAGAGAGGGTACATGACAGAGTTTGCAATGCCTACCATTTGCATATTTGGTAATGGAAAAGTTTGGGGTATATGGTGGCATAGAATACAATCAAAAGAACAAACCTAGAACTCCAGAGGTGCTACATAGTAGTTTCACATCCCACCACAGTATAATTGAAAGGAATTTTGATTATGGCTGTGGGAACTTAGGGGCCTTGGGGTGCCTTTGATCATACTCCTGCATCTCTGCTGGAAAGACTGCTAGAGCTGAGCTACTCCTGGGGAGGATTCAAATTTGTGACAAGGAGTCTGGCTTGATGGCATATGTACCAGGTACTGTCTTGTGGTTCATGCACATGTGGAAGCTCAGCACATTGTTACGCCACAATATGGGGGTACGGTGACTAATCATCCCACAGAAAATTTACTTTCAATATTGCATCTCTGTCAGCAGCAATTTCCACCCATCAGTGATATGTTTATCAGCAAAAGCAGTGCAGGCTGCCCATACCAACAGTAAGTGGGAGTGTAAAAGAGAAGTACAAATCTTTGAGACAACACTTCTGTTCCGACAGAGCCGCTAATTGCCACCCACTCACACCTACCTTCACTGTTGGTGGGGATACCTGCCAAGGATGAACTTTCCCACAGAGGTAATTTCCCACATCACAGTCCAGATAATGAGTCTTAACGTGCTCTATCTGTCCACAGGTTAAATATAATAGCAGTAGCTGTGCTGGATCAAAGCAATGGACCACCTCATCTGTTTCCTATAGCAGATAGTCAAATGCCACAGGGAAGCCCACAAACAGGGCTTACAGCCAACAACTCTCACCAACTGTTCCCCAGTATGTGATAATTGGAGGCATTTGATCTCTGAACCCAGGGCCCCCACTGACATGGTTATCCCTGGATATAAAGTAGTCTACAGGAGGGACTGTTTCGGTGTTGGTGCTGCTCTCTGTCTGGGGATGGGGGGAAGAACCCAACACAAAGGTGCAGCAACTCCCCCATAGATCCTGCCAGTGGAAATACCAGGCTTGAAAAGTAATTTAGTGCTTCAGAGTTGACTAGAGGAACGATGACCCTAGATGTGATCCTGAATGGTACCTGGGATCTGAAGCAGAAGGAAGAACTGGTTGAACTACCAGGGAACAGTGACTGGGGTTAATATGGTACCTTCAATACTAAGGGACAATGACTGGATCCTATGGATAATAGTCCATAGCGTCTATTGTGTATTATACCGCCCTTCCTCCAAAGAGCTCAGGGTGGCATACATGGTTTGTCCTTTTCCTTTTTAACCTTACAACAACCCTGCATGGTAGATTAAGCTGAGACAGAGTGACTGGTGTAACGTAACCCAGCAACTTTCATGGCAGATTGAGGATTTGAACCTGGACCTCCCAGATCCACTACACATCACAGAGCCTCCATGCTAGTTTGACTCACTGAAATCTTGAAGTTCCCTTCTTATGGTTGTTCACCACTGCAGATTTTGCCCGCTAGGTCACTAAGGACAGCATGAGGTCATCTCTTTAGCAGAATGCTAACAAATGGAACTGTTGTCGTCTCTTAATATGAAAACTGATCTTGATCTTTCAAATGAGTGTAATTCATAAGGACTCTCTTGGAGAGGGCCTCATACAGAGCTTATGCTTTCCAGTCACAAGGAAGGCCACAACATGGCCCTGACAGAGTTTCAAGACCACAGGATGGCCCTGACAGAGTTTCAGCCTCTCCTCTCTCCTCACAGGCAAGCAAAAGCATTTCTGTCATTTCCAAGCCTCAGCCTTGCCCCAAAAGAAATGGGATTGGCTAGTCTCTCTTCTCCTTGGGGACTCATTCCCAGGGCAGAGTGATGGCTGCAGTCTGACTGCCCATCTTCTGTAAACAAGGGAAAAAATAGGGAAAAAATGCATGTGCCCAAATTTTGACACCAAAAAACCCCAATGATTTAATAAATTATATAAATATGACGATATAAAATATTCAGAACAAATTTTCTTATAACACAGCAAGCAGGTAGAAATTCACAGGTAATCACAAGTAAAAATTCACAGGTGGTGTTTTTCTTGAAAAATTCTTGAATTTTTTCAAGAATTCTGAAGCATTTCACCACTATGCCACTTTCATTAGAGGAAAAATGGCATAGTGATGAAATGCTTCAGAATTTTGAAGGGAGGTTCCAAGAAATGATTAATTCTCCATTGGGAATCACAGAGGACTGCTGTATCTGAATATACTTTATGGATGTCTACATGTATCTTTGAAATGTTGAATCCAGCATGATTCTTGAAAAAATTATTGAAACGGATTTATAACCGGGGGTCCATCAAGTCAGCTGGCAGAGACACTACTACATCCTTTACAGTTTAAGGACTTTTTTTTGGAATTTGTTACTATGAATTGTTTTTGGAAAAACTCCCTCTGAATTTCTACCTGTGCTTAACTTTGCCTGTGAATTTCTACCTGTTTACTGCGTTATAGAAAATTTGTTCTGAATACTTCACATGTCATATTTATATAATTTATTAAATAATAGAGTTTTGGTGTCAAAATCTGGGCACATGCATTTTTTGTCTTGTTTACATTATTGCTGTGCCACTGCCTTTCATCTTGTGTGCCCATCTTCTGTAGCAGGATCACTACTCCCTTCTTTCCTAGCCTCTTCCTCCCTCTTTGTGATTGGGGAGTTTTAGCAAGATGAACGTTCCCCCCCACCCCATCCCTAGTTCAGTATTAGAGAACTTTTCATGCAATCCTATGCAGACTAACCCCAGTCTAAACTCACTGAAATCACTGGACAGAGTGGCATAACTCTGCATAGGATTGTGCTGCCAAACATGCAAAAGGTGATGATGTAATTCAGTACTATTCAATGCTGACAAGACTTCTAGGCTGGTAAAAACTGCTGTTCCTCCAGTAGTTCTGCAATTGCTTCCATCTGCAGTGCAAAGCTCTGTTTGTGTGTAATTGGTACATGTATACATGCATGATGGAGCCACTCAGGCTTAGAGGGAGGAAACTGTCTGAGAAGGCACATGTGGTTAACAGTCCCATTGCCCCTGCAAATTGGTCCTAAGGGTGTTTTCACAAGCAGAACAACAAATCCCTTTTATTTTGTTAATAAAACAGGGCAGCATGCTAAAGAGATCAATGTTTTTAAAAAGGGTAGGTATATTCTGACCAGCTTGGGTTTCCAGAACCTAGACGAGCTACAGCTTCCTGTCCTTCATTAACAAAATTCAAATATGCGCATGAAAACTGTTCTTGCAGGTGAGGCTTAAACTGTGAAGAGCAGTCAGCTAACATGACACTATCATCAGCCCTTTCGGCTCGAAAGTCCCGGAGCACCTATTGTCTGACAATAACAGTGTATGGGACACATAATACAATGACAGCGTGAGATTTTTTTTCTCTTCAGTGTTTTATCCATCGACATAAACATGATGAATTCCAAACCGGGAGAGGGGTTAACGAGTTTTTATAAGAGGGGGTGGTGGGGAATCCTTCACTGTCAACATTTTTCCCTGTGGCAGCAGCCGAGTTTTGACATTGAGAAAGCTAACCGGAGACGAGGAGAGAGAAGGCGACCGAGCGTCAGCCGGGAAACGCCAAGCAGGGCTCCATCCATCGGACATGGACGTGAGAAGCGGCTCGTCGGGCAAAGTCCCTCCGAAGCAAGGGAGCCGATCCATCCCCCCAGCGGCGAGCCTTCTGGAACAAAGCCCATCATCGCTCCTTCCAAGTCGTCTTCGAGCGGCAACAACGTGACATCACCGGGCACAGAACAATCCATCACAATGCCAGACACGCGGTCCTGACTGAGGTTCGCCCGCAAAGAACGGGCCGGCTTCTCTCCACCCACCCACACCCGCCCGCAAGCCCCCGGGGCAGCCCCGGCTGGCTACACTTCATGTCAGGCTCGGCGCCGGGCTTCACCCTCCGGAACGGCAGCCCCCCGGGGCCCGCTCTCCCCCCGGCTCGTCCAGCCTTCCCCTTCGCGAGTCTCGCCGCCGCCGCCGCCTCCTCCCCGGCGAGCGGCTCCTGCGCGCCCCCCGCCGCCGCCCCGCCCGAGCTGCCTCCCCTCCCCCCGCTGCGCCCCTCCCAGGCCCGGCGCCGTCCGCAGCCCACCTTCGCGCTCCTCTTTGCGGCGGACTCCGCCCCGCCCGACCCAGCCGGGCCTCCCCCCCCGCAGCTGCTGCCGCCCCCCGTCCAGGCCCCCTCGCGCCTCCAAGCGTCCCCCGGGGAGGCGGCCCCTCCCTCTCCAAATCCGGCCCGAGCCCCCCGCCCGCTGCCTCTTTCGCTCCTGCGTAGCCCGGCGCAAGGTGCGGGCGCCGCCGCCGCCGCCGCCGTTCCCCTGGGTCGCCTCGCCTCCCCCTGCTCTGCTCCTCCGCTTTTGCAATACGTCATCCTTTTGCTCGGCCGCCCTCCCGCCTGCTCCCCCTCCGTCGCCCAGCTCCTCCCCCCTCCCGCCGCTGCCTCTGCATCGCTAGGATGCTTTTTGGGCAAAGTGAATGGAACCCCCGCGAAACTCAGGGCAAAAGGCGAGGTGAGGGCAAGAGCTTCACGGAGGCTTCACTTTCCTGCCGGGCATGCGCAGAGGCTTGGCACATGCTCATTTGGGCCGCACGAGGGGCTCTGGGCATGTGCAGAAGCAAAATGAGTACATTCTGAAGCAGGGCAATTTCAGCTATGACACCTGCAGCATGTGCCAGGAGCTGCAGCAGCCGCCGCCGCCGCCTGAGCGCGGAGCATCTTCCTCTCTTCAGAGCGGTAAGCAGCGGCAGCCAGCAGTTCCGTCTCTGTGCGCCCCTCCTGATTTGCGCTGTGTTTCAGTGGGTGCATGGTGACCTTACAGAGTGTGCATTACCTCACAGGTAAATATCAGCTGATCCGCTGTGACAGCAGCAGCAAGAGCAGCAGCAGCAGGAGGAGAAGCCAGCAACCCACAGAGCTTTTCTGGAGGTAGCAGTTCATTCATTCCTTCACTCATCTGGTCCCACATCTCCTCTCCCCCCCCCCCCCCCTCATCCTTTGCTCCATTCACCAGTCAAAAAGCTTTGCCAAGGATGCTGGTCTCCATTATGGATTGCTCTTTCCACTGCAAAGAGTGTGTATTGGGGTGGATATTTTCTCATCCAAAATCAGCAGCAAGTGTTGCAATGCACTGCAGTGTCAGTTGAAATGGCTGAGGGGAATATCTTTGGGGGGTGGGTTGAGGGGTGACTCAGCCTGTTGCCAATTTAGACATGCAGAGCTCTTTCTCTTGGTTTGTGGAAGACACGCAAACAGAGGAGCTGAGAACTGCCTGCGTTTGATTTCTTGTTGTTGATTTCTTCCTCCGATGATGTTGTATGAGGGATCTATATCCAGAGTTTAGAGTGATAGTAGAGCTGGATCTTATCAAGAGGCATGGAGATTGAAGTGGTGATCACTGTTGGTCAGGTCTGGTAATTAAATGCTTTGGGGGGGAGTATTGGAGGGTTGTTGTTGGCATCATGCTTTTCATTTACATTTGCTTGCCAAGGTATGCACTGGTGTATAGAGAGAAGCTCTATGTGTGTGTCATGAAGAGCTCAGACAATTATGTATACAGGCCTATGATGACATCATCTCTTTGACTTTTGCTACACTTTATTCTTTGGGAGGTTGGCTCTTTTTTATTTGTGAGTAATGGGAACAGCTCATGTTATCCAAGACAGAGGGTTTTTTTAAAACTTAAGATGTGTGTTCATTTTATGAGCTGGATATTGTTGTATACTTTCTATCTTGGACATGTATCATTGCATTGTGTGCCTACATGTGCATTTTAACACAGCAGACTTCATTATTTTTGCCTGTCATACCAGCGGTGGGGTTTACTAGCTCAGGTAATGGGTTTAATACTTATGATTCCAGTGCTTCATATAAATAACAACTGGTTGTATACAACAATGAAATATCTTTGACAACGCCTCATTTCTGCTTGTGTTCGTTGCTCACTTACCAGCCCAGTCACAAACTTCAGTTGTTTGCAATGGACGTCTGAGCTGGTGCTGGTTTGTTCAGATGTATTACAGTAAGACCCTTGCTTTCCAAATTATTCTCAGAAAGCTATTAAAGGTATTATGATATGACACATGTCATAAATATGTATTGAGAACCACTTAAGTAGCATTTGTGACATTTTTGTAGTGTTTAAAGGTGCCTGTGAGAATAAATGTCACCAGACCAATCCCGAACCCCATTAATGACTGGGGAAGTTTGAAAAGAATTGTGAGGCAGAAAGACTAAAAGCTGTGTTGTGCATTTAGTTGATCTGATTTGAAATCAAGTTGAAAGCTTTGATCCAAGCAAGCTGCTGTCCTTCTTTGTCATTGCTGCAATTTTTCTTGTTAGCAATAGCATTAAAAACAGTTTACAATCTGATTTTCCCCCAATGTGCAACTCTAAAGACATTCAAGCTTTGAACCTCTTCAGTTCTTAGAAATCCAACAAAAGATCTGGAAAGTTTCAGCCAATCTGTAAGCATCTCACATTTCCAATAGTATTGGACAGACCCAGTAGAGGGATCCATTGCACCTGTGAAATGTAGCATACTGCTTTTTAGTGAAGTTGTAGCAGAGGTAGAAAACCAAATATATTATAAAATTATTCTGGAAGAGTAACTTACAAAGGGGACTGTAATTTATGGAACAAAAAAAAGTAGGTTTAGTCAAAAGCAAGTCTCAAAGGACAAGTAATTTATTGTGGTATGAGCTTTCAAAGTTAAGTTTCTACTTACTTACAGAATCTTGTGCTGCATGAATCAATTAGATTCAAAGGTGGTGTTGCTTTACTTTGACATTAAACAAAAATAGTTTCCAAGTTTTTGCTTCAAAAATCCACTGAGGGGCTTGTTGAACCTCTGCTAACATAAATATAGGTGGCATGCTCAGGTATGTAGTGGTATTGTCCTGAAAGCCCATCTTGCGTAATTCATCAACTAGTCCCAGAAAATAATTTTGAGAATTGTTTGATACCCGTAACATAGGATCTCTTAGTCTGCGTCAAATGACATATTGCCAGTTTCAACTCACTTTGTAATTATGTACTGTTATCCGACAATAATTCTGCCACGATCATTTCTTAGGACTGCAGATTCCCCACATAGGCAGTATTCAGACTGAATAAGCAGAAAATAATGGCTGCTTTTTGTTTTTTATTTTTGTAGTACTTTTATAATTCTCACAAGATAAAAGCAAATCATTTTCTTTCTATTAAGATAATTCAAGAAAAAATGAATGAAATCTACTTTGCTTACAGAAACAATGGGTGTTGACATATGCAATGAGATGCAATAGGAGAGATGTGTTGAAGGGGAAATTTCAGTCTATGAAACAAGTACATCAGTATCCTCAGCAAATCCATGGATTCTTTGGTGGAAGCCATAACTGTTAACCTGGTTTAAAACTGATTTGTTTGTATTGTGGGCATATCCTTAGAGGAAATCATATGAAGCTGCCTTATACCACTTGTCTATCAAGGACAGTAATCTGTTCACTGATTACCTGCTGTTGTCATATTTTGTAATCTGCTTACTGATTGACTTAAAGTTTATATCATACTTGTAATCCACCTGACCCTGAACTGGATAGCCCAGGCTAGCCCAATTTCATCAGATCTTGGAAACTAAGTATGGTCTGCCCTGTTAAGTATTTGGATGGGAGATCACCAAAGAGGTCTAGGGTTTGCAATGGCAAAACCCACCTCTGCTTATCTCTTCCCCTGACAACCCTATGGGGTTGCCGTAAATCAGCTGTGACTTAAGGGCACTTTCCATCTCCACCAATCTACCTTGGGTCCTAGTGAGAAAGGTGTATTGATGATGATGATAAATCTAATAACAATAAATCCAATTGTCAGTGGCTGTCCTGTTCCCCAGGCCTATCACATCACAAACTAACAGGTGCTTTTTAACTGAAGATACTAGGCGTTGAACCTAGGACTTCCTGCATGCAAAACAGGTGCCCAGTCACTGAACCATGACCCCTCAATCCCAGTGTGAGGGGACTGGTAGCTGGTTTGGTGCTAGCCAAGTAGGTAGCCAGTTTGGTGTAGTGGTTAAGTGCGTGGACTCTAATCTGGGAGAACCGAGTTTGATTCCCCCCCTCTTCCATTTGCAGCTGCTGGATGACCTTGGGTAATCCATAGTTCCGTCAGAGCTGTTTCCTGTTCTTGGAAGAGCTCTCTCAGCCCCACCTCTCTCAGCTCTCACAAGGTGTCTTTTGTGAGGAGCGGAAGGGAAAGGAGTTTGTAAGCTGCTCTGAGACTCCGAGTGAAGGGCAGGGTATAAATCCAATCTCCTTCCCCTCCTCCTTCCCCTCCTCCTCCTCTTCTTCTTTTAGCTGATTTGGCCATTTGTGATCAGCTAAGAGGATCACCACAGTCTCCATGTGATTTGCCAAGATCAGGCATGCAGATTCATTTTTATTTCATTTATACCCCACCTTTCTCTGAAGTGGGGACTCAAAGTGGCTTACATCATTTTCCTCTCCTCCATTTTATGTGGAGTATGTGATGCTGAGAGTTTGTGACAGCCTTGAGGTCACCCACTAAGCTCCTGTGGCATAGTGGGGATTCATGTCTGGGTCTCCCAGATCCTCGCCTCATACTCTGACTGCCATACGAAAGTATCCATTGGTTTAAATATTTAGTGATGGGGAAAGTGGCACCTGTCGAGTCTCTTCCAGATGAGCTACTGCTGAGCACATTGAGTATATTTCAAGAAAAGCCAGCAGCAAAGTTATCTGGTTCTGCTTGTGCATGTGCAGTTGTATGTGTATAATTTGTGACTATCTTTTTGTGTGAAAAGTGTTAGTACAAAAAGTATGTTCAGTTTTTCCTGTGCTAAAGTCCTCCCTCTGGTAATTGTAAGACAAACTGTGGTAGGGAGAGATAGGATTATGTAGATGTTTATGATTGTGCGAAATCCCGTGAATTTCACACTACTGAGGAAAAAGACATTATAGGGCAATTAAATAATTTGTAAGATTTTTTCCTCTTTATCCTTAATAGTGGGGATAATTCACTTATCTCATATCCTAGTATAATTCTGTCAACTGTAACAGGACTTCACTATTATATGAGATCTATGAATTAACCTTCCTAAGACTACTTTATCATTCAAAAGGAATTACATACCATTTAAAAAAAATTATGTTGATTGCAGATATATGTACTTCTTCCGAGGGCCATAGCTCAAACTGAAGTTATTAATATACATTCTGCAAAGGAAAACCCAAGTTTGCTCTGAGTATACTCTTAGGGAGCTGCAGCCGATTAGAAATCTTTGACAAATGTATCATTTTGCATTTTCCATCTATTTCTTTCCACTACATTTCAATCATTTTCTATTGAATGATCAAATTTCAGTATTAGAGGGGACTTTGTTCTGGAACAACATCTTGTTTTAACTGCTTAAAGTCCATGCTTTAAATTTTGTGGGGTAAGCATAGCATACACGCTCTTTATTAACAATTGGCAAAGAGTGTGTTTTTTTAAAGAAAGCTTTTTAACTTCATCACCAAGCATACCATGGTAAATTGTAATAACAATGCTTGGAATGCCTGTGCTTTTTATTAATTATGCAGGTTCTCACCCACTCAGCATACTTGCAAAATACTCACTTTCGTGGAGTTTTGCTTAACACTTCATTGCAACATGAGGCTTAACTGTTTATTATAGTAGGCTCATGACTAACTATGCAGGGTAGCAATGTGGAAAGTCAAGATTTTACCTGCTAGCAGAGAATCATGGATTTAAGTTACCAATAACATTAGTGGAGTGGTTTCAGCAGAACACTGGTGCACTTGAGCAGCAATTCAGGCTTTTGTATCTAAATTTACATAATAATATTTATTATTTATAAAGCATCTTAAAAATGAGGCACTCAACAGAAATTAAATTAAAAACAATAAAGCTTCCTTGCAGACTAACAGTCTAAGAGATATATTACATCTGTCATGACCCTTCCAGAAAATTTGAGTTGTAAAGAAGCAAGTGGCAATTTCACCATCCTCTATTCCTCCCCTCCAAAAAAGACCAGCCTACCAAATTCAGAGCTCAGTGTGCTAGAAAGAGAGAAGCGGGAGATGTAGTGGGTCAGCACACTTCCTTTATAGGGATGCTATCTTGTTGCATGCATTACACATCTGAGCAGTGATAAAAGAGAAACTCAATTTGCAAAGCAAAGAATTAACTTTTTTACTGTAAAGTGGTCCTAATCTAACAAAATGATACTGTAACTGTTACACCATGGAATACTGTTGTATACTACTGACTCAAGGGGTGTAAATGAGTTGAGTTTAGGATGTGAAACAGGAAGTGTGGCACTTAGTAGAAATTTGTGCTTAACCTTACCTCAATTACACCTTCAATGATGGCTTAGAGTTACATCTGCAACAGAAATGGTGTAAGTTAAGAAACTCCCATTAGTTTCCAGGGAGCCCCCAGATGATCATCTCCCATTTCCTCCCCCTTTGCCCCCAAAAGACAGCAGAGGATAGGATCCTACAGCCAATAATGGCTGAAAACTTAGAACAGAAGAATGGAAGAGCTCTTGTCATAAACATCAAGGGCTACAAATAAAATATGAAGAGCATGGCATCTTGGCTTTAAGGACAGGATCCTCAAAACAGGTAAGGAAGGGAGGGAGGTCCTATACCTAGAAGCAGGGCTATTTTGGGAACGGAGTTCCGGCTGGCTCCTGAGTTGGCCACACCCAGCAGGAATTCATTAGCATAATAGGCCACACCCAACACCAGAAACTCATTAGGATTGGCTACATTAGGGGTATGTGGCCTAACATGCAAATTAATTCCTGCTACTAAAAAGCCCTGGGTTTTGACAACAAGGTAAACAGAATAAGAAGCAAAAGGTGGGTGTGGCTGGACGACCACTCTTCTGGTAACATGGAGGTGTGGCCTAATATGCTAATAAGCCATTCTGTCAGTGGTGTGGCCTAATATGCGAATGCATTTTTGCTGTTGGGTGTGGCCTATTATGCTAATGAGTTCCTGCTGGGCTTTTTCTACAAAAAAAGCCCTGCCTAGAAGTATGTCTATTCCATATCCTACCGACAGGGGACCTTTGGATCAGTTCCCACCATACACTGGTGATGGGCCAGAGGAGTGCAAACACCTTTATGGGTATCCGTCAGGAAATCCACTCCAGCTATTTGTACTGCTGGCCAAACACTCATAATCCTTTTCCTTGCAGGCAAAGAGAAGGCTATGTAGTAACTGGAAGCTGAGATCCAGTGCAACTCCTTATGTGGGGTGGGTGAGTGTTGTCTTAATGACTACATCATTACCTCCAAATGTGGACACCAGAGGAAGCACCATTGGGGTTCTGGGTTAAGGTATGAGAACTGGAAAAGCATCAACAATCAGGGGTGTTGAATTCATTTGTTATGAGGGCCGGTTGACATAAATGAGACCTTGACAGGCCGGACCATGCGTGTCATAAAATGTAATGCCGGGTATTAGAGATATAAACTTTATAAAGGGCACAGACAAGCACAATTAAAAAGGCCCTCATTAGGAGGGTGTGTGTTAAAACTAATATTTCTCTGCAAAACTGAAGTTTCTTGAGTTTGTTGAACTCTGTATTTTAACTGTGGTTAGTCCCAAATCTCCCCTCCCCTAAAAATATAAACTACAAATATAAATGGTCTGAGTCTTACCAGTGTTTTAGTGGGGGGGAGTCCTTGCAAGTCTGGGAGTCTTTCGGCACACGTGCAGAGCGCGCTCACTGTGATGACGTCACCCAGAAGTGACATCATCATGTTGGGCACGTTAGAGCGGGACCCCTGTAATTTGAGGGAAAACCATAGAGTTTTCCTCCGAATTATAGAGTGTCCCTCCCCCGAAACGTGCCTGACACGATGAAGTCACCTCTGGGTGATGTCATTGCACTGGGCACGTCTCCGCAGCCTGACAATTTGGGGGTGGGGTTCCCCCCGGCGGCCCAATCCAGGCCAGCGGGGAGCGAGCCGATCGAGCGGGGGTTTCCCTGCCTCCCGGGGGGACTTGGTGACCCTAGGTCTGAGCCTAGGACCCAGGGGAAGAACATGAAATGGCTGAGCATTGCAAGCTTCTCTCCCCCCCCGCCCCCCAGTCTACTCAGAGTGGCAGTGGCCCTCCAGGGTCTCAGGGTTTTTTTTACAGGGTGGTGTCCTTTTAAGCACTTGTTCCTTTGGAGCCCCACGTTAGGAGGGTGTGTGTGTTAAAACTAATATTTCTCTGCAAAACTGGAGTCCCTTGAGTTTACAGAACTCTGTATTTTAGCCCTGGCTGGTCCCAAACCCCACATCCTTAAAATGTGCCTGCCTAAACTGAAAAGATAGGGAATAGTGGGATTTTGCAAATTTAAAAAAAGCACAAGGATCACAGCAGAAGGATCATTCCCCCCCCCCCCCCCACTCCTACCTGTGACAAGGACTAGGGAGGCTGGGAGCAGGGGCAGGGAACTTTGGCAGCCCCACCCTCTGCTTCCCACTCTCAGCGGCAGCCCTACCCTCTGCTTTTTATACTCTAAGGCAGCTCAAACTGAGAACAGTGAGGAAGGGGAGGGGAGAGAGCCTCACTCCTGGGCTGGATTATAGGCCTGGGTGGGCCAGTTCCAGCCCGTGAGTCATAGGTTTGACATCCATGATCTACATAGTGGCCCATTCACCAAACCCTGTCAAGCATCTAGACACAGGCACAGGCACTGTTGTCGTTGCTAACTATCAGTCATCATATCTCATGTCTCTCCACCATATGCAAAGGAAGTGATGTTCCCTCCCCCTAGTGCCATGCAGACCACAACCAAGGCCTATAGCAACACCAGCAAAAGAAGTTATCAATGGGAATCTAGCTGCTTTGTCCTACTAGGGCTCCTGTGCTTCTAAAGAATATGACAGATATATGAAGGGGTACGCAGCCTGGATATGCAATGACATGCTCTAAGGCAAGGACTTGCATGCAGAGTTAAGGTTGGCAGCCTCATTGCTTTGTGATGGTTTTCAGTAAAAGCTATAACTGTTTGTGATGCCTCTGTTGTCATGATATTTAACAGGTATGCACCCATGTTGCTTCGTTCAGCTGGAGAGATCCTGGTAGAAAGGGGACATTGGGGTCATCTTCCACACCATGGTTACAGCTGAGGTGCTGCCACTGGGCCACACACAAGACTGAAACAGAGGCTGCTTTGATTGCCTCAGCTGAGGACCTGTACCAAGAACTGGAAAGGAGGAAGGTGACCCTGCTAGTTCTGCTGTATCTCTCAGCACCCTTCTATATTTTGAGTATGGTATCCCACTGAGCCACATCTCAGCATTGGAACTGGGGGGGGGGGGCACCACATTATGGGAGAGAAGGGAGCTGAACAGGGATGTGGTGCTATATGGTCCACCCGCCAAACCTTCTATTTTCTCTGGGGGAACTAATCCCTGTAGTCTAGAGATCCATTGTAATTTCAGAAGAACTCCAGGCCCCACCTGGATGTTGGCAATATTAAAACATGTAGCTATGTGTGATAGTAAACAAGTTACAGCATTCTGTACCAGTTGGGATTCCAAAGTTGTTTTCAGAGTTGGGCCCACATAGAGTGCATTTCATAGTTTAGCCTTGAGGTTACTGTGGCATGGAACCACATGGCCAGATCAGACAGGTCAAGGTAGGATGCCATCCTCAAGGTTAGTGAAGATAGAGGAAAGCATTTGTTCACATCTGTATTAATTTGCTTCTCTGGAAATAACACTGTGAACTCAAGTCTAGTATAATCCCTAGACTGTTAACTGAATAGGTGAGGATTGTTTGTACCCCATCAAATGCGGAAAGCACAGTGTCCTCCAAGACTTTGGCCTTTCCCAACAACATCACCTTCATTTCAACAGGATTCAGGTTTAGCTTGTTCACTCTGAGACAGAGAACTTCAGCATCCAGGCACTGGCTCAGGAGAACTACAGCAGCATCAGGCAGTTTAGACAAGGACATGTAGAGCTGTCATCAGTATGTTGATAGCAACCAACCTCAGAATTATGAATAATTTCTCTCAAGGGCTTTACATAGAGATTGAACAGCATGGGAGATAAAACTGAGCCTTGCTTACAGGGCGAGTGCCACCCTGATGAACAGTAGTTTCCAACCAGTTGTCCTTCCCAGAAGAAAAGAGTTAAACCATTCTGGAGCACATCCATAAATATTTATTTTTGCCTCTAGTCTCAGAAGGATGGCATAGTCCACCATAACAAAGGCTTCTGATAAAACAAAGAAGCACAAATAGAGATAATAAACTTAAGCCACCAATGCCATCTGTGTGTCTCATAATGTGGCCTAAGCCCTGATCTGAGTGAAAGGGTCTAGAGCATATCTGTCATCTAAGAAGACCTGTAGCGCTCTGCCAACACTCTCAACTTGCCCAGAAAGGGCAGATTAGAAAATGGGTGATAATTGGCCGCAGCATTCTTCCCCAGCAGTAGTTTGTAAGTAACGGATAAATAACCACCTCCTTTAGCTGTTGAGCAAACATACCTTGAGTCAGTGATTAATTTATTATGGACATCAGGGACTTGCTAATCTGTGCCTTACAAGAGTTCACTAATCAGGGTGGACAAAGTAGTACAAGAGTACAACTAGTGGCTTCCATAGTGCCCAAGATCCTGTCAACATTAGTCATGAGTGCCAAGTCAAAATGCTCCATAAATAGGCCTGATAGTGCACTAGAAGTCTCTACCACTGGAAGCGTGTTACAATCTGTGATGCTCAGACTGCACCCCAGGTGTCATGCTGCCTTTGGCCGTGGTGTCAGCGCACAGAGGGGGATGCTCCATAAGCCTCAGACAGAGGGCAGTGCAGTCTTTTCACCTTGTTTCTCCTCCTCCCACTGGGAGACTGGACCCAGGTAGCTCTCCAGGTTGCTCGTCATCTCCGGCTTGTTGTTTGAAGTCCCTTTTTTAAATTGCCACACCCATCTGATTCCCTCATCCCTTCCTCCCGTTGGCCCAGTAGCCTGTCTCTTAGGCAGAGCCCACTTCCATTGGCTGCCCTCCCCAGTAGCTCCCTTCCCAGTCCTGCCCCACCATCTGAATCTTCACATCTGCTGGGCCCTCGCTGCTGTAGCAAGGCCCTGACCTGAGGAGCCAGGATGCCCATGTTTGCTCTCTGGAAGGAGTGGCATAGTGGGGTCTCTGCACCAGCAAGGATTGGCACTCTGGAGCTGGGCCCTGGCTGCAAGATCTCGTGGGACCCTCTTGATGCTGGCATCAGAGCTCCCTGGGAAACCAGCATGCATCCCAATTTCTTCTGCCCCCTTTTCTCTATGTTCTACTAATGCGCCAGCCCATCGTTGGCTTCCAGCATACACCTGGGCCTCTGTGGACTCAGCTGCCTCCTCTCAGGTAACGTTAAGAGCCCAGGCATCTGGGCCACTTCAGAAGGCCCTCGGTGCACCGGCATTACCAGGGAGTGTGGGCCAGTCACTGTGGGGGGTGATTGGCTTGCTGGGCTGCTGTGGAGGTTTGGCAAGGATGCCAACCCCAGATACACACGCCCTACTGGGCTTGTTGCTCAGGCTGGGCTCCTTGAATATCCTGGACATATAGTCTGTGTTGAGATGTTGTTGACCTGGTCTGTGCTGCACTGTGATACTGAAAGGAAGGAGAAAAATCGCTGGTTGTGTTCCTTGGACCTGGCCATCTATAATAGGGGGGCATGAACCATCACTAAGGAAAATGGGTTCCCTGACAGATAATATTGGAGTGCCTCAACTGCCCACTTAATCGCTAAGGCTTCCTGTTCAATGGTAGCATACTTCTGCTTGGCCGGCGACAGCTTACAGCTCATGAACAGAATGGGGTGTCTGTGGCCTTCAACCACCTGAGACAGCACGGTGCCTAAAGCCTGTATCAAAGGTGTCAGTTTGGATCCAGAAGGGTTGGTCAAAGTCAGGGTTGTGGAGCACAGAGCCTCAGGACAGGTTGGTACAAAGAGCGTCAAAGGCAGCATGCTTAGACAAATCGCAGCATATTCGGTTGGGCTCACTCTTCTGCAGACAGTCCATTGAAGGGATGGTCAGGGTGGCAAAATGAAGTATAAATTTACTGTTTACCACACTAGGCCCAGAAAATGTCACAGCTGTCATTTAGTGGTTAGCTGGGGGCTTTGCTCAAGGGTAACCACTTTATTCAGCATGGGTCTTAGCTGCTCCAGCTGACAAGGAAACCCAGGTATTTAAGCTCCTGAAATCCCACATAGCTTTTCCTGGGGTTAGCTTTCAGTCCAGCATTGGCCAGGGGATGCAGGACTTGGTGCAGATGTAGTAGGTTCATCGGCCAGTCAGGGCTGCAGACAATGATGTCATCGATGGATACCATTGTGAACATTGCACAAAGAGTGAGGGTGCGATCCATGAGCCGCTGGAAGGTGGCCACTGTGCCATGGCACCCAAAGGATATCGTGTGGAAATGAAAGAGCCCTCAGGGTGGCAAAGGCAGTCTTTTCACAGTCAGCATGGTCCATGGGGACCTGCCAGTACCCTTTCTCATGGTTGAGCATGTTAAGGTACTGGGCTGTCCCCCAACTGGTCTGTCAGTAGGTCTGCCCTCAGCATAGGATATGCATCTGATTTGGTGATCTTGTTTACTTCGTGGTAGTCTATGCAGAATCTCACACTCTCATCAGGCTTTGGGATGAGCATTATAGGACTGTGCCGTGCACTCTGGGAGGGCTCAGTCACTTCTAGCCATAACATGTCTTGTACCTCCTGGTCCATGGCTTCCCACAGCCTCCGTGGATGGGCCACCAAGGGACCCAGATCACTTTTCCTGGTGGTGTCCAGATGTGATGAGTGCCCAGCGTGGTTCATCCTGGTTGGAGGGGAAAGACCTCAGGTTTGTGGTGCAATAAAGTTTGCACTTCATTCTGCTGCTCCAGGGTGAGCATGGAGTCTGGGTGGGGCTCTTCTGTATGAGAATCATCAGGCTTCCACAAGAGAGTTCTAGCTGGCAGTTCCCCCAGATGCTTTGCAAGTTGGCAGGTGAAAGTATCTTGCTAATGCCGTTCTTTCAAATGGTTGATGTGCAGCCGCCATTGCTGCCTGTGAGTGTGGCCACACTGTACCTCATGTGATCGGGACCCAGCACCCAGGTAGTAGGGTATGGGCCCTGTTGGGTCACCTCAGGTCAGTGCCAGGGCCTCTGGATGCACCAATACTTGACCTCCCAGGTTGAACACCCTCTCCTGCATACGCCAGTCATATTGTTGCTTCTGCATTTGCCGTGCACTATCCAAGTTCTGCCAGGTTTCATCTTGAGCCTTCTCTATCTGTTCCTGCAATTGTCATATGTACTTGTTTGGGGCACTCCAGGGGTCAGGGAGTCAGCTACCTGCTGTTCTTCCATGAGCCCTATGGTCTCTCAGGGCATTTTCCCATAAACCAGCTCAAATGGCGAGATCCCTATGGAGGCCTGTGGGGTCTCCTAGAGTGCAAACATCAGTGGGTCTATATATAAGTCCCATGCTGAAGGGCAATTGTAGGGCAACTTGCATTACATGGTCTGATTGAGCCTTTTTACCAGGCTGTTTATTTGATGGTGGTGGACTGATGTGAAGATCTGTCGAATCTGTAAAGCCTGACACACCTGTCACATTAAGGCAGCTGTAAAGGGGGTCCCATGATCCATCAGTATTTGGGGGGCAGGCCCACATGGGCAAAGTAATGCATGAGGGCTCTTGTGATTTCAGCACCTTTCATGTTATGCAGGAGTATGGCCTTGGGGTAGCACATAGCATAGTCTAAGAGGACCAAGAGGTAACTAGGCTCCCTGCGGAGCATGGTTTAGTGGCCCCATGAAGTCCATGGCTATATGGTCGAAGGAGACTTGGATGATGGACAATGGTGACAAGTGAGCATGAGGAGCTGGCCTTCTCAGGGTCTTTTGGCAGACAACACAGGACTTGCAGAATTCCTGCACATCTTTGGAGACCGCGGGCCAAGGGAATCAGTTCAGGATTCAAGCAAAGGTGTTGCATTGCCCTTGGTGCCCTGCCTAGACATTGTTGTGGGCTGCAGCTAAGATTTCAGCCCAATACTGGGCCAGGACCAACAGCTGCTGCTAGACCCCTGCCCTGACTAGTCTATATCATGGCCTAGCCTCCTGTACTAACCAGAGTAGGCATTGACTCTTCTGTGTGTCCCTTACCTCCCCTTCTCTCACTACTACTCTCCTGTTCAGGGTCATCTTTCTTTTGGGCTGTCAGGAACTCTGGATCTTGGATCTGCTGGTCGGCGGTCCCCAGGCCATGTGGTTCAAGGTCTGGGCCTTCAGTTACCATGGGCCCCACTTCCGCCCCATGGGACAGGCTTCAGCAGAGACTCCCACATTCAGATTGTGGAGGAAATCCACATGGAAGCCCACATGGAAGTCTGAGACATCTCTCCTGAGAAGCACTAGGTAGGGGAGAGATTTCACCCGGGCTAGGAGTCTACCCTGGATAGCCCCCAGCACTTGATATGTGCTGCATTTACTGGACACCTTTCCACATGCCCATGGAAACAAGCTATAGAGGCCACATGGACCGTGGGCAGATCCATGGGCAACAGGCTGGACCATATCATTGATATGGAACTCTGGCTGCCTACCATTGCCTCCAAGGGTTGTCTAGCCATTTGGACCTTTATTAGCTGTGGGAGTGGTTGCAGGTTCTGGGATGATACCTGCATCACCATGTCCCAGCTTGCATCACACTCCATTAGGGGGCATTCCTTCTTTAAATGCCCCCACTGTCCACATGTGAAACAAGGGCCTCAGTCTACTGAACTTCTGGGAGCTACAAAGCTTTTGCTTTCAGGTGAAGTCAGGGTAGAGGGGGATCCCGGGCCCATCATCGTGGTTCCCAGGGCCCTCCAGGTAAGTGTCAGCCTATTGTCTCCAGTCAAGGAGGCGGAGCCTGGGCATATCCACCCTGAGGTCCCTTCTTGGGCCATATGTAGAGGGTTACCTTTCAGTCCCCAGCTTGGACCACTACTGCCCCCCACCTTGGAGCTCTCCCTAAGGTGCTCTCATGTCTCAGCCACCAGGAAGTTCTCCCATAGGTCTGTCACTTCCTTCAACCCTGCAGGCTTCTAGCATGCAATCCAATGTCAAGCCCAGGTGGGTAGGATCTGCAACAATTGTTCCAGGATGACTTGGTCTATGAAGCGCTTCCCATCCTCTGACTGGGGTTGGAGCCACCAGGTAGTGGTATCTTTGAGCATGGCAACTAGAGCCCAAGGCTGACCTGATGACTGGTATTGCATGGTTTGAAATTTTTGTTGATGGGTAACTTCATAGCGATCAAGGATGGTGGCCGTCAGCTTCTCATAGTTCAATGTGTCCCTCTTGTCCAGGGCCCTCTGTGTGGGTTGGGCTTTGCGCAAAGACCCAGGATGAAAGATCACTGCACCTTGGGCCATTGGGCGACTTCTATACTGTGTTTGAATGTTTCTAGGAAGATCTCCACTTCATCTTCTGGCCTTAGTTTTGTCACCAGGAGCCAGGTACCTTAACCAGGCCAGCAAGGGGCCCAGTTCAACCCCTGGCCCCTATGCCATGCCACGGTTCTGGGCCATCCGGGCCACCTCAAGGACCTGGTGGAAGTCCTGTACCAGCATGGCTTGAGACTCCTGCTGCCTCCGCATTACCTCCCACAGCAACTGTGTCTGATGTTCAGCCAGCTGTTGGCTGAATTGGGTGAAGTCCATATCTACAAGGCTGGGCTTTTCTTCCTCCATGATTGTCTTGACCTTGGTGCCTCCTCCCAGCTCCTTGTGGCAGGGTGGAGTAATCAAGGTGGCTGAGCGAAGCAGCAGCAGATGACTGCACATCCTGCCTACTGGTGTCAAGAGGTGGGGAAGGGGCTGTCCTAGGCTGGGGCCTCTGTCCACATTCTCCACAATTTTGTCACTGTCAGACTGCACCCCAGGTGTCATGCTGCCTTCAGCTGTGGTTTTGGTGTGCAGAGGGAGATGCTCCACAAGCCTCAAATGGAGGGGAGGGGGTTTGTCTCAACCTGTTCCTCCTCCTACCATTGAGAGATCAGATGCAGGTAGCTCATAATCTCCAGGTCACTTGTTACCCCCGTCTTGTCATTTGGAGTACCCGTTTGAACTTCCTGCTGCCCACCTGATTACCTCGTCCCTTCCTCCCATTGGCCCAGAGGCCTGTCTCTCAGGCGGAGCACAGTTCCATTGGCCACCCTCCCCAGCAGCTCCCTTCGCAGTCCCATCCCACCACCCGACTCTTAGCATCTGCTGGACCTGCCCTGTCTGTAGCGAGGACCTGACCTGAGGGGCTGAGATGCCCATGTTTGCTCTTTGGAAGAATTGGCATGGCAGGGTCTCTGCACTATCAAGGACTGGCGCTCTGAAGCTGGGCCCTGGCTGCGAGATCTCATTCACATGTGTCTCAATCTGGGTGAGATGCATGGTAGCCAAGGAGGCCACAAAATCTTGAGCTGGCTCAGACAAGGTGCCCTTGGCATGAATGTTGAGGTCCTCCGGTCCAGTCAGTCAAGGAGTTTCAAGCACCGTCGGAGACCATTTCCACCAGCTTAGCAAGGGCATCCACTGGTGAACTAGGCAGCCTGTAAGCCAGTAGAGTGTCTAATTTAGTGACGCTCACTCAATAGCTCTAGAGTAGAGCCACATGCCATCTGTGGCTCTTCTGAGGACTGTTCCCACACACCACCACCACCACCATCATCATATCATCCTATCCTAGCTTGCGCTGGGCTCTGGGCAATGTATAAGGCATGATGCCATAAAATATACAAAAACATTAAAATTCAATGTATAACTTAAGAATAAAAGATCTAAGATGGTGATTTTCCTGTAATATTAAAATATTATTTGTCCCAATTCTAGACTACCAGCTTCTTTTCTGGGCAGGGGGAAAGGGAGCTCAGAGCAAAAAGGGGGGGAGAAGGAAGACTGCCCGCTGATGAGGTAACCATTGCTGCCCTCGGCCAAAAGCCTGGTGGAACATCTCTGCCTTACAGGCTCTGTGGAATTGCATAAAATCCCGCAGGGCTCTGATGTCATTTGGCAGAGAGTTCCACCAGGTCAGAGCCAGGACTGAAAAGGCCCTGGCCCTGGTCGAGGACAGGTGAACATCCCTAGGGCCAGGGATCAGCAGCAAGTTGTTAATCGAAGAGCGCAAGGCTCTCCCAGGGACATACCGGAGAAGATGGTCCCACAAATACATTGGTCCCAGACCACTCAAGGCCCTAAAGGGCAGTACCAAAACCTTGACCCTGACTCAGTACTCCATTGGAAGCCAGTGTAGCTGGTGCAGCATTGGTTGTATATGTACCTTCCACGATGTTCCCGTCAGTACTCATGCTGCTGCATTCTGGATCAGCTGGATTTTCTGGGTCAGTCTCAAGGGTAGGCCAGCATACAGTGAGTTACAGTAGTCTAATCTGATGGTTGCATGGATTACCATGGCTAGGTCAGGGCATGACAGGAAAGGAGCCAGTAACCGGGCTTGGTGAAGATGGAAAAATGCCAGCCTGGTGACGTGTGTGACTTGGGCCTCCATTAACAAGGAGGCATCCAAGGTTACACCCAAACTCTTGACAGATGGCGCCAGTATCAGTGGAGCCTCAGCAAGAGCTGGAAACCTGGATTCCAATCCTGAGCCTCCCCTCCCTCTCCCCAGCCATAGAACCTCTATCTTTGTCAGGTTCAGTCTCAGTGTCATTCCTACAGCAAGACTTGAACCCATTTTTTGGGGAAGGCCTCTATTCAAGTCACTTACCCACTGAGGTATGAAGTTGGCTGGTCTGGGCTGCTGTAACTAGAATGTTGGCCCTTCCTTTATTGTTCGGCTTTGGCAGTTCTTCTGGATGTGGTTGCTACCCAGGGATTCAAACTCTGGCTGAGGAGTCACCTGGAGCTTGTGGCTGGAGGCTTTTCTTGTTATTGTCTTTGCAGGGTTGTGCGAAGGGGAGTGAGGTACTGTGATCTCTCTGTGGTTGCCTACTTGTGTATATGAATGGAGGTTGTGTGTGCTGAGCAGGGTGACACCAGAGGGGTGTTCTATACCATTGCTGTGTTGAATAACTACGATAAGTATGTTCCATGCATTGATAATCTGGAGATATCATCAGTGTGCACCATTGCAAGTGGTAGATAATAGCAGAATTGACATGGTTGTTATGGTGGTTGCTGTTGCTTCATTCCATGATAATTTCTACAGTTTCTTTAACTACTGTGTCTTTAACTTTGCTGCTGAACATACATAACGATTATGGTGTGATGGTACCTGTCTTGGTGGGAACTTACGATCAAGTTGCTTGTACTGTATATTATCTGTATGGATTAGTAGTATCATGATGATCTCCATTAATTTTCACTAATTGTGAGTAATGCTCTCTCTAAGCTGTGGAGTCTTGTGAGCAAAAATTCTACTTTGTGAGCTACTGGCATCAAAGTTGTGATCTGGCTGCTGCAGAAATTAGTTTGCTTTGGAGCCATTCTTCCTGAGCTAAGACAAAAATGTGTGAGCTGGAGGCTAAAAAACTGTGAGCTAGCTGACACTAACTCAGCTTAGAGGGAACACTGATTCCCAGTCAGTTTGGCATTCTTTGCAAGGAGTATGCATGTCAAGCCATTATTTCAAGTTAAATTACAAGATCAAGCTTCAGAGAACATTGTATTGCAAAATGGAAAAGAAACATTGGCTCTGAATGGAACTTGGAAATTTTTATTATGCTATAAAATGTCCTATATGTCTGGGATTTTCATATGCTGTGAAGATTGCTGCCCTGATACAAGCAGTGGCCAGGTATGTTACCCCATTTATTGTACATTGTGTTGCAGAATATGCATCTTTTGTAGCAGGTTGATGTGCAATCGGGATGTGTACAACAATTCTGTTTTAGTTTTAAATTTTGTTAACCTTTATTATAGTTATGATACCTGTTTTGTTTTCTTTATTCTTTATTTCTGTTGAGTTCAACGGGAAGCACAATTCTGGTTTAATTCCCCCATCCATCGGGTTATTTACTGAAATATTCTCTTCCCATACTACCATTATCTGATGCGTCTGTGAAAAACAGAAAATGAAGTGCACAGACAGTACAATTACCAATCAGACTCAGTATATTAAAGAACACAGGAAATTTGGTTTAGATTTGGGCCTGATTTCAAATGCATGCCCCTTACATGTGGAAGATCAGTCTCAGCCAGTTTATTGGCCTTGCTTCTGTGCCTTTATTAGTAGCCCAATACACAGAAATCGTACCTATACATTTTCCTCGCATGGAGATAGATAACGGGAGAAGCTTCCCCAAATGCATTTCTGTCATTTAGGCTCTTAAAGATACGGGTGACAAACCAGTAAAAATGGTGACAACCCTAACAGAGACTCTTGCCTTGGAGAAGCCACTTGGGTTGGGTGATGCCAATCTAGTCCAGTCTTAGGATTCCCATGTTATTGCTATAGGCTTCCCATACCAGCTCTTTCTACTGTATCACTTCCACTTCTGATCTTGCTGCACATTCATGGTTAGTGCTTTGACCTCTGCTAATAAGCAGTTATAATGTCCCTCTAGGGAGAGGTACTTATTACCTTCATTGGGCCTTTTTGTTTTACTTGTAAAGTTATAAAGAAGTTAGGGCCTCATACATATACATTTTTATGGCAATCATTACAGTGATACCAACAGTAACATTATAGAAGTTTATTAGCAGTGGCTACAGCTGTTGCAGAACATGGGAGAGACTTTCCATGACCAGAGGTAATCACCGATAGCACAGTATGTAAATAACATTGCTATTAGTGGTATATCACATATGGAGCAACAGCAGTAACTGTGTAAGGGAGAACATTCGTAATAAATGTAGGTCTGTCCCTTTTCATTTGACTGCCTCCAAATGCCTTTAATAGCTGCTCTGCAAAATGAAATTGAGTACATACAGCTTTTCCCATGTCAGGCAAAGCTTTACCTGCTTAATTTCTATTTTTAGAGACTGGCTTGGCTGGTCAAATTCTGGTTAGTTGGCAATCCAACTAACTACAATTTGGATATTCAGTCTTCACATTTAAATAGTATGACCACACTGAGCATTCTGTCGACATCAGAATTCCACTGATAGGCTAGATGTATGAAAAGGTTATGTTTTATTACTGGCCTATCTCTTCCTAGCATCCGGTAAATAGTGTCAGGTGTGATATTTAGCTTGATTTCTGCCTCTCCATTAAACAATTCAAATGTAGCAATGTGGTATATTGATGTCTGTAGGCATTAGAGGGGTGAAATCTATTTAGGAAACTCCATAGAAACAGAAACCATTTGCCACCATCCCAAATCCATTCTGTAAGGCAGTGCTTCCCACCCTATTTAGTATGGTGACCCATGAGTTCAAATCTACTTTGTATGGTGACCCATCCAGGGCTGTCCCAAGGTTTTTTTGTACCTTAGGCAAACTATGACTTTGGGACCCATCTATTCCAGCATTCCATTTTCTATAGCGCTTAGCCAGATGTTTTTGAGAAACCAACAAACATCACACAAAGGATGCAACTGTCCCCACAAGCAAGTGGGAGTTCATCTCCTCGTCCTCTGTCAGCTGGGCCAGAGCTGGAGTTTGAGGAGGTGTGCTTGGGGGGCACTGGAATGAGAAGATTCAGAAAGATGGCAGATGAGGTAGGCAGCAAGGGGCTTGGTTACAGTACATCTCCAAAAGTAGGTAGAGGGCGGTGAGAGACTGCAGGGGCTAGGCAAGAGGTTGGGCTGCAGAAAGAGCAGCACCAAGACAGAGACCACATACCACTTTCTGTCCTCCTCTGGTTTTTCCATGATATGTGGAACAGCTCCTTCCTACTCTCCTGCCTTCTCCCCTCCCCTTCTTTCAGCTATTACTGTGAAGCTGTGGTTGGCTTTTCCCCCTCTCATTACTGTCACAATGGGTGAGAGGGAGATGAGAATGTGAGAAGTTGGTGAGGAGGAAAGAAAGAGAAGGATGCAAAGGGCAGCTATTAAGGAAGGCTGGCCTGGGACCCGCTTTCAGAGGCTTTGTGACCCACTTTGGGGTCCCTACCCACAGGCTGGGAAACATTGCAGTAAGGACCCAGATTTTACCACCACAGCTAGCCATTCCTCTTTTCCAAGCAAGTGTATAATTTAAGGTTCAGCGAAATCCAACCCCAGAGTATGGCCAAAACTATCTGAATACCCCTATGAAAGTGAAAGCTAATCCTAAATCATGCAGGGGATTCCATAACAGTATTATGAGAATTTCCCCCCTCCTCTCATAAGATTTAGAAATAAATCTAAAGTGAAGAAAATCAAACAAGCATCTCTTCTTTTGATGCTGACAACTTCTGACTTGGCTTTGTTGTCTAAAATAGTAACAGCAATTAAAATGTGATGTGACAGCAGTTTCTTGAAAATGATTTGTAACTTAAGAGTCACATAATGGGGGATTGCTCCTGACATGATGAGAATTAACCTAACGAAGAAAGGCTTTTACCATTACACAGGGATTTTCAAAATTTGTACAGGCAAATCTGTTTGCCATTGCACAGCAGTAGAGTACAACTCCACGTTCACCTAAGTAGATACTATGGCTGGAAGTCTAAGAACACTTTCCTGGGAGTAAGCCTCATTGAATAAAATGGGACTTACTTGCAAGTAGACCTGTGTAGGATTGCTCCCTCTGCCAACAAAGTTGTGAATGTAAAGTTAGAGTGAGCAGGAGAAGTCTATTCCGTGGCTCAATTGTCAACCTAAAGAGAGACTGCAACCAAGAAATCAGAAGGAGATTGAGAGTAGGAAGGGCACCATGAAGGAGCTAGAAAAGATCCTTAAGTGAAAGGATGTGTCACTGGCAACCAAGATCAAGATAATTTATACTGTGGTGGTGGTCGTGGAAAGTGCTGTCAAGTCGCAGCCATCTTATGATGACCCTGTAGGGTTTCAGGGCAAGAGAGGAACAGAGGTGGTTTGCCATTGCCTGCCTTTGCGTAACAACCTTGGATTTCTTTGGTGGTCTCTCCTTCATGTACTAACCAGGGCCGACCCTGCTTAGCTTCTGAGATATGATGAGATCAAGCTAGCCTTGGCAAATCCAGGGCAGGGTAATTTATATTGTAGTATTTCTCATTACTGACTATGGGTGTGAAAGGTGAACAGTGAAGAAAGCTGGCAGGAAGACAGCTGATTCATTTGAAATATGGTGTTGGAGGAGAGTTTTACAGATACCATGGACCACTAAAAAAATAAATAAGTGCGTTCTAGATTAAATCAAGGTTCTGCCTAGAAGCTAAAATGATCAAACTGAGACTACTGTCCTTTAGTCACATAATGAGAAAACAAGGGTTACTGCAAAAAACAGTAGTGCTAGGAAGAGTTGAAGGAAGCAGGAAAAGAGGAAGACCCAAAATGAGATGGATCAAATCCATAAAGGAAGCTACAGCCCTCTCTTCATGAGACCTGAGCAAGGCTGTTAATGCTGGGACGTTTTGGGAGTCATTAATGCATAGGGTCACCATAAGTTGGAAGCAACTTACTAGCACTTAACACACACAATACTCCCCAGCTGTAATCAAAATAATGGAACTACTTTGCTCTGTCCCCACCCTTGCCCTGTCCTCAGGGGTTAAATCTAAGCGTTGGCAGAGCTTGAAGTTGCTTGCAAATTTCATCTTCCACAATGGATCCAGCCCATCATTTTCATACTAAATGTTCTCCTAACAGGAGGGGAGTGTAATTTCTACCAATTCCCCCTTCCTGCCGTAGACCTCGATTTGTCCCTTATGCAGTTCCTGGGGGTCCCCTGTTCCCCAGGGGCAGCATTTCAGGGAAATCAGTGGGCTGCAGTGAGAGCAAGGCAGGAAAGTTCTGTTCCACTGACAGAAATGTTTTCCCTTAGCTGAAAATTTAGTCTGGTCCCAACCCACTGTGGGGCTCAATTAATTCTGCATATGCTTAGAGATGCTCATTAGTATTACATCTTTGCTTGTTCTGGTCAAGAGTATAGTCCCTCTATGGCAAAAAGGCACAGTTAATCCATGACCAGGCTGCTGTGGGCTTTTGGGGTCTGTTCCTGTTCAACAAAGTTTATTAAAATAAAACCGTCCTCCCCACACATATACTTCGAGCAGCAGCAGCAGCCATTGGCATCCTTGATAGGGAGGCCACTGATGGGTTTCAAGAATCCAGGACACTTTCCTTGCCACCCCCACCCCCCGCACATACAAAGAATCAACCACAAAGAACCTCCCCAGGCTGGTATAATTTTAGAGGATTAGACGGGGTCTGTCAGCAGCTACACGCCACGGTAGCTAAATGGCATCTTCATGTTCAGCGAGAGTAAGCTCCCAGTACCAGATGCTGAGGGAAAACCACAGGGGGAGCAGTTGTCTTCATGTCACTATTATTGTGCTTCTCACAAGTGTCTTGTTGGCCTCTGTGGGAAACAGGATGCTTGGTTAGATGGACGGCTAGATGGACAGTTAGTCTGATCCAGCAAGGCAGGTCTTATATATTTATAAACAAGAACTCAAGAATACATCTAAACTCCCATCAAAGCCACTATGAACATGCCATGTTAATTAGCTTCAATTACAACCATATGTGAGGCTCTGCACAGAAATCAGTAAAGAGATCTAGATGGATATGTAGAACTGCAACCACAGTCTCTCCCTCCCTCCTCAACTGTGCAGTCCCTCACATGTCAGAAGTTTTTTGGTTCTGAAAGGTAGCCCATATCCCACATGTGACTCAGATATTTCTTATGCAATTAAGGATCATTTTGCAGCATTACAGTGGGATCTTCCTATTGTAAAGCCACACAGTCTATGCACTCTGGGAGTAGATCCCATTCAACTCAGCAGATCTGTCTTCTGAAAGCTTGTAGGATCAAGCTGCAGTGCCACAAACTTACACACACACGCTTGAGGGTGTGCCTCATTTACATTGTCATGAAATGTGAATAGACTTATCTGCCAGAAATTTTTACAGGGGTGGGGCTGCTAACCTAATCCTATCCACTGATGGTGGGAGTCACTGTGTGACTTCAAAAGGTTTGTTGAGGGAACTTAGCCTTTCAGTATGTTTAGCTATCACTGCAAAAAGCTGCAGTGTCTTTTGCGTGCAGACTGCTTCAAGTAATTAATGGAATATTGCATAAGTTAGCAAGAGAGATGCTAAGATTATAGTGAATCTCTATCATGGAAATGTACAATGCCCTGTAATTCCCATAAGCAATTTAGAGAGATACATTTAAGGCTCAAGTACAGTATAAATTTCTTACATTCAAGAAGGAAAATCAATCCATTTTACAAAGGAATCTTAGCAATCCTGCAGCATAACCACATGGGACATACCCAAAACTGAATAGCTTGTAAGCATGATCTTGGCAATTTGTAGGGATTCATTCAAGGCTCAAGTACCATATAAGTTTCTCATGATCAAGGGAGAAAAGACAGCTACCAGAGTTCCTCCTCTTTTTGTCTAGTTAACCAATCAGATTTCTGGATTTTAGTGCAGTAGCACCTTAGAGACCAACAAGATTTTGGAGATATAAGCTTTTGAGAGTCAAAGCTCCTTTCACCAGATACCCCCAAAATCTTGGTCTCTAAAGTGATACTGGACTTGAATTTAGCTGTTATACTGCAGACCAACACAGCTACCTTCTGAAACTATCAATCAGTTATCTATATCTGGTTCCATAGCTTAGAGACCTCCTATGGAGAGGATAGACTAATGTTTGACAAGCAATTTAAGAAGCCTCTCTGTTACCTGAATCTTTTCCAGCTTGATTCCAGGCATGTTAAGTCAGATATAAGTATCACTGGTTGCATATCCTCCCAAGTAAGTGCACGTAGAACTTAATGTAGTAAATCACTGAACATTATATTGTTCCCACTGGCACATAAATTCATGATTGTAATAGTGCGATCCAATGATGATCTATTCCATTCTAAGCCTATTGGTTTCAATGCATGTAGTAACTTGGAATAAATTTGCATAGGATTGCACTGGATAATCTCTTTCTTCCTGGCTCACAGTGATTTTTTAAAGGGACCTTCTCTGTGTCACAATAAAAAAGTAGAAACCAAAAACTCTGTGACAGGGCTCAGGAATTTTAATAAAATTTTGATTCATTATAGTACCTTCTACTGGCACAAGCTTCAGCTGTTTCAGCTTGAAATTGACATGGACTGTCCATTCAGTCCTTAAGCTTTCACTTTCATTGTCTTTTAACCTTTTTATCCTGGTAAGCATGGAATACATACTTTTGTTTGAGCACAGAACATTCCTTGGGATGTTTTGTTTTGAAAGGTACCATGTATGGAATAATGGTTAGTGTGCTGCACTGGGATTTGCAAGAGCAAAAGAGATAATTTTTAAAACATCGAAGACTGGCCTCAAACGCACTCTGCTTTTCATTTCAAACATGGAGATCCACTGAAGCAGAGTGAGGGCAACTCTAAGTACTTGAGCCCACTAATTTAAAATAATGTATTTCAACAATATGTACAATTAAGGTAACATCCGTAAATCACAACTAGTGTAATAGTGCACCAAATCGCTACATGTGATTTAAATACACATGAGAAAAGTGACCAAAGAATTAGATCTTTGACAATTAAATGAATAAATCCAATACAAATCTGTCAGGAGTCTAAAAGGCAAAGGTCCAAAACAGTTACAGTTTCCTAGCAGATGACTGTTTCAAGTAGTCTTCTTCAGATAACTATATTTTCTGACAAAATACCGCCATTAAGGTACAGAGCTCTAAATCATGAGTCTTGCCTTATGCCAGAACATAATTTAGCTGAACAATAAGAATCTTGGCAGCACAGCTGAATTAACTCATTGCTTCTATATTGTTCACCCAAATCTTAGTGACAGGCTGCTCATCCAGGAACAAAGTACCACCTTTATGTATAACTTACATTGTACTCCAGCAACTGAAAGATCAACAGAATTTTCCAGGGTATAAGCTTCCAGGATATAAGCTTCCATAAGCTCAAAGTTCACTTCATCATATACTTTAATTTGGTTCTTCCACTACCGACTTCTGCCAGACTTTAATTTGGTTCTTCTGCCATAGTTATCCACCTGAAACTTACATTGTACTGTTTCCCAAGCTGAGCACTGGGCTATATGACTTTAAAAAAAGAAGCAGGAACTGCAACAGAACTGTTCACAAAGATGGTCATCTACCTCTGAGTGCAGCTGCACATCTCAGAGGGGATCGGCCTAGGAAGGTACACATGATTTGCAGACCAAGCTCCTGGGGAGTTAGGGGACAACCTACTCAATATATGGGAGAGTCACAGTGGTATTGAATTGACTGTTATGGCCAGAACATTGTGGTGTGCATGTAAGCTGATGGCCACTCAAAGATCAGTAGGGGTCTCTTTGTGTGCTGCTGAGCCTGTAGAGGGATGGAGTGGTTTATCCCACAGCCCAGCTACATCACAAGCTGGTGATGTAACTGGACTAATTCTGTCTCTGTACTTTTTCCTTATCTTCAGTGGACTGTCTGTCTCATAGCTTTTATCCAGTTCTTGCTTTTGAGGCTTTTGGTCCAACTATAGCAAGTCCTGCAATTTATCATCACTTAGAGCTTGCTCTATTTCTAAAGAGGACTTTTTGAATCCATCAAGGCATTCATTAACTAGGAATTAAGAGCCACAATTTGATGAGTCATTTTGCGGCTCTTATTTTCTGAAAATTGCATAGAATGTTTTCAAATCATGGAAAGAAGCAGCTGTCATGAAAGGAGAAGAGAAACAGACACAAAACAGGTTCAGTTAAAGCAGGGGTATAGAGTTTTTAACTTACCAGGCGGCGGGGGCTCTTGCGCACACGTGCACACTGGGACAATGTCCCCACTGCCGCCACCACCGTAAGAGCCTCCCCCCCCGGCCCAGCCAGCCAGCCAGCTGGCTGGCTCCTCTGAACCCACTGGCTCCCTCCTTCCCTCCCTCCCTCCCGGGGCCCCATCGTGATGATGGCACCTAGAAGTGACATCATCATGCTGTGCATGTTGCCGGGGTGATGCTCTGGCAATCGCCCAGAAACTCTATAGTGCCATAGAGTTTCGGGGCGATTGCTAGAGCATCGCCCTGGCAACGTACACGGTGTGATGATGTCACTTCCAGGTGACATCATCATGCTGGGATGGCCCCTAGAGGGAGGGAGGGAGCCAGTGGGTTCAGGGGAGGGGAGCCAGCCGGGCAGCTGGGCGGGCAGCTCCTGCGGCGGTGGCGGCGGCGGTGGCTGAGCAGGCCTGTCGAACAAGGGAAGTGGGGAGGCACAGTGGCGGATGGGTGCCCCATTTCACTGGGGGGCTCAGTCTCCCCCAGGAAACTTCAGGGGTGGGCTGAGCCCCTGAGCCACCCCCGTAGTTGATGCCTATGAGTTAAAGGAGTGCAGAGGACCCACTTTGACTGAGGTGCTTCTGTGAGTGTTTTGTGCAAAAAGCTTAATCTGACTCTGCTGAAAGTTCTTGTTCCTTTGTAAACTCTAAAATCCACCACTGACTCTAGCACGTGATTAATGAGGACAGACCATGGAATCTAAAAAAATGTAAATTATTTAGATAGTACCCTTATTCTGTGATTACTCTTAATATATTTACTTTGAAGTGAATTAGTTTGATTTGATTTTATAAATAGGTACTTTATTGATTAGAGGGTAGCTGTTGAAATATTCTTTTGAGCTTGATAAAATACCTTTCAAATTGCACATGTTAACTAAACAACTTTTCTACATCCAGGGAAGAGTATGTACAGTGAAATGTCATCTCAGGCAAGGAAAGATATATTTTCTAGATGTCATATGTGTACAGTGAGGAGCTGTATTAGAACTAGATTTATATTTTTTGCATCTTTACATGCAACAAAAAGCCATGTCTGTAATCCAAGGAATGTACACTCCTTGTTAAAATGACAAAGATGGTTTGTAAAGTATGTTTAAGTAAGACTCATATGTGTGTTGGGTAAAAGTATTTGAACTGTCCACATGCTTATGGCTGAAGCGAACACAGCTCCAAGTCTTTGCCTATAAATCCTTGAAGTCCACCATCATCCTTGTTATCTATTGAGTAGTCTTTGATACATTCTTTGATTTTATGTTGAAAGAGCTGATGTAGACTCTTCAGTCAAATGTGCATAAAATGAAAATAGGCTTAGTGCATGATTGTTCATGCACTAAGACAACATCAGCCATGAACAATAGCACATGGATCATGAGAGAGAAGGAAAATCATTCATGAGGCACCTATTAAGAATATAAGAAGATTACTGGTGGATCAGACGAGTGGGCCATCTAGTCCAACATCCTAGTGGTGAACTAGTTCCTATGAATGATCAACAGAGGGGCACAGAGGCTGAGACCTTCCCCTGATGTGACCTCCTGGCTCTGGGACTCAGAGGCTTAGGGCCTCTGAATGTGGAGGTTCCCCTCAGTCACTATGACTAGTAGCCATTGATAATCCTCCATGAATCTATCTAATCCCTCTTTAATGCTGTTTATTTCTGTGGCCATCACTACATCCTCTGGCACTGAATTCCACATTTTAATCACTCTCTGTGTAAAGTGGTATTTCTTTTGGTCTGTTCTGAACCTATTGCCCATCAGTTTCATTGGATGCCCTTGAATTCTAGTATTTTGGGAGACGGAGAAGAAGTTCTCTGTGTCAACTCTCTCCACCCCATGCATCATTTTATAAACCTCTATCATGTCCCCCCCTTAGTTGTCTCTTTTCTAAACTGAAAAGTCCCAGTCCCATAGCTTGTGCATGTGATTATTCTGTCTTGCAGTATACACTTGTGAATTCTGTATGCCAATCTAACTTGAAAGACTCAAAATAATGAAGCTTTCTCATTTCTAGAGTCTGTTTTAAGAGCAAAAGTTTTTACTGTCAAAAATAATTGCAATATTCAGTGCAAAAGTTTACTTTATTCATTTGCAGCTATTGCCAAATTCTACATTTTCATCTTTGGATAATTTTTCACATATCCTTTCAAGAGGCTGACTTCTTCACACAGCAGCTAACTGGACCTTTTCCAAATGTCTGATCCTCTAAGTCATTGAGATGCAAAAAAAAGTAAATGTATGTTTCCAAACATCTTTTGTTGTTGTTGACTACCCAATTATATCCCTCTGTATAAAGTGGAGCAGAGGTGTTGAACTCATTTGTTATGAGGGCTGGATCTGACATAGATGTGACTGTGTTGGGCCGGGCCATGTGTGCCATAAAACATAATGCCAGGTACAAGAGATATAAACTTTATAAAGGACTGCAGCTGGTAAAATCCAGGTTGGCATGTCTTCACTGCAAGGCCCCATGGACCCTGCCCTGGGGGGGGGGCAAACCCCTTCCCTAGCTGATTCCCATCACCAATGCTGTGAGCCTGGCCTCCAGGGTAAAAACACAAAGCAGCTGGGTGTTCTGAGCTCTCCCCTGCCTAACTCCCCACCTGTGGAAGTGTGGGCCGACAGCCCAGGTCTGAGGCTGGTGGAGGGGCTGGTGGAACATGATAAGCCAGAGATGCCTGTGCTGTGTGTGTGTGGAGGGTAGGGCTGCCAAGTCAGCCCGGGGGCGGGGGATCCCCCGCTATAGGGGTTCCCGATCCACCAGCCGGCATTCGGCCGGCGGGGGGAACCCCGCCCCAGAAGTCGTCCGGTGAGGACAACTTCCCCCGTGTAATGATGTCACCTGGAGGTGACATCATTACGTTGGGGGCGTTGCCAGGGTGACTCTCTGGCAATCGCCCTAAAACTCTATGATACCATAGAGTTTTTGGGGCGATTGCCAGAGCGTTGCCCTGGCAATGCCCCCAATGTGATGACGTCACCTCCGGGTGACGTCATCACGTTGTTGTGGCGCGCGCGCAAAGTGCACACACCAGAAGAGCTCCCGAGGGGAGAACAACTCCCCCCACCGGTAAGTCGACCCTACTTGGCAACCCTAGTGGAGGGATGAATATGGCAGTGGTGCTAGCCACTGGCAGGCCCCAGCAGAGAATCATCTGCGCCCCCCATGTGCAAACACCAGTCCCTGCGGCCATCTGGGACAGCCTCCATGGAGCTGCAGACCAAGCAGAGAGGCATGCAGTGTGACCTCACCTTGAAACCCTGAGCTGGCATGAATGCGGCTGCAGTGGCTCCCACCTTACCAGTGAGTTTGCCACTGAAGTGAAGGGTGCTTGGCTGCTGCAGATGAGGTTGTTCTGCTGTGCTGAAACCACAATTGGAGTGGCTCTGTCCACTCACACACACCCCGAGCAGCCACCTGTTCCCTTCCTTGAGTCAGTTGCTCACAGGCCAGATAAGAGCCCTGGATAGGCTGGTTGTGACCCCCAGGCCTTATGTTTGATGCCTCTACTGTAGGGTATACGCCAGTTTCTTTTCCCAATTGAGAAAGAAAGAAATCCCATTTTTATGTGGTGAGAGTAGTAGATGCTGTGTTCCCAACCTAGCTGTACAAATAATAGTGGTACTAACTCCAATAAAAGTTACTATACAGAAAATAGTCACCATTTCAGTTTTACTAGTTTTGTTTCATCATATGCATGTGGCCAAGGCCCTAAAGGGGTTTTAGTGAAATAATCTAAATATATGCCACTAATCAAAATGTTTTTAAAACATCTGAGATTGATCTCAGACTCCCTCACCTTGCATTTTAACCATGGAGAACCATGAAAGTAGACTGAAAGCAACCCCGAGTATATTTGAAAAACCCTTAGTGTATGTAATTGTGTCTCCCAAGACCCACACAGTAAAGATAAAGGTTTCCCTTGCTCGAAAGCCAGTCGACTCCGACTCTAGGGTGGCGGTACTCATCTCCGTTTCCAAGCCGAAGAGCCAGCTTTGTCTGAAGGCGTCTCCATGGTCATGTGGCTGGCATGACTAGACACCGAGGAGCACGGAACGCTATTACCTTCCCACCAAAGTGGTATCTATTTATCTGCTTGCAATTTCTTGCTTTCGAACTGCTAGGTTAGCAGGAGCTGGGATCAGAGACGGGAGCTCACTCCGTCACACAGCACTCGGGTCTCGAACTGCCAAACTACCGACCTTCCGGTTTGCAGTTCAGTGTCCTAACCACTGAGCCACCACAGCTCACATATGAAGTACCTAATTGTGTCTTGTAAGAATGTTAAACTGGCACAAAGAATCCTGTTGAGCAGTATTGATACTGAAGCTTTAGGGAAATATTTCTAGAGATGAAGGATTATATGCTAAACTCAGTACAAGCCATTCCTGATTTAAGAGCACATGAAGAAAAAAGAAAGGAGAATGCTATTAGCATATAATCCAGTTTAACAGAAAATGGGAAAACCACATTATGTAGATAATGCCCTCCTAAAGATTCAGTGTACAGTTTGACTCCAATTCAAGCGTGATGCCTTTGTTCTTTATGCATGCCCATGAACAGTCATTCCTTCCAAAATGCAGCAAAGATGGCGACTCTATGAAGAGTGAAGTTTAGCAATCCACCTGAAGGGTCCGGGCCCATGGATTAGAGACCACTATTTTAGAAGACCTGTAGCCCAGTCCTATTCACAATTACTTGGATTAAGTCCCAGTGAGGTCAATAGGAGTTACTTCCAAGTAAGTATGCATAAGATTGGAGCTACAGAGTGGGTTGTTGACATCACACTGAAATTCTCATACTTTAAGCAGGGCTGCTGCCTGAGCCCATTTTGTTGTTTATCCCTCTTTCTTTCTGAACAACTGTAGACTAAATTTCACTGCAGGATCCTTATCCAGTTTATTTTTTTTTCTGTTTTGTAACACAGGACAATGATTTAAGAACCAGCAACTTGTTTTGCTCCAAACATTTAGATATTTCAAAGGAAATACCTGGTACAAATAAGTGTACAGACCCTTCTGTTATGATGCCTGTCATAATAGACTGATGTTGTCTGCAAAGAAAGTTAATTCTTGTGCCTTTTGTATAACTTAGAAAAGCAGAAAATCACCGTACAGCATTTTTGATACCTCTTTGTTTGAAGTTGAAAGGAAACAGAAATGAATAAGGTTTCCTTAAGCATAGGAGGGAGGTAAATCCATAATACCTTCCTATTTTCTTTCAAGATCATATATTATTTATGCTCTGTTGTAGGGACCTTGGTCAAACCACACTGAAACAGCTGTTTACAGTAGCAGATAAGGTGCAAATCAAGCTTTTGTGGTTTCTGTTCATGTTCTTAGCAGTAAGGAGTTATGGACAAAATGTTCCTAACACAAAAATAATTCTTACCATAGACAGAAATACTTTTCTTGGAAAATGAGAATCTGTTCGCTGCTCACAGCACAGCAAATATGTGATTGTGTGGAAGCTGCTGTCAAGTCTCAGCTGAATTATGGCGACTCTGCAGGGTTTTTCAAGGCAAAAGACTGAGGTGTCTTGCCCTGCACAGTAACCCTGGAATTCCTTGGTGATCTCCCATCCAAATATTAACCAGGGCTGGCCCTATTTAGCTTCCAATGAGATCAGGCTAGCCTGGGGCCCCCAGGTCAGGGCACCGTAAATATACCAAATATATATTCTGCAGTATGGGCACTCAGAGCTGAATGAATTTATCATCCAAGAAAAGTAAGTTACATTTTAATGGGAAACTGAAGCAATATATTAATGCCCAGATTCATTTCAGGCTATATTTGGTTCTACTTCACAGTGTTCTTGTCTTGTGACTGCTGCAAGAACCTTTAATACAGCATCTCAGCTTTACATCAGACATGTTCCGAAGAAGTAGGTTTGTGACAGTGCAATCCTGAGCCAAGCCAGGGCTGCAGCAGCCAGCCACAGGGCAGGTGTAGTGCCACTACTTGGCTCCCTAAGGGGTTAGTTTAGTGTAGTGGTTAAGTGTGCAGACTCTAATCTGGGAGAACCGGGTTTGATTCCCCACTCTACCACTTACACCTGCCAGATGACCTTGGGCAAGCCATAGTTCTGGCAAACCTGTTCTTAAAAAAGAGCAGTTTCTGTCAGAGCTCTCTCAGTCCCACCTACTGCAAAGGGTGCCTGCTGTAGGGAGGGGAAGGAAAAGGAGATTGTAAGCCGCTCTGAGACTCCCTTGGGTAGTGAAGGGCAGTGTGTAAATCCAATCTCCTCCTCCTCCTCCTCTTCTTCTTCTTCTTCTTCTTCATCATCATCATCATCTTCTTTTTCTTCTTCTTCTAGTTACGTGGTGGCCAAGCAGGGGAAAAGGTACCCAAACAGTGCTGCAGGTTGTTGGCGTGTCACCGTCCATGGCGATTCTGCCCTGGCATGCCTTTGTGGCATTGTGAAGCGGGGGCACCATGAGAGGCAGGGCAGTATGGGCCAATGGGAGGTGCAAGTTAAGGGGGCAAGGTTTGGTTCACATCACTGCTAGGGAGTGAAGAGGCGCAGCTCAGAAGAACCCCATTCCTCCAGCATCACGCCCCCTTGAAAGAATTGCTAAAGTTCTCACCCTGTTCTGTCAATTCAGAGATCTTCAGGAGTATTTTATTTTCCATTCTAGTTTTGTGTGATAGAATCATAGATAGTATTGCTGCAAGAGACTTAAAAAATGGGCTATGCTTGTTGTCATGAATACTGTTGACATCAACTAGCACTGAGGTTGCCGGTAGATCAGAATAGAACAGGATGCTGGTAAAACTGAACCTCAAAATATGACAAGGATATCTACAAGTCTGCTGTTGCTTGGGAGAAGCCCATTCTTCTTTGTTTTCAACCCAGTGGCTCTTGACTGAATGCAAAATGAGCAATATTTTCTCCACACACAATATGTGTATCTTCTAACTATGGGGGGGGGGGCTGGGGGGGAGAACTCCCTCTAGTTTCTGTCCTTCATCTCCATACACTCAACAACTTCTTAACAGAGCTTTTGACATTCCACTGTGACTGGACTCTGCCCTAGCATTGAGAAGGTGGATGGCATGATAAACTGATTATATGTGGGCATGATCTGGGCAAAAATAAGTATTTTTAAGCCAGTTCAATTAGATTGGAAAGTTACCTAGCTATTCACCTCTTTGGCTCTTTCATTAATGAATTTACCTTCTTTTAGGAGGGTTTGCAAAAGGAAATGCTTCAGAATCACTGAATAAAATGTATGGTATGCTTTTGTAGGGTTTGAAGAAGTAAATCTTATACTAGCTATAACACAGATACATAGTGCAATATAGAAGACAAAAAATAAAACTGTTAGACTGCATACCACTCAAAAAATCTTATCTACCAGTGCTTTGTATTTTTCCCCTCACTTGAGTAAATTGATGGCATTTGTTAGTAGTCCCATGAAGCTCAAATCAGGAATATATGGTCCCTGTAACCCAAAATGGGCTATCAGAACAGATTTTTGACATACAGGTTCACGAGTGCATTGATTTCACACAGAGAGACCTCAGTTAAGAAAATTAGAACATTTTCCTACCAGCTCTGTATGTGTATTCAGCAATTTAAAACACACTAACAGGACTATACAATTCTAAAAATCCAGTAATTAATTGAAAAGCAGTGTGCCCCTCCCCCCATGTTACAGCAACTAAATACAGTAATCTGTACATCCTCAAAGGTTTTCACAATGAATGACCCTTGAATATTTTCCTGATGGGCAAAAGAGCTGAGAGCTGCTGAATTTCTTTGGCAGAGTTTGTTATGTGATTTTGGGTAGATTTGTAAAAGTCCTAAACCTCACATATCCAAACTGAGGAAAGATGGAGCTGAATACTATCAGATGATTGGGTGTGCAGGGGGGAGGGCTCATTTAGGGCTGACCAGTGCCATAGAGAGGTCAGGAAGGCTTTTAAAAATGAAATGTCGCATCTTGGCCTTGGGTCCACTAGCTAATTGCTGCTGATTGAACATGCTTCCACCTCCTAGTGACAGAAAGAAGGCAGCCTGCAATATATTTTGTTCCAGCTATATGTTCTGAACCATCTTCAGAAGTAGCCTCATGTAGAGAAAATTGCAATAATTGATCCAAGATATTACAGAAGTGAGGATGGTTATAGCTGGGTCTCTGTTCTTCAGAAAAGGGGAACTACCTTCTGATCAGATGCTCATTCCTGCAAGTATTATTTGTAATGTTAGCTGGTATCCGTTTAAAGACCACGTTGTGAAATTAGTGTGTGAAACTCTCTTTCAGTGCTTTCACCCATTGGTACCATATGTACCATAAAGAATCCTATTGATTTTCTCAGTTCCAGCAATACTTTGTTGTAATCCATTTAGCAATCTGGGTATAAAGACTAGTTGGAATTGGCTATATGTAACGATGCATGCCAGTGGCTACTTACTGATGAATATCTTGAATTATGAGTTGTTCTCCCCCACCCCACCCCTGCTTTAAAAGGAACATACAGGTCTGTGTGTGTTTGGGAGGGTGCTGGAGGAGAAATGGCCAGTGAAAACGTTTTTTGCACACACCAGGGTGCAACTAAAAATGCTTGGATGATTTAAAGATTAAATTTAGTCATCATTAAATGTGATCAGTATTTTACATTTTCCTGAAATCCTGTTTTCTGCCATATACAAAATACTAAGCGAGCACTAACAGTGCCTTCCTAAGCAGAGTTATACCATCAAAAGAGTTTTCAGCTAAACATTAAGAAGAACTTCCTGACAGTTAGAGTGGTTCCTCAGCAGAACAGGCTTCCTTGGGAGGAGGTGGGCTCTCCTTCTTTGGAGGTTTTCAAACTGAGTCTAGATGGCCATCTGACATCAATGCTGATTCTGTGAACTTAGGCACATCATGAGAGGGAGGGCAGGAGGGGTTGCATCAGTGCTTAGTTCTCGTGGCCCTTTCTTACATGCCCAGGGAAATGCTGATCACCACTTTGGGGTCAGGAAGCAATTTTTCTCCAGGCCAGTTTGGCTGAAGATCCTGGAGGGTGGATTTTTTTGCTAACTTCTGGGTGTGGAGCAGGGATCACTGGAGGTGGGGGGGTGGGGCAGTGAATTTCCTGCACTGTATTGGGGGTTGGACTAAATGACCCTGGAGGTCCCTTCCAACACTATGACTCTAACTCCATGGAAGCCAGTGGACTTAGAAGGGTGTGACTCTGCTTAGGATGACACTGTAACTGTACCTACCATCTGTGTGTGACTGAAGGCCGTGCACAGTCTTTCATTAGAAGGGTGTTTTGAGCAGGATTTTTTTTTACTGAGTCATGTGTCTTTAAATCTAGGGCTATACATCTGACATCCTTGCTGTTTGTCACTGCCATCAGAAATTTGATGCATTGGAGTTCAAACAGGTGGTACAGTAGGTCTGCTGTCACAGTGGATAAACTCATACATACATTCAGTCTCTGTGATGGATCTGTCTGATTTGCTCTAACTAGAGCTAACTTTCATCTCCCACAGTGAAAAGCCTTAAATAGAAAATGGAACTGAATAAAGAAAAGTTTTAATTATTGATAGGCTTAATAGAATCTGTTCCTTTTTATGTATGTAGAGACCCCCCCACCCTGTTATTGTTCATTGGTTTATGCATGTTTTATTATGCAAATAAATGTTTCTCTGGCAACATTTAGGATGCTGCTACTGGTATTTTCTAATGAAGAAAACCTGTTTTATATGCTGGGTATCAATTGTTTTCAAGCTGACTGGGTATCAATTTGTGGAACAGAAGGAATTTCATCTGCTTTGCAGTGAGTTTTATGTGATAGCCTTTCAGAGTCTCAGTTGAGGTCATGCTCAGGGCAAAGATATAGAAAAGAGCTATTTTTGGTCAATTTGCATTCAAGTCAGATGAGGATAAATGAGATGGAAGTGAATTCATATTGCACCCATATTGCTCATCTATAAAGAACTCACAGAGAGACTCACCCAAGGTCATTAGAAAAAACCTGTGGCAGAGCTGAGTGAATTTGGTCTTCCAGGACCCACCTTCAGCACTTAATTAACAAGATGTCTCTTCCTTTGACAGAGACGTACTCTTTGGATGCTAATTTATCCCAAGGTGACAAAGCATTAATTTACTTCCACCTTGAATACTAGTTAGACAATCAAAGAGTAAATATGAGTGTGAAATGAGTTGGGGGGTAGTCCCAGATTAATCAGGAGTCCTGCCTTTGTTTTTCCTGTTGTGGCAACTGATCAGTAAACATTGTTTCCTTCTGGGATAATGAGCATCAAGAAAGAAAAAATTCTTTTCTCCTTGATGCGAGACATGATCCATCCCTTCAGTTTGTTGCAATCCTCTGGGTTCTCAGCGAGGGAGTGAGCAACTGTGCTTCTCTGCATCCCTATTTTAAAAATGCTGGAGGTGTTGTGTGCTTTTGCAGAATCTGTGACATAGATTCATATGGAGCCCATACATATACCTTGGGGAAGGTTAATTGCTTGCTCAACTGTTTCACAAAAGGGTAAAGCAAACAGTCATAACTACCTTCTTTGGTAAACTGTAAATTTTATTGCAATGCTACAGTCATGAGATCCAAAGAGATTATCAGTTTGCTGCTTTAAAAAATAAAGCCTGAATTGTTTTCATGTACCGCTGACATTTTACTAATGACAGAAAAAGAAAACAAAGCCTGCGGTAGGGTTGCCAAGTCCAGGTTGGAAAATACCTGGGGACTTTGGGGGTGGAGCCAGGAGAAGGTGGGGTTTGGGGAGGGGAGGGGCCTCAGCACGGTCCAATGCCATAGAGTCCACCCTTCAAAGCAGCCATTTTCTCCAGGGGAGCTGATCTCTGTCAGCTGGAGATCAGTTGTAAAAGCAGGAGATCCCCAGGCCCCACCTGGAGGCTGGCAACCCTAGCCTGCGGTAAGATCTCAGGTTAGTTATTCAAAACCTCAAGTCTACAATGCATTTTTAGGACTAAACTGTATCAATCTTGTTGGCTGCATGGGATGTTGTAAAGTTCTATTGACAAAATATCTTTCTTTCTTTCTTTCTTTCTTTCTTTCTTTCTTTCTTTCTTTCTTTCTTTCTTTCTTTCTTTCTTTCTTTCTTTCTTTCTTTCTTTCTTTCTTTCTTTTTTAGTGCCCTATTAATCCGGATAGCACAGATAGACCTCTTTTTTGGAGGGGGACTTAAATCTTATGTACACATGGAAAAAATATAAAAACTTCTTTTGTTTATAGGAAACTGCCATACTGAGCATCTCATACCAAAAAAAGTCACTGTTTTATTCAGTTATGTTGGACTACCAATAAGAATGCTGAGTCTGGCATTAAAACCTGAGCTTTAGATGAAATGTTGTCTTTTTGAGATTCAAATCCCATCTATAATTCTAAATCCATATTTGAAAAAGTGTGCCTTTAAACATTTTTACCTATGTATATTCCATAAGGAAATAGGCACTACAAGAGACGGGACCCGCGGTACTCAATGGGGGGGAGAAGGAGCTCCATGTGCAGGAGGAAGCAGCCTCAAGTAAGCTTTCCTTCCCCCCCCCCCAGGCTCCCCCCCAGGCTCCTGTGGCGGGCCCAAGCTCGGGCCGCTGATTCCTCCTGGCTTCTGCGGCAGGCCCAAGGTTGGGCTGCCGATTTTCCTCCCTCACCCGGCTTCTGCAGTGGGCCCGAGCTCGGGCCGCCGATTCCCCCCCCCCCCCCCCCAGCTACTGCGGTGGGCCCAAGCTTGGGCCGCCGATTTTCCTCCCCACCCCCACCCCCGGCTCCTGCGATGTCCCTGAGTGGCTCTCAGCTGCTGGGCCACTGCAGAGTTCCCAGAGCATTCCTTGCGCATGTACAGGGGCCGCTCTTTAACTTTTGAGGGGATTTAAATATCACCCGAAAGTTTTTTAAAGTTTTAAGATTTTTCTGCACGTGTTGGGAGTCCCCCACGTGTGCAGAAAAACGTCCCTGCCCCCCAGTTGCCCCCCTGTGCAGATTTAGATATCCACATGCAGGGGGCGCCTTGGGAATTAGATCTATAGATGATTCAGTAGCTGGACTTCGACTGGGGAATGGTGGACCTGGTGGACCTGGATCCCTGTTTGGTACACAAAACTCACCTGTTGACCATCATCCAATCATTCCATCTAACATACTTTGCAGGGAAGTTGTGAGAAAAAATAGGATTGCCCCATCCACTGTTCTGACCTCCTTAGAAGGAGGGTGGGATATGAACAGGAGCTGGTGCCTTTCCTCTCCTACTGGAGCCAGTTTTTATAGAGCAGGTGAATAAATTGTTGCATTCTTGGCTACACTACTTACCTCAGAAACAGAGTCTTTATTTAGCGTTGTCACTTTATCTCCTCTATTTCAAAAAAATTAGATGACAGGATAAGAGGACCCTCCATGGAGGTCTCCGGTCAGCACACAGACTTTCCTGTCTCTGGGAGAACCACACCTTTAATAAATCTGTCCTAGCTGCCTTAATTTCATCCCACCAAGGTATGTGGCATTCAGTCTCACAGCCCTGGGGCAAGGCTTTTGTAGCAACAGTCATAAATAATGATTCACGTTACAGTGCCTCAGTGTGTCTCAAATCAGCCACACAGGACTCAAAACCAAAGTTTAAAAAGCACATTACACCTCTCATTTTGCTGTTGATTGAAGATCTACACAAGAAAGTGCCATAAAGGAAACTTGTGATGGTCTGGGGTGTTTTCAGGGCAGGAAAGTGCCAGCAGTCAGTCTGTTTAAATGAGGTAAATGAAGTGCTTTTACAAACAGCAACTGACTTGCAGGAGAGTTCTAACCAGATATACGTTTCCAAAGCAAAAATTACTTTATGAACACTTATTTGAAATCATTGAACAGAATCACAGGAAAAAGGCTTGTATTTAGTGTTGCCAACCTCCAGGTGGGACCTAGAGATCTCCTGCTATTACAGTTGATCTACAGATGACAGAGATCAGTTCCCCTGGAGAAAATGGCTGCTCTGGAGGGTGGACTCTGTGGCATTGTACCTAGGGGTACCAGGTCCCCCTGGTCAATGGCAGGGGAGAGGGGGTAGGTTTGCTGGATCCAGGTTGAGAAGATCCTAGAGATTTGGGGATGGAGTCTGGAAAGGATAGGGACCTCAGTGGGATACAATGCCATAGGGGCCAACCTTCAAAGCATCCATTTTCTCCAGGGGAACTGATCTCTATAGTCTGGAGATAAGTTGTAATTCTGGGAGATCCCCAGGCCCTACCTGGAGGCTGGCATCTCAATTGTATCCTGCTGGGGTCCGTCCCCTCCCCAAACCCTGCCATTTCCAGGCTCCAGCCCAGAAGCTCCAGACATTTACCCACCCAGAGCTGGCAACCCTACTTGTGTTAATTTCAGAAGAATTCTGCATTGCAGGCGTTGGGGCAGTCTCTAGTAGTCTTAGTGGGGAATGGTAGACCTCACATTTTCTGTTGGTTTTTGCGTCCTCCATAAAGTTTCACAGTGCAATTGTGCTCCTGAGCCTAATCTTAGCTCTGACTTAAAGTTTAGGGTTGGGGGAAGACAAGCAATGGGGGTACACACATAATAGAGGCTTATAAAGTTATGCAAGGTTTAGCAAATGTGGAGAGAAAATTTTCCCCCAGGCTCATAGTATTAGAATCAGGGAGACCCAATGAAGTTGATGGGCAGTAGATTCTGTCTGAGTAATACGTACTTCTTTACCCAATGCATAATTAATTTAGAGAACTCACCCACTGTAAGAAGTATTGATAGCCACTAGTTTAGATGGCTTAAGGCATGTTAATGGAGGCTTCCATTTAAACAGAGCCTTCATGTTCAGAGGCAGTGTAACTCTGTATATCAGGTACTGGGGGGGGGGGGAATTATGGAAAGGCTTTGGACTCTGTGCTCTGCTTGTAGTGTTCCTGGGGCATCTGGCTGGCTCCCACCAAGTGCCAGCCATTGGTTGTTAACCCTAGTTATCAGCCAAACTATATGTACCATTTCAGTTTCTCAGCTAAACCTAAGCTGGACCTGGACAGAGCCTGTTGGAACATATAGGAAGCATATTGTTGTTGTTCTGGGTTTTTATTTTGTTCTCTTTGTTTCCTGGAACCTCATGGTCTTTTGCAAGGGCATTTGAAAATATTTATAGAATAATTGTGTTAGAACATTGTCAGGCTGTTGCTTAAGTCTCATAGACCTAGGCTGCTTGAAAGTCATATGAAAATCACATACTGGTTGATGAGTTCTAGGTATGCAGATACTAAAATTACCAACCTCCAGGTGTGGCCTGGAGATCTAGGTGACCAAAAACATAAATATTAAAACCTCTGCATCATACACCGTACATTTTAGTTACGTATATATATGTACCTTCTCCTACTGTAAAAAACTTCTAGAGTAAAATTGGACTTGTAAATATTATGTGGCATACAATATACTAGCTTAAATCACTGAGTAAGGCCGCACAGCTTAAACACATTTGGTTTGGTTTACAGGTATTCTATATTATTTATAATTGTGTGCCTGTCATAGGAAAGATAATTGTAAAAGTGTGTCATCCCTATGTATATAACTGCAATTTTACTTTAGAAGTTTTTTACACCAGGGGAAGGTACATATATATGTAATCCAAAATTGGTGTATGATGCAGCTTTTAATATTTATAATTTGATTAAAGTTTTTGGATATAATTTTAGCTTTTTTGCAATTGACATTTATATTATCATATATAAGGTTTTCCTCCAACCTTTTTGGTTACCTAGTATGTTCTGGATTGAAATTTTTCTACCTTCTTCTTGTTTGTTTTCATGTCATGGAGATCTCCCAGAATTATGATGGTTGTCCAACCAATTTATCTGGGAAAATGGCTGCTTTGGAGGCTGGATGCTATGGCATTATACCCCGCTGAAGCTCCTGCCCTCCCCCAAGCCCCATTCCCTGTGCTGCGTCCCCAGATCTCCCAGAATTTCCCAACACAGAGTTGGCAACCCAAACAAATGTACATCTTTTTGTAATACATACATCTTGGTTCATGTAAGCATCCTCAGAAAATAGGGTCCATTGGAAATCTTAAAAAATGAAAAAAAATTCTTACAAAATTGGTATTATTAAAGAAAAAAGACAACAAACCCATTGTTGTAGGTATACTGCCTCTTTTATAACATACAAAATCTTCTGTAACGAATAGAAAACTTTGCAAATCAATAGCTGGGGACAGTTTGTGGCAGGTATATTTTCCAGGCGTAAGTTTTAACACCACCATCTTACAAGTATCACAAACAGAGTCCTCTAAAAGCCATTGTTTTCCATTTTTTGCTTACGGTTTTATTTTAAATTCTCTTTTTAATCCAGTGTGAATCATAGTTTTGTTCTTTCTGAAGTCTGCCGTGAGCCATGGAATGTGAAGTATTTACTGACTACGACATTATATAACATCAGTCTATTGCTGTAAGCAACTGTGCTTGGATGGTTTCATGGGCATTTTTTAGACAGGCAGAGCAAAGCAACTAATCATGACATCCATTTTTCTCTTAAGATGAGATCATTATCTTTAATAAGCTGCCTGTTGCAGAAAGGGAGAGAAGATTTCTGCACAAAGGGAAAGGATTTCCTGTTCCATTGCCTGCACCACTCTATGACTACATGGTTAACTTTCATGTCAGGCCCAGTATGATACCTAAAGGGGCCCAGCATTTAATATAAAAACACCCATTGTCACATCCATGTTTTAAAATCTGATTGTTTCTTTGTTTCTAATGGCTCTTTCTCTACTTTCTGAACAAACAGCTTCTAGAGCTGGTCTCCTTAACTCTGGTACAAAGCACAATAAAACGGCGGTGGGGGGGGGGGCGTGTCTCGTTTCCTCCATTGCTCATTTATTCAACCCTGACCTGAAGGGCATGCTAAGACAAGATCAGTTTCAGAATCAGGTTATTATGGGACCCCCAATTTAGCCTATGCCTTAAGGCAGAATTTGTTTAAAGAATCCTGCCATTCCAGAAGACAGATCTAACCCATATAAAATTTTACTCAACTATATAAAAACAACACAGTATAAAGAAATAACATACATACAGAAACATTTCACAGTAGATGTATTTGGACATACTAAAGTCTCTCTTAACTCTTTTTGGATTTAGTAGAAGAAAAATAGTGCTCAAGTTCTAAAAGGAGAGGAAGGGACATGAAACAGTTCTCTTCAGACAGCAAAAATCTGGGAAATGCAGAGAATGCACAGGAACCAATTTGCTGTTTCCACTCTGTGTATTCCCACTAGAATAGGTATACACTTCATGTATGCTGTTTTGAATTTTAATTAAAGGTGTAAAAATATCCAGGAAATGCTGGATGATGAGGCTGAATTCTGATTCCAAGTAGGGTTGCCAGATGCCTTCAGAAAAAAAATGTCCATCCCTTTAATAGAGGTAAAGTGGGATGTTATTTACCAGGCAATGTTATGTAACTCCATGCTATGAAAAGTTTCAGCTGCCTATTTCCATACAATACACCTATATTAAAGAGACAGGGCATTTTTCTCCAGGCTTGTGAGTAACCCTGATTCTAAGTCATGTTCTCTAATTTTGCCGTTTCCAAATTAGAGATGTTTGAGGGCAGGCTATGGTTATTCAAGTGATGAAGAAAATATTCATAGGGATACACATTACCACATATCGTTCTTCCACGGCTGATTTATACATGCATGCATAGCACTCATAGGAAGAAAGAATGGAAGTATGAATGACCTGTGCTTCCTTTCATCACACTTTCACATCTAAATTAAAGTTCAGACTATTGAATTGCCCCAGAAGAGATGCCCATTCTCTATGTGCACAGCAGGCTATATGAGGAAAGGGTCCCTCCCTCAGGGGAGGTACAGACTTCTTGGGACTCTGAAGGTGATGAAACAATGTGGTGGGAGGGAGGGCAATCTGCATCCTTGAACGTGCTGTATGTACTACTTCCCCCAAGAAAATCTTGTGCAGATATACAGGTAAGGGTCACCCCTCCCCCCAATGGAGCCTCTCTCCTGAATAGCTGTGTGACAGGTGGAAATTCAACTGGTGCAGCTTCTCCACCACCATATTTCCATGTAGGGGAAAGCTTCACTGGCTACACATAATTAAAAGCACAGAATCTCTGTCAGGAAAATATGGCCTGTGCTTGTGCTTTTTTTAAAAAAAACCAAACAAACCTGTAGCACAAGAACAAATACAGACTATTTAGTTGTTTGGGTTTTTTTGCTTCTGGTTAAGTGATGCTTACCTATATTCATGCAGACTGGGGTTTTTAACAGAATTATCAGTATACAAGTTTTTAGTTACCTGTGTGAGAAAATTCCAGTATATTATACTGTAACCATTCTATATAGGTTTGCTAACAGCCTGGAGAGAGAGAAAATGTCCTGCCCTCTTAGTGGAGGCTTGATTAGATGTTTTTCTAAGTGATGTTATTTACCTATGTGACATGAGAAGCATCAGTTGTCTATATTAACACATTATTAAGAGGGCAAGATATTTTTATCCAGGCTGTTGGCAACCTAGAGCTGGAATGATTAGAATTTGTATTGATGTTGGCAAGCATTCCCCCAGCCATTGCTGAACTATGATGAGAACAGAGAATTCTGCTTTGCTTTTCTAGGTACGCATTGCAAGAAAACATTGGCTTAAGTCAGATGTCCCTTCAAGCCGTGGAATAAACTGCAGGCTTGCGTGGTCTCTTCCGCCACTCATAAACAGATCCCCACTTTCACTTTGGGGTTGCTTTGATTATAGCTCTCAATGATGTCCAGATTTGGAGAAACTATCAGCACCATCCTAAGCAGAGTTACACCCTTCTAAGCCCATTGACTAAAGGAGAAAGGAGTCCATGAGCATATATCATATCATAATCCTAACTGGCTAAACTAAGGCAGCATATCTATAACAGTGGGGTAGGTGGGATTGCAGCTACAATGGGGCATCTTGGGGCTAGGCCCCACTAATTTATTGGCAAGCTCCCCCCCCCCCCCCACTTCCCATCCAGCTCAGGGCCCCTGAGTGGCGACAGGTGCAGGGAAGGAGCCAGATATTCCTGTACAGCTGTCTGGCACAAAGGGCAAATTACGGTGGCTCCATTGAGCCAGACACAGCTCTCTATTTCTCCCAGAAAGTCTATTTAGCTTTAATTACATTACCTTTAATTTGATTAACCAGTGCCCCTAAGAAATTTAAATTCCCCCCAATTTAAAAAATCCTGACTACGGGCCTGGCGGTAGGTTAGGCTGTTTGCTTAATACCTTTGTATCTGGGTTTAGGAACTCTAACCAGCATTCTACTTTCAGTAATTAATATGGAGTACAATCCTTGAGGAGGTTCTCCTTCAGAACCCATTAAATTGAAGGGCTGGGGGGTTTTCCCATGAGAACTTCCTGCTATAGTTAACTGCATGGGACAAAAGAAAATGTTTTCTACTCTGCCACTCTTAATGATGCTCCATTTCTGAAGTTGCTGTCTCACCTTGTTTTATAGTAAAGTTGCCTTTGCTTGTTAAACTTCTTTAAAAACAGTGGAAATGACCTACAGCTTGAGATGAATGGAACTTTGTGTTATGGTTAGTGCATGAGTTGTGAAGGTTTTTATTTGGTGAGTAAGGGAGCCTATTTGTTCTTCCTGCTCAGTTCTTTAATGTTCCAAGTATAATAGTATGAGGTGTAATTCTGTTTAGAATTCCACCTGTCCCTTATTTTTATTTCAAGTAAGTGGGGGAAATATACACTTTTCCCCTCGTTTAGTCGTCTTGAATGTGTGGCCAAAAGGATGATCAAAATACATAAGGAAGAGTGTGGTATCCACCTTTCAGTGTCTTTCTATTTGTATCTTATCAGCTCTGAATGAGTCATTGAGAGCTTGAAACCAGAGGTTGGCTTGTTGCTTTAAGGCAGAGAGATCTGTTGCATTCATGAATAGGCATGAGTTGTACAAATATTTTGCTTGAGCTGACAAAAAGAACACAGCCAGTAAATGAACATTTGGTGAAAATGTGAGTGTTCAGCTTGTTGAGGAATTAGTGCCATATAATCTGATGTTGTATGCGCTGTGCTACACTTTCTTGAATCACCCTCATGAATTAAGCTAAACACAATTTTATTAGGCAAATTAGGAGCTCTGTTATTCAGAAAGTCTTGCCTCTTCATTCTGAAGAGCTTCATCTATCTTCTGAAGGCTTATCTATCAGATGGAGACAGAAAAGTGAAATATAGTTAACGGGAGAAACCATTTGCTGATGTAATTTCTAGTTTAGGATCACAAAGGAGCTGAAGTTAGAAGGAGCAACTTCCAGACAGGGCCTAGAGATCTCCCCAAATTACAGCTGATCTCCAGACTACAGAGATCAGTTCCTCTGGAGAAAATGTCTGATTTGGAGGCTGGTGTGTAGGGTATTATATTCTGATGTCCCTCCCCCCCAAACTCTCCCTTCCCTTCACTGCACCCCCAAATTTCCAGGAATTTCCCAATCTCAAGTTGGCAACCTTTCTAAAGTAGTCCTGCAGTGGTCAGGCACTGGGTTGGCCCCTGTGTTATCCCTCACATCATGGACAGATGGAGGTCAGAGAAGGAAAATCTATGTATCTAATTCTCAGTAGTCCCCTCTGCATGTGGATACTTATTTCCACAAACCGAGGGCACACTCTCCCCCAACAGGTTTTTCTATACTCAGTGGATTCCATGGGTCTGCAGAAAAATCCAAAAAGTAAAACAAAAGAAAGAATTGGGGAGGGTTGAATCCCCCCCATACCTATTGAAATGGCCACCGCAGGGATCTACTCCAGGCCCTGCTGCATCAACAGTGAGATATAGATTGGCTAATAGCTGGGGGGGGGGGGGGGGGGATTTTGGACCAGTTACATACTTGCAGCCTAACCAACCTCACAGCATTGTTTTGCAAATAAAATGGAGGAGAGAATAATGTAAACTGCTTTGGTCCCCACTGTGGAGAAAGACTCTAATTTTCCTATGTAGAGGCTGTAGGGGAGGAGGGTGGAGACAGAAGGCTGAAGACAGAGAGGCAGTGAAGCATACTGGGCTTGGGAGACCAGGAATGGTGAAATCATGAAGCTTTTATTGAGTGATTCAGCATGTCCAGTAGATGGTCAGATCAAGCATGCTTCCAGGGCTCCAGGGCCCTCATTATATGTTGGCCGGAGCCACACCTCCGGCCACACACAAAAGAACTGATAGGGGCTTAACATATGCGCATGTTTGT